>CM027088.1:9382646-10582646 GCA_015343265.1 Pao palembangensis
TGTTCATCATAACTGCGTAAACATGTGCTAGTGTGCTTTGCTGAACCATAGTCTTCTTATTAAGTCATTGTTAAAACAGGTGACAACTGCTAAATGTGTGCAGCCGACAGATAGGCAATGGGCCTAGTCTATTCTGTTCTGTCTCAGATTTCCTAGCAGGTCAGCTGGACCTCCTCATGTTATCTGGGGCCTCTGTGCTCCATGTGCTTGAAGGATGTGAGAACAGGCACTGTTTGTTTGAAGAAAAGATGTGACGAACCTGGCTGCAGATTTTGTATGACTGAGCATTTTTAGAAAGCACATAAGCAGAAGAACTGGCTCCTGTCTTCACAGACATCTTTAACACCTCTCTGGAGTCAGGCCACGTCCCAGCCTGATTCAAACTGTCCAACATCGTCCCCGTCCCCAAGAAGCCCCAGACCACTGGACTTAGTGACTTCAGGCCTGTGGCGCTGACGTCATAAAGTCCCTTGAGCGTCTGGTGCTGTCCCACCTCAAGTTCATCACCTCTCCCCTCCTGGACCCTCTGCAATTCGCCTACAGAGCCAACAGGTCTACAGACGACACCATCAACCTGGCCCCTCCACTTCATCCTGCAGCACCTGGACTCCCCGGGAACCTACGCCAGGATCCTGTTTGTGGACTTCAGCTCTGCCTTCAACACCTTCCTCCCTGCCCTGCTCCAGGACAAGCTCTCTCAGCTCAACGTGCCTGACTCCATCTGCAGGCGGAGCACTGACTTCCTGACAGACCGGAGGCAGTTTGTGCGGCTGGGGAAGAATGTCTCGAGCACTCGGACCATTAGCACAGGATCTCCACAGGGCTGTGTACTTTCTCCCCTGCTCTTCTCCCTCTACACCAACTGCTGCACCTCCAGCCACGACTTTGCAAAACTGATTACGTTTGAGGACGACACCACCCTCATTGGGCTCATCTCCGATGGTGATGAGTCCACCTACAGGCAGGTGGGAGGTGGACCGGCTGGTGTCCTGGTGCAGCGGCAACAACCTGGTGCTCGACACTCAGAAGACAGTGGAGATGTTTGTGGACTTCAGGAAAGACACAGCCCCCCTGCCCCCCCTCACCCTGACAGACACATCCAACTCCACCATGTCCGCTTCCTTGGCACCACCATCACACAGGAGCTCAAGTGGGAGCCGACCATCAGCTCCCTGATCAAGAAGGCCAAACAGAGGGTGTACTTCCTGCGGCAGCTGAGGAAAGCCAAGCTGCCAGCCCAGATGATGTAGTTCTACACGGCCATCACTGAGTCCATCCTCACCTCCTCCATCACCGTGTGCTACGCCGGGGCCACTGCCAGGGACAGAGAGACTACAGCACATTGTTGCACCTTAGGCCGAAGCAAGTTCCTAGTCTGTGAATTCTGTTCACTGACAATGGCAATAAACCCCTTTCTGATTCTGATTCTGAGCAAACTGTTAGCGCCCGGCGGGGGCAGAAGGCGTCATACCAAGTCCGGGGTGTCTCGGCTGAGCGTTCTGGAGACACCTCTGGAGACCGGAGGCGGGCGACGACGACTTCTGCTCCAGTCAACTGACCTTATTGGGTTTTGATTCATTGATACATTTTTGCCTCATGCCTTTTTATTCTTCTGATTCCATCTGGCTGATGTATTTTTCTTCAATAAATTCTGGGCGACATTTTTTGGAAAAAGACAACCTCTGGTGCTCTGCGTCACTTTTTTGACATGAACACACAGGCAGGTGCCTTCTGATTCTCCATTGAACTGAAGCTGGAAAAAATCCTGCAACATGCCACATCAAAGACTGCCTCCCTCCAACCTCCGACCCCCATCAGTTTGTTTACAAAGCAAACAGATCGACTGAGGACGCCATATCCATCACCCTCCAAAATGTGCTGAGTCACCTGGGTCACAGAGACACCTACGCCAGGGTGCTCTTTGTAGACTACTCTTTGTAGGTGCTCTTTGTAGCTCAGCCTTCAATACAATTATTCCTGACATCTTGGTCAGCAAACTGTCCAACCTAGGACTCCACCCACTCATCTGTTCCTGGATCGAGGACTTTCTCCCAGACCACAGACAGTTAAACTTGGATCTCACCTTTCCTCCACCGGACAATGAGCACTGGCTCCCCACAGGGATGTGTGCTGAGTCCACTGCTCTACACTGCGGACTGTGGACCAGCCCACACCAGTAACACCAGTGTGAAATTCGCGGACAACACTACCGCAGTGGGGCTGATCTCTGGGGATGACGAGTCTGCTTACAGAGACGAGGTCCTTAATCAGTCTGTACTATTTTCTCACAGTTACATCACAAAATCATATATAATACACAACAATGGCGCAGTACGCCGAATTAGAAAATCCATTAAAGTTTCAAAGAAAATAATTTTCTGAAAATCTCCGCTACATTCGTCGTCTACACGGCCCTCTCTCTACTTCTCTGAAGATTTTCAAGATTGTTTACTGTTCCACCTGCTATAGCACCACCTAGAGGGCGGCTGTGCACACCACGCGTAAACAAGCCGACTTTAGCCACAGCTGCTATTTTGCTAATGTGACTTATTCGTAATAGAGTCTTACTATAACGCTAAATGTTCAAGGTTTAAAATTTTACATTTCTGTATGTACAATCAATTAAAAGTCAGAAAGAGGCGATAAACTTTACCTGTGGAGCAGAAATGTCGTTAATTTCGTGTCGCTTGTGAATCCCAAAAAAGCAACTCCGACGTTCGCCCTCGTTTAGTTTGTCCAAATCTTTCTTTTCAGCTTTTGTTGCTTCTTCTCTTAGCATCTATTTGCGTCTCTTTCATGTTGGAAAACGAAGGATGAGCATTTTTGTATTGCTATACAATATTCCACCATCGTTTTGGCTCCTGGAGCCCAAGGTAACTGTAGGACACGCCCTCTGTGTCTGATTGGTTGTTTTATCTCAGGTGATTTTTTTTTTTTCCCACAGGTGGTTTTATCACGTTCATCTATCAGGTCATGGTTTTAAGAATTATGACCAAAAAAATGATTTTTGATCTGAACTGCATCACTGTGGTAACGAGTATTAACAATGTACATATACTCAAGTAAATGTACTTCATTACTTTTTTTAATTTCATATTTTATTTCATTTAGAACCACGTTTAGCTTAGCTTGGATGTTAAATCTAATTTCAAAAGCTTGATTCCCCATTTTCTGGCTCGTCTTCACGCATGAAAGTTTAGTTTTTGTGTCTAGTAAAATATGCTTCTTTAGTTGTAGAATGTTTAATACATGTTGGTTTTCCACTCTGAAGGAAGTCACTCTCATTCTTTTCCTGCTGTTCAAACTTAATGGCTGTGCACAGTTTTAGTGGGAACCGTTTCATCGTGTCTCAGCAGGAGAGAAACTATGTCTCCGAAAAAACGCCAGGCTGCTTTTTCATCCAAACAGAGATGTACAGTCCTGGATGTGGGTTTTTGTCCTCAGTCATCCAGTCAAAGTACCGCCTGTCACCACTGTCATTTTATTTGAAAAATATTTGTAGAAATTGACTTTTGAATTTGATCTTGACAAGACAAAAGTGAGGAATTTGTTTTTCAAACGAATGAAAAAAAGCAAGGACAAACAGACACGCCGAAGGAGGCAGAAATGAGGCTTTATTTCCATTTTTATTTCTTTGTTCTCAGTTAAGTGGCAGGTTGTGTTTTATGGCACAATGTCGAAATGTTCAGATCTGTTTGGGAAAAACAAGACCGGGGTCCAGGGAGTCCCCGAGCACACAAAGACGGGCGATGCAGACTGGTTTCTGCGGCGCAAGAGCCAAACTGTCGTTTCTGTCCGGCCTCTTGGCCCCTGGAAACAAGGAGTTAATTCCAGAGCACCTTTTTGAATCTGTGTCTGAGTCACTCAGAAGAAAGAAACAGCAGGTTATTGTGGGGGGGGGGGCGATGGCGCTCATTGGGGGAGTTGTTATATTTACAGTCTGTATAATTATGAGGTGAGAAGGAGCCATCGCAGAGGTAGATGCTAATCCACCTCAGAAAAACAACAAATTATGATGTCAGTTAGGTCCAGACGTGATCCAAGACCATTAGCACTCGACGATCCCAAAACTCAAAGGGTTAAATCTGGAGGGCACGTATAACTAGCATCAACATAGAATGACTGCACGACAGTGACGGCCCAGCGACGAGGGCTGAGGGCCGTCACAAACTCTTTTAGTAGACGACAAAGACAATTTGACAGGACACTAAAGGACGCTTCTCCCCGACGACTGTCGAGTCAGGTGGATTTAAACCTTCAGGTTGCCTTTTTTCTCGTTAGTGAAACTAGTAAAGACTTTAGCAGAAGCGCAGGAAGTCTGCAGACAACGGGGGGGGGCGGTCATTCAGGCTTCAAACGTGAGCGGCTTCAGGTTCAACGTCAACATTCCACACAGCTATCGGATTCGAGCTAAGCTAGCCAGACATACACACGCGGCAACAGATTGTCTCACTAGCTACCAGCCAGTGAGGTCAGGGGGCTCTGAGAGAGGGATTTAGCGTAGATTAGAGTGTAAAGAGGTGGAATGAAAGGGGAATGGCAGGTCTTCTTTCTTTATTTCTTTTCTTCCCCAGTGTTCTTCTGCTCCCGGCTGTCGGTCGGGGTTGGGGGGTCTCAGCGCCTGGAGGGAGACGCACTCCTACTGCCCTGCAAAACATGTAAAGACACATGTTAGCAGGCCGCAGCGACAAAAAGAACAACTTATATCATTCTGATCAAAACCAGACTTGTGCATTTAAGCTTGTTTGGTTACGCTAATCTTTCAACAGTGTTTGATTAGCCAGAACATGGAGGAGGAGGAGGGTCGCCCTCGTTGTCCATTTTACAAAGCAAAGCAGTTTATGACAGTCATTAATCAAAGATGTCTGCTTCTTGATGAATTTTAGTGGATGGTCAGCAAATAATGCAAAAATAAAATCAGCTGATAAGCAATCGTGTCCAGTCTTAACTTTAAAAATGAACTTTACGGTGGGAAATACCCATGTATTATTGTTTGTGCGTTACCATACTGTATCTTAGCATAGATACAGTATGATCACTGAAACATTTTCTGAAACACTTCATTGTTAAAACAGCCCAAAAACAGGTTGCGCCTTGTCAGAAGGCAGCTTCGGAATGACAGATTCCAGCTCATTATGCAAATGTGTTTTCCTTTTGGCAATTCTTCATTTCAGAGGCAAAATGTTTCACATTTGCTTTGTTTTTTCTGTTGCCGAAGTGTGTTAGATAGCACGTGTTTATCCCAAAGCTGCCTCCAAGATTGCATCCTTCCCATCATCCCACTCTGTCGCTCCAGTCCGCAGAACAACTGTGACAGATTATACGAATGAGACAAACCTTTATGGGTCTCTCACAGAGCTAATCCACAGCAGCCACATGGGCGAAAGCTTTCTTCTCACGTGTTTTAGATGGAATTCATTACGAAGGAGAATAAAAGGATCCTTAATACCAGCTTCAACACAAACATGTGAGACGCTAATTAAAAGATCAGATGGTTTATTCTCCTGGCTGTGGAGGCAATGCAAGTGATGGCGTGATGAGTCAATTGTGTGATTGACCATAATGCTGCCACCACAGATGATAATGCGGCTGTCCAGGGGAGGTTTTTAATTACCTAAACTCTCAGTAATTTCTAAGATAACCACGTGGAGCTTCGCTGAAGAATCACAGGAGCAGAGAACGTCAATTTAAGTGAGAACCACAAACTAGAAACTTCACTTAAAGTCAGAAAGTCAAAAAGGTGTGAGAAGGTGCTAACAAACAGCTATGGCTGAGTGGGTCGGAGTTGGTGTATGTATAATCATTTGGACAGGCTAATTTTCTCTAACTGTCAGATTTAACTAACAGATTAACGCTAAAATCTGTGTCCTCCTGCCTCAGAAATATCTCTTTAGCTTTTAGCCAAATTGGCATTACTTTGTCACCAGTTCTTGAATATCTGCCTCTCGCTGAACACTCGTGTCAGTTAGCGCATGCTAAGTTTTTAGGTTTAAGTTTTTCAGAGTACAAAAAAATACAGCTAAAAACATCTGCAGAGACACTGTACAGGAAATCTCAGGAAAATCACAATCAGACCCAGAGATTCATTGTTCTTTGCAGAGAGAACACATAATGGAGCAGATGTTTTTGGGTTTTTTTTATGTATAATTCTTTTTATATCTTTGCCATCTGTCCACAAAAACAAGACATGTAAATCAAAATGAGCCGCTCGACTCGGGGATGGGCACTTTGCTAATGCCACAAAAGTCTGTGAAAATTGATGGAAAAAACCTCATAGAAAGTAACTGGGACCTGAAGTCAAGAAGAGAAAAGCAAAACCGAGGATCAAGTTTTTCTGTGATCCTCATGCTTCCTGCTGCCACATTAGCGTCTACAGAAGAAGCCGTTCCTTCCCCGTAAGGCCAGTGTTGGTGTTAGCATTAGCCCTGCGTAACCATGGTTATATCAGCAGTGACATAAATCCTGTCCCTGAAAAGCCTCTCAGATTGTTCTGCTGAAGCGGTAATGAGATTAGAGGCTCTACTCCTGCGCATATCAAATAAAGGCGAAGCGAGTGAAGCTCAAGTATCCGTCCATCAAATATCGGTTACTCACTCTGCTGCCGATACCATCACTGAGACGGGGAGGGGGAAAAAAACAGCGGCTAGAATTAGGAATGATCTGTATTTTCTAGTTTCCAGGAAAGCAGAAGAAGAGCCTGCGGACGTTTACCATTTTGAAGATCCTGGTCAGGGTCCCTTTGCCGTCACCAGCTGCAGCCTTCTTAGCTTTGGCCGACTGGGATTTCTGGTCACCCTGGAAGATAATTCAGAGAGTTTCAGTTGTTAGAGACGGTCCTGGTTCCACGTCGTGTGAGCTGTGGATGAGGAGGAAAGCCACGCAAAGAACAAGGGTTCTTCCTGTTCATGGTGCAGCAGAGGTCCAGCCGAGAAGATGCTGAAGATGAGAGTCATCACCAGGTCAGACGAGAACCGATTCAGGCCCGTCTTTTCATACAAAAACAGGGATGCGGTAGGTGTGAGTCCAGCTGCAGAAATGGCAATGACGCGTCTGAAAATGGACTTAAGGCGGTCGGAAAATGAGGCCGTTATCGCTGATGCGCCGGCAGATTACAGCTGCTAAAATGTTTGATGGAGACCAAATGGAAGCAGAGCCGTAGGTGTCACTCCCAGAGGCCGGTTTAGAAGGTGACCTCGCAGACCCCCGGGGTTTAATAAGGCATGAGAGCGGCTTTTTAAAAAAACACAACACCTACCAGGCTCATCTTGGCTGCTAGCTCTCTCCACTGGACCAGCAGAGAAACCCAGACAAGGACAGAGGGGAGGGAACCAAGGTAGGTGAGTACAGTGGGAAGGAGATGAGGGTCCAGCGTGTGTGTGTGTGGGGCGGGGGGGAGATGGGGAAGAAGTGTGTGTGGGGAAGGGGGAGAGGGTCAGTGACATTTATCAGCAACAAAACAGATAAAAGTGTTGGAAATAGTTATTCATCTGGTACTGAGGCAATCTTTAGTTGCAGTAAGTGATTATGGGTTGAAGAGCAGCCATGAGGGACTCACCCTGGACTTGGGGGGGGCGGGGGTCACCTGAGGAGGAGTTAATCACAAATATGTGAGAAGCGTGAAACAGGAGCAGAGGAGGTGGTGGGAGCGCTGGGCAGTGAGGAGGCGGCGAGCGCTTTGTACGTTACTCACAATCGTGCGGAAGAAGTGTACCACGGCGTTCTCCGCCCCGCGCTTCCGAGGGGACGTGGCGGAGGCTTTCTGAGGGCCTGGAGACAGAGCGCCTCGGAAAGATCCCTGAGGAGGAGGAGGAGGAGGAGCAAGACAGTTAGACACGAACAAAAGGCAAAGAAACGGTGATTTACAATGTTTTTACATTAAACTTTGGTTACAAATGCTGGAAATCAAGTTCACCTGGAGTCAAGGAGACCTTACCTTGAAGAAAGCAGCAACAAAACGGACAAAAACCAAAGAAACCTGAATTTGCCGACGTAAAGGAACCTCAAACCTCAGTTTATCTGATCAATTTTGAGCTGAACCCTGGCTGAATTTGTCGGTTTCAACCAGAACGATCACCAGTGACGGTTGCACAGGTGCTGCTTTATCCCTCCATCTGGGCTTGGAGCAGGAGCCCAAGCTGGCCGCACAAAGGTCATGACGCAGAGGGGGTCAAGGAAGAGTCGACGGGGTCAGGGACAGGTTGAGAAGAACGACCTCTCGTGTTTCTTAAAGAACGCGTCAGTCGGATACAGCGTAAAGGAGCTGCATGTTCCCCCTGTTGGAGACTCTTCATGCCAGAATGTGACCAGGCTGAGAACCGCCTCAGTTTGCAGCTGCCGCCTCCAACCCTCAGCATCTGATGATCTGCTGCTACAAACTATGTTCGGTATCTTTGTTCTCCCCCAGCTTTTCCGTTTGGTAGCTATCCGGTTTTGGCTGCGTGGGAAATTGATGAGTCACACCCATTTTTCTCCAGTCGAACCCGCTAACATAGCTGAAAGAATCTTCCTTTCAAAAGATCCTGAGAAACCGGCAGCGGAGCCGCGGTAGCCATGCTCCTCTGTGTGTTCCATCTCTGCCGCGACCCCGGTGGCCCCATAATGATGTCCCGTTGCAATAATGCAATCTTTTGTGTGCAACACTTCTGCCGTGACGTGAGTGAAAGAATAGCAAAGCAGACATAAAAGGGAGGAGAGGAAACAGAGCACTGTGCGCCGGCCTTTTGTTTGGGCGGGAAGGAAGAAGAATTGGACATGAAATGGGAGATCAAATAATGTGGGATGAATTCTGTAGGTCCTCGGCCAGCTGCTCCTCCGACATGTCGGCTAAAACGCCACACAAATAAAGCAGCACCGAAAGATACGAGCTCCGGTGGCGCTGCAGTTCCACCGCTCACAGCCAGGGGGCAGCTTAGAGTCCAGACCACCACATGTGGAGGTTTTGAAACTGTAATTATTCTTGTTTTGATTCCTCAGAGCTTGAGGCCGCTAACCGCGCCTCCACCTCGCTCCCAATTTAGCGTAAAAAAAGCCGACCTTTCTGTGCGTTGCCAGGTTCGAGGAGGCCGATTAGCTGGCAGAATATATTAAAACCCCATCAAGGGAACAGATAGTTACCCTGAGAGCAGCGCAGCTGAGCCAGAGATGAAGAACGCAGATGATTCACAGCTAAAATTATTAGCCCTGTTACAAGACTACTGCCAGGAGAGTGAATTGGAAAAGACGATAAATCCATTACAATCAATTAAGATCTTTTCGGTATTCTTCCATCTTCATCCGTTTATCTGGGAGCGACCACTCCTGCCAGGCTGGAGCAGCTGATGGACCCTTGTTCTTCAACCTCTGAACATGTTTCAGGTGTTGAGGAGCAGAAGAACTTGGCTGTGGCAGCCCTTGATGCTGATACGGCGCCAAACACGTTGACGGGTTTCTGCTGTCACTGATGGGTTATCTCCTTGGTTTTAATTAGCTCTGATAGCTAATCTCTGACTGAACTCTCAGCGAGCCAAACGCTCCGCTTTTATAGTGCTAAACTTAAAAAAAACAAAATAAAAAAAAAACAGCATCTGGTTCACAGACGCGGTTCAGCAGAAAGGGCTCCTTCCGTCTGCGGGACTCCTCAGAGCAAGCGTGACGCTCGCTTTAGGTTGCTCACACGTGGCGACGCTTCGGAGCAGCAGCGAACAAATTTCAGCTATAGTGCTTCTCCGAGAAATGAGACAATTAACCGGGGCCAATCGCAACGACGCGCAACTTTGCCGGAGTGTGAACAGCAGTCCTCTAATCTCTTTTTCTGCCTTTTAATCTTTGGCCTCAGAAAAACAAGTCAATTCAGTGATCCATTACTCCACACTCTGAGATAAACAGGCTCTACTTTGCATTAAAACCTCTCCGGCGCTCTTGTTTATGAGGTCACGTTTGGTCTCCAAGCCTTCATTTCAAACTGCAGATGATGTGAAAACTCTTGCGCTGGATTTCTTTGCCGCCCGTGGGACTAAACCACGCTAGCAGGCAAAAATAACCCCCCAAAAAAAACCAAAAGAGACAAATATGAAAGCAGAGGGTGTTGTTAAAGAGCTTTAATCAAGCAGTAATCAAAAAAAAAAAAAAAATAAAATAAACAGCTTAGTACAGGATCAAGTTAGGAACAGGTCAACAGTCAGGGCACAGAAGGTTGCACCGCGGACTTGAAGGCGTTCCGCTCAGAGAACCGCTGCTGGTTAGACTCAAAGATGTGAACCTGAGGTGAGAGAACTGATGGGAGGGGCCGTGAGAGGAGCACCCCCTTCATCGAAGACACTGGGGTTAGCGTAGCCTCACGGGGGTTGGCTTTGGATTAGAACGTTTAAGGTGGAGATCTAGACCTAAATGTGTTGTTAAATCTCATATCCGTCATCTCTGTACTCCGTTAAAAACTTTTTGGCATTCCGGAGCAGATTTCCTGCCGTCAATTGTGTCTTGAGATGGGAGATCCGGGTGTCATCTCACACCTTATCGCTTCCTAAAATGCCTATTATGCAAATAAGGAATACTTTTGCAAAAAGCTCCACAGCTGCAACACGCTGAATACGTTTGGTGAAATGGGCACATTAACTCAAGATGCCACAGTAAACAGGCTAACACTGGTTAGTGCTAATGCGGGAGCGGGAGGTAAAGGCAGGTTTAAAAAAGCCCCACTCTGCACACGCGGATAGGGAGATAAGAAAGCCGGCTAGCTCAGAGCAGTTTGCTTCTTTGTGGTTTTGAGATGACGCGTTTGAAGGCAACCCCTTGGTGAATACGGAGAGCGCCAGGTCGTAGAAATAATCAAATATAATTCATACAATTAAGGAAAAAGCAAAAAAGATGGGTGGAAGGAAAGCTTGAAAAAATTGTTCCGCTGATGATTTCCCTGAACGTTTAAACATTTTACAAAACAGACATCTGATCACCAGAGCAGGCGAACACATTTAAAACCTCAGTCATAACAGGGCCGACGCAACCGAGTCAAACACATAAACCAAACCGGCCGAGGAAATACCCGACGTTTAGAGTGAATAAAAAGCCAAAAAGAGCAGAAGTTTGTCATAACATTTCTGTGGATTGGATCCAGACGAGTTTCCACTGCCGGACTCCAGGGGGCACAGCCGAGCACAGAGTTGGGAATAAAGAGATGTGAACTACGAGGAGTTGCTTTTGCATGTCTGCTCTTTTATCTATTTACATGATAACTTATTCTGTGCAGATGACTGCTCTCCAAACATACGTTCTATATATTATAAGCAGATTGTTTAAATATACTCTGATATATGCTGATATACATTTTAGATCACTAAACTGGACCCAGTAGAGGAAAAAAGTCAAACAGATCTGATAAGAAAGAATATACCTGATTAGCTCTGAGATGGGCTGTGGTTGCCGTCATCCTCAGTTAAACGTACCGGAACTGAAACGGGATTTGTTTTAACTTCATCTGACAAATAATAAACGCCAGCGATTCGCACCTACCACACGTCAGCATATATGCAAAAAAAGAGACGAGGAAACAGAAAAACATCATTCAGTGATTTCAAATCAGCCCGTCTGCAGTAAAAAACACAAACGGGCGGAAGAAAACAGCCGGGATCCAGTGATCTGATGAGTCTGAGCTCAGTGAACAACTGACGCGATTCCAAACTGCTTTGAAAGCAAAATAAAGAGCAAATATTTCTGGGATGAGCACAATGACGGGTGGAAAGTCTCTTAAGCTCTCTGTGCTTCCTCACCTTGCCCTTCCTCTTCTTGTCTCCTCCAAAGAACTTTCCAATCTGGTCCAGGAGGCCGGGGTTCTTCTTCCTCCGGCCCAGCCCGAACGCAGCCTGTCCAGAGCCGCTCGCAGACGCCATCTTTGTCCTGGAGGTTGGGTTGTGTGTGTGTGTGTGAAAGTGGGTTTTCTAGTTGCTCTCTGAGCTGAGAGGCAAATTAACAGAGGAGGGGAACAGAACAGAAAAGGAGGGAGCGGGAAAAAAAGCAGCTAATCTAGGTCCTCGTCGGGGTTCTCCGACCCGCAATCTGAAGCCGCGCCGCTGTGCTCCTGGATGGTCTGCAGCTCGTCCGATTCGGAGGGTCGCTCTTTGAAGGTGTTGTCTTCTCGTCCCGGGGCATCTCGGGAGAAGAGGCGGGCCAGGTGGGGGCGTGGCGTGGCTTCGTCAGGGTCAGATGTGTTGGCCGGGCTCCAAGGCTGGCGGGGGCCCTCAGCGCCTGTGGAGTCAGTCACCGCCGGCTTCTGCGAGATGCTGCCATTGTTCTGGTTCGCGTCTGCCTCAGCCAGGCCTGCGCAGAAACAACAAGGGTCACCACACAAGCAAGCAACACAATGAGCCCTGTCTGAGCGGGGCCCGACCACGCCTGCAGCGAGCCGCAGAGCTAACATCTGACTTCAACCACACCGCCATTCCACGACTGCAGTTCCAAGATCTTTACTCTGGCTCCGAGTCAGCAGCAGAATGGATTTTACAGTTATGTTGCTGCTCTATAAATCACTGAACAGTTCGACTCCAGAACACATCAATGACGCTGATGTGATTTATAAACCCGGCGGGGCTGAGCTCAACCCTGAGTTCAGACTAAATATGGTGAAACAGCATTTTGCTGCTTATGAATGGACCAAACCTGCCAAAAGAAGAGTATAATCCAGATTCTTTACAACAGTGTTTGACCTTTTTATTTGCACTAATACATCTAAATAAATAATCCCATGCTATATGCCAGGGGTGTCAAACTCCTCCAAATTCACACTGGGCCACAATTAAAACCTGGGATGACTTTGTGGGCCAAACATCCGTATAAATTTAAAATTTAAATTTAATT
Source organism: Pao palembangensis (assembly GCA_015343265.1). Lineage (NCBI taxonomy): Eukaryota > Metazoa > Chordata > Actinopteri > Tetraodontiformes > Tetraodontidae > Pao > Pao palembangensis. The sequence continues at coordinate 9,395,472 of CM027088.1, forward strand.
TAAAAAATCCGTATAACTTCAATAAATTTTTATTTATTGAAAAATTGACTGCTTATCTTTCCAGATATGCAATGTTAAATTTTCATCTGAAAATAAACTTCAGTTTTGCTTAAACATTGAATCCAGAACAAGCAAAGCTTATTATTATAAACATATGAGAAATTAATCTTGAAATGAAAGATATCAGTGGTATTTGTTTCCATGCCTCGGAGCAGAAAAAGTCAAAGAAAAACATCGATCCAAGCTCAGTTTGCCACACTGCTGTTTACTGATGCACATGTGTCCAAGGCACAAACCTGGCATCGCTTCTTAGATACAACTTCATCAATGTCTGGGGTCAGGCTCTGAGCCGAGGAAATCATCAGGACTGTGTTTTGGTCATCTTCATCAAAGAGAAGAGTTGTTTACATAGATATTATAAAATGCTGGTCTTGCGGGCCAAATATAATTTATAGCTTGAGTTTGACACGTATGCTATATGCTCTTCAACGAAACAGTTGATGTATTGGAATTCCCTAGATTGGTTCCACTAAAGCTAGCATACGCCGAAACTGTCAGCCACGATGTTAGCTGCTCCCTGTGGTCATGATGTGCACACAAACACACCACGCGGAGCAGAAATTTGCCCCCGCAGGCCGACGCTGAAGAGTAGCTGCGTTAAAAACAGATGTGTGACATGTTACCAATGCAGACGATGATAAGTATAAAGATGGAAGTGCGGCTGCATCCACGCTGGTATTTATTGGGTAAATTAGCCTGCTCCCACGGCAGAGAACGTCCAGCACATTCCCAACTCCCCCAACAATATCCACAGTGTACTGGCTGAAACGGTGTAGCTCCACCAGAGAATGTGCATGCTAATACTGGCTGAGACAAAGGGCTTTTGTCAGAGCTGTGTCGTTATGACAGACAAACAAAGACTCTAGTGTTACTAAAATAACTCCTATAAGTATGGATTTTCAAGCCGGAGCACCGGGACACTTATCTGATTTGGGGCAGAGGCGCTCTACCATGTCAGGCTGGGAAGCAGAAGCTAATCATTTCTGAGGACCAGATCAATTCTATAGGAGAACCTTTACCAGTCTGTACATAATGTGTCAACCGGCGTTTACCATCACAGGTGTTCATCCCGGGGGTGATGAAATGCACCTGGCAGGTACCAGATGCACACCTGCAGATTTCCACGAGAGGAAATGAAAAGCTTTGCACGCCCACATGCTAATTCTGTTCATCTCATTAGTGGCTAAACACTCAAATGAGCTACATACATCAACACTGTCGGTCTTTAAGCTAAACCTAATTATAACCTGAAGATGTGAGACTAAAATGTCCTCACTTTGCAGATGAAATCCATGGCGCGTGTACACACACACACACTAGAATTTAGCTCTAGTTTATCAGCAACACAAGTCTATTAATAGTCACCTGACACTGCTGAGGTCACGGGGTCGTTTCCGACCAGGTGTCAACCTTCCTGGCTAATCTCCGCTCCCTCCACAGAGCACAGTGCTTCACAGGAGATTGATAATCGCCCTCCGTAGCGTTTTAATGCCCTGGATGCTCAAATTGTTTTCCAAACCTAAACACAAGTGCCAGCAGAGTTATTAATTTTCCAGGAGTCGTACTTTTATTATACCTGTTTCATCGGATCTTGGCTTAGAACGCAAAGATTTTTGAAATTATTAACGATCACCATCGATCAGCGCGTCCAGCAACGAAACTAAACAAAACAGCAGAAAGTAAAGAAAACCAGTGTGCTGATGGTAAAAGTCAGCAGAAGTTTAGACTAAGAAGAGCCAAACTTGCTGAGAATAACCCAGCTGTTGCTGCTAAGTGTGCACTACAGTCCCAGTTAATGGCACCTTTCCACGGGACAGAATCCACCCACAGAACCGCAGTTAGCGTGAGGGTAAATCTGGTACAAAACTTTCAAATAAAGGACAATCTTAGTTCGAACCTCTTATATCAAAGGTCTCATCGAAATGCCGCCTCCTTTTTTAAACCTCTGTGCGGCAAACACAGTTGTTTCCAGCCATTCAGGAGAAATGGAAGTCAGAAGTCAGCTGAGTCACAGACACCCACAGATCTTTTTCATTAACCAGCAGCACAGGCTTTTTACGGTTTCTGGAGGTTTAGAACACTGTAGTCTGGAACTGGGCTGGGTACAGTCCGGTGATAGCGTGTCGCTAGCATGGTGTGTCTAACAGTGCATTTGTTTGCTTCGGCACGCCACAGAGGATGGCTGTGCCTGTCTCTCTCCCACTGTTGTGCAGACGTCCCCGAACCTTGCGTGGCCTTTTTTTCGGTGCCTTTCTGTCCGTTGCAGAGCGCCACGGAGCCCAGCAACAGGTATCCAACTGTGCCGGCGATTCAGGAAGGGCTGTTGTCATGTGACTTCCTGCTGAGTTACTGTCACCCAGAGAACTCAAGGCCATTTCGTGTGAGAAATCCCTTAATGAGCTTTATTGGCAAAAAAGATCAAAGACAACTGGAATGAAGAAAGCTCTTTGATTTTAAGTTGAAAGGGGGAAAAAAAGCGCAGAGCAATGTTTTACTGTTTCCAACGTAACAGCATTAGCATTATTTCTTTGGTATTACACGTCCAGGTCAGGCATAACAGCGCATTGTTATTGCTTTGATATCTGCTGATCAAAGCATATTCAAATAGAAAGCCGCCCTGGGGTCAGCCTGCTCTAAACTAACAGAAATGGTGTTTGTGATACTGAATCGAAGCGTAGCGGAAGCAGCGGGAGTCAAAAAGGCAGGATGTTGTGGGATGGAGAGGTGACGGTTCTTCTTCTGAAGTGTGCTGTGGTAAATTACACTACACAAAGGACGCACAGCTTGTAAACAAGCCTAAGGGCCAATTATATCGCAGCCTGATAAGAGTGCAGAGATAGCTGTACTGCCTCGAGTCTGAACTCTTCCATAAAAGAAGGTATTCATGTGCTGAAATCCCGAGAAGGTTGTTTCTCAGGCTTTTCTTGATCCAACCGAATCCTCAAAATCCCAGAGGACACAGCAGCGAGGCCTAAAACTTGTTATATTATTCCATTCTCATAAAGCAGCGAGGACCTTATTGTCTCAACCTGTTAACCCTGCGTTGGCTCATTCACTGCGGTGGCTCTGCAAAGTTGAGAAGACAAAGCCGAGAGATGGGCTAATAAATACAGAGAGACTAGAAAGGGCCGCTTGATTCGAGTGCCGAGTGCTTCTCTGGAGGTTTTGCGTTGGGAACAACCGCCAGCAACCTGTTTAATCAGAGCAAACATTGAGCAAGTCAAAGATCTGAATCTGGAGGGCAGAAGTATGCAGCCAGTGGGTCTCAAGCGCCTCATTTTTCCTCCTCTGCCTTGCCGTGAAGCGGACGTGTGCAGCCGAGCTCCTGGAACATCCTGGGATGGTGGGATGGTGGGACAGAGGCACGGCAAGTATTCCTGGACCAGGCGTCCCACCCAGGAGGAAAACTATTCAGCTGCTGCATTCATCTGAAGCCCCCACAAGCCCTGAGGGGGAAAAGGGCCCTTTCTGTTTTCTGGTATTCACAGATCCCCCAGAGATCGCTATGGCCCAGATAAGAACCTCAGCAGAAGCACGCAGGCCAAACCACGCTCACACTCTTTAACCTGCTCTCTGAACGCTGACCTTAAATGCACACTTCTCGTGTAGGATCAAAGAGGCGAGCAAAGAGCTCGGGTGCCTTCGACGGTGACGATAACCTTTGATTCCTCCTGTGTGAGCGCCGGCACACGAGAAGAGCTCAAGGTCCCGAAGCAGAAAGACTCGAATTCATCCAAATATCGAGAGTGAAGGACCCCCGAATGGTGCTAATGATGGAAGAGAAGAGTGCGGGAAAGGTGTGGGGGAGTGAAGAACAGAAAAGGGTTGAAGTGAACCTGACACACATCACCAGGTGAAACAGTCTGACTGCTAATCCAGATATAATCTTTGCTTCCACGTGGGGACGGTATTCTCCTGGAGGAGGCTTCCGGACTAAACATACGCAGTCTAAATGAATCAATCTACTTCAAATGCTAACTAGCGGACACTCCAGACCTACCCATAATCCCCTCTATTCAGACTCTTGTAGCCACAGCTGCTAACGTGTACACAGACTGGGATGGAAGCCCTCATGACACCTTTCATATCATTTCACCAAATGTGCAGCCGGTGAGCGGCCGGACACGCCAGATACGAGAGGTACCAGTACTTCAGGTCAGAGGCGGGAACGTGAGGGCAGCAGGGACAGATAGGAGGGTCCGAACAATGGTGTCAAACTGAAGAACGCGGCTCCAGAGACGGATGCCGTGAACAATCGCAGCTTTTGATTGAGACGGAGAGGAGGCAGCGCCGGGACCGGTGCCGGCTCGTGTCAGCCTCCGCCACCGAGACAAATAACTGAGCTGCTGCGCTGAAAATGAGTACAAGCGACGGCCGCCGAGCACTGCTACCAGGGCTGAAACGATTCATCGAATAATTCGACTATTTCCATTGCTATAAAAACTTCAATAAAAATGATTTGTGTCGAAGCGTCGTTTAAATTCGATCCACTATACTTCGCACTGTGTTTGGCACGGATCGTCATTTCTGTTGCGCAACGGGCTCGCTGCTTCGGCTGCTGTTACATCACTGAAGATCAATGTGAGCCGCGGATTGCAAAGATTTTAACATTAAAAAGAAAACGTAGTGCAATGTGTCTACTGTAAGATGCAGTTAGCATAGCATAATAGCACAACGCTATTATGCAGCACCTCCAAAGGAAACATCTGGTCTATGCTAAAAGTCCGCAGAGCGACCGGACACGGCAAGCTAAGGCTAACGGTAATTAGCAGCAATTAACAAAAATCGGTTTGAGCCATGATTGAGAGAAGTCTGGTAACTAACGCACTTTGTTTATAGCTCTGTGTAAAGGCTGATTCAGAACTTTAATCATTGTGGCAGCTACTCTGCTAGCTATCCACGTTTCCCAAACTCAGCTAAGTTTTTGCTTAAGATAATTATATTATAATAATCATCCACGGAAAATAAGTTTTCTAGAGTGAGTTTGTCAAAGCCTGAATTTCAGTTAGTTAAATTGTAAAAGCAGTCAGTTTAATTAACGCCATATCTATGTTTGATTTTATTTTGAGCATGTTCAACAGAACACGGAGAAGAATGTTACGGATGCTTTTCAATAAAGTTAGAGTGATGTAAAAAAAAAGGTGCAGTGTGCGCAGTATATTTCTTATCCGATTACACGATTAATCACCAGAATAATCGATAGAATACTCGATTAATAAAATAATCAATTGCTGCAGTCCTAGCTGCTACGTTCAGATATGTATCCTGTTAGCACAGTAAGCAATATTCCATATCAGTAAAGAGCACTGGTGCCTCACTGGGAATAGATCTGTGTGTCTGAACCAGGAAGTTAATGTTTACCCACGCGAATATGGTTTGGACACATCAATAAAGGAAAAGTCAAATCAAAATCAAAAGTGGTTTATGTAGAGGGTTAGTAAGGAGCGAGCAGGGCCGGGAGGGAGCCCTCAGACCGGATCGATTCGCTCTGAAGAAGACCGTTTCCACCCTATAACTCCATAAAGCTATTATAGGAAGAGAAAATACAGAGGAAAACCAGCAGCTAACATTTAGCTTCATCCCATCTCTGATATTACATTAGGGATTGTTTCTGGGCGGAGGATCAATTTTTTTTTTTTTTACCGTTTCTTGCTATCAGTTCAATTTTCTGACTGTTATTTATGAATCAATAAAAGCTATTATATACACTTGCAGTTCGCCAGTGTGTGATGAGACCTGAGCTAAACGAGATCAAGGCGAGATCTAAACCTCAGGTTGAGCTGTGGAGGAAAGAAACTGTCAGAATTTATTCAAGTGGAACGTAGAGATGACTATGACACCTTCCTCAGAGTTGTGAATGAGCTGAATGTCCTGCGTCACATTAGCCGCTAAAAAGCCCGTATTTCAAACACTGTCGTACAGGCCAGCTTTCTCAGGGGCGGCAGTAGTCACAGCGTTTTCTTCAAGGTAGAAAATGTTTAAAGCATTGTGAAAGCAGCCATGGCCCCCCTCCTGCCCCCAAGAAGTAATAATAAAAAGGCTGTGATGAGTTTTCTGTCTGAACAGAAATGATCAAGTCAGTCAACAGCCAAGTTTGCAAAAGCTTCTGGCATTGAAGACTCCACACTGATGTTTTTAAAGATGATTGCAGCATCTCATGAAACAGGAATGAGCAGAATAATTGATGATGATTCAGTGCAGAGAGGAGATGAACAGACGACTGTTGTTTTCTTTGTGTTCGAACAGACGCGTACTGTGACAATACACAAGTACAATTAAAATAGGAATTTAAAGATGACCTGAATTAAAGTCACAGGATTTTCTGATCCGACCCCCTGAATATGGAATTTTCCAGGCCTGCAGCACTTCCCATGAAGGAACTCCTGTGACCGGCAGGGCGTCTCACCTATCCGCTATTGAAAGAGACCTTTCAGGCTCATTTGCATGTGTATGCACGGCTGATGAAAGCTGCAGCCTGGACAAAGACATCGTTGACTGACAACAGAGATAAACACCAGATAATACTGTAGATCATCAATGTGCACGCTCACCCCCTAATGGCCGAGCTGGGAATTACAGAGACACCAAAGACACACCATTCAGACTTTTGTATTTTGACCTGCTATTTTCCGACATGTAATCAATAAAAAGAACTGATTTAGTGTATCATTACTATAAAACTTGCTGGGTCCACCACAGTAACAAGAAGCTGCAGCTGGGAATCGAGGAGGCTGCGAATAAGGTCAATAACAGCTGAGGCGACTGATATCGATCCAGTCTTGAGTGCAGGTGGACACAAAGTACACAAAAACAGACTAATCACAAGCCAGACGCAGAAGAGTAAGAAGCCCAAACCCATCCATTCTCTCCTGTTTTTCGCGATGTTACAAGTTTTTAAGGCTACAACTGACCCAGGATCTGATCCATGTGACACCTGTTCTGTCATTTAGAATAACTGATGGGTGGAAGTGACCTGCGTGGACCTGTGCGGTCCTCTGAGCCTTACATAACAGATGTCCAGACACACAGACAGTCCATCCCGTTTATTTCCAATGTCCTCCTTGTCCCGCCCAGTCATGATAAAGAAACAGTGACCCAGACTGAGCAGGGAGGGGGTGGGGGGGGAGGTGGCGGCGGGGCGCTGCTGCTGCTGCTGCTGGCCGGGGCAGGTAATGGAGCTGTAATGGGCTTTTAACTGCGGAGTAGCTGACAGTTGTGTTTGCCCTTCGGGTGGAAAGTCACTGCAAACAGGAAGTGCCGCACGGAGATTTCTCCAGACATCGGATGGGCCAAGATGAGTCTTGACGCCTGCTGATGCAACGGTGCCAAAACAATCTCCAATAAAGCTCAGAAACCTCTCCCTGTCATAAAGCCCTCGCTTTGGAGGAACTTGCTTTTATTTCTTTTGATCAGCGCCTGGAATCAAGCTAATGGTGCAAAATTAGTTCAACCTCTGTGCACCGCTCAGAGGATAGCTCTAAATGTGTCCTAACAGCCATCTGCCCTTAGTTACAGATACAAACTGATAAGAAAATGGGATTTTTACACAGGGGCCTGCTAACCGAGGGGTTAAACATTAAGCATCAAAGCAATCTATGCCATGATGTTCTAGAGGAGCTCTGATAGAGCTTTAACGCTTCCACTTCACAGAGTTCCACTTATCCTTCCTCGTGAAGAGCAGGTGCTCTTTAGGCTCTGCTGGCAACCTGTCTGAGGAGCCTTCGATTGATCCAAGTTCATTATTTCTTCTCTTAGTGTAAATTTAGCTCAATATTAGCTTTGAAACAACTCAAAGAACCTGCGGACGAAGCATTACGAGCCGTCACTGCGAGGACCATCAGCCTAGGGGCAAAAAATAACCGGCATCAGCCGTGTTGGGCTGCAACATCATAGCAAACGGCTCCCCTGTCACTGCTGATCAGCAGGTGGAAAGCCAGAAATTCAAGAGCTGACAGGAAGAGACGGACAGATGAGATATTGATTACATCCATCCATCTTCTTCCGCTCATCCAGGTTCAGGTCGCGGGGGCAGCAGCCTAAGCAGGGAAGCCCAGACTTCCCTCTCCCCAGCTACTTCGTCCAGCTCTTCCGGGGGGGATCCCGAGGCGTTCCAAGGCCAGCCGAGAAACGTGTCCTGGGGGCCTCCTACCGGAGGGACGTGCCCTGAACGCCTCAACTGGGAGGCGTCCAGGAGGCATCCTGACCAGATGCCCGAGCCACCTCATCTGGCTCCTCTCAACGTGGAGGAGCAGCGGCTGTACCACGAGCTCCTCCCGGATGACAGAGCTTCTCACCCCATCTCTAAGGGAGAGCCCACCCTACGGAGGGAACGCATTTCGGCTGCTTGTACCCACAATTTTGTTCTTTCGGTCACTACCCAAAGCTCGTGACCATAGGTGAGTGTAGGAACTAAGATCTCTCTTCACCACAACGGACCAGTGCAGAGTCCGCACTACTGCAGACGCCGCACTGATCCGCCTGTCGACCTCCCGCTCCATTCTTCCCTCACTCGTGAACAAGACCCCGAGGTACTTGAACTCCTCCACTTGAGGCAGGATCTCCTCCCTGACCTGGAGGAGGCACTCCACCGTTTTCCGGCTGAGGACCATGGCCTCAGATTTGGAGGCGCTGATTCTCATCCCGGCCGCTTCACATTCGGCTGCGAACCGATCCAGCGAGAGTTGGAGGTCACGGACTAATGAAGCCAACAGGACCACATCATCTGCAAAGAGCAGAGACCCGATCCTGAGGTCACCAAACCGGACCCCCTCAACACCACGGCTGCGCCTACAAATTCTGTCCATAAAGGTTATGACCAGAAACGGTGACAAAGGACAGCCCTGGCAGAGTCCAACCCCCACCGGAAACGAGTCCGACTTACTGCCAGCAATGTGGACCATATTGATTACACTCAGTCTTAAATATCTTCCAGTTTCTGCTGATAATAAAGAGGACGTGACTGAACGTGCACGTGAGCTGTTGCCCCACACAAATGGGGGATGAAGATGTTTTCTACTTTGCGACCCGACCCTGGGCGCTATTAAACTTCCCCTTGGGTGCCGATCGATCCAGGAGGAGCAACAATCAGGCGCCCGTGTCACCCGTGACGGCTGAAACCTGCGCCGAGGATCCCCCTGACAACTGTTAAACAGGCGGAGCATTAATTAGTTCCAGATACGAAGCGGAGACGGACGTAAACAGATCAATCCCGCAGAACCTCCGGGAGGTATGCGCTTCCCGCTGACAAACACACGTGCCGACGGTCACGCCGCAATTAGTGCACGTTTTTACCCATCACTGTCTGCAGATGGACTCTTTGTAATTCAGATATGGCTGAAAGAGTAAAGCTGAAATTATTTTGCAATGCTGGACTGAGAGACAGGCCTCAGCGCTAACAATTCAAGACAGTAATAATGCTGCGCAGGGTATTTTAAGGATTCAGTGGCTACCGTAGTAACCGCTCCTCTGCCACGGAGCTCACTCAGATATAAAGGTTGAAATCAGGTGAATGAAACTAAAACGATTGCGCGTCGCACTTCATTTTAAAGAGGATTTAAAGGAAATTCTAGTTTCTGAAGAAGAATGATGGAAAACAGAAAACTGCCATTTTATAATCAATACAGTTGCAAAAAAAAAGCCGATGAAAGATGCAGCAGGCTTCCGAGGCTGCAACTATTATCTCTCCAGTCACCTCGGGCACTCTCTAAAAACAATGGAGACTGACACGCAGGGAGGAAAACAGGCCAGGCTCGCTCCAGAATCCTCCTGTGGCTGACAGCTTGACGGTCTGACTCCACTCCTGAAACTCTTCCTCTCTCTAATGTTCTGAGCAACCAATTTCAAGGTTTAAAGTAACTTAAAGAACCGGTGCAGTGAACTTGGTCCTATTCTTGTTTTGCTCTGCTACATTTTCTACTCAAGAGAGAAGTTTTCTTCACTTTGCAGTGAAAGTTGACCAGTGAAAGTAGTGATTGTTTTATTTTAGACGACAGCACCCAAAACAAAGGCTAGTTTGAGCAGTTTATGGGCTTTTCTCAAAAGTTTTATTCTTCCTTATCTGGCATCATAAACCACAGCGAGTGCTAATGCCATCATCTGCTCATCTGCAGTATTACAGAGACTCTTTAATACGTCACAAAAAAGTTGGAACGTGTCAGAATCATGGCAATAAAATTACGTTAGCACGTTGTAGCAAAAGAAAAGGAAGTTTTTATACCAGAAAGATTTGCCCTTCCACACTAGTCCCTCGTCGGTTTTGAAAACATAAAGGTCCATAAATGTGACGCTGCATGAAGCTAATAAGTGTGTGACTTAATGGTGGCAAGTGGCAAGTGTGACTTAATGGCACCTCAATAGCAGTAAAAAAAAAAAAAAAAAAAAAAAAAGAACTTTCTTTCATTTACCACGGATGCTGGGAGCACCTACGCTAACATATTGTGCACATCCAGCGGTGTAGTTTCCTTACCAAAGACCTCGTCGTGCGATTCCTGCTCTGCTACTGTCGTCTGCGGTGCCTTTGGCTGAGGTGAAGGAGCCTTGAAAGAGAACACAAAAACAGATTGGTAGATGTGAGGAGCCGTGACGCCATGGCAACAGAGCAAAAACAGAAACCAATAGAGAGACTCGGAGAGGGGTCGTGGTCGTTCGCGTCATAATTGCAGCGAGACCTGCATGTTCATCACTCAAAACTGATGGAGCGAGACAGATGTCTGATGCGCTGCGTCGTCTTTGTTACCTCACACGCACCCGTGCGGCTGTCAGGCGGTATAAAGGATATACTGTTACATGGCCTCTAGCGGAGACCTTCTGTGCACCAGGAGCAGGTTTGATAAGCTTTGCCCTCTGATTTGACCTTCCATCTCTGCAGTGTGTCTGTTGTTCTTCACCCGACCTAAACAAGCGCATGTATGATCTGACCTGCTTTTCCTGACGATTGTCTGTATGACTAACAAGCCACTGGAGTCAGCCAGGAGAAGAGGTTTGGATCTGCCCTCGGGTGGGTTAATCTGATTTGGATCCTGATGCATATTAGGGGATTTAATCAAAGGGTTCCGATGATGTCAACTGTCCGAGTTAGCCGCCGACTCACCGCTGTGCCAATGAAGTCGCAGTTTCACCTCTTTATTAGAGGAGGGCTAAATTATGCGTTGTAGCTCCACCGCCCCCTCTCGGTTGACTCCAACATTGCATCTAATTATCATCAGCATATTAGAGCCAGTGCAGACAACAACTTCTCCCTGTCAGCTGCAAACTAATAAGTTCAGTAAATTCAGCTGAGACTATTTTGTCAAAATTAATTTTCATTTTAAGGACAAAAATTCTCAAATTGACCGACAAGTGTAAACCCGGCGTGAAAATCCAATTATAGGAACTTGAGATTTATGTCTGATTTACAAATGTAATAAGAGTTGATGGAGGAAAAAATATGTTTTTAATCTTTGAAGACCTTGGTAATAAGCCGTAGGTTTGATGAATACCTAGAAAGTGAAAAGTGGGAGGCCGGTCAAGCATTATAGAGCTAAATGTCTTGTAGTAAATTTTCATCCTGAACAGCAGAAGTCATAACAAGTCCACAGATTGGTGCTTAAAAGACATTAACCTTGGAGACGGCGCTTGGAAATACAGAAACAAAAGCTTTGTTAGAGCTCCATCAGAATTACATTACAGAAGCTCTTTGTGGTCTGAAGACTTTGCTGATTAAATTAGAGTTTCTGCGAAGCTGACACGGAGATGAGGAAGTGAAGCGTGTGGAGAGCCGAAGCTCAGTCATATCCCTGCAGAGCGTGAGTTCACAACCGCTCCTCATCCAGGCTTATTAAGCTCTTGTCTGGCTGGTCCTGGAGACACGTGACGTGGTGCCAGCCTCTGCTCCATGTAAAGGAGACAAGAGCAGCTCGCCAACAGGCTGTCAGTCCGAGTCGCAAACAAATGTGTTTCAGGAGAAATAGCCACGACAAAAGAAAAATGGACAAAAAATTGAAATAATGAAGCAAAAACGGCCGATATGGAGGCTTTACAGGAGCAAGCCTGTAATGGCTCAGCCTTTCAGCGTTACAGCCACAAAGAGCACATTTAAAAAGCCTTTTGCTGCAATTATTTTAATAAAATCAAAGCTGAAATCTACTTATTTTCCTCCCAGGCTGTGACAGAGGCGTCGTGTCTGTTTTTTGGAGACTGGAGAAAAATATAAAATAATAAAATCAGCCGGGGAGGCAACACATTCCAAAATATCAGCATCTCGCCAAATGTCAAAGAGGAGGATCAAGATTTCCAGAAAGTGGGGCTGATGAATGACTGAATTCCCGGCTCAGAAGGATAATTCATGACTCGGCAACAGTTCAAATGTACAGTTGCTGAATTATTCAGAGTGGGGAATGATGGGAAAGATGGAGCAGAGACCCTCTAAGTGGCTGCGGAGAGAGAGAGGACAGTTGGAGGTCTGCTGCAGAGCCTTAAGCTCCTCAGCTGGAGACTTCAGGTTCCAAATCAGTTACGACATCCCAATGAGGCACGCGTCCTGAATTTTAAATAAGTGTGGAATAATCCCACAGCGGACCTGGTCTGACCCACATTACACCGTGCATCATAACTGGGCTTTAATTAGCAGCACCTGCAAAGGAAACATCTCTCTGCACATCACTTCTTCCAGCGATAATTCCCCTCAAGAGATGGATTCAGGGAACGAACGGCGGATCAGCATAAGAACGGCGCTGAAAGAGCAGATGACAAAGTTGGTTATCATGTGTCACTCAGAGGAGAACTACTGTACAGCTGGTCCATCGGTGTAGACACACGCCGTATGCACATAGCAACCATCCAGGAGGCAACAGCCTCTAAACACCGTCTACCTGCCGCTGTCATGCTCTGACCGTCACCATGACAACTGCTGGCTTCTGCCGGGCCTTTAAATTGACTTTAATACTGCACTAATCAATGCAAGGGGTAGGGGGGGTGAACGATGATAAATGATGATTGCAGGCACACCCATGCGTGCGCTGATGACCTGACACCTCTGCCTGTGGGGAAATGAACCTGCTTCCCCAGAATGTGCTTTCCAGGCTGAGCCATCAGCCCCCCACCACCCTTCACCCCACCCCATCTTCCCCAGCGCCTGTCTCATCGCTCCGTCCATTACGGACAGGAGCAGCCGTCAGCGAGCCAGAACGTGCTTATTATCCAGATTCATTCCCCGAGTGTCGTCGGCATGCAGAATATTATCTGACACCCCACCCGTCCTGTTTTTAGTGAAACTTGTTGGTATGACGACGACGCACGTACGGCTTCATGTTGCTCGATACATCACCTGAGGCCAGCGTAGCGAGGGGACCGTACAAGCTGAAATGTCTTCAGAGCACAACTACGCTACACACTCAGGAATACACACACCCAGCGCACAAAGCTGCATAAACGCGCTAACCTTTAGCCTGAGATTTAGGCTAACCCCGCCGACGGCACGACTGCGCATGATTGCCATAAATCTGCGTTTGAAGGAGGCAGACGGCCACGGTGCTCGGTCCAAAGTCTGTCTGATAAAGCCGTCGCCACGGCGATAAGGCTGGATGGAAATTCTTCAGCACATGCTTCGTTCTCAGGCTGAAAGAAGAGAAAAGCCCTAACAGGCGGTAATGCAGCCTTACCTTGCTGTCCGTCTTTGCTTGATTCTGGCCCATTCTGCCGACAGAGACTGGAAGAAGAACACAGGAATGGTCGTTAGCAGCAGATTATGTAAAGATTCCAGGCTGATCTCATCGAAGCAACAACGGCTCCTATTTGAGTCGGCGTGTGAAACTCTAAATAAAGCCCACAAGCATAAACATGTCAATAAATAATTGAGAGCGCAAAAGGATATTTATACATGCAGTAATACATTAAATAGAATTTTTAAAGGCTTCATACCAATTTAATTGCCACTTATGTTAGCGTTATGCTAACATAAACATATCAGATATTTATGATCATTCATGCATTTCCTGTTTACTCAGTAACCTTTATTCTTCCTCCATTCCAGCCAAACACCAGCACCTGCCAGTTAAAACAAGATCAGCAAGACATCACCGTCGTGTTAGCATCTGGTGCAGCTTTTTTTAAAAACGGTTCGTGGCTCGCTGCAGGGTACAACAACTGAGTCTGAGCCCCGCTGCTACGCTAAGTGTGCGCCACGATGGACACGGCAGCAGTAGAAACACTTCGTGTTGAATGAGCTGCTTAGAATTCAACAGGTCCGCCTCCTGGAGGAACGTTTCAGATGCAAAACAAACAAAACCCCATCTGACGTTTCCTCATATTGCTTTCATAGTTGTAAAATTGCATAACTCAAAACCAAAAAGCCTCAAAGTAAAAAGGTTAAGAGCTGTACTCCTCTCTCCTCTTCACTTAATAACAGCATGCATTTGGGGGCTTTTAGGCGAGTTTTCAAGCTATCAAATAGAGGCTTTCATCATCTTGGCCTGTGCATCCATTTCTTTCTCTACCTTTTCTTCCTTTAAATGAATACCGTACGTAGCCTCCACGAGGTTGTTTACAGGCCAAAAAGTTTACAAAGGATGCCATGGCTGTACTTTATGACAGTCCCTTCAGACATACGAGGGATAGGAGAACAATGCAGAACAAACAGTCTCATTTATTTTTGCAACGCAGCCAGAGCTTCAGCTCATCTGTCACTCCATGAAGCCTGCAATGGTCATATTCAGTAGAGGCAAAGGTGTAAACACAAAAATCAGACTAAGAGTGTTAAAATGTCTGCAAAAAAAAAAAAAAAAAACAATTACAAACTAAATTTTTAACATTCAGAAAGTCACAAAACTTTCTAGACTAGAATAGTAGAAACTCTTCTAATTAAAAATGATTTCCTAAAGCCACCCTGGGGAGAGCTTGCTGGGAAACAGCATCTCAAAACCAAAAACAAAAGCTTTCCTATACAGGTTTGGTGCCATGGCAGCAGTCGGTGCTCTCACAATCAGGACAACCCCACAGCTACACCATCACATTACTGGACAAGTCTGAACTTTTAGAATTCAAGTCACTTTAGCCAAATGCATTTTTAAGCTCTGGAGAGTTAATGGACTCAAGAGAACAAAACAAACCATTTAAGACCTTTGCAAAAAAGGCCATGCCAAAAAAAGCCCCAGAATGCATGAAAAATAGGTATGTACGAAGCATTTCTGCAAAAATGTCTGAAAAAAAGGAATTTTCCAGGGGCTAAGGGAGGGTTTGAGTGCAAATATGGAAATGTTGAGAGCATTCTGTGAACCTGAATGCGACGCCTTGCAGCCTGTTTTACTATGGGATGTTATACAATTGGAGCAGAGATCCTCTAAGGACGCAGAAAAAGCATGTGTGTGTTCCTGTAATGCTAGTGAGGACCAGCATGCGTGAAATGAGGACCTTTTAGAAAATGAGGACAATTTTGTTGGTCCTCACAACTACAACCTGTTTGAGGGTTAATGTAAAGGTTGGGGATAGTACAAAGTCCTCACAAAGATAGACGTACCTGTGTGTGTGTGAGAGAGAGACCCAGGACTGCAATTAAACCTCACCAGCGGTACCTCATACAAAAATAAACATGTTCATTTGTCTGACTGACACACGCACGCATACACATACACACACACACGTTTCAAGAGAGGTAGGCAGGTTTTAGCAAAACCACTCAACACTTCCTGAATGAAACAGCTGATCCGTGTAAGATCTACTATCTCTGACATTATTACTATTATTCATACCCCGGGGATGCAGCTTTATGCAGAATTTGTGGTATGGTGTGATGCTCAAAGACACTTTCACATAAACCGCGGGGGGAGGCTCGGCAAAAAAGCAGCGAGCCCAACAACACTATCTGAGGAATGTTTTCTCTATGTTTTCATCTCCTGCACAGCATGTTCATCAAAATATTCCCTCTGGTGAAGAAAATCCCTCCATCCATCATCATCCATCCATCTCTGGTCCATTTTCCAACTGATTTAACTGACAAAAATACATCAAAAATTTTCCCACAGAAATGGAAAACAATCTTTGGGGATTATAAAACTGATTTTAGCTTCTTTTGGGGATTAAAAAGGGGTCAGAGGTCGGTGGCTCCACAGAGGCAGCTGTCAATCAGGAACCAAAAACATAGCAGACACAACAAACTAATAATAACAATAACAACAACAACAACAACAACAATAATAATAATAAAGTTTATAACAATCCCCAGATTCACTGTTGTTCATCTTATCTTAACTCTAGGGGGATCAAAGACAGAGCCACAAAGTGGTTTGAATCTTTCCGGTCTGAAAGAGGTTTTTTTCATGCATTTTTGGGAATTTCCTTCTTTTCCATCCCCTCTTTTCTCATGGGGTCCCCTCAAGGGTCTATTTTTAGGACCCTTACTCTTCTGTCAGGGTCCACTGTCATGCTTATGCTATTCCCTTTTTTATTAAAACCTGCCTATACTGTTCCTCTCTTTATAACAACCTGCTATGCGGTATTATGTATATATGTATTATATATATTATGTCTGATATGTTTGTATTTCTATGATTGTATTTTGTTTGTATTTCTATGACTATGACTGTATCTGTTCTTATGATTGTATCCGTTCTCCCTCTTTCTCTCTTTATTCTCTCTGTCCTGTCTCCCTCTTCTTTTCCTCCTTTACTCAGCCACCTTTCAGCAGGATGGTTCCTCCTTTTAAGCCTGGTCCTGCTCAAGGTTTCTTCCTGTTAAAAGGGAGTTTTTCCTTGCCACTGTGCTTGCCTGGGGGTTCAGGCTCTGGGTTTCTACCTCTGTAAAGCACCTAGAGACAATTTTATTGTAAAAGGTGCTATATAAATAAAATTGAATTGATTTGAATTGTCTGCACCTGCCTTTCGGGCCCGTTTTAAAGAAGGAGAATCTCTGTTTGGTCAAGCTGAGCTTTTTTATGTCAAACATATTCCTCAGTCTACCACTTTAGCTCTAAACGGCTGGTGCGTGTTTGCCTAGTCTGGTTCTTTTGTCTCACAGAGCTCGTCACAAGACAAGAACTCCTTTTACCGGCTGCTCCCTCCATTGTCAGCAACAACATGCAAATGCACAGCAGGAATGGTAACTCAGGTTAGCGAGAGCATTCCACTGCCTGCATGAGATCCCAGGTCAAAGGTCAACATCTGTCCCAGAGCAAAGGCATCTGTCTGGGCACTGATAAGCCAGGGCTTTCGTTCATGAGTTGCCATTGTTTTCTTCGCGTTAAATACAGAAATAAACACATCTCTTTCAGCTCCTCGGGACTCTTTCGTGTCACAGGGCTAATCTGGTGCCATCAGGGCAGCAAATAAGAGATCTGGGGCCCCTGTCAGAAAGCGGGTTCAGCGAGAATTCTGGGTTAATTTGTTGTGATTTAAGGGAAACTCACGGTTTTCGGTTTCAGAAAGCAGGTTCACCGTAACTCTGAGTCCGTTACCGGGGTAACATAGACTTTCAAATGACCATGCTCGCGAGCAGGTTCATTCCAAATAACCAAATAATCCCGTCTCTGAGCCTTACTTTGGTAAAACCGCTTTCTGAAACGGGCCCCTGGTTTCTGCCTCCCTCTCGACATGTATGGATAAACTAGTGTAAAACTGCCCTGCCTCTGCAATCTGACTGGCTACAAAGCACTGAACAATAAATAATTAATCCACTGCACACACCGATTAGTGATTAACCCTGTAATTCCTGCTTTCCTGCTTCCTGAAACACAGGTTACCAATTATTAAGATCATCGCAAGAGACCCGAGATTAATTTACACACATCACAGGTTTAAAACAGAGTTTAGCTGTGGAGTTTAGCTCCAAAAACCAGTCTGCAGCCTTGGCAGCCGTCTGGGCCAGATGGAGGCTGCGCTGGCTGACACGTCTCTAACTATCATTTTAAAGGATTAAACGTTGCAGTGACACGATGGCCACGACTCTCAACGCTCCACGTGGATGACACTTCCAGAAGGGAACGGCGCTCCAGCAAGTGGGGACGGTTCTGAGTCACACTTTTGGCAGAGCTTCCTCGTGGGAAAAAAAAAGGCATCGCTAAAAGTGCACATATGGCTCTGAGGGAAAAACAACACTTGGGCTTTGATGATCCGAGCTTTCCCTGTGCTTCAGTATGCAGGCTCACGCCCCTCTGCTCCCCGGGGTGATAAACAGTAAACTCAATTCACCTTAATGGAGATACACAAGCAATGCCCACCTGGAGGTAATAACTGAAGTTTAGCTCTCTTCTCTGCACCCTGGAGGCAGCACGACTACAGCCACCAAAGAAAAACAGATTCATCGCATTTGTTTACACAGAAATCCTTTAAACATGATGACACTTCTGTAAATACTGGTTTTAAATGTGAGGCCCACGCCGTAGGCTGCGAGATAACTGACGTCAACGCGCCAACGGCTTCACTCATGCAGTCATCGGTTTGTCAGCGGGTGATGTTGTTGTCTCAACCTGTCTGCCCAGAACTGATTACACCCGAGAGGGGAAGTGAGAAAAGACAGGAAGTTTGTGAGTGCGTCAGCACGGAAGCTGACTAACCTCAACTTTATCACCTGAGAGACGCAGGCAGAGTGGGCGGACGCAGAGTTTATCAAGCGAGACGCATCGCTTCCAAATCCTGACGACACACCGAAGCTTTTAATTAATTATGCAGATTCCAGAGAGTGAACCGGTGCAGTTCCAGACAAATGCAATGAAGGTATTGCTGTGTGAGTCCTTGCACAGGTAGGCGCAGGCAAATGGAATCTTCTAGAGAGGTAACGTGAAGGTCGAGCAGCTGGAATTCAAGCTATGAACTCTGGTATGAACATGAATACAAGCCAAGCAGTTTGCTTAATAGCGCCGGACGAACACCACCATTCAATCGTGATATTCCACAATGTGGCGGTAAGACAACTCATCGCATGTCAAAGGCAGGGTTGGGTTCAGTCAGGTCCAAAAGTCAAAACCCACTAAAAGTGACACGGTGCTGAGTTGTCCTCTCGCTTCTGCACATGAATGTAACATGTATGTATGAAACGGAGCTCAAAACACTGGGAGCATTTGCATAAACTGTCACATGGCAACAGGTTGGAGCCTCCATTTGTGGGGTCTGTGTGGGGGATTTTGAACAAAGTGCTTGGAACACACAAACCATATCAGCAGATGTAAATCACCGATGACCCCACATTGCTAACATGGTGCATTTTCATTTTCAGAGCTGTTCACAGCAACAGGAGCCTGGGCACAGAACTCTATGAAATAACCCCCCAAATTAAAGTTAACAAGCTTGTGCCACCTATTTCCATGCCTCCCACGACTTGTGTTTTGGCTTGAAATGAGATTTTAACGCCTCCTTATGAGTTCGGCAGCTTTATTACGTTGATAATGTCGTCACATTACTCATGTTCCTGCTTGTCTCTGACCCTCTCTGCTACGCGTTGACGTGGCGGCCATTACTAATTGCTCAATTTCATAATAACAAACCCGCGTACAACTGCCTGTGACCATGCCGAATTAAAGTTGCCTGTACAGTGATTAAAACTGAACACTGTGTCTCTGTGGACAGAGTTGGGAGAGCGTATACAGCACAAACCAACCTTATAATGCTGGAAAAGTTAAGGAAGTACGCGTCATAGAGGTGGTTCTGGTTGTGGTAGTAGTGGAGGTGGAAAGGGGGGCTGCTGTCACCACACATGACAAATCTGGTGACAGTCAGGTGGAAGTAGTTCCTATATTAAACTCAATAAAAACCATGATTCTGGTAGTTTGGTACGGTTCCAGGGAGTATAAGCGCCTTATGCCATTAACACACTGCTTGCACGGGTTGCGAAACGTCGCGTTCGCACCGTAAACAAGTCGACGCGCTCCTCATTTCGGCTACTATCGCGACTAAAAAGGGAACAAACGAGCGATATGAAAAGTAAAAAGGCCTGTTTCCCCCCCCCCCCCCCCTCATGGCGTGTGTTTTCTTTACGGTCTTTACGGGGGCTTGTGCACGTACCCTTCTCCGTCTCGTCCCTGTCAATCGCATCCACAGCCGGGCGTCGAACTGGATGTACCCGAGCGTCTTCTTCGGTCGGCAAAGGTTGTCAACAGCATCGACAAACGTCGCCCCAGTCGCCCCAGTGCTCCCCTGTTCGTGTGCGCGGCGGCGTCTCCGCTCCCACAAAACTAAAACATAATAAAGAAGAAAAGGAACGAAAACGACGCGTATCGGCGCTTCCTGATTCGGGTACAGCGGTGATGGTGATGTTTGTGAGGGGTGGGGCGGAATGCGGCTTTTGCGCCGCCGACAAATGCCGTTCTAAAAGTGCAGGTTGGTGCACGTCCGTGCATATGCACGGTGAGTAAGTGCAGCCCAGGATAGTTAAATAAACGCGCGAAACGGAGTCGTGATTTTTTTAAATACACACCTACCTATAAATAAATAAATAATTACGCAGTGGCGGAGCTGGGTCGGGGCAACGGCCACCCCCCCCACTCATATTCCCCACCCACCCATACCCCCATAAAAGCGCATGTTTTAATAATGAGATAATTTTACCTTTGGATCATAAGCACTGGTGAGACTTTGGATTCCAACATCAGGATAAGACAGGAAGTGGAATTTGCGCATATATTACTGGAACAGTAATATATGGTCACTAATTTCCGGCATGTCCTCCGTAGCTGCGGGGAATCTTCCCCGCTGAGGGCAGAATGATTATGTTTTTCATCAATGGCATTTGCCACTGTTTACTTCTCATATCTCTGATTATCATATCTCTCAACCAGACATCCACAATGTTTTTGGACACTGAATATTGTTGAATGAAGAAAAACATGTTCGCACCTCTCAGTTTGTGCCATTAGCACACGCTGAAACATCTCATCTGTTTGTACTTCTGCTTCCTGTCAGCATCAAACCATTCAGGCCACAAAAGCATGTTTTCATTTAAAGATATTTTCCATGTAGCCATGATATTGGACCCTGCTTCAGTCACTAATTTCCCACAAATCTAGCCGTGCACGACTCTGTCCAGCGTTCCTCTGCTCTCCACTGCTTCAGGTCCAGACTCTGTCGTCCCAGTGCAGCTCCAGCGTCGCTAAAGTATGTGCAAACACATGCTCGCCTGGTTTAAGTGTTTCAGGAAGTAGACGTATGTGGTTTATGTAATGCTCCTGCTGACAGCAGCACACGCTCGTGTCCACAGTCCTGGTTCCTAATGATGCTCTTGGTTTCCTCCTCCAGCACTGCAGGGCATCTGTGCTGCAGCTTTTGCGCCTTTATATGCAGGTTCTCTTATCAGGAACCGGCCACATCTAGTTTTCCCTGTGATTGACACTCACCGCTAAAGATGTTAGCATCTGGGAGATGACACTATTGAAACCAGTCAAGAGAGAATCTCTTTTCAACTCGTTTATTCAGCAGCGTCGGTGTGTTTACTGTGGCCGAGGGCTGGCTCAACCGTAATCCATCAATTACTGCACTGGAATGAAATCGAATAAATTGGTGATGATACGAACAAACTTTGCACATTCTTTCTTTTTTCTTTCCTGATCTGGACAACAGAGAAAATATCCGACGGGCCTCATAAGAACATAATCAGATTTTTTTTTTAAAGTCTGTTTTTAATGCAGCTGTGAAAGAAATATCAGCAACTAATTTTAAACCAACACATCAACCTCCCTCCCTGCATCCCATAAGGCTGTCTGGATGTTTTCCATTAAAGGAGGATGTTTGCTGATGAGAGATTGCTCAGACGCCTCAGAAAATGTGTTTTTTTTAGAACAAGAAAAACACTTGTTACCTGAAATCACCCCCCATGGAGATCTGAGACCTTGAATCAAATATGCAAAGCCTTCTAACCAAAACAAAACCCTCCATCACAGCCTCTGCTCGTCCGTCAATCAATATTAACGCTAGCATGCTAACATTGTCAAATTTGGCTCTTGCACTCCTCCCAGTCTCAAACTCAACAGTCCCCGGTAGAATGATCACATTTGATGCTGTAACACGATGATGCAGTTAGGAATCAAATCACTGCTGTCCGGGGCCCGCGTCCAATCCATCCTGACCAGAGCCCCTGATGGCATTGGTGGGGGTCACAAGGGAGCAGAGTAAAATTATAAAAATGACTATAATAATCAGTGACATGATAATAACCAATATTTTTTTTTTTTTTTTTTTTTAGCCTGGGCTGATTTCAGCAAACCGGTTGTCATGGAAATGGGCCTCAGTTGAGGTAATGAGCTAAAAGCACCAGGGATGATCCACCGCAGTATCTATGTTTTGGGTGTCGGGGAGTCATATTTTCCTCATATCTGGAATAAATAAAAGTATTTCTATTCTATTCTATTCTATTCTATTCTATTCTATTCTATTCTAAAACAAGAAGTTTCTCTCCCTTCTCATCATCACATATTAACTGGAAACAGATGCAGACGGAGGCCAGATGGTGAATTATCGGCCTGAAGCAGTCGCATCCTCTTGATTTCATGTTTTTATGTATCACTTGATGTTTGGCTGGATAATTCCCTGGAAATTAATCCAGGGGTCTTGCTCTCATCTGTATTTGTCTAGGACGTAATTAACTTGATTGAATGCACTCGAACTGATAGACTGAGGGGAAACGACTTTGTTTAGATGCAGATCGAAAATCTTCTGCGTGCGTCATCGTGCCAAATCATCTGGTCAGCTCGGGCGAGCTGACACACATGCAGGATGTGAGGGTAAAAGTCGTGTGGCCCGTTTTTACTTTGTGTCAACATGGTCAGTAGCAGGGGTGCCCAATGCGTTGATCGCGATGGTAGTGTTGATCGATTGATCGCACGCCAATCCAAAAAAGTGAGCTCGTCTATTATTCATCCTCCCTATGACATTTACCAGTTTATCGACATAGAGAGTAGACAGTCTGAGATGTAATTTATTTTCTGAAAGATGTGCCACCACGCACCTGCACCTGCAGTCCAACCTATACTTATTTCTGCTAATGAAAGGGTACAAAAAATGTGTGCGGGAGCTGAATCAAGTAAGAAACCAAAAACTTACCACTTCCATCCGGAATGGGAGGAAGACTTTTTTTCACAGTGTTATATTCAAAGTGTGTTTGCTTGGCCTGTCAATCTACCGTTGCTATTCCAAAGAAGGGAAATGCAGAGCAGCACTTTTGGACTGGTCATAAAAGCTACGACATGAACTTTCCTCCAAAAAGCAAACTGAGGAAAAGAAAGGTGAAGGAACTAAAATCACAGTTGTCCGTACAGCGTGTCATTTTTCTTAAGTCAGACTTCAAAAGCGAAGGCAGCTATCGAAGCTTCATTTAGAGTGAGTCACTCCATCGTTAAACACAGCGATGGGCTGTTAGGGCCTGCAAGGCCTTTTCTGCTGGCTTTAACTTCCCCAGAAAAGTTTTTTTGTAAATATGTAAATAAAATTATTCTTCCTAGTTCGTCCTGTTCATGTCATAATATATATCCACTTTTGTGCTGCTTCCAGTATTGTACATTATGGTACAGATTTTATCCAATCTTAGTTCAGCTAGCTTGTGTTGTCCAGTTCTATAAAATCTGCCTAAGGCCTTCGGAATCAACAGAGCAGGCTGTCATCAGTGCTTATCCACCTGTAAATGGATAAGCACACGCGTGAGAGCCTGAAAGGAGGCACTTGGAACTACTTTGAACTCTGAACTAAACTTGGAGTTGTCTGTGTAGATTCTCACTCATCCAGGTCATAGTTATCCTAAATAGATCTCTCTGTGTCAACTGGACTGAAAGGTTTCTTTGAAAACGTTTCGCCCTCTCTCCAGAGAGCTTCTTCAGTTCTAAGTTTGCTGGGGCAGAGCTTGAAAATATAGCCCTGTGGACCATTGGCATGTTAATGGCCCGGGTGGTCACCTGAGAGTCCTTGGCAAGGTGGTTGGCAGGGTTGTTCACCTAGTTTCGGTTGGGCTGCTTCCCCTTTGTCTGCTGGGCCACATGTTAACGAGTCACCAGGTCTCGTCGAACGGTGCGAATGTTTGGAATGCTGACGAAAAGAGTGGAGAACTGCATTGTACGTGGGTGACAGAAAGTGCCTTAGTCCACCACCTCTGTTTAAAGATGGTTTTTCCAACTTGACGTGGATGGCTTCCTTGACACCCCTGGTTTGAGAGGGAAAAACTGAATCTGGCGAGAAGAGGTCGGCCAACCCCTACGCTATCTAGCCTGTCCCAGCAGGGAACAGGGTTCGTCCACCATTTTCAGGCAAGTAACTATGAACAGTACCCATGGCTCACAGCTTCTGAGAAATGCATTAATTGTACTGCTGGGAATGCCTGTTGCTTGCAACTGATCGGTATGGTGTTTGGAGCTATGGGTTTGCCAACTTAAGTTGTTTATTGTGAGGTTATTGATTTTAAATGCTCTGGAAATTAAGTGTTGGTCAACAAGCCTATATTAAGGTGATGTAATGTCTAAGTGTGATTCTGCATGGATTCTTGAGCCGTGGTATCATATTAATGGTATTATGTATGACGTCATTGAAAGCCTAGGCGTCAAATGCACGGCCCACCACTGGTTAAACACAGTAAGTCTTTCCGAGATGGAGAAATGATAAAAGAGGCATTTGTTGAAGGAGCGGACTCTTTGTTTTGGGACCGATCAGAAAGGCTGGCTCCGTGATTGGTTGCAAACTGGACACCATGGAAGCTGTGGTGGAGAGGAGGATGCTGAACAAACTGTTAGCTATTCTGGATAACCCGGACCACTCTCTCCACCCACTCCTGGACAGGCAGCGGAGCTCCTTCTCAAACAGACTGATTCAGCTCCGCTGCCACATAGACAGATACAGGAAATCTTTCCTGCCCAGTGCAATAACCCTGTTCAATAAGTCCGTCTGACTGAGACTCACAGCCCTTGTGCTGTGATGGGCTCCAAAGTCAGTACTTTCTTGTGGCACATTGTCATAATTATTTATTGAATATTGCACAGTCATATCCTCATTGCACTGATATTGCACACTATTATACTGTAAATATATTGTAAATATGGTAATACTGACGATGCTGCTGGGACAAGTCAATTTCCCATGTCTGGGATCAATAAAGTACTTCTATTCTATTCTATTCTATATTCTATTCCATGCAGTGCAAGTCGTCAGAGTAAGGTAATGACCAAAAATGTACTCAGTTCTAGTGTGCCACACTAGGTATGCAAGGTGCATATATTGTGTTAAATATACTCAATAGATACTGTATATAAATACATATGTATTCAACATTGTTTGTGTAGTTAGATCATTAGTTGGGTTAGTTGGAAAACTTTTGTGAAGCTATTTTATCGCTTTCCACCTCTCTCAGGTGCCAAACGCAGTTCTTAAACTTTGAAGTTTGCCAGATTGCCAGATTCATTTGTTTTTGTCTTATTACTAAGCTAATAAAGTGTTATGGGAGGCCGACAGTCACTTCTTTATCTACTAAATGGTCATTTATTCTCGTTATTTTTGTTTTTTTATACTTTCTCTCAAGGTTTAATGATTAATCCTTTCATGAGAATGATGATAATGCCTTTAAAAGAAGAAAAATGAGAAGATTTTCACCCTCAGCATGAATCACTGGTGAGATGTATGATGTTGTCGCTGTAAAATAAAACCTAATCAATGCAGCTGTCAGAGAGGAAGCGTCCCGTTAAAGCATCTTTATTGACATTCCTCCTTTTCATCTATTATCAGGCTGAATCTGAGCATTCTGCTCTGACAACTTCTGACATCAGTCCCTGCAACACACGATGAAGGTCCTTAGCACTTTAGTCGATAGCTGGGACCACGACCGTAAAAGTAGCATTTGTTAATGACCCCGTGAAGCAGAGGGAGTTCAGCAGAGAAACTTGGAGGCAGCTGGATGTAATAAATCAGCTGTTTAATATTTCATAACTTAGTTAGTGCAGGTTCTGTACAAATTTATCTTCACTGTGATTATAGTAGCTGACATATAAATCCAATCTGAAGGTTCTGGGTTAAAGAAAACAACGTTTGAAGTGCGACCTCTGACCCCTGAGGACGTTTCCAAAACAACCGTCCATCTGATGTAAAGATGAAATGTTTGCCTGGAAGGAAGTGGACGGCCGTCTCAAACATCACCTGCTTTCACCTCTAATCTCAAAGAGATGGAGGAATGACAAAGGCTCCTCTCACACGGAGGTTATGTCTCACTCCGAAGGACATCTGTGTGACTGTAAAGCTCCACCATTCCCAGGTGTTATTATCAGATTTAAGAAGACACAATGGCTGGCTGCCTGGAGTTTGTTCATCTTTCTCTTTAATAGCTGTTTTGACAAATGGAAGCAATCAGAAGACTTTATTATGCCGCCTTTCCGAAGCATCCATTTCTCGGCTCCAATAATGATAACCTTCTGATCTGTACTTTAAAGCATGAGCGCTTTATATTGACCTGCTTCTTCCCCAAGACTGAGGCTTTGTGCCGATTCAATGGCACATTCCAGACATTCCTGATTTCTGCTTTTGTTTTTTTTATCTGACTGAAATAAATCCATACAGGCTGCTGCAGCCAACTAACCGAGTCCCTGTCTGACCATGCATCCCGGAGGTTCACCTGTGGGCTTTTCTAAATCACACTGGCCAGCAGAGGGTTTTCATTATTTCCACCAAACAAGCTGCTGAAATTGACGCCAGAGACGGCGGTAATTTAGCAGCGCTGTTAGCTGTTAGCACTAATCTATAGTCAATTAATGCATGCCAGGCCAAACTGCTCTCAAAAACTGCCTGGAAAACTGAGTAGAACCTTTGGGGGTTGTCGGGAAACAAAACCATAAATGATACCTTCTTGGTTGTAGCTATTTTTTGATAACTCAATTTATGTGTTTTTTTTTTTGTTTTGTTTTGTTTTTGTTTTTTGCTGTTAGGCATCATGGGAGTAAATGTCTCCACTGTTAAATATTCATCAACCACTGATGGACCTCAGTCCCTTCTTCCATAAACATCTGTTTCTAGGATGCTGTCCCTGCTCTACCCGGCCGGACTTGCATCAGTTTCACGCTCATTTGGTTAAAGTAGATGGGTGGAGCCAAACCACCAGAACTCAATGCAGCCCTACTGACTTTTTCGAACTAACCTTCGGTCACACGACTGATATTCAGTCCTGGTATTTGCACCTCAACATCGTGATATACTGGATCATGTGACAATATGACAGAAATACCTCCAGTTTCTCTACCATGTGATGTAATGAACCAGCTGATGAACCTCACTGAGCTCATCCGTTAACGCCTCTTTGTACAACAAATTAAGGCTGAAAAAACAATTTTGGAGTCAAAGCAGCATCTGTGCCCAGGTGAGAGATGCTCCATGGCCGTTGGTTGAGAGGTAAGTGCGGTTGAAGGAGATGCCCTGCTTTGCTAACTGAAGTTCCACGTGATGCTGTAATTATCAGCTCTGCCTCTCATCCTCCGGTCTGGTATTGATCGTCGCTGTGTGTCTGACCTTTGGATAACATATATCAATCACGGCATAGATATATTTAATCCAATCAAGTCTAGATGGATATATGTTTGTGGGGATGAAGGCACTATTCAATCTCTGGCCGTCTTGTCCATTCCAGCGGGCTCTGAATGGTGAAAGATTCCCTCCTGCATTCCCGTCCACACTTTTCACCTCCTCTGCAGCTGCAAGCAGCAGATGCAGTTTTACTTCTGCCACAGCTGAAGCTAATGGGAAACAAACCGGAGCAACATATGAACAGTGACAGAAGGCCGACCTGCTGCCTTCCCTCCTAGAAGAGTAATTCACCGGGAGGTTAATGTGGTGCAGGGAACCCAAATGCCTCAGAATTCCAGGACGTTTAATGCCCCATAGGTCCTAAGTCAGCCAAACAAAAAACTTTAACCAACACTGAAAATATTGTGAATAAAGGTTGATCAGCAGCAAATGTTGACAAATGTATCTTTTAAGATGTAGAAATTCAGACTTGTGTCACTGTTTCAGCAGTTTAACTGACAATTTCACAGGAAATGACGAATATATTAAGATAATCGAAAAACAAGGGAAAAAAATACAGTGAGAGCAGATATTTACTTCTTATAGTGGTTATCTGAGCTCAGAAACGCAGCCGCAGAGACGCGCATTCATGCGATACCTGTCGGTGTTATCGCCAGGAAGACTGCCTCAGGTGACCTCTTATCGGCTCTTAAGCTGGAAGACTTTATTTGTCCTGGGTGAAAAGCTCTGTGATGAGAAATACAGAATTCCCACAGAAATACGTCTGTATTTAATTAGATGTTAGAGTTACTGTTGTTAATAAGGATCCGGGATCAACGTCAGGGTGGGACTTTTTTCCAGTTTCCATTTATAAAACTGCTGAGAAAAGAAGTGACGACATGGAAACACTTGTTTGACAGGAAAATGTTTCGATAGATGAGAAATAAACTAAAAATAACGTCATCATGAGCCATCTGGCATGTTTTCTTTTCGTTTTAATGTCATCTAACAAATGCGTTTTGAAGCTGCGACAGAGAAAATGACCACCAGGAGCTCACCTTGCGGTTAAAGTCTCTTTTTTTCCTTTTGCATAGGAGGAGGTATGTTTGTTCTGACGTGAAATGCACAAGCCAGCCCACCCTTTATAATGTGAGGGGGGCGATCCAGACGCAGAGAGAAGCTGTGGAGAGGAGCGGCGCGTTGGATGCGCAGACGCATCAGGTGCGCACAGCGAGACGCGGCACGGAGGCGTGCGCGGAAGACTCACCGCAACACTCATGTGACTTGTATGAATAAAGTGTTGGGTTTACAGAATAAGAGCAGACATGAGGACGCCTGAGAGGAATGTGGGGATCAGAGGAGCGTCACGAAACAGTGCCAGGAAGCATCAGCCGCGGGAAGCGGGGCTGCCATAGGTCGGTGTGTCAAAGTTTGAAACAGATCTGACGGGAAAACACAGCAGACATGAACTCGACAGACAACGTGTGGCTCATGGAAGAGCCGTGGAACCGGAGCAGGGGCGAGGAAGAGGAGCAGAAACTTTTATTCGGGATCGGCACGGATAATTTCATCACGCTGCTGGTGTTCGGGCTCATCTTTATGCTGGGAGTGTTGGGAAACTCCATGGTGATCACGGTGCTGGCTCGGAACAAGCCGGGCAAACCGCGGGGCACCACCAACATATTCATCCTCAACCTGAGCATCGCGGACCTCTCCTACCTGCTCTTCTGCATCCCCTTCCAGTCGACAATCTACATGATGCCGACGTGGGTTCTGGGCGCCTTCATCTGCAAATTCATCCACTATTTCTTCACGGTGTCCATGCTGGTGAGCATCTTCACCCTGTCTGCCATGTCTGTGGACCGGTACATCGCCATCGTGCATTCCAGAAAGTCCTCCTCCATTCGGGTGGCCAGGCACGCGTTTAGCGGGGTGTTGGTGATCTGGGTGCTCTCTCTGGCCATGGCCTCGCCCATCATGTACTACCAGAATATTTTTCACACGGGAGATAACCACACCTTTTGCTGGGAAGTGTGGCCAGACCAGAACCAGAAGAAAGTCTATGTGGTGTGCACGTTTGTGTTCGGATACGTGTTGCCTCTGCTGCTTATCACGTTCTGTTATGCAAAGGTGAGTCCTAATTTCATCATTTAATAACCCTTAAACAAGTGTTATTAATTTCTCTTTTTGTTGCTGTTGTTGCAGGTTTTAAACCACTTGCACAAAAAATTAAGAAATATGTCCAAAAAGTCAGAGGCTTCGAAGAAAAAGGTAAGAGTGTTTGTTTGGGAGTGAGACGATGCCATCTGTCAGCAAAAAAACCTGTTATAAGTAAGATAAGAATAAACACAGTGGTGTGTGTGTGTGTGTGTGTGTGTATGTGTGTGTGTGTGTGGGGGGGTCTCTGTGTGACCTGGTTGTCATATGTTGCAAAACCAGGATTGCATATTTCAGACATGTCAGCGTTTCCAGCAGTTTGCTGATCTTTGCTGAGGCAGCTACGTGATAGAAAGACAACCTGGCTCCCGTTCCAGTAAGCGGGTTTACCAAACTAGGGGTCAGAACCGAACCTCAGGGTAGCCAAACTCTGAAATGCTGAAATGTGCAACTGAGAGTTTTCGGTTTCACTAACACGTATTAACAATTGGTTTAATCAACTCTGAGCCACAATTACCCTGAGTGACGCTCGTGCGCGAGGATCTAAAAAGCCTTATCAATGGAACGCAGAAAACGTGATTCACAGTGCAAGAAAAACAAAACAAAACAAAACAAACAAACAAAAAAAAAAACATTTCCGTTGGAAATGGAAGATTTCATGACCGCGTACACCGAAAATGTGCATATTTTCAAGAAAAAAAAATACTGCGGCAGCAGCAAAAGGGAAAGATCGCGTGGTTGAAAATTGCTGACCGAGTCCATGCGTGATTATTAACTGGAGAAAGATTTAAAAAAGAAAGAAATGTTTGTGTGTGTTTGAGACACAGGTTCAACCCAACAGGCACAAAATAGACTTGGCACAAAGTTAAGATAAAATACAAAAATATAGTTCAAACATGTCAGATATGATTTAAATATAAGCTATTATGGTGTTGTTTAGCCTGTCATCATTAAACTGTGTTCAGTCGCTTCATTTAACCTGTAATAACTATATTTAATTAATTATAGAAATCTATAATTATAGAAATTTAATTAAATATAGAAAAAAAAACCCTAACAAAGAAAAAGCCACATCTTTAGCTTTCCCATCACTGTCAGTATTTAGTAGCCTTAAATTCCTGTTATACATGCATGTCTCCAAATTTATGTTTTCTGAATATGTTTAAATTTTATCTCCATTATAGCCAACAGAAAAAAGGCTGAGGTGATCCAGCGCCACCCACTGTTGGTTCACTAAATGCCATCCATTAATCACAGACACAACTTGACACATTGATTTTTCTTGCAGCAGAAGGAGTTCTATGTAATTGGCTGCTGTTGCTTTCAGATGTCAATCTATTTATTGCTTAAACTGATACCTGCAATTCTGTGGAACACTTCCATGAAATGTTCGGGCTGTCTGTGACTTTTTAAGACTACAAACATGTTTCAAAAAGCTTTTGAGTGCAAGAGTAACGTTTATGACAGCCTGACATTTACCTTGGACACATGCTCACCGATGTTATATATATAAAAAAAAAAAACGTTGGCAACAAAAAAAAAAGATTAAAGAAAAAAAAAAAAGAATCACAACACAAAGAATTTGCTCCCAACCGAGAGCCATTCCGCAATATAAGCGACGTGAGGGCTGAGAATGCTGTTAAATAAACTACCAAGGGTGCAACTAAATCTGTAACGCTCAAAGAAGTTCCCATCGGGGCTTCATCAAACGTCGAATCGGGGGCGAATCTTTTTCTCCTGGCAGTCTGCAGGCTTCAAGAGCAGCAGAAAGTCGGGGTTATTTGAAAGCGTATGTTACCCTGGTAACTGACACAGAGTTACAGTGAACCTGCTTTCTGAAACCGAAAACCCCGAGATTCCCTTAAAATCACAACAAATTAACCCAGAGTTTTTGCTAAACCCGCTTCTGAAACGGGTCCCTGGAATACATAAATTACCCCAGACAGGCTAGTTGTTGTTAAAGCGTAACTAATGTCCACACAGACTGTTTGTGCAATCTCAGCAACGTCTACGGCGATGAGAAATATCAGTCAGTGCTGAAAGGTGTCTCTGCTTTTGATTTTTTCCCTTTTGAAAAATTTCAGGTATAAGACTAAAATAATGTTAAAACGCCGTGCACGTTTGGCTGATGAGTCGTTGGCGTAAAAAGAAGCCTAAAACTGACACTTCAGAAGGTGGAGCTGGCAAGCGTGAAGCTTCCACCTGTATTTCAGATTCTTACTGTGGGTGTGGACAACAGGACTCATTTATATACATGTAAGAGCAAGAGAGGAACTGGAGAGGAAGAAGAGCGTAACCCTGGGGAACACCTTGGGTGAGAGGAGCTGGGGAGGAGGTGCAATGCATAATGATGAAAGGTCTGCTGGACAGCGTCTGATCTGGGCCAGCATTCCATGCGGCTGAGGCTGGTTGAGCAGTCAGAGGAAAGAGGAATATGCTGTTGGTGAGTTTGAGGAGCTTTTAATCAGCTGGAAGATTTCAGTTGAGTTTCTGAATTCCCCATGAGTGAACAGCTCCACATGCAAAATTATGGTGTGTCCATCTTATCTGCTGCTGCTCTGTGTTATCAATAGATTCTGCTGTCACATGGGATGCCAGTGTGAAGTTCGTCTTTTTAAAGGCAAAACTAATGCACTGAAGCCACAACTGAATGTTCTACAGACGTAAACAGTCCAATTATCTATAGAACACACACACTAACCAGGTCTGCTGTGTTGTTTACATAGTCACAAACACACAGTGAAAAAGCAAACCTCCATTAATCACCGTGAACACGGCTGCACAGAGCTGTTAATGTCCAGTCCCTCTGTTCTGAAGGCGCCTATATCATATACTCTCAGCTGAAGCAGGAGGTCGCTCGAGTGCAACGATCCAGCAGAGCAACTGGAGTGTGCTTGGTGGAGATCAGGGCGAAATTGGTTCAGATGAAGTGTGTAATGGCCAGTGTGTGTGTGTGTGTGTGTGTGTGTGTGTGTGTGTGTGTGTGTGTGTGTGCGTGCATGTGTATTTGTTCACGGCTCTTCATTCAGCCTGTGAAATATAAGCCAAGTGTCAGCTGGGAAGAGCGGGACTAGACCCACTGCAGTTGGGAAACACACGCGGAGGATCCGACTCCCCCCACACAGAGATCTTCCAGCCTTGCGGGGTTGAGTTAAGGCCAAACTCGAAACAAAAAGAAAAGAAAAATAACAGTAAATCTTAATGTAGCTGGGAGGACCCTGAAAATATATGGGAACCCAGTTCAGTATAAATCTCCCCCTCCATCTGGTTTAATGGTGTGTTTGGATACAAGAAAAATTGTTTGGGAGCTGCTGCATCATATTCCCGATAATGCCGGAGATGTTATTTTACTTAGCAAACAATAATCGTTTCAATGGAACGTTAGCCTTGAACGAGAGGCTAAGCAGTCATTTATTGCATAAAAGTTGAAGGCTGTTCTAATGCCCCCTGGTGGAAGGCAGCAGTACTAGCACTACCTACACTACCTCACAGGGTGTCAAATGCTCATCAGGCAAAATAACCAATCACCCTCACCCAGGGCTTTAATCATGTCAGCTATTAGCTATAGCTTTAATAATTAGTCACATATTTAGTCTTTAATCTGATAGAAGCGCCACCGTCGGCCATCTGGTTGTATCTTTACGCCACCGCGGGGTGTCCAGAGATAACGGGCGTGGTTGGACCCTCTTCTCAACCCGACCTGGCTGCAGTGCATCCTGGTCAATTGGAGATGCTCCGAGCCTCAGCACGGACAAATTAGCAACAAATTGAAGAAGCTGGCGTCTCGCTAGCCCATGTCTGGCTGAGCAGTGAGGTGTTCATCAAGCCCCATGGTGGTGGCACCAAGATCAGTGGATATTTAATCAACAAAAGAACCCAGAAGAGGAGGATTGGTGGAGAAATAACTGAATGAAATCAATAAACTGGCTCCTTTATGGATGGATGCTGGTGAATCTGATTGGTTCTGTTGATGGCAGGCTTATATTAGTTAAAATAAAACCACATCCTGACTTCTGTGTGTATGTGTATGTCTATGTGTGTGTGAGGCTAATATTGACAATTCAAATTCAACATGCTTCCGTCTGGGATGTCTGTCAAACCACTGGGGCCAGTTTAACTCCAGTTTCAGTCTTAATGTATAAATCGTGTCTTCTTCTGAAGCCGCGCATGTGGGCGACGTAGGGTGGAGAACCTCCGTACTGGATTTGATCAAGTGTTTAATAACACGGAAATTCCGAGAAATGCCGTTTTATAATTCAATTACTGAAACGGTCCTCGGCGGCTCGCTCGTAAATCCTTCCAGAGAAAGGCTAGCTGCTCGGGGGAGCCTCGTGCAGCGGCTCAGCCGGCCATAAAAGGTTTCAGCAAGTCATTTTTCACTGTTTCGCTGCGTTGGAGCAAATACACACATGAACAACGTGATGATGTTACTGCCGTGCCCTCCAGGAGCAGCCGCGGATGTTTACTCCAAAATGGGCATCAGGTTGCCATGACGATTTATTAAGCCTGTGTCGGAAAAGCTTCACTGTGTCTGTGAGTGGACTATGGATTATGTCGCCTGTGATACCGTTTCTACCGGAACCATCCTTCATATGATGGTGCATGCGTGTGTGTTTGTGTGTGTGTGTGTGTTACATGCTAAATAGCACCAAAAATGCATTAACTGAACAGGAGCAACAGAAGGGCTCAATTCATCAAACATGATGAGGTCAAAGGTGGCGGTTAATGTGTGACCGGCAGAACTGCTCGTTTCCTGACACTGTCCGGTGAACATTAGCATCTTTTGTAAACCGTTAAAACCTGATAATTGGCTTCACTCCACACATTCATCTGTCTCTGTGAGCGTCATAGTGACTGCAGTCAGTTTTATTAGATACAATTCTCCTCTTTCTGCCCTGTCTCCCCTTCTTCTCCTCCTCATATACACCTGATCCTGCTCAGGGTTTCTCCCTGTTAAAATCCAGTTTTACCTGTTGCTTTCAGAAACTTGACCGTAATTAGACAGCGTTTAAATAAAGCTGTGTTGAATGAACTCTTTGTGTCCTCCAGACGGCTCAGACGGTCCTGGTGGTGGTGGTGGTCTTCTGCCTCTCCTGGCTGCCTCACCACGTGGTTCACCTGTGGGTCGAGTTCGGGACCTTCCCGCTCAACCAGGCCTCCTTCGTGCTGCGGGTCGCCGCCCACTGCTTGGCGTACAGCAACTCGTCCGTCAACCCCGTCATCTACGCTTTCCTGTCGGAAAACTTCCGCAAAGCCTACAAGCAGGTGTTCCGCTGTCAGATCGGCGCCAGCGACTCGCCCCTCTACGACATCAAGGAGATGCGCAACAAGGTGGACACGCCGCCCTCCACCAACTGCACCAACGTTTAAGGGGTGGGGAACTCTCTCCCCCCCCCCCCCTCCCCCCCGGTGGGTGTCGGAGCAATCCAAATGCTCCGACGCCACGGAAACCACATTTTTCCACACAAGCGTTGTTCTTTAAAAGGAAGAAAACCAGGTGAAAAATAAAAGCACCCGGGAAACGAAAGCTGATTCAGATATGACTGACTTTTTATGGAGGAAACTGCAGTTTGGTGGTTTTCACATGCAGGTTGACATCATAAATACAATCACGCAAAGGTCACGCAAAGGCCAGGATGGTTTGTTTATGTGCTTAAATGATGTAAAGTGGTTTCCACTGTTAACCCACGTTGAAGTTCAGTGGTGTGTGAACGCTGGTGTGTTTTTCAAGGAAAAACTGATAAAATTCTGACTTTATCCGAGCTTTTTGAGGCTAAAACACCCCAAAGAAAACGTAAGGAAGATGTTCTTCAGGTTGCCATCGTTGTAACAGAAAGTTAGCAACCTTACCTCGATAGTCTCTGCATTTGTCATTTATGAAATTCAAAAAGATGCTTTATGTTGGAGAATATTTGTCACAGACCTGAGGCCAAAAGCCATTTTTCTGCTTACTATAGGAATATGACCGAAAAGGAAGGTGATGGGAGCTCCATCCGATTCTTCTGTTGGATGGAGCTAGTGTTTTCTTTTTTTAAATAAGGAGCGCGCGAGCAAAGTAATATTTTTATTACAGACATCGATGTTTATCACAAATCATGGTAGATTCTGTCCACATAGTGCAGTTTATACATTTTATCATCAATCATGAGTAAACTATTATCAAACAAGACAGATTTGATAGAAAGTCAGGAAAACGGCTAAATTGTTTGTATTCCAATTTTCTTAAAAGAGGAACAGATTTTAAGACACTACAAAGTGTATTTTGGAAAATTTCTGAAAAATGTCTTCATGGTTGAGGAACCACTGCCAGTTTAAGGTCTTTAATTATAAATAAATAAAAAAAAACAACAACAAAAAAAAAATCCTTTCTAATGCAAGATACAACTGATGCTAACCACAGCTAGGCAACCGTGTACCTTCTGTTTCTATTGTGATGTATAACATATTCATATTCACACTTTTCACACATATCAATGTATCTGTTCACTTTAAAAACATTTATGTATGTTTCTGAAACATTCTTCTTTCAAACTCAACAGAAAAACAAACATAAATCCAACCCAAAGTCTCACAGTTGGTCTTCAATGTATGCTGCTGCTGGGACACAGCAATTTTCCCATTGTAAACTAATGGGATAATAAACTTCATTCATTCATTCATTCATTCATTCATTCATTCAAACAAACCTGTAGAAAATAAACATTTCATTAAATGAGCGCAGTTGGAAAACATTCCGACAGCATTTCTGCTGAGTCAAACAGGGAAAAAAAATCCGCTCCCAAGGGAGTTTTATGTCTGCAGATCAACATTTGGAACTGCATTTGCATTTCCTCCAGAACAAACTCTAATTATTTGCATTTCTACAGAAACATCTGGGCAAAATGTGGGTGCATGCGGGATTTATTTAGCCTGCTTCATCAGTGCTGATATGATTATCTTCTAACTAAGTTGCAAAAAAGCTGGACTGTGGGCTGTAATTACATCTGCATGTTGTTCAGATGTTCAGAGCAACGGCCTCCTCCTCCCTGAGTCATCACCAGGAGGGCCTTTCCATATTAGCCTGGTCCTGCTTGAGGTTTCTTCCTGTTAAAAGGCAACGTTTCCCATTACTGCTTGTCCGGGGGGTTTGGGCTCCAGCGTTTTTTGAAGCATTTAAAGACTTAACTGTCAAAGAAGCTGTATAAATAAAACTGAATTGAACTGAACTGTAGTGAAAATGAGATATTTTGGATTTTAACATTTTAGCAAAAAGCTTAAAAAAGACAATATTGTCAGCGTTAGCTCAACGCCGATGACCTGTCATTCTGAGTTTCGTTGCTTCAGGACTTATATTCATATAACTTATATTTGTGCAGCTTTCTGGTATTGTGCTACAGATGCTGTAACCTTAAGCTCTGCTTGGAGAAAAAAAAAGCTAATTGTTGAGTCAGAAAATCCATTTGTGTGTGAACTTCTTTTGCTTTAAAGGTGACGCGAGAGAAAAATTAAAGTGCTCGACGTGCATGCGCTTATCTAAGATGTATCCAAGCTCTGGTGGTGTCGTAATAGAGTGGTGAGTGGTGTGGTGAGTGTAATAGAAACACATTAAAGTTTGTTTTTGCCACATTTCTGTTGACCTTTGCATTTATTTTTGGTCCTTTTTCCACCACTAAAAAGAGCTTAATTAAAGTTCATTTCTTCCTGGATGCTGATGCTGTTTTCTGTCAGGGGTATGCTAGCTGTGAGAAATTTCTATTACACAAATTGCTGAAAAGAGGGAAAATTGCTCTGAATAATAAAAATGAATTTTTGGGGTTTATTTTGTGCCATTTTGCACATTTTACTAGCACAAAAATGTGACTGGAAAACACCCAGCTGCATGACAGACTGAGCTGTCAGACATTCTGTCACATAGAATTTTTCTTTGGCAGGCAGCTTACAGCCTGATTATGTGTCATGATTAAACACGAATAGCGGTCTGGTCCGTATGTTAGCCATTAGCTTGTTTGCCTGCAGTTCTGACAGGTGACAGGGTTGATTCTACTGATAGGGAACATGTCTGCACCCAAAAATAGCTTTATATGTGGTGGAAAAAAAGAGGAAAAAATGGAAAAAAAAGAGTGTGGAAATAGCGAACACTGCCTTTAAAAGCTGTTTTACACTCAACCATTTTGATGTCTGCCTAGTGGCGCTAATGTTGCAAGAAAAACACATCATGGACATTGGGAAGATGGTTTTACACATTATTTGCTCGTTATTTGGAGGCTCGGCCTCATTAGATTCACTGTTAATAGATGTTCAGAAGCATCCGGATGATGAGGCTACCTTAATACATTTAACCTTTAAAATTTTTCATAAACAAGCGCTCATTTCTTTCAGCCTCCACTTTTTCAAATCCAGAAAAAATCCAGCCCATCCAAGCTCACAGTGCCGCGGCAGAAACGGAGGCTTTTTATCAGGTTTGAACCTGGATTAAAGGTTTGGACGAGCACGGTTTAAAACAGAGTTTTAGTTTTAATGCTGGGAGACGTTGGCGCTGCGTTAACCACGGGGCGGCACCACTTTTGGGGAGCACAGCAGGCCCGTGAAATCTGCATCAATCGTCAGGCCCACTTCGACAGACGGGACTGGCTTTCTCTTTGTTCTCCAGGCTTTTAAGATGCAGTTTGAAAACCAGGTACCCATGGTGGACGGTTCTATTCCCAGAAGAGCATTAGGGAAACAGCATGGTGACACGCTGACTCACTGTAAGGCACAAAAATCAGAGGTGGGTGGAAAAATGTGTCCGACTGGCCTGTAACCAGGACAGCGGTTCTGACTCAGAGTCACTTTGACCAGTGTGCTGCTGCAGCAGCTACAGCCAGGCATTAATGAACGTACAACCTCCAACGGATGCAAATTTAGCTTGTTTTTATTCAGGCTGGGTTCTGACCTCTCTGCTCTGGCGGCAGAAGAGATCCCTGAAGATGGCATTAATTTCCACCCCCCCACCCGCCCTTCGCCACAAGATGTCGGATCCTCACTCTGAACAGAAACCCTACTGTACACCTGCAGCGGGAATATTAATGTCCTGATAACAGCTGAAGTCGTACAGATATTCCACAAGGTCACCGATTTGCTGCTCCGTCACTCATTTGCTGTCTGAAAAGGAGCTAGATTCCAAGGAGAGACGGTAAAAGATGTTGGCTTTCATGTTGCGTTTTAGTGCGAACAAAGCACCCGGTCTCCATGCCAACTAAGGAACTGTAAAAAGGTACAAACACAGTTTTGGTTTGGAGCTTGTTAGCATACTAACATTAGCTCTTCCAAATGTAACTATTCAGTAGACTTTAATAAAGTTTCTGAATAAAAATGAAACTATTAGAAATGTTTTGTGGGCATGTTTGTGTTTTCAAATCAAACATCAGCAAGCGTCCAGGGAACAGCCATAAAAAGGTTTTAATCTGAGAATCAGCACCGGTTCATTTTCCAGCGTAGAGCAGCAATTCATGTGTAACAGTTATTCCAGCACAATCTGAGTTGATTATTAAAGTATCAGCAACTAATCATTAAAAAAAAAAAAACAACAACAAAGACAGCAGGTCACATAAACGGGCCGAGTGCAACGGAACGTGTCAGAACAGTTCTAACATGCAGAAAACATGATTTCCCCGACAGTCGAACCACCGAGCGAGGTGACCCTCCTGATATGTTACACCGATCATAAGCTTCTTTTAAATGCATATTTGCATTTCTCAAGGACAAATTAATGAAATTTAAATGATCTCTTTGATGAAATGTATCACATATTGGCATCAATGTGCTGAGTGATCTAAAACCTTTTGAAATATAACCAAAACGAGATTTTTTGAAATGCGTTTCATGGGGCTCAAGTACAAAAATGTCAGCATCTCACTGAGATTTACAGCTCTGGACATTGAATAATTCATTGGATTAGTTTATTCTAACATTATTAAGGAAAGGTGTGATGTCTGATCTGGTAGATCTGATACCTGTCAGACCTCACGCTGTTAGATTAGATTAGGGACAAAAGCGTGATTGGAAAATTCTAAGGTACCAGGAATCCAGCTAATGTTAACATCACACCTATTACCTCAAATTGTGACCATCAAATTATAGTCAGTTAAAATTTTCACACGTACCGCATAACACAATTATTAAGACATTAGAAACGAGGCATTCCTGAGACGACGTATTCTAAGAAAGAATAGCATAAACGAGGACGGACAGCACACAAACGTACAGATCAAGAGTTTGTTCTAACATAAGTGAGTGGTTTGTTCAGTGCTCTCGTACGACAAATATAAAAATACACTTTAGGTTTTTAAACTATCAGCAACTTGTGTTAATAACACAGAGTGAGAACATGATTGCAGTGAGATGGTTCTTCTAACAGTGCTACAAACAGCGCTAACAGCAGCGCTGCTGTTGGAGCCTCACTGGGCTCCAGTGGGTTATGCCCTGAAGCTCCAGCTCCTCTGGAAGGGCTGAAGGGGTTTCTTGAATCCGAATATCGAGAGAGGAGGCTTAAATCGTGGCGTTTTCTCTGGTATGACAGCAGCTTTGCTCTCCTCTGTGGGAAATCGCTTGTGGTATACGTCAGGGTAGGACCTCTGGAACTGAGGAGTAGGATATGGAACATGAGCATGTGACAACAAACCCACAGCATTCATTTTAAAGTGCCGTACCTGTTTCAGCCTTTTCCTCTTATCTTTGGCAGGAAGCTCTTTATCTGCTATCAGGCCTTCCAGAAGCTCATTCAGAGGCATCTGTGTCCCCAGCACCTTCTGCTCTTCAGGTTCTGCCCTGCGGATCTGTTTACAGAAAGCTGGAGAGGCACTGAAGTCGGTGTCTGATCCAGCATATTTGATCTGACAGAGGAGAAAAAATGATATGCATATGAGCTGCCGTCTTGAGGCACAACAGCCCCCCCTTGTGGTGAGAGCTATAACAGCCATAAGAACAATAATCACTTGTCAGTTTACGTTAACGGAACTAAATGGGATATTTATTTAACAGTTGGGACAGCAGGAAAATGGAAATCTATTTCTCCCTTGGTGCAGACCTGAACTCTTTTGAGATGTGACAGGTGCTCCTCAACCTGGCGACGCAGCTTAGCCGGAACTAGGAAGATGGTGCCGTGGTGCTCCATCATGAAGGTCACAAGTTTGGTGGCTAGGAGCTCATCCAAGTCCATCTCATCTCCAGAGCCCAGGACGCAGTGCGAGAACATCTGCACCATCTAGACAGACATGGAACAGGACTGAACCCAGGTCTGCCACAAGCCGAATGGCATCATCTACACCACTGTTTGTGCACAGCTGTACCAGTGTGCGTGTGCTGATGAAGTCGTTGAGTGGAGGCAGCTGTGAGTTGTGGCAGACCCGGGCCATGAGGCGCAGTAAAAGCTGGAGGCGTCTCCTGTTGGGCGGCGGCAGCAGGAGGCAGCTGACCTGCAGAGCCTCGGTGGCCACCTCCTGGTCCTGCAGCAGACCTGCGGAGGGTAAAGTTGCCAGCTAGACCACCTGCTTGTCTGTGGCACAAACATCAACGATGAGGTACTCACTCAGGATGTTGACAAAGACTTCGTACAGGTGGAAGGTGAGCAGAGGTTCTTTAAGTCTCTGGAAGTAATCCCCCACTGTCCTCAGGACGTCCCGCTCAAAGCCGGGGTACAGCTGCTGCCTGCTGTCGCTGCCATTAGGCCCTGAGAGAGAGGGCGGTCATGTAACTTGCAGAGTCCAACAATAAGAGAAACAGGAGGACAGGGGTGTCAAACTTACAACTGGCCAGACATCTCATGGCCGAGACCACCCAGTAGGGCATGTCCTCTGCAGACAGACAAGACGTGAGTGACAACAGTCATCCAGGAACAGCAGAGCAGCCCAATGATCTCACACCTGCTTTGTTTTCCAGAACCACGATACCCGACTTGTTCACGTTGAACACGTTGTGAACAATGTGTTTGCCGCTGACGTGGGCCGGGTTCAGAACGCCATCCAGCGAGACCAGCCCCAGCACTCTCTGCAAACTGACCCAACAGCAGAGGCGTGATCAGTGCAACAATTCCAGAGGCCGCTCCAGTCTTTGGATGCGAGCGCACTGTACGTACTGCGCAGCTGTCATGGATTTCCAGATGTGGTACACTTGTTTCACGGTTATCTCCTTCCTCCGGATCAGCTTGCATTCGTGCACGTCTCCAATAGCGACACTGTGCCTCTTATTCCACAGATCCGAAGTCTGGACAAGCAAAATCAACATTCCTAAGTACACAAATCTGGTTTTTACTGGACACACACACACTCGTATTTCTATCTTTGTTAGGACTGTCCCTACTGTAACCCTTACCTCCCAACTAACCCCTGCTGTGTAGAATGAGTATTTCGGCACTACTTGGTAACAACTATGTAGCAAATACAAGGAAGGAAGGAAGGAAGGAAGGAAGGACAGACAGACAGACACAGACACACAGCAGAGCCAGAACTCCAGCCTGCTGAGGCAAACACAGCTATAAATTTGCATCTTCTCTTTGTCTCATTATCCTCCCCGGTTACGTCAGTTGCCGCTGAACCACCGCGACAGATGACTAACGACAGCAGAGGGGCTGAGACGTGCTTGTCTCTTTCTCACCATCACACTGGATTTCTGAGGCGCGACATTTTCGCTCTGAGACAGCTCTTCATAATCGTCCCAGCGAATAAGTCTGGGCAAGTCGCTGCCGTCCTTCAGCAGAGGCCGTGTGGGGAAAGATTTCAGAGGAGAGAGCGTGGGAAACCTGGGGAGGAGATGGCAATACTTAAACAAAAAAAGAAAGAAATTAGGCTAGACAATTAACACTGGCAGACATGGATCTTCACGGGTGAGGAGAGAGAGTCCTCCAGCACTCTGGAAGTTATTACAGATGGTTATTCAGACAAGTTACTCATTAGCCTCTGTCTGCTGAAGGTTAATGCCTTCTCCTGGCTAACGCAGCAGAAGTATTTTAGGTAATAAGCAGCTTGTATGAACTGTCACTCTGGGTTTCCACTGGATGCGGTGCGTCCCCATCACCGCAACAAATTAGCACAATCCACCGCGTGCCGGACAGGAAGTCGGGTGCAAAGAGAAAAATAAAACATCCGGGAAATTGTCAAAATAAAAGGTCCCATATTTGGAGCGATCTTTTTCAACAGGACGCTCTAAACTGAATCACGTTAAGACCGCGCGATATTACCACTTTGTCTTTTTTGGAACGAGCCACTGAAGAAAACGCTATTTGTTCCTAAACAGCGGAGGAGTAAAATTTCCCCTTTGGATTTTGGTGACTCTGCCATGGGTAATTCTATTAATTTTTCCTAGAATGTGTAATAGATGTAATATTTATTGTAAATTATGGTTATTTATGAATATATTTGAAGATATTATGCAAACAACAAACATATCTGCACTAAACATATTCAGGACATATCTGCGCTAAACGTATTAAATTTTATTTTATTCTATTCTATGTTGTATATATTTACACACATTTGCACTGAAGGAGTTGCTTTTCATCTTGTTGTACATGTAAAAAAGATGTATAATGACAATAAAAGGCATTCTATTCTTTTCTATTCTATAAGTTAACTTTTGATGTTGTTTCACACACCCACATACAAGAGCTAAAATGGAAGAACAAGAAAACAATTATTCATACATGTAATTACGTAAATGTAGTAATTTAGCATGAAAGACCATGTATGTAAATTAAGTAAAGTGGAGTAAATTCCGCTAAACACGGAACCTTAATTTTGACAAATTCACGGATGTTTTATTTTTCCTTCGCACCCGACTTCCTGTGCCGCACGCGATGCCTTGTGTTAGTTTGTTGTCGCGTGCTCCGTCGCATCCATCACAAATAGAAGCGATGCGTATTTTTACGGAGGGCAAAGGAGGCTTCCAGCCCTGCAGTGGACGGAGCCGCAGCCAGTGGAAACTGACGCATTGACTTGAATGGAATCTAATCAGGCCAGATGGACGGACGGAAATGCCCCGCATGGAAACGGGGGGTCAGGGTTCTGGGTTTCCACCGGATGCGGTGCGTCCCCGTCCGTCCGTCCTGATTTTCTGCCGTCCGGGCGCTTCCACCAGATGCGTCTGGATAGACGGAGAACGCAGCAACAATCTAGCACAATCCACCGCGTGCCGGACAGAAAGTCGGGTGCGAAGAGAAAATAAAACATCCGGTAAATTGTCAAAATTAAGGTTCCGTGTTTAGCGCGATCTTTTCAACAAGGCGCTGAAAACTAAATCACGTACGACTGCGCGATATTACCACTTTGTAGTTTTTGAAAAGAGCTACAGAAGAAGACGTTCTTTGTTCCTAGAGGAGTAAAATTTCCCTTTTCTTCCAATTGTGGTGACTCTACCATGGGTAATTCTATTAATGTTTCCTAAAATGTGCAATAGATCGATTATTTCTTGTAAATTATGGTTATTTACGTTATTTATTTAATATATTTGAAAATATGCTGCAAACAATAAGTTAACTTTCAAGAGATAAAACGGCACAAGAAAAAGATGATTCATACATGTAATAACGTAAAAAACAATCGCTCTAAATACGGGACCTTTTATTTTCACAAATTCACAGATGTTTTATTTTTTTCTTCGCACTCAACTTCCTGTGCCGCACATGACGCCTTGTGCTAGATTGTTGCGGCGTGGTCTGACTGTCCGTCCAAAATAGAAGCGATGCGTATTTTTCCTGGAGGGCGACGGAAACCCCCAGCCCTGCCGTGGACGGAGCCACAGCCAGTGGAAACTGACGCATTGACTTGAATGGAATCTAATCAGGACGGACGGACGGAGACGCACTACATCTGGGGGAAACAGGGGGTCAAAGCTGTTCCTAGTATGAGGCCTTGCCTATAGAGTTGGCCGTTGTCTTCAAAGTTCTCTGTCCCGTGGCGCCCCTTGATGTCTTCGATGAC
Source organism: Pao palembangensis (assembly GCA_015343265.1). Lineage (NCBI taxonomy): Eukaryota > Metazoa > Chordata > Actinopteri > Tetraodontiformes > Tetraodontidae > Pao > Pao palembangensis. The sequence continues at coordinate 9,440,032 of CM027088.1, forward strand.
GTGGGCTTTGAGGAACTTCCTGAGCAGCTGCAGCGTCTGGTAACGGGTCACCTCGGGCCCAAAGTTGCTGTTGCGCCTCAGGAGCTCGTGCAGGAAGTCCACAGCCTCGGATCCGGAGAAACTCCAGTCATGGCAGCGGAAATGTGCCCAGTGGCGCCTCAGTGGCATGCCTCCACGGAAGAGCTTGATGGTTTCGTTCCACTGTGTGAAAGGAGGCATATTAGAGTCTGAAGAGGCAGCAAAACTGGTGACTATCCCGTTAGATATGAATTTAAGTCTAAGTCCAAAAATGACCTATTAACTGTGTACAACCCTTCTACAACAACAACATGATCTTTGACCTGAATACACTGTCTTCAGTGTTTTTAACACATGTTATATAGATTATAAACTATTAAGGTGTCACGAAGGGATGGACGATAATAGCAGAGAAAGACTGGGACCAAATCAGCTCATAATAATTCTAATTATTAAGAAACTCCCCGTTCTTAATAATAAAAGAAACTGAACAAATCTTTAAGAGGATTAAAATAAATTTAAATGAGTAGAAGCTGCCCTTGAGCTCATTAGGAGGATTTTTCAGGGTAGAAGGTCGACCGCGGTACCTACGGTAAAGACACAGAAATGAAATTTCACTGATCTGAAGTTAAAATGTAACGAGCTCTGGTTCACGGTGTCTCTTCTGATTGATGAGAGCTGCTGACGCTGTTAAATACAGGACCTTAGTTACACATATGACAAAAGAAAAGTGCAGAAAGTTCAACATTGGTCTGTAATTAATAATAATTACTGGGCTGAACAATCACGCAAGCAGAGCCATTTGATACCAGGAAGAAAGATGACCAAAAAGAGCATCTAATTCAGACTAACCTGGCCAAAATACAACAAATATATTGATAGAAAAGAATAAATCACACGTATATGTGTCAGCTTCTTATAATAAAGCAAAATACACTGAACCACAGAAAAATTATGGGATTATTATTGGTAAATATTAGAAACCGTGATATACATGATCTTTACAGCTGCAAGTCAACATTCAACTATGACTGCACATCCAGAAAGAACTGATAATTCCTGTGTTAATACAGTTAAGATTAGGCTGTTTTCCATCCAATCAGGCGGACATGGAGCCATGTTATTAGTACACCATTATTGGCATATCTTACATCAGACATTTAACAACACACGGCTGTAAAGTTTACAGTGCCAACCAGTCTCACCAGTTTAGTCGCCCTGTATGGTCCCGGTCCGATAACTTCCCCTTCCATTCTGGTGCCGAAACACCCAGTTTAAGCATCTGAAAACTTTAATAAACTCTCCAGAGGCTGCAGCTAAACCGAGACGTTGCTGCTAACTTTGAATCTCCTGCGTCATCGCGCTTCAGCGAGCTGATTGGACTAGTAGTAGGCCACGTGACCACCGCGTGACCGCTGCGCTCATATTAAAACTGGATTTTTATTTTGTTTCATAAAAGAAAAAAAGTTTATATTTAAGTTGCCGTTTGTCAGGACGTCCGGTAGCTGTTTAGATTTTACAGTATACAACAATGTTTTTCGGGCTATTCTTAACCATACATATATAAACAGGAGAAACGGGTCAAAGTATAACACGCACCATCATGTTGGGCTGGGGTGATATACTTTGCTAATTTACAAACACAATATAATAAAGTATGATATTTCCCATTCTTTAGCATGCTATGACAGAAACAGAATAAACAAAGTAACTTTTTGTCAGGGTCAAAAATATCTCAGACAAGTGTGACTGTGCCCTACTGAACAACAAACGACCTTTATTAATCAGTATAGGATGATTGTGGTTTAATATTCACAGCTCAGAACCAAATATCCCCCTCATCTGGAGCCCAGATGTTTAACCAAAAGTAGCTGTGAATGTGAGTTTTCATTTGGATGGGATGGGACACTCCAAAATGCTCCCAAGTGCTCATAATTGCTTAGGCCATATTGCTTAGGGCACTTTATCAGCTTTATTGCAAGAATAAAAGGCAATCTAGGTGTCTGCATCCCTTTTAGAGCCCAAGGTTGAAGGTTGAAGGCATCTTCATAGCTGCTGGGAATAAATTTACACCGACACTAATCTGAGATCCAGGGTTTTGGTCTGGTAACTTCAGCTGTCTGCGGATTTTATGGCCCAAAATCAAAGCCGAGTCCTTCTGAATGTGACATGGACCTAGTTAAACTTCAATAAATCCAGAGACAGCCCCATCTTCTGCACTTAAACTGGGATTGCGTTTTAGAATAATACAACATTTTCATTTAAGAATAATGCAGCTGGATTTTTGAACGAGAGGGCAAAGGAAGGTAACGATGGTGAGTTTTTTTTTTTTAATGACAGGTCACAGTCAGTCAAAGCTGCAGAGGTACCAAGGCTGCCATCATATCAGCGAAAAGCTGCTTTAATAAGAGCAAAGGATGGAGGCTGAGCAGCAGAAGTCCTATTTTATAATCTATATAAACCAAAACTTGGTCGTTGTTAAGTTTTACCTGGCTTTAAAGGGGCTATTAACGCCATTTTTCATGACGTTATGTAGTCTCGCATTGAAATACCTCATTGATCTTAATCCTTTATTTCACCAATTAGTTTAACAATGCAACAAATCCCACTGTAAGAAGCCTTTCCTTCATCAGCTGAGTTCCAAAAATAATTATTTTTACGGAACAAGAGAATTATCTTTAGCGTAACAAACATTCCAGTAACCTTTAGCTCAGAATACAGCCTTCAGGAACATCACACCACAGCAGAGAAGAAGGATCTCTGAGGCATGCCTCCGATCTTGCTGCATATACCAGCGATTAAATCAAGAAGATATGAAGGGCAAGTGTTTATGGCATTTGTGGAAGAATCATCTGTAGCCTGACAACAGTCATGAACAGTCCTCCAAATCCCAAAGATCCAGAATCAATCCATCATTCTAGAGGAGCCACTGGCTCCTACTGTTGGTTCCTGGTACTTTATGACTCCACAACAGCAGCTATAGATACTTGAGCTGCAGCTCTCAGGCAAAACCAGCAAGATTTCCACATAATATCATGTAGGCAGTCCTTTAATCAAGACAGCCGTTCATTTTCCTCAAAGCAGCAGGTTCCACTGAGCAGACAATGAGCTGCCTCTCCTGTGGGCAGCGCCGCAGGACTCTGATCTCTGTTGACATTTAGATTATTATCTCTTCTGAGGATTATTGCTGTATCGATGCGCCCACAGTTGCCGCACTGATACAGCAAACCTGACAGAAAATGTATTCTAATTATCAGTGGCTGTTATCTGGCACTAATGCTGCATCAGTCAGTAAAACTGCTGTGAGAAAGCTCAGCTTCCTCAAACGTGCAGTCCCACTGAACTTGCACAGAGAGCCTGGGAGTGGTGGAGGGCCCTAGGGTACTGAAGCTTTTGAGGTGATCCCGAGGTCTGTTAACAAAACTGTCAGTGAATCGCTGCACAATGCTGATGAGCTCTGCGTGTCAAAGTAACTGCACTTTCAGCTAATTAGCACGTGCAGCACAGCTTTTCAAAGATAAAATATGTCTAGACATTTTGTCTGCCCTGAATAATTAAGTAAATTGCAAAATCTGAATTTTGTGAATTTTCACAGTTTGGACTGAGATGTGCTGATCACATAATCTCAATAAACTGCTACATATGCACGCGTTTGTTCACCTGGTCCCCAACATACCAACACTGCTACTGCTATTCAATGTGCTAGCAAGAATGTTTGATCATTATCCTATTTAAATCAGATTAGATCAGTTCCTTTTTACCAACAATTTCTCCATAAAAAGAGTCGAAGGTCAACGTGATTATGGACTTTAGCTGTGAAATGCTAATGCCAGTTTTGGTCCAGTTCCTGTCCCTCTTTAACACTTCACGAAGGAGTGTTTTTATGAGTCACATGTCCACACTTGTGCTCTCTGTTTAAACCATTATGTAGAATTAGGTCAATCTCATTTAAAATCCCATCTTCTTTCTTGGGGGATGCGCCTCGTCATGGCAATGGCTTTAATCGATCAACATCTGGGTTTGGAGCCCAATCAGATCTAATCAGTATGCCTGTCTCTTTGTTGGCTGAGGTGCACTTCACCGCCTGTCTGCAGCATTAAAAAAAATGTCTTATATTCGTCATTATTCCCGAAATAAACCTGAGCCAGAGGGGTGGTGATGCTGTTGTGTCTCGGTGGCTGTTTTCACATTTGTATTTTTGCATTATTAATGCTGCAAATGTTAGCTGCTGTTTTGTACGAAAGAGTATTAGGGTCACCCATGAGGAAAAAAAAAATAGAGTAGATAGTTTTTTTTTCATCATGCACTTCAAGAAAAAGGCGAAATGTCAAGAATAAAGTCAAAATGTCGAGAATAAAGTCGAAATACAATGTCAAGACGGGACCCTTTAGCAAACTCCATTGTGATAACTGGTTCGCTTGTGTTCGTAATATGCCGAATGAGGCATGGAAGCATGACAATGCCCACAATACTGTCTTTTCCTTCTTCGTGCTTTTTCCCTGACTGACAACTTTGATTTGCTGGGGAATTGTGTGGACTTTAGCGAAGCCAAATACTTCTACTAACTACCGCGGACACAGCTGTCCACAGACAGAGGCACAAAGTCCTAATACTGATAACTACAGTGTGTTTATGAGCTAAAAAAGGAAGTATTCTTTGTTATTAAGGCCGAATCTAAAGTATAATTTCACCAAGTCATCTAAATGCCTGCACGGCATTTCGTAGAAGCAGTCACATGTGCTGGTTGTTATTTCTGAAAAGGTCGACTTTATTCTCGACACTTCGAAGTGCATGATGAAAAAAAAACAAAAACTACCTCCTCTCATTTTTTTCTCATGGGTGGCCCTAATCCTCTTCCGTAGTCCAGTCTCGACATTATATTTTGACTTTATTCTCGACATTTTATGTCGACTTTATTCTCAACATTTCGCCTTTTTTCTCGAAGTGCATGATGGAAAAAAAAAACAAAAAAACCAAAAACTACCTCCTCTCATTTTTTTTCTCATGGGTGGCCCTAATCCTCTTCCGTAGTACTGGTAGTCTGGATCAGGTTGGATTTAAAAATAAAAAGAAATGTAAAGCTGATGTATAGATATATAGAAATTGTGATTCCTCTTGATCATTTAGAGGCCATTTCCTTTACATATAGATCAGTAGCCATATTTTTCATGTGCTGACAGCATGGCTACGCTGCTGCCGCTCTGCAGTTTCAGAAGTCTTTTAGTGCCCTCTGCAGGCCAAACTCATCCAATACCTCAGTGAATGAAAAGCCTGCCGCTCTCTCTTCGGCTAAATTAATGAATGTAGTTTCTCTAATTGACCGCTTGATGGCAGAAACGCACAACAATAAAACACAATACGCCACACACACAATATATTCAATGCCATATGGAATACGTTTCCCATTTCTTCATTTAGTGCATTAATACACAACAGAAAAACAAACACAACTGCTCGTATATTGATTTATGTTCTTTTGTCAAGTTAGAATGTGTTGTTGGGATAATGTTATTATAAAATGATTTAATCTACACACTTTGCTTTTTCAACTCTTCCTGCTGTATTGCTCGTTGATTAAATATCTGTATTTATGTCCCAGAGAAAAAAAAGCTGATGAATAATATAATTGTCAGAAATGAATGCAAAAGTTGCAAAGAAAGTTCTCAGTGTTTTTAATTCTGGAGGAGGGCTCATTTAGTTATTTCCTGTTGACTAGTTTTTGAAGAGTAGTCGAGATCAAAATTCAATGAAGAAGAAACAAAAAACACCCAACAAAGTGAAATAAGAAAAACAAAAATAGCCCTCCGTACCTAGCCAGGAGGTACAGAATGCCATTTGTGTTTCTTTATTTATAGAGAAGCCATACACTTTTTCTTTTTCCTGAAGTCTTGCCCTTTGCTGCTGCTGAGAATTATGCACTGCCTGTAGTGGAGCTGCTCTGCTTCACTGCACACAATATCAACAATTCCGCCAAAGCCGAGTGTCTCTCTCCAGCCTGGGTTGGCACAAGGTGCCAGGGCCTCTTTTGATGACATCATCATTGCTGTCACACTCGTAGCCCGTGGGCAGAGTGGCGTCACGGGCCCCTGCACACGCATGTCTTCTCCTTCCCTTTTATCCCATCACAAAAGTGCCTCCCATCAGAGAGCCCTGCGGCGGCGCTCGGCGGCAGCAGATTATTAGTGATGACTTCATTTTAATCACATTCTGTTTAATTTTCTTTTATCGCTGCAGCGCCACGCCAGACTGGCTGCCGAATATTCCACAAGTGGGTGCAGGCATGTGGGGGACACAAATTGAGATTCATCTTCTTTTGCAGAATTTAAAGGAAAACTTGATTCTTCCTCATGTTTAACATGACCAGAAACATCTTTTTAAAAGGGAATTCATGCCATTTTGACTGGCTCAATTTTACATAGTAAAATGTAATAGTATGAGAATCACAATATGTCAGTGGCGGGCCGTGCATTTCATGCCTAGGCCTTCAGTGACATCATACTTAATACGCCTCATAATACCTTAATATGATACCACGGCTTGAAAATCCATACAGAATCACAGTTTACATCACCTTAATATAGGCTAGTTACCTATAGCTCCAAACACCATACTGATCAGTTGCAAGTAACAGGCATTCCTAGCAATACAATTTACAGCGGTTCTCAGAAGCTGTGAGCCACGGGTACCGTTCATAGATACTTGCCTGTAAATGGTGGACGAACCCTTTTACCTGTGGGGATGGGCTAGCTAGGGTAGGGGTTGGCCGACCTCTTCTCACAAGATCCATTTTTTCATGAAAGGCCCGTCTTGAAAATGTCGTGGCTTGTATATCCGCAACCAAATCTATATCTTCTCCTCCTTCAGCCATCTAGGGTTAAAAAAAAAATACAGCAATAGCTGTGTGTAGCTGTATCTCCAAGTTTAGTTCAGAGTTGAAAATAGTTCCAAGCCTCCTTTCAGGCTCTCACGAGTGTGCTTATCCAATCACAGGACACGTACATGTCCAGTTCAGCGTAAGACTTTCCAGCTGGCCTTGGTGTCGCAGTCTCGAGATCTGATTGGCTATCGCAATTGACTGTGTCCATTCACTTACAGCACTCAAGAGCCTGCTCTGTTGATTCTGAAGGCCTTAGGCAGATTTCATTGAACCTGACAACACAAGCTAGCTGAAATATGATTGGATAAAAACTCTACCATAATGTACAACACTGGAAGCAGCACAAAAGTGGATATAATATGACATGAACAGGACAAACTATGAAGAATAATTTTATTTACATATTTACAAAAAACCTTTGTAAAAGTATGTTTAGACCAGCAGAGAAGGCCTTGCAGGCCCTGACAGCCCACCGCAATATGTAAAGGATAAATGATGGATGGATTTGGATCATTTTCCACCTAGTGGTGTTTTTGCAGAATGGAACCAGCAGACCCCCCCCACTAGAACTACCTTGTATTTCTATCAAGTCTTCCAGTTTACTTTTTGACATTACAGTCCTGAAAGCTCAGTTCTTTCTTGCATTTGATGACAACAGTGTAATCAGGTAGGAAATTTAAGAACAAACATGAGAACTTACATACAGTAGTTTTAATTATTTTGTTCTTATATCAGCCAGTTACTCAGCCATTTGCATGCTTGTGTAGAATCCTACGATCTGCCTCGAAGGTTAATGAGGAATTGAACAGATCAGAGCAATAGGAAAAGAAACTTTAATGAACAACGTGAGTGAGCAGCAGCTCGGCTTGCTGCTGCAGCCAGCTCCTTGCTGGTGTTTGGAGTCACAGAGCAAGGTCAAAAGTGCTCAGACACACTCACAGAAACATGCTTTTTTTTCAGACATGGCAGCGGGCCAAAATAAATAACCCACCCTCAGAATGTCGGCGGAACCGCAAGAAACCCGAGACCCTGGCCCAGGCCCATTGGCACTCACTCGCGTGGCTATCAGCCAATGACTCACTGAAATTTTAATTGTCCGACTGCATCATGTGGTTCGGAAACAAAGTCAAATCAGGCAGCATCGTCCTCCCTGGTCGACACCCATCCAGAGCAGAGCAGCATTTCTGATCAGGGTTTCATTTATTTAGCTGGCTCTGATTTCACACTCAGGTTACACCACCGTGGGGGGCAAACAGATGACATTGTATGGGTAGGTAATTCAAGAGTCTGCATGCTTCGATCCTGACCGATAAGAGGGAGATAAGAGACAGGTGTTGTATGGAAGAGATGACATCCAAAGAGAAATTCTATCAACAATGCTCAGCCAGAAGACATTGCCCGTGAAGCCGCTTCACAAAGATGTCCTGAAACATGCTCACAGAGGGAGTGTAAGAGCACCTGCAGCACTACGATGAGCAGTAGTATTACTTTGATCACACACACACACAGTCATACCGGATGTACCGTGTGTCCTGGTTGGAACTTTGCGGGCCAGTTTAAAACTTGCTGTCCATTACTGTGGTGCTGAACAAAGGAAGTAACCGATGACACTGTTATTCTTACTATTATCTATTAATTAAAAAAATGAAATATGTTTTGAAAATGAATGATAAGTTGTTGTGTGTTATACTTTCGGTTTACCATTAAAGGCTTCTGCCATTTAAAAGTGCACATTAATTATTCACTAAATATGCAGTTGCATGACACAGAGAAAGCAAGTTAAGAAAGCAACAATGATTCATGAAAAACTGAGCAGATCTTTGTTAAAATGGGAAAAACAGGATTCTTTTTCCAGATCAACTTCAGCTTTTCTTTTTTTCCGTTGTTCCAGGTGTACATTAGTTCTCCAGTAGATGTCAGGTTTGCATTTAAAAAAAGGCCACAGTCGCCTGCAACCTGTACTTACTCCATAGATGACAAACTGATGTCCTGCATGCAGCCATTGCAGTTTTAAAATATATCCTAGAAAGCATCAAATTCTTCTGATAAGAGCTGAAGCTGAAGAAGATTCAACGTGTTTATTCCTAAAGACATCAGCTCTATAGGAACCTGTCGGGCCCAGATCTGGAAATGACTTTACTCACCACTTTTATATGCAAATCCTCTCAGAAACATTAGTATTTCATAGAATTTCTCAGTGTTTTCATGTGTCCACTTTTAAGCTGTGTTTATTACAAAATGATGCGCTGGTCCCAGAAACATAGGGAAAAAAAAAAATCGTTTGTCAGCCATGTTTTTGTGACAGGAGTTTGTTTATTTTCAGAGCACTCAGCTGTCAGTCGCACATGTCCGTTCACATTATTTTGAAAAGGCTTTGTCTCGAGTGCTGATGACGGTGATCGCACAGAGAGATGAAAACAACTCTCCCACCAACAGTTGTCAGGCTCAGACCTGGAAAACCTCAACAGGATCAAGTGCCTCTGTCCGCTCTGTTAAAATGCTTAAAAAGGTTCCAGACTGCACCTTCTTAGACTTGTCTTAAGTTCCTGGTGGTGAAAATACTGCAAATACTGTAAATGATTTTTCATGCTTGTAGCTGATTGTGGTCTAGGTTTTCTCGAGTTAAGACATTATTTAGTATTTTATGAGATAATGTCAAATATCTCTTTTAAAAATGTAATGCAATCAAGCTGGTGTACAATCTAGAGGCTCATTGGCAAGACTTTTTCTGGGAAAAAAAGGCCCATTTGGATAGAAAATGTAGCCAAAAGTTGCAGAAAATGAAGCAAAACAACTCCAAACCCAGAAAAGCATTGACCCAACTGCTTTTCCTCCTGCTCCATGTCTCCTTTCAGGGCCCTTTTCTGTCACTGGAGAGGTTATCCTGTGGCTGCGCTGAGTACCGCAGACAGTCGCGGCGCGCCCCGAGCAGAGGAGCCGGCGCATATATCACTGGACTGCGTGTCAGGGCGATTACTGGATAAAGATCACAATATGACACTTTTCCTTTTCTGTGCTGGCTCAGTGAACAGAGGGAAAGCTCCTGCAGCCCAGCGTGCCCTCGTCTACGTTATTGATCGCAAGCCTTGCACCTCTTCAGCCTCTTAGAGAAAAATCATTTTGTCAGAACATTACACAATGCACAGATTTTTTTTTCTCCCTTTAGATGATCTACTGTTAATCTGACCGTTGAGGAGGGATGTCACAATCATTCCTTCTCAGCTTTTTATCATCTATCATACATTGCACCAGTGTGTGTCTACAAAACCTTGAGTATTGCAGGGTTACACATTTAAAATTACACTTACTATTAAGGAGAAAACAGACCTTCTGTGTGGTCTATTTTTGGTTTTCTGTAATTAACTTAAAGACTATGACGAAGGTTCAGTCCTTACACACTAGTTACACACTAATGAATTGAAATTTTCTTACACGTAAAAGCCTTAAAAAGCTACGCTTCCTGCTTGTGTTGTGCAATATAAGAGCGTACTGCAGAGCCTGCAGAGGTCTTCTATATTTCTTTCCTCCCAATGTCCTCTTTCCTGCTGGTGCTAAAGGGTGAGTAGGGAATTATTACCCTTAATCTTTGCTGTTCCCTTCTCCGAAGGCTAGGAACAAATCAATAGTGCAAACAAAAGCATTTTTATATATTCAGTTATTAGGTCACTCGCTACAGTACGCCGCACTTGATTGTAGCCACAGCTGAGGCTTCCGGTGGGGCTGGCTCTCTCCCTGCCTCCGCCCCGCGGGGGAACTTTGTGGGCATCATAAATAATACGTGCTAATGAGATATGAATTGATTAGGTGGGGAAAAGCTTGACGTTCTCAATCCATCACCCTAAATGATGTTTAACAATAGATTACCAGCCAATAATTCCTCCAATATGAGATTAAATAAAATAGCAGGGCAGTTTTCAGCAGGCCGCTGCTGCCTCCCTCCTCCTTCTCCTCCTGGAGGAGAAATAAATCTGCTCAATTACTGTACCATCAATCCGTTTTTCACCGCTAAGGACGTTATTATTTCATTTAGAGCGTGTTCATGCATCATAGATTATTTCATTTTACTCAGTCAATGTGGAGAGGTGCAGTATTTCGTGTTCCCCACTGGGGTTTATGCTGAAGTGGGGCTTTAATGGAGTGCACAGCGCTCCTGAATGCAACTGCAGACATCACCTGGGTGCAGTTAGCAATACCTGACATGCATATAGCAACTGCAAACATTTTCCTTGTTTTATTTTTTGTTTCTAGAGGTGGAAGTATACATTTTGTCTTTTCTGTCCTCGGGCAGCTGACAGACAATGAGAAAATGGTTCTTCTTCAAACCTGTGATCAATTGAAACTGTATTAGCTGTGCCTATAAGATGATTTGGAACATCACTTCAATCCCAAAGAACAATGAAAATTGGATAACACACATGCTCACTGGGCTCTAACTTAGCTGCAAATCATGTTAAGGTTTTCAGTGCAGCTAAAGTTGAGATTGGTTATTTCTGCTCTAACTGCATCAGGTTGTACCTCTGAGGGTTTGCCTGTGATGATCTGTGTTAATGTGTGTTCTTATCGCTTTTATATGGCTCAGAGACACACAGATTCGCAAACAAACGTGGAGAGAAGCTAAAATTCTGGAAATAAAAGGGTTTGATAAGTTGTTGTCTTGAAAGTGGCCTACACCGTCTCCACCTGGCATGTTTTTGAAGACTATTCTGAGATTTGGCAAACACAATCGCAACATTCATTAAGCATACGCCACGGTCGTTCATTGAACCAAGCGCTGGGTTTATACCCAGGAGGAAGGGAACTCAAAGCACACCTCCTGACCTCTCCCTGCAGAGGATAGATCTTAATAATTTAAGGCCAGTCTGGACCTAATTACTTAGGTTGAGTAACCGTTTTGATTAGAGAACCAAAATCCCTGCCATACATCTTCTAATCCATGAGAATAAGCAAATCCTCTGCTCTTCTTTGTGGCTCATTCCATCCTGCTGGTGACAGCAGCTGGGGAAACATCACCATATCACCAAAGTCACTGAAGAAAGGTACATCTGTTTTGGCGGTTTATAATCTGACAATAAAGCTGTTTTTAGATACAAAATCTTTTTTGGTTAACAGTTTACCAGGCCTAAGCCCTCATTTTTTTCAGCCTCGCCCCAGCATCTTCACACCTCAGCTCTGGAAAATCGCTCCCCGTTCGTTCCCATCCCTTCATCTGCCGGCCCGCTCAATCCCATTCTCCCCACCATGTCTTTGCTCGCTCCCTACGAGGCCTCCTGTGGGTGAGAGGAGTTGAGTGGTCTTGTCTGGGGGCTTGAAGTCGGGGTTAGATTGGGAAGAAGTAGCTGTCACAGTGTCTGATTAATGACCCTTCGATGGTACGTCCAGCCACATTAGGGTTCCATGTATCTACCAGTGTCCGAACGGGGCGAAGGGCTTTGTTCTGGGAGGAAATTGTGTCAGCGGCTCATACCCTTCTGCCAAAAGAGGAGAAAAGAAAGAAAGAAAGAAAGAAAGAAAAAAAATTACTGTCATAAAAAGGTAGATTAAAGCCCACAATGGCGACATTGATTTTTTTTTCTTTTTTTCGAAACCAAAAAAAAAAAAAAATTCACATTTGGGAAAACTCATTCCTGGACTATAGAGAGAGAGATATGATCAGCTTATTTAGGAAGGATAATATGGAGTCTTCTCTTCGAATGAACTTTGAAAGAAGTAAATTGTAAATATTGATTTCTGAAATGAAGTGTCAATCTCGGTTGAGCCGAGATTATTCCCATCATCTGGCTCAACCCCCAGCTAAACCGTGAATTCAAAACTGCTGACAAAGTGGAGTGTATAGGATTTCTGTTAGGAGCAGTCGGCGGCGCTTTACTGCCTGGCCGGCCCGAGCCCCCGCCGGTAATGGCTGTTCAATTTTATCAGATAACGGAGGAGATCTCATCAGAGGCAAAAAATGAAATGAACTGTGACTTCGAATCAGGATCCCTGCTCTTATCCCAGCAAAAATCATCTGCACGGGGCCCAGGGCTTTCCATTATTTCAGGTCACTTCATTACGGCCCTGCACACAGGACCCAATTGCTACAAACAAAGCGGGCCCTTCCTGTCTCACCCAGGGGTCGAATGTGAGGGGCAGTTTGATAGGCTCTTGACGTGTCCAGGGTTATCCCATTACCACTTAAGAGGGTTGCTGAAAGGCAGCAAATCTCACCCACTTGTTTGTTATCCTTCCTCAACCTTTTGTATCATGAGAGCTTTTATTGCTCACCTTATTCCTTCTGCTGGAAAATCAGTCATTTTTGTACAGGTTTTGTTCTGTTCGTACGCGGGGAAGTGCTGGAGATGCTCAAACGTACACATAGACATCCTCTGTATTTAGAATAGAAGTACTTTATTTATCCCAGACATGGGAAATTGACATTCCATAGTTGAATTTATTGAAATATGGGTGGATGTTGCCTTTTCTTGGTGCCGCTGCGACTTCCACGTGCGCAGCGGATGAAATAAGCTGTTATCCCCCAGGAATTTGCCGCGTTCTGAGTAATTACAGTTTTTGCTGCAGCCTCCACAGGCCTGGCATTGATCTCCAGGAGGAAAGGGGTCGATACATGTGGGGGAGAGAGGCGGTGGGGGGAGAAAAATGACGTTGGCCCGAGCGGGGAGATTAGTAATAGAACGATAAGACAAGCTCAGGGTATTGAAACAAAGACTGAATGCGCTCTGCATTTCCTGATTTCTCTGATCACTTCCTTCCAAGGTGGATGGTTGCGTGATTGTTTGCAGACTGGTGTTTTCCTCTGACAACGCAGAGAAGGAAAAAAAAAAAATCAATGTGTAAACAGAAACTGATTCACCTGTAATTTTAAATGAATAATTCAGTGATTGGTGGGTCCACCTGAGTGATCTGCTGCCACTGGATCTATCATGACCCCATAATATTGTCACAGTGCTGTTATTAGCATGTAACTAACATGAAAACTCAAATGAAAACAGGGGTCCAGCATAGGTCTGCACCGAAACTGCTTGGATGAAAGAAAACAAAAAAAGGATTAGGGCGTATGTTTCCTTTTTGCATCAGGTCTCAGGGACTGTTTTCTTATCATGCGACACTTTGCTGTTTGGGGTATTAACTTCAACCGTTTAGAAGCTTTCTAGTAAAACCTGGGACACCAGCCTATGACACAGAACAGTTTTCCAGACTGTGTGACTGCAAAAAGAATCGATTCCACATTCAGAGCCAAAGTCAGGTCAGATCTTCTCTGTAGGCTGGCTGGCTGTTTTACTTCTACGTGGTTCACAGTTGTTCCTGCTAGAGAACACTGTCCAGAAACATTCTTCTTCTTGAGAGACACGTGCCACGTCCAAGTCCCCAAAGAGATCAGCCTTCACTTCCTACCACCGGCCTGTGAGACTCCATCTCCGGAGGACACTTACAAGAAAAAAGAAATTGGCTTTATTCCCCCTGTTGTCTCGTCCTCGCTGAGTAACACAAAGTTGACATTAATAGAGAATAAAAAAAAAAAGAAAGTCCTGAAACAAAGTTGAAGCTTTTGGTTACGTTCCAGAGCACAGGCCAATTTAAAAGCCCGAAATGTGGAATTAGGGAGGATTTGATGCGTTTCAAATTGAACGGAGTGGGGACACCGTCAGCAGCGTCCACACCTTCAGGCATTATTTAAGTAATGTCTTGTGGCACGTTTGAGGCGTTGCAGGCAAGGTGCAGAGAGGAGGGATTTATGCAGACGCCGCTGCAGTTTTATCTTTTCTTTAATGCGCCCCCGGCCAAGCGAAAAAAAAAAAAAAAAAGAGCAAGCAGACACAAAAGCAGATTCCGATCATACAGTGAATGAGTATTTGATCTATCTGGATATTCACCTGAAACAGCTAAATCAAGCCGCTCTCTGCGGACGTCGTGCGCTCCTTATCGAAAACACGGGCCGTGCCAGATAACTTGATTTGCTTAAGGAACAGAGGAGATATTAACAGCACTTGACTACAGCAGTGGCCCCCTTCTGTTGTTGGGATTAAACCCATCCAGCACTTCATTATACCTCCACTCTCTGGAGAGTCCCTGTATTCACTCTCTCTTTATCTCCTCTTCACTCCCTTTTTCCTCCCTGTCCTGCTCTCCACCCTGTGATACCGGCGTCCCGGCAGCAGCAGACGGGAGGCATCATCAACATGCACGCCGCGCCAGTGTCATGCAGATAGCCTCGCTGTTGGTAATGGTGGGTACAGCGATCGATACGGCACAGGAGATGTCCGTGGCGGGGCTTGTTTGGTTCCCCCTGATCCTGATGAGTAATGCTGCCATCATAACTGTGGAGATAATTTAATGCTGACACTTAGCTCCATGATGAATGGCCTGTCGCACACGGAGGGTGGCAAGCAGCAAGTTCTCAAATATTCATTTTATTCCAAACATGGAAATGAAAGATTGAAAATCTCATCCTGCTGGTGTCTCTTTCAGGAGAGTCAAACTTCCATCCATCCATCATCTGCTGCACAGGTCGGACCAAAGGATCATGCAGATGTTTTCAGTCCTCCTGCCCTCGCTGCTGTGTACGGGTTTGTCAGAAACGCCGCTCGTATAAACCCAACCAATGTATCGCTTTAATAAAAACCGATGGCAGAATTTGAGAGACACTTTGTGAACATCCTCTCGGGGGGAAAACAGTAAATCAGCAGATGGAGAGGGTGAGCACAATGAGCATCTTGTGCTCATAAAGTACACTACGGTGGCACTAATAATGATTTAATATTCATTTTGTTGGAGTATCGTGCCATTTAATTGTTTTTGGCAGGTTTTGAGGGATATATTTTCTCATAAGTTTCTCCTAAAATGGTCCTGAAAACTCACCATTCACCATCCCTGTGAATGACAGGTGATGATTTAAGGTATCCGTGGTGATAATGGATGTCTTATCATCGTCATTGGCGCCGTGTGATCTGGGTTATTCTGCTGCGGTGTTTGCGGGATGACAGCCTCTCCCCCTCAGCCTCATCCATTTACAGGACCTTCACGTCTAGATGCTTTTGATACTCAAAACTGTTTGTGGGTCACACTGGGACGTTGTGTACAGCAACTTAAATTGATTTGATTCCTAACTCTCTTATCTATAAACGTTTAGGAACAGATTAGGTTCCTTTTTTATGATTTATTACTTCAACGCCATAAAGTCTCTTGTTGACACAAAAGCCAAGAACTCACTTACTTCTTATCCAGAGCGGGCTATCTGCAAGGCCACCGCAGCCCGGCCTTCCCTTTACGCCGCTCAAAAAAGGCATTTTGATTCTGTTGACAGAGCTTGTGGAGGGAAATAATGGAAAAGATAAAAACTCCAATTATTATTTTTTCCCCCTTTCCCTGGCAAAGCTTTGCCTCTATGACAGATTGTATGATAAATGACACATTTCCAAGTCAGTTGTTGAAGATGTGAAGATTCCTTGAGCGGAAAATAAGCTAAGCTGACCTTTATTTTTCTCTCCGAGATGCTTTGTTTACAGATGTAGCGGCTGTTTTTTGATGCTGGTGCTGATATAAAGTGGTGGCGAGAAGTGGGGCACCTCCAGATATTTCCTCTATCTTAACATTCTAAATGTTACATTATCTCACGTCCATCGAGCAGCTTTAGTCGGTTCAGAATCGCTGTGTTCCTGTAAAGTGTCCTCTCCTCTGCTTCAGGTTTGTGTCCGTCCTTTCTGCTGTAACCGAAACACTAATGTAGCTAAGCTGGAACGGACTAATGCAGCCATCTGACCTTGGGTGGCTTATTTGCTCCAGTGAGACAGCCTAAATATTTACCTGTCATTGTTGATGATGCTCCAGGCTTCAGTGCCCTTAATGGTTTTGATGGAGAAGCAGGGCTTTGCAGCACCAGGGTGATGGGATTGCAAAATTAAGAGCAGTGAATTGGGCTGTATATTTGGGGACACTGCAGGCTTAATTCTATGTCTTATAATACAACTGCCTTAATCTGTAAAAGACTGGCGCAAGATGGAAGAGCAGCGGGGAATTGCAATGGAAAACAAGGTTTCAAGTGCTGGAGTTTAACCTTGACAAGGTCTGAAGTGGAATGTAAGCACCTTCCTCTCAGCTGAAACCGGAGCGCCAATCCCACCATGTTAGAATATGAAAACTATATTATTGTGTGTAACTGTAGATCCAGGACAGATGAACCTTGATGCGAACGTATCTTGTTATTTCTCAAGGTTTATTTATCTTATTTACTTACGATATTATTTATTATTTACGATATTAAAGTTTCCATCGGCGATGCCACAGCATCGCAATCACCCTCTGGTGGTGGGTTGTGGTACAGGTCACAAGCCCCACCCCCTGAGTCTCTTGCAGGACCTGAGCCAAAATTGGACTGATCAGTTTCTGTCAATTTATTGTTAAGAGAGTGATGACGCTCAGCTCAAGATGACCCCCGAATAAAGCAAAAATGGCAGAAAAAAAACTTCCTTTTAACAGCAAGAAACCTAGAGCAGGACCAGGGTCGTATTGGGGAAGCCTGCTTTTAGATACCAGAACTGTGGGGAACCGCATTCCAGACCCAACCAAACGGTAGCTTTTCTTGGTCTGTGGCGGGTAGTTGAAGAGGAAATGTTCCTCAGGTCTTAGCAGAACTCCTCCTCCTCCTCTTGCTTTTGCTCGCCTGCCGCTTTTGAGTCTCATAGCTACGCACCAGAGGGATTGCTGATGCCCATTTCAGATAACAGTCCCTCAATCTCTTATCATTTACAGCTGTCCACCGGTAAACAACAAAACGAAACAAAACAAAACAAAACAAAAATGATAGAAACAGACAGGCCAGTCAAAGTCCCTCAGAGGTCTCGCCGCCGCCACGCCACCACTGACCCCCCCGTGACGATAGCCATCGAAATTATAACCGCTCACGCCGCCGTCACTCCCTTTTTCTTTGCATCCGAAGTTTTCAATTTCCACATTGATTTGTTTCAGGGGCCGTTTATCTTTTCAACAAAGACGGAGAGAGAAAGCCTCGGCTCTTTTCATTAAACTTTTGATTGCTCCTCAAGCCAAAGCGACTTCCTGGAGGAGGCAGAGAGACAGAAACGTGAGGACAAAAGTGTCCCCAAACAGCCATCGTACGCCACGTTATGTAGGCCACCCTCATCCAGATGTGTGGCACAACATGGGCCATTCAGTGTACCATCTGGCTAATATAATAAGGTAAAGTAATGCAGTTAGCCTCCCTAATTGGCCCAGTCATTTCATTATTATAAATATTAGGTATCTGTAATGGGGAACACTAATTCCTTTGACTAGACTAAAGATTCCTGCCTTCGAATAAGCATGCTAATCTAATTAGAAAGCTAGCGGAGCTGAACGACTACATTTTCTCATACTTAGCATTGGAGGGCCGGGGCTTTGTGGAGCAGATGTGCTGTGAAATTAATTTCCTCTGGTGTAACTGGAGACGCACTTCTCCCTGCCTCTGTTATGAAATTTCCATTTCACAGATGATAACCTATTATCACTTTATTCAAGGGAAACATGTTAATGGCCAGGAGGAAGACTGAATTATTCATATTTGCTCATTTCTATTCTGCGGCGCAGCCCTGCTCTTTTCATGCACTGAGAGAGGACTAATGTAAACATGACCAGAATCCTTGTAAATTGGCTTGTAAAGGAGGCTGTTAGCATAGTGCCTGGGGACTGATGCTAGACAGGGATAACAGCTGATATCTGTAAAGTACAGGCTGGGCATGTGTGGGTGAAAAAATGAGAAGCTGTGTGTGTGTGTGTGTGTGTGTGTGTGTGTGTAGGTGGGTGGCACAGGCACCGGGTGAATGAAAGTGTGTGTGTGTGTGTGTGTGTGTGTGCATGTGTGGAAATGTGTATCAACATGGATGCTAGCAGCAGGTAATGAAAGCTAACTGAACCAGGAAGCAGTTAGCCTCACTGCTAACTTGCATACACAAGAAATCTCAGGTAATCTGAGTATTAAAAAATACATTTTAAAATTGTGAGAATCGTTTTTAAAACACATTCCTTTACAATATCACAACGACAGCAGCTTGTTAATTTTCCTTCATCTGCCTGCATGACTCAAAGGATTTCAAAATGGTAGCACAGGAAGCAGCTCATTCACAAATAATTACCCATCCTGTCCCAGTGACGTAGCCACTGTTCATTCACTAAAAGCAGCAAAGCCCACAGGAATTGGGAGATTTTGTATGTGGTTGAATATACAGCACGCTGATAAGCCTAAAGTGTATTTAACTGTCAGCGTATTTCCGTTTCCTTGAATGAAAAAGTAGAACCACATGGTCGCGGCCCTTTAAAGTCCAGATGAAATGAAAGATTATGCCTCTGCACGTGAGGCTGCGCAGCAGCTCCACCAGATTGCTGTTTTGTGAATAATTACAGAAAACCTGAAAAATCATTTAAAAAAAAGCCTCGGATGCAAATTTTGCAGAATCCACTTTGCCTGATGTGAGCGTGGAACCAGGGGTAAACGAAAGCATTAAGTCTGTGTTTCACTCCAGACTATTTTATGAGAGAAATTAGAGACAGAATAAAGCGGTGCGTCTCCCAGAACTTAAGTGATGTCTGTTTTTGCCTATAGCCAATAATGAGATTATATGTGAACTAAAATGTCTTTAGCCATGATAGGGATCATTGTGGATGTCGTTCAGATCCATCTTTCCTGCAAAAATCTGCTCAGAGGACATTCTTTCCTCTCCATTTCCTCTCCTTTACATAATTCCTGTGGCGTCATCAGTATGGATTATTGGATCTTCATAATCTTCTCAAAAACAAACAAAACAGTGAGTGCAGCATTGAAAATTACAGCATAAGAATAATTTAGCTTGTAATCTTGGTGATTAAATTCCATATTCTGCTTATGTATAAGTCTAATGTGCTTGATGCAATGTGGAAATTAATCTGTTTTCATAGCAGTTTAACATGCATGACAGCAAATTTAATGCGTATACAGATTTATCACTAGGGGGCAGTAAAGTATACGCTAATTGCATATATGCATATTGCAGCCGTTACACACTGATAGCCTTGTTTAACGTGATATCATATTTCACATCAATGTGAACATTTTATGAAGTGATATGCATCTGTCTTTAAATATGATCATTAAAAATACAGGATGAGATTTAAATTTATTTTGACATTGTATGCTAGACTCATGCACTAAAACCATAATAAAGCAGCCATAGTTGTGATGCTCTAGATTAGACAGGCTAAAAGTGAGAAAAAAAAAAAAAAAAAAAACCTAATAAAGTGACTCTTTGACCGCAATCTTTCTTTCAGCACCTCTCTATTATACCGCTGCTTAACGCAATCCATAGCAATCCAAATCCTTATCAATATCAATTTACTCATATCAATAAAGATCAGGCTCCCTCTGGACCGGCTCTCACTGGCATCTGTCTGACATTGGAGGCCCCCTCATCACCCAGACGACTCCCCCCTCCCTTTCACCCCCCCCCCCCCCAACACACTCACAGCACTTGACTTTGGCGTCAATAAGGCTGACCGTCTTTGTGAAAGTATCGACAGTTATCAAAAAATGCCCTTGATGTAATTTCATGCCTGTCGACACTCACGTGCCATATGCTAAGGATTATGGGAAAGGCGGCCCGATCGCTTAGACTGCGGCTGGGGGTCTTTGGTCACTTTATGGGAACCTGTAATGGCCCTCACCGCCTGTGCTGGGCTCAGACCAGCCAGGGAATCCTGCCCCTCCCACGTGCGACATGAACTTAGCATATGTCGAGTCTCTGTGTTTTTACTGTCAGAAGGATGGGTCAGGGAAGTGTGGGGATGAGGGAGGCAGTGGGGGGTGGGAGGAGGGGTGTTTGTGAGGCAGTTTCCGATCTGTTTGGTGTCTTCTCAAATGATTCAGGAAAATATGAGCAGCGATTGTCCCTCACTTCAGGATTTCCTGTCTGTCCTTTACTGTGCCCTCCATTAACCCATAAGGAATTTAGCTAAAATGTCTCCTCAAGCCCAGTCATACACCTCTGTGTGTTTCACAACACAAAGTGGAGGACTTTCCATGTTTCTTGCATGTTTGCATCCTTTTGTTACCTTCACTTTAATTAACTCTCCCCCTCCCCCCTTCCCAGCACCTCTTTGTTTTTTTTCTGCTGCCGATGGTGACGCCTCGGCTGTTTTGTAAGCATGTGCACATCCTGATCTCTCATAATATTAGTTAAAATCAATGTGCTGCTTTTTTAATTATTGCTCATGGTACAAAGCAGGGAAGGCTCATTTAAGGGGGGATCGATATGAGAGAGCGATTGGTGGACGGTGGAGCTGTACATCAGGCGGCTTGATGTAAAAATCATTGAGGCCTGTGCAGGCTGCGGCTCGTGCTGATCATCCTGGTTAGCCCCCCAGCTGGCTGCAGGGCCTGGGTAATGGGTGAACCCTCCGTGAACCAGCATCCTTAGCCTCCCCGGGACCCCTCAGAGCAGCTCACAGTCTCCCACCAGCCCAGCAGCTATGAAGCCCTGAAATAAGGGGGGAAAAAAAACAGAAAAAGCCCATTTCTATGTATGTGGCTAGGATTTTTTTTTGTATATTTTTTGCCACATTCCCTCTCTTTCTACCCTGTTTCTCATCCCCAGATACAGCCAAGCATTGTTCCTGCACGTGCACTTCCATTATCTGTGCTATCTGTCCCCCTGACCACGACCAGGCCTGACTGCAGGCTTGCGGTGCCCTGCTCCGTGGGCTTTAAAGAGGTTAATAACTTGGGCCTGCGGACATTATTTAAGGGTGGTCAGAGGAAATGTAACGCTCCCCTGTTTCTGTTGCTTTGGATCGACCTCTGACCCCCCCAGAATCGTCTCCATGTCCCTCCCTCTGCGCTCCCATGTGACTCCATTCCACTTTCCCCTTTTCAACTCTGCTGCCTCCTTGGTTTTAGGGGAGGCCAGTCCTCAGCTCCTCCATCATGCAGTTTGCACCTTCCGGCTCTAAACAGATACAAATGACGTTAATCTAGGGAAGTGTGAACGGCAGCGTTTCACGGATGGTTGTTGTTATTTGTCACCATTTCTGTCTCTAAAATGGCTCCATTCTGCACACAGATACAAAAAAATAGTTAAAAGCCCAAATAATTGTATTTGACATTAGCTACAGTAGCTAGTGGATGATTTATACAAACCACTAAGACACCAGTGTACGTGTATTAATCCCTATAAACACTGACCCAATATTCAATGAGTACATTTAGCTTTTCCAAATGGACAAAAGAGGGAAATTGGCCTTTATTTTCATTTCCTTGTTCTTTATATTTTGAATAGTGACACTAAAGAGCAGTTAGTAAATTAAAAGTTCAGATGTATGACAGTCATCCAAGTTCAAATGGATTTTCCTGTAAAATGCACATATACTGGGCTTGAAATGCATTTTGTCATTATCTGAAGTCCCCATTAAATCAAACGTGTATTTTGACAAGCTCCCAGTAGATATTATGTCCAATTAGAACATAATACTGATCAGACCCGGTGACCCTTCCCTCCGCATCGCATTCTCAATCGCTAATGTAATGCTTGTTTCATGTCCGGCCGCTCTTTTCAGATGGCGGCTGTATATCATCTGCTTACATGTGCGCACACTGGAGGCAGATGGCTGTGTGGGGGGGTGGGGGTGGGGGCATCAATCATTCGCCCATAGGAGCAGTTCATTTACTAATTAAAATCTTTAAAAAGAACGCAACATCGACTGGCACTAAATTCTTAATCGCAGGTTTTGACCAGCGACTGACAATAAAATCTACGCCGAGATATCAATCAGGCCTATGCAAATAGCTTTTATGAAATAGCCTCTTTGGTCTGATCACCAAGGTCATTTATTTTGCCTTTAATTCCCCCCCTCTTAGCACAGTGTACTCAGTCATTCAGATGTGCGGCGGATGCCTCTCTTCATCTATCCCTCCCAAGCTGACAAAGTGCATCAGATAAAAAAAAAAAGTGGATATATCAATAAATTACATGCATACTTAATTCCACTCCCATGTCAGCATTGACGCTTGTCAATTTCAAAGCGTCTGTGTGCTTTATGCTAATGAAACAAGGCAGGGGTGGGGTGCGGGTGCGGGTGGGGGCTTACTTCGGCCAGATTTAACATGAAATGATGCCTTTGGTTGTGTGATGTGAAGGACATCAGAGTTCGTCTAAATATAGAGGCCTTCAGAGATCCTGAGTTTGTGGCATAGAGAGAGATGCCACACGTGGCTAAAAATCAACGCCCAAAGCAACGAAAAGGAATCGAACACAGGCTTAAAGTTTTACAAGTGATATTTACGTTCTCTCTGCCGTCACAGCCTTAACTTTGCGCCTTTTTGGAGTCATTATTAATTACTGCCACACACTTTACAAGACCTCTAAGACATGCACTTACTGCACATATGTTTGTATCCAAATGTGGCGGGGAAAACAGATTTTCTATAAAAGGTTTACTTTCATGCTTCTTCATCCGCTTCCTCATCAGCACCGCGAGCCAGCAGAGAAGACACACGCATCCAATTTCAGCTACGCAGACGCCTCTTCAGCTACACCAGCATCGTGCAAGGAAGATACTTCCACAAGATAATCATGCCTCATTTGGTAATCAAAGAAAACTGTGGATAATAATATTAATATTGTAAAAAAAAACAACAAACAAACTTCATTTTAGGATGGACTTTACTAGCAAAGCGGCGTGCATCCTCACACAGACATGAAAAATGAAAGTTTATTTTATTAGCGGGGACACGCAAGCGGGGACATTTTTCAGGCTTCATCCAAACAAACATCTCCCGCTTCATCAATCTGTAACCGTCGGTCCTCCCCTACCACAGCGGCGGGCGTAAAACACGCATCCACGGCTGCTTTCATCGAGATTGAGTCAAGTTTCCCTTTGACGGGAGGGAATGTAAATGTGTCATTTACACCTGTCTTGTCTTTTATCATGATAAAGCAGTTCATACCCGGGGAAAGGGGGAAAAGAAAAACGGGAGCAGTAGCTTCATTCATCGCCTGTCCTGTTTCATTCACACGCTTGTGATTCTCTATCATGCTCCTCTCAGCGGCCGTCAAGAGGCCGGCAGGCATTGAAACAAATCTCTCATATTCTGCTTTTTGATTTCGTTCCTTCTCCCTGTCGTCTCTCCTATTAGCTTATTCATTCTTCACATGTGACTGCCAGCCTGTTAAGGTCATATTAAACCAAAGCAATCCACTTTAAATGGTTATCTACGACGCGCATTAAAAAGCTCTTTGCTGCCCTTTAAATATTGTGATTGAGTTATGGGGGGGTCGCTGTTTCAGAGCGCTGATCGCTCTCCCAGGAGTCTGCTTCGGAATATAAATTGAGTAATATTATAAAGGCGGGCACTCCAGAAGGACTGGGTAATGAATAGGATTCATGATCTGAGGAGGAACAGGAGGTCATGCAATGAAGTGAAATACTCTAATAACTCCAATCCAAACCCACTCAGATGATGATACATTAACTGAGACCCTTGTATTGCTGATTTTTTTTTCCACCTCTTTTGCTGAACTGTATGAGAATTACATCAATTTCAAGCCCCTCGCTGTGACAAAAAAAAAAAAAAAAAAGGGAGTAAAAGAGCTGATCCGGGTGTAAATGGTTATTGAAAGTTACTGTTTAGACTTTAATGTCAAGGCCACCTCCAACAGCGTCGCGCGGTCGGATCAAATCTCCGCAAATCTTGTAATCTTCCTGGAGAGACGTGACTCAAAAGAAAGCAGATTTGTATTGTATTACTCCTGCAATTTTCATGATCTTCTGCAAACGTCTGAAGAAAATGTGCCGGGCAGATCAGAAAACAGATTAATTTAGTACCACCAAGGACCCGAACGCAAGATATTAAGATTTTAGACTTAATCCCCCCGCGATTATGATTTTTTTTTCTTATTTGAGAGGAATTAGGTTCATGGTCTGACACAGTTAGCAATGTGTATCTGAGGTGGGTCGCGGACAGTTTTACATGTTATCCCTGCAGATTGGAGCCAAGTCTCTCTTATACCTGTGCTTGAGCGATTACCCGTTATTTAACTGGGATTAACGGTCCAGCATTGCTTCGTCAGGACTCCTGCACAGGTTCCAGAGACTCCTTCCAGGATTCTACCTGCAGCGACCTGCAGTTGTGACAAGGGCAGAGCTGAGGAGCTTTCAACAGGAAGCAGTCGGCTCTCTCCCTGTCGCAGGAGGTTGACGAAGAACGTAGGATCGCAGGGACGAGCGGAGAGAAAACAGTTAATTCCACATGCGGTGACAACGGCCAGTTCAGGAGTGCTGACACTGACCAGTAATGACTGGTTGGGTTCATGGAGGGAGCAGAGCCATGCATCATGCCTATGAAATCTGTCTATGAAAGTGTATGTCTGTTTGTGTGGTTTGGTGCCAGACAGCAAAGGTCTGGGACAGAAGAGACGAGTCCTGGAAAGAGACACCCAAGGATGAGAGAGTGAGAAAGTAGATATAAGCAAAACACAGCTGCTCCTCTGCATCTGGGATAAAATACCATTGTTGCAAGTGTCAGTGGTGTGAGTGGAATCAGCCTCAACGCAACGGCTTTGAGTGGCTGCTGAAGGAAAAGCAAGGGTTCCTGCGGGAACGGGCTTGTCCGAGTCAGTCGCCCATTCTTCCGGCCTCCTTTGTGGCGCTGCCTCTCTGTCCGTTCTCCCTGCTTTTATTTTGCGCCGCAATTAAATTGCACACGATCACACGGCCTTCTCCTCCGTCGCAGGTCGCCGACCTCTGTGCCGCTTGGATAATAGATACATCCTCCGTTTGTTTAGTGGCAAAATGCTGGTCCGCCACAGTCCAGTAACCTGCCATTGTCACACGGGCCGAGGCAATTAAAGAAAATGGCGGATGAAGCCTGGCCACATCCTCTCAATATTTATTACATCCTCGTTGTGAAAAGAGCTATTTAGAGGCAGTATCGAAAATGATCGCTAACGCAATTACAAGTGCATTTAGATCACAGAGCGAAAGAAGATGGAGATGACCCCAATGAAAGGGGATAACGGATGGAAATCCCAGTGCCTCACAATGGAGAAAGAGAATTCCCTCCACCCGCAATTAGAGAGAAAACTGCAGGTTGATGTCAGCATTTCTTTTCAAATCAAATGTTCATGTGATTATATAATCCATTCAGAATGAAGACTCCAGCCACTGAGGAAGAAAAAAAACCCCAAACACTTCAATTATATTGTGGGTCGGCGTCCAGGAAGTTTGGCTTGTGTTGATGATACAGCGAAGAGTCGGAAACATTCAGCCCTAACCCTCATGAAAGTGGGCCCGAAATAGGAGCAGTGATCCGAACAGGAGAGTGGTTCTGTCGACATCGGGCCCTCACCAGACGCAGGGTAAGTATAGACTCACAAAGCATGTCGCTCAAAGACAGGAAGACGTGCGCTGTGCATGTGGAGAGAAAGCGGGCTCCTCCTGTTCCTTCTTCAGAAAACCCGCAGCTTTGCAGTTTGAAAAGTGACCTCTGACCCTAAACATTGCCACAAACATATTTGTAATTTGAAATATCTCTAGTTCAACTGCATCAGGTACACCATCAGCTGGATGAGTGAGCCGTTTCAGAGGCCGGTTTAGTTCAGGCCTGACAGGTACAGACATCTGTCTCCTCGAGACGTCGACTTTGAGCCAGCCTGCAGACTGCAAGGTTATAGAGCTGTGTGGGATATTCCATGGCTCGGCGCTGGAACGCTGACTCCTGCATGTCTGCAGGCTGGACTCAGTCTCTGAAAACCACTTCCCTCTGTGAGGACCAGCTTGCTGGCATCTTGGAGCCAGTCCCCCTTTCCCCCTACTCTCACTCTTCCCATCTCTCTAATTGACTGCCCAGTTTGATAACACGTGCCTGTCTGATTGGAGCCGGGCTGTCTCGCTGATGCTCAGAGAAACGTACCTCTTCAATAGCAGATCAATTAGTCTATTAAGATAACCGGGAACACGAGTCCTCTCCTTTGGCTCCTGTCTGAAATATATATGTATGTATATATATATATATATATATATATATATAAAGATCTCTTAAATATTCCTGTGATTGTGGTATTGGGACAGCGTCACACCGCCCTAATTGTTAAGTATATGCTCAACCATGCATAAATGCTTTGAGACGGAGACAGATGGCAAGTCTTTTTTATTTTTATATGCCAGTGTTTAATCTTGAGCCATGACAGGTGGCTTGAATATTCATTTCATTTTGATAATTCCACAGATTACTCCAGGCGGTCTTAAGGCTTCACCCGGCAAGACTCTGAATCGCAAAGTGGGTTTAGGCAGCACGTCCCTGAAGATTCGCTCAGGTTCTACATTGTCCTCCGCAGCTGTTTTCATTTTTAACTTTTCTTAAATGTATTTAATTCCAAAGTTGCCAGAAATTGACTCCCTCTGCGACCTGCTGGGTTGCTGGGCAGAGGGCGCCTCTGAGTGTGAAGCAATAACCAGGTTGACCTGCCGGTCAACTGACTGCACATCATCACACCAGCGGCACAAATCCGCTCCTCCACGTGGCCGGGGCATGCGCGCGGCGCTCGCGTCCTTCTCAAAGCAACATTTATAGCGGCTGGTGAAAAGAGCCTCGGAGCCCAGAGGTCAGAGGCCAACGCGCTGATGGATTATAGGGGTTTTGGCCGAACCCTTTGCTGCTGACAGGCTTTATTGCTCAGGAGGATGAGCTTGTAACCCTTTATATATAATTATTGTATTAAGGCCATTGTAGTCCTGCCTCGCTGGCACTTGTTCCTGGATCAATGTGGAGATAATTTCAGAAATGAATAGTTAGCATCGATCTGCCTGTCCTTTGTGATGCCTTATCAGCTCCTTGGACAGGTCACTGTAGATTGTGCCGTTGTCATATATGGTTTCTGTCACTTCTGCCTTTTTTTTTTTTTTTAAGCTGACCTTTTTCAAACAAAGACAATTCAATTTGCAGTTGATTTCCTTCTTTCTTTCCTCCTCCACCACTACACAATAAGCAATAAATCACGATGGTTTGTGCTTTCTCATTGGCTCTGCTGCCGGTCTTACGCCCAGGCATTGGGCTGGTCTCAGAGGACCGGCATGGGGGGGTGGGAGAAGAGGAAGGGCCGGCGTCAGCACTTGAACTCTGGCTGAAGGATTGAGCGAGCGTTGGCTCAGACAAACCAGCGACCTTAAGGCCTGGGATCGAGGTGGAGGGACGTTGTTCTGATCTGTGTGACGTCATCGGCTTTTTTTAGTTGAACTACAACATCATGCAAACTTGCTTGCAGCTCTGCCATTTTTTTTTCATCTCGTAGTTTTTTTATTTAAGTGAGGCAAGCAAACCCCACCCAAGCACTCCCGGGTGTCATGTTTGTACTTTCCCCTCTTGCCTTTTAAACTGTGAATGACAAGATGTGTCCATCAGAGGGGCTGGAGCTCAATTTCAATAGCAGCTCTGGGGGAATCATTCAGAGAAATGTAATTTACTCACTATTGGTCAGTTTGACCCATGACCTCATTCACTTGACAGGGTTGCCATAGAAACCCTTGAAAGAGAGCAGGAAGTCGGTCAGATAGCATCCTTTCAGACGCTCATCCGATACTCAGGCAAACGCAAAAATAAAAGCCAAGGCGGCAGGAGAGGGGGAGGAAGAAACCATGTGGAACAAACCGGATTTACACCTCGTCCAGGACACGAGGCTGCGCCTGATGTGATCATTACATAATTATATCAGCACTGCTATTTGTCATAACTGTCAGACACAGTCACTCTGCCTCAACAAGCAGATTAATTACAGCCAATTATTTCAGAAGTGTTCTCAAACTAATTAATCATATAGTTACACAGCTCTAATAGCTGAGGGATCAAAGAAAACAAATGACTATCATACATCATTTCAATTAACCAGCGTGATGGATTAATTAGCATTCTGTCATTTTACAGCAGTGGGTGGTGGGATATGATGAGGGATGACGGGAGAAGGATATTCAAAGCAATTCAAGCGCAGTGACGCGTTTCCTTGACGGTGACACAAAGACGGTTCTTGTGAAAAGGCTTCGACGCATTGAACAAACCAAAGCCTTGTTTATGCATGAGAAAACGGTTAACTTCACAGGTTCACGGTGGAGCGTTTTCCAGCCTCCGTTTCCTTGGAAATGAGGAAAAACAGAAGGTAGTTGCACACTAAGCTGCAGTCAATACTTCCCCTGCACATGCCAGTTGTTGTCTCACACAAAAAACACTGTCAACTAGTGGCCATGCATGGATGTTCACTTTTTAAATCCAAAAGCGCAGAAGCGGATCGGGTCCATTGGTGGCGGTTTTCAGCAGGTCAGCGCTGATCCGTGCTCTGAGCAGGACCCTCCATCAGTGTTTGCAGTTCCACATCCGTCATCTGAAGACAGGAGCTCTTCAGGTGCCAGCTCGGGGTTTTCAGGGCTCGTTTTGCAGAATGCTGCACATTTTTGACAGACAAATTCCCCCCAAACTTAACGGCCCAGAGAGGATTGATAGGGCCCATATGGTATTAGATCTTTTGTGCTTGTCTTGTTGACTCATAGCGATTGGGCGATATATGTACGTCGTTGACCTCACTAATGAAACATGGACATTGATTTCTAAACAGGCCATCATTTTGTTTTCCCATAGATCCTGATGTGGGAGCTCTCATCCAGCGTTTGAGGCTGGAGGCAACAGTTTTCCAGCAGCCTAATCCAACTCGATATGGCGACACACTCCTCATTTAAACAAACAAAAGCAGCACATAATGATCAGTGTTGCCATTATGGCCAATTGATTTGATCTGGTCCAATGTGCTGTTGATTTTTATCTTTTATGGCTGTACAGATGTGTGTCACAGGCTCGATCTGCCTCACAACTGTGTGTGTGTGTGTGTGTGTGTGTGTGTGTGTGTGTGTATCCCTATTCAAATAAATGGAGGTTCGGGACAAAGAGCCTGGAGCTGTGCTCGTCCTTTAATTTGCATTTACATACTGGGAGAATCATTAATTTCTATTTCCCTTATTATCTGTCTGTTATCTGTGTCAATGTCAGCAGGCATCAGCGTCAATTCACAGCTCTTCATCCTCATCCACCTTCGTCTTACAAATTTTATGGAATTTGTGGGGCAGCATATTTTATAAGTAAACTGATAACTTTGCTTTTGCAACAGCGTTATACGGAATGAGAAGTCGGTGGGATATTAGCATAATTTTCACCATTCAAACCATATAAATAACATTCAAATGTTATGATTTTAGAACACATGTTTTGAAACGTAATTTAATTGGCTATTTGCGTGATTTCATCTGAATGCATATCAGATTTCAAAAGCTGATGATGTGATGGTTTTAAGTATTTCCCTATAGTTGCAACAAAACACCAGAATGGCTGCAGTAAAGAGCCTCTGCAATCAAAGCACAGATCAGTGAAGCGTGAATGTGCTCATACGTTTAAGAAGAACCCTATAAGAGGGCCATCTGTCCGGGCTCAGATTTCATGTTCAGCAGTTAATAATGCATCGTGGCAATCAAGAGACACTTTGAAAAGGCAGCAACATCAAAATGCCTTTTTGTTTATGATTAGGTCGGGGCCAGTGAGATGAATTCCACCACTTAGCCTCCATTCAAAAGGGATTATCGAGCTTTATGATGCAGCCTGTGAAATATCAACAGAGCTGGACGGTACTGTCGGGGCTTTGGCGCACTGCGCTATTGTTTGCTTGTAAATGAGCTGCATCAAATTCAATGACCACAGAAGCCATTAACAATGGAGGTATTGGATGAAATCCACACTGCAAACATGCACTGGAGCACAAATCACCAGTACACAGTGAAAACGCGGATTTTTGCATCAAGTCTTGGTGCTCAAAGCTGACTCTCTGCAGGTTGTTTGTCTTCCTCCTATAGATTCTGAGCTTTGCAGACGCTCCCTATTGGACCTGTCGCTGGCATCAGAAGACCAGTAGTTGCAATTACTCTGTGATCATCGCCACGAGCCAGATAATAATTAGAGGCTGACAAAATTCAGAGGCTGCTTGAAGAGCTATCGATTTGCGCGCACTCTCGCTTTGGCGAGATCAAGAAAGCAAGACATGAAATTTACTGTCTTCATGAAAGTTTTAGTAAATCGGGCCATTTGGAAGGGCTATCGACAGCCGTGTCATTACCATACATATGTGATCTTTTGATTATTCGCAATAACAGAGTAGCTTTCTCCTGCGTGTCTTTCATGCACCGATAGCTAATGGCTCTTTTGGAATATTTGCAGGTAATTTCAATCACCCCAATCGCACATATAACCTCGGCGAGGTCATAACGAGATTACTTTCCAATTTAGCGTTGACAAAGACCGCCTTAAGCTCTCAGCTGAGGAATGCACACGTGAAGGGTGAGAAACGAGGGGAATGATGGAAGCTGGCCTTCCTTTCAGGTTTCAAAGATGGAGGCCAGTTCTGGGAAAAAAAATTGTCTCCAGGTAAAAGAAAGGCTCCAAACAGGAGAATTGGAATTGACGGAGATGCGGACGCTGGGCCTGAGCGCTCCGTATGCGTGCAGACAAAGTCAAAAGCAGTTATGTTTGAGCTGGCGTGCGCGGGAGAGGTGTGCAGGCCCGGGGGGGTCATTTCCCTTTCTCGATGGACAGACTATTAACTTTTTGATTGGCAGCGGGGCTGACGCCGCCTGTTCATCATTGAGTCCTGTCGATTCCTCAGCATCCACAAACAGCACATAAATTCTGAGGCCCGGGTATGAACAGTGCATCTCAGCATCCTCTAAAAGGGCTGCATCACAGCACCATAAAGAAAAGCAGCCGTCTTTCACTGACACTGATTTTCTCACTGGCAAAAAGTCACAGAAATAAATGAGTTGGAACGCTGTGCATGGAGAAGATGCTGAGTGCTGACAGCTATCCTTGAACATCTTTTTTGTTTTGGTTTATTTTGCTCCCGTTCTGCTGCTGACGGACACAAACTTGACCGGATGTGGTGATTTCAATCATGTCTTTTGGTGGCGGCTAGCCTGCAGGGGTATATTTAACTAATAGAACTTTCCAAACTTCAACCCTCTTTAATTACCCGTGGCTTTTACGGGAGAATAAAATATGGCTGTCAGGGTTTATGGGGGCAGGAAAAAGGGCTGACCTGTTTTATCTGCCCTTGCACATGCATCAGTGTAATGATGACAAAACGGGATGTTAACTAATGATTAGTAGAAATGGTTGCAGTTAATTAGTTGGTCCTTCGTTTATCGTTCCATTTGCACATTTTGGGGCACAATCATTATTAATTAGGGTCATCACGCCGAAAGGGTTGAGGTGGAACCCTACAGCCAAGTTAATCAGGCTGCAATGAAAGCTCCATTATCCCGCTCCATCCCGTTGGCCTGTGATCTATTAGCATTATCTAAAAGCTGTGACGCGGTCAACGACAATGCTGGTAAAAAAGAAAAAAAAAAAATCAAAGGGTTATAAACAGGACGGCTTTGATCGGCCCCTTTCTTGGACCACTGGTTTATATGGGGGGCTCGCCTGTGATATTGTGTGCCTCTGTATGCCATTGTGTAAATCCAAGTGATTGCTATTGAGTGTCCTGGAAGTGGTGTTTCAGTATTTGTGACCGGATTCGTCTGTGGGGGAAGTTTGCAAGTTTGGCCTGTTGTCATCACAACCATGTGCAAGGAGTTGCAGTAAACAGGCAAGGATAAGGGATGTCAACAACTATTTAAACGGGCACCAAGTTGGGTTTTTTAGTGATGCATTTTCAAATTCAAATTCAAATTCAAATTCAAATTCAAATTCAAAAAACTTTATTTGTCCCCAAGGGGCAATTCAGGGCACACAGAGCAGCAATAACAACAGTATGCAGGAACAACAAAGTGTCAGCAATCTATTCTTTCCTTTCTTTGGTCCCAGTACAGCCTGGATTTATGTTGTTGTGTATTTTTGGTCATGATACATGTCAGAATATGTGTAAAAATACTTAAAAATTCATCAAAAGTACAATTTTTCAAATTGCAACTTTAGTGAAAACATGACTTTTCTGTTTTGTTGCATCAAGAGAGATAATCTTATTAGTTTGCAGAATATGCTATCATTAATGCATAAATCTGGATTTATGTTAGTGTCTAAAGGCATAAAATACAAGCACATCATTCTCTTTTAGTTATATTTATCACATTTTCCCGCTCCACAGACTCCCTCTAAGGCTCTGGAATCCAAATTCAAAGCAATTACCAGGAAAGAAACATCTGTTTCTATAGTGTTGAGCCTCTACGGCTGCAGCAATATGAGTAAAAATGCTGAAAGTCCTGCACCACAGTGAGCTGATTATGCTTGAAACTGGCCACCTTGAAATATTGAGTGCATTCATCACAAATAACCAGGGAATGGGCACCAAAGTGTAAAAGAGGAAATCAATGCATTTTCCCAGCTTATTTCATGCAAATAAGCTCTGAAGGAATCTGATATGGTTGAGGCAAGGTTAGAGAAAACAACACAAAAAAAAAGAAAAGGAGGAGGGGAGGGGGCACTGTTCGCCACCAATCAATAGAATAAACTTGAGAAATGATTTAGATGGGGAAGATATGAACAATGAAATAAACAAATAACCTTAAAGGAAATCAATCATATAATTTAAAGAGTAAACGGCCTGAGCTGGGGTGATCTCCCTCATGGTTTAGACAAATGGAGGATTTTTAATTTCATCATTGATATTATGCCAGACTTGGAGATTTTGCAGATGGCTGCGGCCAGGAGGAGGGGCAAAAAATCAATCCAGTCGAGTACTGTGGTCTTAAGAGATGTTAGATATTTACAGCATGCAGGTATGGGGCCTTGTATAAATTTACATTTTAAGAGATAAAAGACCTGTGTGTTTTATCTTGTTATTGATAATAGAAACTGTCGACTTTTATCCTGTCCCGTCTCAGCCGCGTTTGTACGCATTTGACCGGGAGCACGTCTGCGCGCCAGACGGACAGAATCCTGCCGACAGAGCGCTGCTCTGAGGCAATTTCAAGCCTTTATTTTCTTGATATACAAAAGGCAGGCTTTGTGTGCCCCCACCCCGCCGCCGATCCCACGTCAAGGCAATCGAGGTGGCATAATTGCATCAGAGGTGCAGAAATACAGGGGTGCAATTTAGGAGGAGGATGAGAAGAAGAAGACGAGGGAAAAGGAGCAGAAAGCGGGTGTGAGAATGAAGAGGGCAGGAAAGGAATCCCAGACAGGTTCATTTACGCCGGCAACTGGGACTCAGAGGTTAAGACATTGTGACAAGAGACAAAGTAAATGTATATGTAAATGCAAGAGGTTGTTATCACTCCTAAAACAGTGCGCAGGTTCTTTCCCCCGCTGTGGAGACCTAAATTATATTTAGCCCACATGAAATTCAATTGTCCAACTGTGACCCACTGCTATGTAAATAGTCCAGGTAATTCTTTAAAACACCTCACTGGTGGGCCGAACGCCGAGGGCAAATAACAGCAAAGTGTTTACATCATTTGAATGATTTGGGACTACTTGCAACGATCACACTCGACTCCAGCGAGCCACCGGACCTCCTGCTTCCAGCTCTCCGCACTCTTCTGGATGCCCAGTTTTGGGTGATGCACTTGCAAATATACAGTCGTCTCTGGTCAGAGCACATAAACGGGCAAACTCTTTGCTGAGCCTTTCATACATTGTTGTCATTTTTCGATTTGATATGTTTTTAAGTGAATTGTAAATTTCAGATAGCTACCTGCATAATTGCTGTTATGCAAATAAGATATTTTAAGAACTATTGAGCCGCCATCCATGGTGACACCCGTTAGCAAATCATCATCTCTAACAAGGACTTAAGTGTCTCAATATAATTCCATTTTCTTCTGTGTAGAGTTTTGTTTCAGTGTTTAACA
This sequence comes from Pao palembangensis, assembly GCA_015343265.1. Taxonomy (NCBI): domain Eukaryota; kingdom Metazoa; phylum Chordata; class Actinopteri; order Tetraodontiformes; family Tetraodontidae; genus Pao; species Pao palembangensis. The sequence goes on from CM027088.1 coordinate 9,474,812, forward strand.
ATGTAAATACAACTAATGACATGTTGCTTTTTTTTATTGTGCCAAAAAATCCTTCTGATGTGATTTAAATTAACCTATATATTAACCTATACATGTAAAATAGTTTAGAATGACAAAGCAATGCTAAATAAGAGGAGAAAGGTTGTTCAGGAAAAAATTCTGACTAAAATTTATGGAGAAATTGTGCTTAGGGTCTTTATTGCAGCCCACCACTAGATGGCGATCAGCGCATTTATGTTTAGACTGTGGCCTAACAACCCTACATGGAGTTTTTGTCAAGCAAGTGGCTTCATTTTGGTTGCCACCAAGGCCTTGTTTTTTATATATTTTTTTAACTTTTCCATGTACGGCTGCTAAAAGAGGCATATCCAGCCAGCGCTTGTCCACTTTAAATTTTAATTAACATTTTCCGCTCACCTTTGTTATAGTAACGACACGCTCGCATTAAGCCCTGTAGTGGAGGCAGACTGGAGATAGACAGATGAGGGGGGAGGGGGCGGCAGAGAGGAGCGGAGGAGTGTGCTTATTTTAGCCAAACCGTACGGCTGGATTCACCGCTTTAATTATGCAGGCAGACATGCTCTGGGGTGAACTCTGGTACCAACATGCTGCCACTGACATGGGATCAGGGCCCCAGGGCTGCCGCAGAGGAGGTGGGGGGGGAACGGGGGGGCAGGAGCCCTCATAGAGCCATCTGGGGATTAAGAAGAAGTACACAAAAGTGAGCAAGAGAGGGATCAGAGAAATGATAAATGAAGGTTCCGTTAGACAAGAACTGATGGGTCGGGCACGTCATCTTGGATCTTATATCACCGCTCTTCTTTCAGAGAATCTTGTATTCACCTGTTTGCAGTTATTTCATTTTCTCTTCAAACTTTTGTCGTTCTCTCATCTATTTTTACAAAGCGCCGCAGCACTCGTTATATCGCTAATTACCCTCATCTAACCAGTTTCTATATTTACGTACCTTCGTCTTTATCTAATTTTTTAGATCCTTGTTATAATTGTTCATCAGATTGTCAGCGGAACCGCCCTCCGGGGCCGTGCCGTTTAACACAGCAACTCAGTGAAGTTACAAGCAAATAACTTCCTTCTAATCGCTTTATAGAGAGGAAGGAAACAAGAAATTTGCCCCTCCGATGGAAAAGTGGAGGCTCTTAACCAGGCTGCAATTATATTTACACACAGTGTCTGGTTCTGCTGGACTGGAGTGGGCTGAGAAATTAAAGAGGGGGGCGGAGAGACGAATAAGAAAAAAAACAACGGGGCACAAAACAGCTTTTGGCGTTACCACGATTCCATGAGAACCATGAGGAGATGTTGTGAAAGCGTAAAGATGAGCTCACTGACACGGTCATAGCTGCAGGGACAGCGATGGTTTAACCTTTACAGAAATGACCCCCTGAGCGGCTCTGAAATTACAGCTGATGTGTCTCAAATGTGGCACGTTTATGTTGCCGTGTCACCGCGGAATCTTGTCAATTAGCTACCAAAGCGGAGGCTCTCGTGAGGTGCTGCTACCTGGCTGTAATAAGTCCCCCTCGCACGGGAACCTATTTGTATGCGTGTGTGTGTCCTGGGCGACGGCACGGTCGGACGCTCTATTAATCTTTCTCTATGAACAGTTACTGGCGCTGATGAAATTGGGCCCAATGAGGCGAGCCTCCAGCAGCCGGGATAGGCCCCATTCGTCTTGATTTGACTCGCATGCTGACACCGGAGCGTTCCGATGACAGAGGTTAAGTCGGTGAGTGGCCGCCGCCTCCTTGTTTGCTCTTTTAACTCCCCACCTTTCACCGTTTGCCCAAACCAGAGGCGGGAGAGGCAGGAGGTGTCTCATGTCGATGTTATGGGGCACAAACTGGAACATCCGATAACTCCCACGTGGCCGATTTCACCCTGCTGTCACCTTCGCCTTGATAGTGTGTGACTTGGGGAGACGGGGGAATGGAATCAGCTGCCTGACAAGCGGCACCTTCTCTCATCCAGCCATTTCACGGCATCATTTTGGGATTATTTCATTACTCGCCATGATCCATGACCGAAGCTCATTCTCGCCCTCTGTGCGTTGAGCAAAAGTGTGACAAGCAGTGAAGAAGAAGAAGTGAGAGAAGACAGTAAAGCTTGCTCTATCCGGCCCTTTGAATTATTCAGACTCTGCTCTTTTTGGTGTGTTTATCGTTCTTCTGTTCTTTATTTGGAAACCCGAATACACATTCAGTTGATTAGCACTGCAGCTGCAGCCAGCTGCTGATGACAGACTGTCTGCGTCCATGCTTCATCTGCTGTTCAGTCTGATGTCAGCGAATGTTCGGCACCTCCAGGACCTCCTGGAGGATCCTCTCAGGTTACAGAGGGATTCCAGGCAGAAGACTTATAGGAAGTATCACCACATTAGCACCATTAGATTCATTACAAATGTTTAAATTCTAAAACAGAGCACGAGACGGAGACATGACTCACAGCGGCCATTTCCGTCCCATCTCTGTAAAAAGAAGGAGGGAAACGTGCTAATGATTTGGCAAGCATGCGGGCAACATGATACCAAGCTCATTTTCAGTGCATGCTAAATATTGGCACTTTATGAAAACTAGCTGAGCCCTGTGAGGAGCCTGAGACTGATGAGGTGGCCCTTTGAAACCGGAGCCTTTGCGGAGAGTGCACACACATTCAGACACACACACACACAATACAAAGAATGGCACATCACCAGTGTGATATTGCTTCTAATCCTTTATTCCAGCATAATCACCTGAAAAATTTGTGCTGAATGTGTTAAGAGGCTTTGATCAGTGCGGCGTTTGTTCCATGCCAATATGCTCCCCACGTTTTCAATGGCACCGATTCACAGTGGCGAGAGATTACCGCACTGTTACCTTGTCAAATCCGTGCAGTCAGATCTGGGGAAACATTTGTGCACGCCCAGTGCTGGTATTGTTACCCCCCCAGTCAGGTTGCACTGTAAACCGCTTAGACGGAGAGAGATTTGCTGCATTTAAAGCTTGGCTCCTCTGTGTCAGCAAGACACAACACAGCAGAGCGTTCCCAGTATCTTCACCAGTGCAGACTGTATGTTATTTATAACTCTCCCTGACCTTACGGGGCACACAGTCGATGGCCCACACCCATCCGAACCTCTCCGCAAGAGCGCGTTACGCACTCTGGAAATGAGTGCGTAACGTCACCATGTAAGATCATAAAACTCTCACACCACTTCAAACTGCTTGCCGAAGGATGATAGAATTACTGTTAGCATGATCAGAGAACCGCACGCAGACAACCAGTCATTTTCTTGTCCCAGGCAAGTGATGTGTGTCAACTGGAGACCATGAGCCGCAGTATGGGAAGTGGTTTGCACAGCAAGTTGCATAATTTCTTTTATTTGCAATTTGCTGACTGAACCTAAATCCACCCTTGGAGCTGTATTTGTTTTTTTTTTTTTGTTGTTTTCTTTAATTGGTAATGTGCAAATTTTCAGCTGTCAGCTCTTTCATTTTAAACCCTAAACATACATAAAGTGTATGTTCGCTGGGGAGTGTGACAACGAGAGAACAACCTGAAGTGATCTCCTGCTTGGTTAAAGCTGATGTAGCTACATTGGCCAGATTTGTTTAATTAGGCTGCGTTAAGTCAAGCGTCAGACACCATTTTTAATTCAACACGTAAGAAGGTACTCGATGCCCGGCGCATAAATCTGATCCGGAGGAGCATAACGAGTCTCCGCGCCCATAATCAGCATTCAGATGGTTTCAAGTGCGAGCGCTAAGAGATTCTCTACGGAACAATTACTCCACTGTTGTTGTGTATTTGTTGTGAAGTGACATCAAGGCTGGACAGGCTGTTGTAAGGAAGTGTGTATTTGGAGAAACTTGGCCCTCAGAGGTTTGCCCGCTCTGACTGCACTGGGCCTGATGGGGATAATGAAATGTCATTCTGTCAGCTCCTTGGCTGATTAGGGGGTGTTTGTTATTTATTGATTGTCTTTCATGGCGAATTATCTATGCACAGGTCAGTGGCAGCGTTTTCTTCCTGCGGCTCTGATGGCGGGCCATTCCCATCCAACACGCAAAAATCAATGCGTACAAATAAAATGGAATTTTTAAAATGTTGGGGAAATTAGCAAACATCTCAGCGCAGCTGCTGTCATGCATATGTTAGCCTGCGGTGGCGGGTGAGCTGACACAAGCCGCCCGTTTGAACTGGGAGATAGCATTCCCAGCAAGTATTCAATTTTAACAGCAGTCATGTCTCATCCTCTTTCGCCTGTACCTTTTCAACTCCCAGTCAGCGAGCAGGTGCCTGCTATCTGTGTCCTGACGTGATCATATTTATCATTAGCGTAGCGCTCACAGCAGCCAGACTGACCTCCTGGCATCTCATTTCATGTTCTTAAGGCATCACATTGAAAGCCTGACCCTATTTTGCTCCTGCAGACAAATATTTAAAGCCCAATGATGCAGAGCAGATGCTGTGGTACCATCTGAAATCATTAGGGGCAGTATGAGCTGCTGTAGCTTAACATCATATTTCTACAAAATAACAACTTCATCTCAGAATCTGCTTCGGGTGGAACGGTAAAGCACACCGCACGATGAACCAGCTGAACCACTTTCTGACTCTGCAGGTCCCATTTTGAAAGGCAAGGACTTCAAGAATGACCTCGTGTTATTGCGTCGCGTCTTCAATCCACCACCCTAGTCCTCATTTATTTAGTTCATTTCTCACTGAACGACAACAACTACTTTTCGCGGTGCCAGAGATTCAACAGCCTGTCAAGGCGCCACGCACGCACCCATTCTCTTCCTCCTTCTGGCTTTCTCTGTTGTCCTGATGTTTGTGCGCTGGAGATGGATGCGGCTCTCTTTATTAGATAGCATCAGTCTTTTGTCTGATGACCAGAATTGCACAGTGGTGGCTGTCTGCGCCGCTGCGCCGGATTGCGCTCCAGCCCTGCGAGGCCGATTGCTCCGGTTCTTTTTGTTTAACCTGGCGGCCATGTGATGGGGCCCACTTGGCCTCGTCATCCAGAGCATAAAAGGCGTCTGTATCGGGCCCTCTTCTCAGACCGCAGGGCTGTCCAAGCCGCATTGACTTTCTGTCAGCGCCTGCCCGCTTATTGTTTGTGAGTTTGATTAAAAAAGAAAAAAAAAAAAAGAAGAGGAAGGAGGAAGACGAAAAATGCAATTACTCAAGTCGGAGGAAACCGAATGCAGGCCTCATAGAGATAATCACAGACTAATGTGACATTCCTCCATCACCACAGCAACCAAAGTAAAGCCTGCGAGCAGCAGAAAAGTAGTTTGAAGGGGAAAAAAAAACCAACCCAGCTGGGCTGCACAAGCGCACGTCCTCTGCTGTTGCAGGGGTGCAATGGCGTGTTGTACACAAAAGGATTTTTATGAAGCGTCGCAGCTGCATCTGTTTCGCTCTGCATCCATTAAACTAGCCGAAGCGTTAGCAGCCCGCGCGGACGGTCACGGCACTGGCCGGAGACACGGCAGAAGCCAACGAGCACGGTTGGAGACAAACAACAAGAAACTGGCGGAAAACGGTGGAGAAAAACACGTGTTGCTTAGAAAGACGAGTGAGCGGCTGTGGGTGGTATATCTGTGCGCGGTGCGTCTCTTAATTTCTGCCAACTAAACAGCTTCCAGATGCACAGATTTCCTGCGTGGCCCCACCCAGTCCAGATGCCAAGTCTGCCAACAGAGCTGCCTCAAATTGGGCACGTTGGAGCAAATCACGGCATTCCCATCTTCCTGAAGGGGAACTTTTATTCATAAAGCCTTTTCATCTTTGAATCTTTGCTTCTGAACTGGTGGAGGGGGTGGGGGGATAATGGCTTAGTCATGCGAGGGCAGCTTGTGTCTGTGTGTTGTTTTAGCATGTGTACAGTGGAAGGAAGCTGGTGATAGAAAAAGAGAGGACATCCTCTGCCGAAAGTGGTTCCAGGTTACTGATGTTGCCCTCAGCCACAAACTCCAGAAACTCCTACTCCAAATCAGCCCCCCCGCCCACCAACAACAAGAGCAGAGCACGGGCAAAGTGATCCTCACAGGTGATGGAGGAAGTGGGCGGAGCAAATTAGCCACAGTTGAGACACATTTGGGTGATAATGGGAGGAGGGGGGAGATACTGAGCACACAGACAAACATCTCCTAAAATGAGTGAAGTTAATGCTACTATTTGAGCAACTAAAAAGGTCCTGAATTCAGATTTGAAATCATTTTGAATATTCCAAACGGTGGAGGCTGTTTTTCTGCTGAATCTTTTAGGAACCTTGTCCCTGTTCTCGCTCCTGCTCTTCTCCCCAGAGCTGACAGGTAAACAAAGACAAAGAAATTGGAGAATGGATTTTTTTCCCTCCTTTTTTGTCCTCCTTGATGTCGGATGACAGCGAGTCGCAGCTCAGCCTGACTGTGGGTCAGCCGTGGGACCGCCTGGCGGTCACCTGATTCCCATTCCTGTCCTCCTCCTCCGCCTGCAACAGCCTTCACTTCCCATTTGGACCTGCTGTGAAAGGCTGACATGCTCAAAGACATATAGGATTCCATTATTTTCACTCATATGAGGGTGCCACACTTGATTCAAGCAGAGATATCACCCCCCAACACCCCCCCCCCACATCTACACACAAACAAACAAATGCTCACACCCTTGTCATCAACCTGCTCACCTTCAAAACGGCCATTTATGATGATAAATACAAGTTAATTCTGACAAGATTGCAAGAAAATGTATTATATCTGCTTCCAGAAATGAAGCCGAGAGCGACTGAGGTCATAATATCAGCGGTAAATCAGATTTCATAGGGTTAGCTATCAATAATTAAAAGGAGTGTGTTTATGTGACAAAGATCATAATTAATCTGCTCCAGGGGGGCAGATTTTAAAGATTATATCCATCATGTTGTGTTTGGGTCCAAACAGGCCACCGCATGGCACCGCGGGGACATTGATTAAGACGTGCTTAGTGGATTATAAACCTCTGTTCCCCGGGCCAGTTGTAAATAATAAAAGCAATCTTTTACCTTTCTTCTAAAGCCCGTACAGTTTTAACAGACTATGATTCATAAGCCGGTTCATAAGCAGGCAACCGGGCTGGGATGTGGGAGATTAGTTTATGATGCCTGCTGCACTCGATGGGGATCAGATGAGCCACTACAGTTCTGTCCTTCCTGTTCAGATTACACAAATCTTCTGTACTACATGTCTCATTTCGAGACCAGTGACACGTTTAGGCCGTTTTCTCCTGCCAGGACCTCTGGTGGTTCAGCTCAACAGCAACATATATGAAGTTTGAGAACAATCTGAATCATGATTTTACATCCAGAACATTACGAAAAGCTCGGCAGACCTGCGATAAACCTTTTCTGTGGGCTGTTTTTGTAAACCTGCTACGACGCCAACATCACGACCTTGCGGGCATCTCTTGGAAGTGCAAGTGTGCATGGAAAAGACAAAAAGAAAAGACACTCCAAAGTTAAAGACGTGCCCTTGGGCTGCACTGTAAACCAGGGTCTCATATTCAAAATGTTTTCCCTTCAACAAACGTTTCTGTAGTCATTGAAACATTAATCAAGTGGATGTGCTCCGGCGATCTCTGGCTAAACGCCAGATAAACTTGGCGATCTCCAGATTACACATCGGAGCGGCTTCATGGTGAGCTGAAGAGGGGAAAAGCACATCAGCAGCTACCAGTCAAACAGAAAATGGAGAGTGTCAAGCTGGCGCGCCAAATCAAGACAGATCCTGCAGCAAAATGTGTTTAGGCATCTTGCTTCTTTTCCTGCTTCGCCAGCCCGGCCCGGGGAGGCCGTGTGCGGTGGGTGGGGGTGGGTTAGCCTTTATGACGACTTCCGGGCCTGCCGGGGAGGGAAGTCTGGCCTGTTCTTTCGTCACCTGTCTCCGCTTCTGGGATTTAACATGGTCGGGGTGTCCCGGGGTGTCACCAGAGCGGCGGCCGGGGGCTGCAAAAACAAACAAACGCAGGGAGAAACACAACATGCTCGTGAACAAAGAATTAGACGTGCGGGGCAGGGAGAGATTGCTTTCCCAGCCGGGGTCACTTGATTTGACAAGCTGCATTTTGCCTAGCGTGCATGTTACAGACATACATGCAGGCGGCAGCGGGCTTATGTATTCAGGGAAAGCATAAAGGAAAAGAAAGGAGATGGAGCTGCTGGATTGATTCCCCTCCTCCTCCGAGCTATGAAAAGGTCACTTTGATCAATGCTGCATAATTGGGCCTGTATCAGGATCATATCGGCTAACTTTACTCTTTAATGCTAAAATATGAATTATTGGTCCACTAAGCGTGCACTCATTAGCTTGTTTTTTTCATTTATAGGCCTATAATTATTTTGAACCCGACCCCTTCGACTTAAAAGCACTCTGTCCAAACCACAAGCTCTCAGCCAATCGGATCCGCTTACCTACACATTCACCTCAGGTTGTTAATGGATACAAGAGATGCACAAGCAGCCTCGCTGGGGTCAATAACGCCTTTGTGTTTGCATTCAAACCTGTAGGTGCATGATGGAAACTGTGTAGAGTTGTCTGCGAATGAAGCCTGCTGGCTTGTGCTCGGGCACTTTCAATCAGCACCCGCTCAGCAAATCATAAAATGGCTCAAATAGTTCTGCTGAAAACAGACCCTTCGTCACTGTCCAACTCGCCCCCACTTCCCTCCCTGGAAGGGTTTAATTCATTCACTTCCTGCCTTCCAAACCTCTTCATTAAGAAGCCTGATTGGACATAAAGACGAGACGTCAGGAGCCATGCCGCCATGCAGATGAGCGCTCTGTCTGTAAACGACCAGCAGCGGGCCGCTAAAGCAAAGAGGGCGTGGGGCCAGAGGGAGGACACCAGGGCCACTAAAAGCACTTTAATGACATTGCCGGACTCGTGTTTCCTAATGATGCAGGCCAGATTAATTATGCTGTGTGTATGGGTCATAATTATACGAGCACCGAGCCGTGCTGCTCGGCGCTTCGTCCCTGCCTTGAGTTACAGGATAATCCATCAACACTTTCACATATTCCTCTCAGAATGTGTTATTTATTAATGCCCCATATTTATGTCTTTATAATTGACGTCGGGGAAGCAAGAGAGGGGGATATTACGTGCTGCCGAGTGATCAAGTGACACTGCTCTCTGTGTCGTTATGACTTAGATGAGATTAAATAGCCAAGAAAAAAAGCAGGATATCAGTAAAATGCCTTTTAAAGAAATGTGAAACTGATTAGCATCTAGTTCTGTTGCATGTGTGTTTATTTTAGGAAAAAAAAAGGCACCGGTTATTATCATTCAGGACATGAAAGACTTCCTTGAAAACAAGATAGATCGTATTTTATATTTAATTCATTCGATATGAGGTTTTTTTTGACCAATAAATGAAGCTAGCATGTTAATAAGCTTTAAGCTAACTGTATTTTCACATGTCAATTATAAGCGTTGATACATCTTTTAACTGAACTTTTGGTCCATTTTTCCATTTTTGTTCGCTCTTTCATTCATAGAAATGTTATTTTTGTGCAAATAAACACATCAGGGCGGCAAGTTGTTAATATTGAGGAACGGGAAAGTGATGCGTGCACACGTGACTAGAGAGGGCGGATGGAGGAGCAGGAGGCAATTTTCTTTGAGGTAAACAGAGTCTGTACTTGATTTAATAAATCTCTATGAGACACTCCTATCTACACGCCGATACCAGCGAGCCACGGTGGGGGTGGATGACGGCGTACCGGGGATGTCTTAATTCCTTGACATAAACATACACACAGATTAATGAAGCCCTGGGAGATTGTGAAGAATGGCAGAGATTGCTTATCGATCCATATCAAAATTTTCATGCTAATCCAAGTCTAGAGACAGAGTGTCGGGTATCAGAGTTAATAATCTGATTTCTAGGCTGTCCGGGACAATTCCAGCCAACGTGAGGGCCTAATCACAGCGCCGTCTTCTCATCTGAGAGCAGCTGCTTTGGCTCTACAACACCCTCCCCTCCCAGCAGCCCCCTGCCTGACTCCCGGGGCCTCTGGACCCTGCCACTGGCTCGGACAGTGATGGAGCGTATGATGGAAGCGTCTTGACAAATTAAATTTTTTAAATTTCAGGACAGATTTGCAGGTAACAGATTGGCTGGAAAGTGCACAAAGTCGCTAAAAGCGGCGTTGACCTTCATGTGCGAGCGCACTGTCGGGGATTTGTGTGCACGTGTCGTTTGAACCAGTACAACTCCTCATCTGCAGGCTGCAACTTTCAAAGATAATGAACCATTCAGCACATTTACCTAATCCAAGCAGACATATTGCTTTACATCAATGCACACTGTTCACATGCTAATACAACTTTATTATTTTGCATCCCTCTGGTCATTCTGTGCCCCCTGCTGTGAGGGTTATTATACTGGGATGGATACAAGTTGATGCATCTTAGTTAAGATAATATCCACCTCTTTCAGTTTTCTCTATTAAATCTTAATCACCATCTTGTCTAGTGTCACTTGACATTTGCATGTTGCCAGGCTGAGTCGCGAAACGCGTAGTGCTCAGAGGTCCGACAGCTGCCCTCCACTGGGGCTTTGTTCGGTCGTCAGCGCTCACATTTGCAGGGGTCAGGAAGGCAGCTGATGAGACGAACCTCAGCGATAGTGACGTACAATATTTTTAAGCCATCGAAACAAGGGGTTGCGGTTCTATTAGCTCCAGGTGTCATGCTAGCTGGGGAAAATGACAAAACAAGGCCGAACAACAGGGAGGAATAAGAAAGACACGTGAAAAGAAGCAGTCGACTCTGCTTTAACTTCTCTCGATAATCAATCTCCTGGTCTTGATGTTTACAAAAAAAGAGTCAATAAGTGGAGACGGAGCTCTGTGATTGGCTTTGATTTCTCCTTCCAGTCCAAATCAAGCATTATCGTCCCTGTCTCTCTCTCAATATGACATTGATGACAGCAGGAGGGATGAAGGCCATCTGCATCAATGAAGCAGGCTAATGTGATTCTTTACCTGTTCACACACTTTTCAAGCATTCACTTTTACAGACTTTTATACCACATCAACACAGGAGATTGTGAGTCCACAAGATATTCTCTTTTGTAACTTATTTCCTTCATCTTCACCCATGTTAAACCCTGTTTTCAATAATGCTTTTTTAATGAAATGGCTCCTCTCTTTACGATTTTACATGCTATTCAAGGAAATCGACTTTCACTTGCATTATCTGGGCGTGTTAGCTCGACTTTCAAAACTCTTATTTCTTTTTGTTTAGGTGTCACGTAGCTTTAGTGAGAAACATTCATGCCTGTTAGCTCAGGCTACTGAGAATTATGCATTCAGGGAGTGACAATCGTGGCAAAAACAAACTTGATGGAGAAACACCTCAATTTGCTGTCCTAAAAACTGAAACAGCTGTTCATTGAGTCTGTGACAATCAGCATATGTGTAAATGTGTGCATGCGTGTGGCTGTTTTTGTGCAATAATGCGACGGCAATGTTGCCAATGAACAAACAAAACCCAGGTTCTCTTGTAATCTGTGTCTGTTCGCAGCATAATGATGTGTTGCCATGGCTCTGCTCGGCCATTGTGATGCAGACTTGTCATGGCGGCTAGGGGAAGTCTCATCCTGAAGAGAGGTTTAGGGAAGCCTGTTCAGATCTGGCAGGATTAGGCCCCGGCTAATACCCTGGGTCAACAGCATGGTTCTGCTAATGAGACAGGTGTACAGTACTTACCACTGTCTGCCCTTGTAGCGGCGGCTCAAACAAAAGCCAATATCGTCCCTCTCGGTTTAGCTCGACTCGTGCAGCTGGGTCTGCATCAACCTGAACGTGGACATGGAGCAGGCTCAGAGGGGATCCCGACTGAGGAGGTTTGGGATTCCAGGCCAGTTTTCATTTCATGCTGTTCCCTGTCTGTGTCTTTTCTGAGCCAGATCCACAATATCCAACAATTCCAGCCCTAGCACAGAGTAGATGCACTGGTGCAGCCGCCTACTGGATACTATGATGGTAATGGGCACTATGGAGGTCTCCGTGGATACAGGGGAGAGTGTTTGAATGCAGCATTGGAACATAGTTACACCTGAAAAATAGCAACTCTTCTTTTTAGTTAAACTTCTAGCATAAACAGGTTCCTGTGATAACAATGGCAGCAGAACGTTGCCTCTGTAGATTTGCGTAAATATAGTCTGCTGTCCAAAAAGACGTCTTCATAAAAGTTCAACAAAAGGAAAGAATTCGGAATGAATGGACACACGACTGCATCGTAGATCTGTCGTAATTAATCCACGATGCTTCAACTTGTGTGCTGTTGCTTGGATACCAGAAAGGGCTCATTGTCATAGCAGAGATGAGACAACTGTTTGTCAGCAGCAGAAAGGACCTGATCCTCTTTTTCTCCTGAGCGTTGATCGAAAGAAGAGGGGGCATGGTTTGAAGTCCCCCCCGTGTCTCCTTAAAACCTCTGAATCCCCCCCTACCCCCCAGTCAAAACATTTGTGAAATCCCATTTTCCTTTAATAAAGTATAGTTCTGTCCTGCAGATGTATGCTTGGATAACATGTCATACTCTGTCTCCGTGGAGATCGGCGCCCCGCTGATGCTCTCAGGCAGTGAGAAAATTGCCTTATTGAAACACATTGCTCCGAGTGACTATAATGCCTCGCCGAGGGCCGGCATTATGCACACGCCATATTCAGGAGCTGGGAGTGGAAAAACTATGAATATAAAGTAATCACTGAAGGCACCTGCATGTTTCTCTTTGCTTTTCCCTCAAAACCTTTGTCAGATATGATGATTTGGTGATTTTAGACAAAAGCGTTGCTGCTTCCAGGGCAAATTACTCCACTAGTGTCTGCAGGGGCCTTTCTAGCCCTCTCTCTCTCTCTCTCTCTCTCTCTCTCTCTCTCACACACACACACACACACACACACACACACAACTTGGTGTGTGTTTTTGACACACACCAAGTCAAAAAACAACAAAAATCACAAACATGAGATACGTTGCTCAAACGTCAGGATATTCCTAATTATTAGAACGGCACAATTTGGAAGGAATTGATCCCGTGTTCGTGGGCCTGAAAATAACGCCACCACATCGCAGCCTGCACAAGCACTTAGGGTTTAATGGGCCAGGCTGTGTGCGTGTTTGTGTGTGTGTGTGTATGTGTGTGAGGAGCTGTGTAAACAGAAATGCTAAGATACCCCAAGAGTGCATTTTCTCTGCCGCGTTAAGCGCTTTGTACACATGTTTATTACAATTTCAAACAAAACGCAAACGCCATTAAACAAATGGGGCCGAGGCAAATTAGCCAGGAATTTAATATTCGCCGGGTCTATGATATAGAACGCCCTGTTACGAGACAGTGGGCTGAAGTATCTGTCGTGAGTGCAGCCTTTCATCCAGCCGGCTCTCTCGAGGCTATTTGTAATTAGCAACATTTGCCTAATACTTCAGGTTAATTAGAATATTTAATTGAAAAGCTCTAATCTTCGGAGATGACTATATTATAATCAAATTAGCACCACCGCTAGGCCGGCTATTGAACATGGCAGACTGCCTGGCTCCGGCTCTCTTATCTGCTACATCTCGGCGGAGCGTTCTCACATACTTAATGGTCCATTTGAAGTATGCCATCAACGTTTGATTATTCCGGAACAACAAAAGGCAGCGACACAACCAGTAGGCATAAAAGAAGGAAGAGATGATAAAGAAAAGCGCTATGGCTCCCATATGGCAGGTTTAGGGAGAACGGGAGCCCAGCCAGGCGGCCGTGGCAGTGGCGGCGGGGGCCATCAGGGAGCCAGGAGCCATCGTGGCCCCTTTAACATCCACCCAAATCCTCATCCATCCGGACAAGTGTTTGCCAGGATAAGCAGATGAGGAGACATATGCTGGAGATGCTTCTGGAGAACCATTGAGAAGGTTTCAGCGGAGGAACCAGATGAGCGGGAGATCTGTACCCCCCCAACCCCCCCCCGCCGCCGAGCACATACAGTGAAGAAGAAGAAGAAGAACACGCTTTAACTCCACGATCAAATTTAACTCGCCGAGAGAAAAACAAACTAATGAAAAGCTAAATATTACAGTGCGCTCATTTGCAGCAAACAGATGGCAGCTAAATTAAAAGAAATTACGTATACATTATCAGTGCTTTATGGCTGCGCTCTAATTGCCGTGATTATAACTCCTACCTTTCTGCTCTATAATGAAGCGAATTAATTCATTTAGGACGAAATGTGTGGAAATTGTACTCACCAGTGTTTTGTGTTTAGCATCTCCAGTGATCATTTTTGACAGTGCCATATGTTTCGCAGGCAGTATTTCTTCTCCGTTGAGTTTTATCACATGATTTTATTCGTTCCCGCCGCCGATTCCTTCATATATCCGCAAACGAACTCAGATAGCTAACCATATGCCGTGAGCCTGGACAAAAGTGTTTTTTTTTTTTTAAGCATACCTTAGGCTGCGTGCTAATTTGTTTTCCCGCTCCATCTCTGCTTGTGTCGCACCGCGGCTGTATTAAAATGATAATGAATAAATGTAGCCTTCATACGACCCTGCCGTGAGTGTCGCTGAATGTTGCCACTCTGAGGTAGGGAAATGCAATTGCGTCTCTTAGCCATCTCACCCATTCAGGACATCTTTATTTGTTCTTTTAACCTAATAAACTGCATTGCTTGGTTCGGATCTATTTCCCAGAGGCTTTAACCAAACTCTGCTCAGAGGGCCCCGACGTTTTTCGCGGCGCTGACCGTTTAAATGCTTTACTTTCACTTTTCCATCCATATCTAAAACAATGATGCTGTCATTCATATCGCTCTCTTCAAGGGTGCAGATCTCATTACCATGTGGTGGTGGGGATATACAATGGGGCCGTTATATGTCCAAATAATGAGGTAATGAGCGTCCTTGTAGTCCACCTGCACCGACGCTGATGAACCTTATGGACAGTGATTGAATTGGGAGACTTTTGTCATAATTACCTTTGTCCAATTTTGGTAATATAGTAAATAATTGCCTTGCCAGGGGGAGGCACGGTGGTGCAATGGTTAACACTGGCACGATAGGCTGGCAACCTATTCAGTGTTTACCCCGCCTCTCGCCCTTTGACAGCTGGGATAGGCTCCAGCAGACCCCTGCGACCCAAGCGTGGATAAAGCAGGTACAACAGATGGATGGAGGCTAGCATTAGCTCCACTGTACGTCAATGCATTCCTCTCGTAACATCATCATCATCATTCCTCCATAGTTCTGGTTACATAACATCTAGGTGTGATTTGTTGTTCCCAGTATCTTTTAGTCAGTTTTAATTTAATGTGACTGAACTGATTTAAAAGAAAACCAGTTTTAAAGGCTGAGAGTTCTGCTACGATTGCATGTGCAGAATAAACCTACTTTGATCTTTATTTGTATCCTTTAAAGAAAAAGCTGCGTCTGCGGCGTCCGAAGCAGTCAGACCCCAGTGGACGGTCAACGGCGGTTTGATGTCAAGTTTGATGGAGTATGTCAGTCCAATCAGCCCGGCTTCCAGACTGTGATTGGGTCTGCCAGCCAGAGAGGCAGCCCTGATATTAGCTCCACACTCAGCTGACAGCGAGCTGCATAGCGAGCAGCTCATACGACACGGAGCAGCCAAGGCCACGCAAGACAGATGTAGAGACAAGGAACGGCGTTTCCAGAGCCCGATGCTGAGCGGCCAGCGAGAAATGCTTTCTTCTCCTTCTTATTGGAGTACTGATATTTCTGTTTGAATTCTCAAATGTGCTTTTATCAACAAAGAAATCAGTTCAATTATTTTATTCAGCTTTCAGCACTGAAGCCTCAAATTCCTCATTTTTAAAATATTATGTTTTATTTCTGTTTTTATGACAATAGTCAGCGATACGCTAGATATGACATAACAAAGCAGTACCAGCAGGGGGCAGTAATGATCAAATCCACAAGAGAGCAATATTCTGCTTTAGCTTTGATGTCTGGGTCAAGAATTTGAACTAAAGTTTTCAGCCGAAGGCAAAATTCACATGGCTGCAGAGCAGCAAACCGCTAACAGCCAAATCATCTCAATCGCCCTCTGGTGGAAGGCTGCAGTACAGCAAATGCATATTGATTTCCGTCAATGCAGACTTTCATTCATTAACTGAATTGTAAAAAGGCAAACAGCAAATAAAACTTTCCTACCTAATTATTAAACAGTAATGTGTATGTTTATAGATACTAAAGACAAAAGTTGTGCCAGTAAAGTTTTTGGAGTGATATAGAGTGAGACCAAACTCAAACACATTTAGAGTTTTTCACTTACACACTCTTTGCAGGTGAGTTTAAGTCTTTGCAGAAGCTGGAGGGTAAATTTTCTTTAAGGTTTATGAGCCATACGAGATGAGCGGATGACCCGTAGTAATTACTCAATTCATTCCCTTGTTTTAACTCAGCAGCGGATATGTGTTGAATCCACAGGGAATTTTTACTCAGAGATTTATTTAAGTATGAGCCTGTGGGGCTTTTAGGCCTATAAGTTTATTTTTTTAAACATCATTTCTGACTAAATGGGCTGATATTCAGTTAAAAGACAAAATTGTTAATTCTTCACACATGAAATCACTCACACTTGACCAGTATAGTGTTACACACATACTACTTTAATTTCTGTTTTATCATCATCATCATGATTCAGGCTGCTTCTTAATGTCTTCATATACAGAATTCTGCATATCTGAGTCATTAAGACAGGCGAATGACAAACAAATCTCGTTATTCTCGGGCGATTCCTATAAATATAAGATCTGACGAGCGCCAAGAGAGACAAGAGACAAATTACCTTAATCAAACACTTAATCTTGGACTGGAATGATCAGGCATGGAAGGCAACACCACACACACCGGCGCAGGACTCGGGGGCAGCCGAGCTGTCTGTTCCGTTTGATTAAAACTCATGACAGAAATTGTTATGATGTACGGATAACCTCGCTCTCCTGGCAGGATCAAACACACACTTGTCATCTGCAGCTTGTCAAACTAGTTTAGCACCTTAATAGGTGCAGTGTTTGTGCATCTCTTGTGGATTAAAGTGGAAGAAATTTGTTTTCAGTGTTGAGATGGTAGATGAGTAAGTTTGCCCTTTGACAGAAACAAGACCACCCTGACAGAGCAGCACTGAATCACTGTCATCCATAAGAGATCTAACATAAGCAGACTAGCAAACCCAACAACGTGACACCTTTTTAGATATAAAAACAAATGTATGGTTCTGTTAGGATCTTTCCTATGACTTCACCATTAACAAAGAAATATTATTGTTTCAAGCTGAAATGCAGGAAAAAATACCAGTCTGATAAATGATATGGAAGGATCCTTATGAAAATCTGTCCACGTCAGCTCACTTCACTTGTCCGCACTTCATCATTGCTGCGGGAGGATATGTCAGAGTGTTTGTCACTGGTTATCAGGGAATGATAGATAGTCTCGCCTGCAGAGAAACATATGTTGCGCTTTAATCTGGGATGCATAGGCCAGTATTCATGACCGGCAGCTGGAGAAAATCACAGGAGACGAAGAGTCCACCGTGGAGAAAGGAGACATACGGCCTGCCTGCTTGGCAGATGCTGGTTCTTGTTATCAGCCCTCTCTGCACCTTATTTATGTGGTAAGTTACAACCAGACACCCGCTTTTTTTTTCCACTAGCACGCCCCCTCCTGCACACACACAGACGCATTTTTATGTGGATGAATGTTTGGTTGCTCTGCAAACACTGACTAGCAGGTCTGAGTGAAGAAGAGCTCCTCAACTCAGAGGATTTTTCTTTTGTCCCACAGCAACTCTGAAATTCTGCTCAGACGTTTTTGTTGCGTTCACTGACAAACTGACCAAATCTTGATCAGTGAAGACTTAATGAGCACATCATCACGCTTGCGTTTATGAATCTGTGGAAAGTGCTGACTTGTGCTTGTCTGTCCCAGCAGATGCTAAAGGACGAAGTTTAGAGGCGTCAAAGACAAAACTAGCGTGTTAGCGTGCTCGTATTTGTCGATTAGCCTTAAACGCAAAGCTTATCTTACGATGATGGGAATATTATTAGTCTGGCAGGTGCCATTTGGTCCACTTACCATCTGCTAAAACAACATTAGCAAGTGCAGCTTTGGAGGAACAAGTGGAATGAAGCGAGCTGCTCCTCCAGTCTCAGAAGCAGTATAAAATCCTCTTTGCAACTCTCCCCTTTCCTCACTGCCTCATATACGTTTATTACTTTCTCTTTCACGACCCCGTCTCACGCGGCTCCTCCTTTATTGACAAGCCCCCACTGCGATATTTATGTCACATATTTAATATGGACATGGGAATGATTATCAAATCCATAGTTGCCAAGAGTGTCCGATTGGTCTTAAATAATGGATGAGCGAGGATGCGACTCAATTTGCGAGGCCACGCAGAAAGAAAGGCATCGACCCCTCCGCCCACCCCCATCGCTTTTTCCCCCTCACCAGCACGTCATTATTCCGGTCGATCTTTTCTTCCCTCACTTGACATCATTCAATGTAATCATGCTTCAATAAAAAACCTGCTTGTAATAAAAGGAACAACCCGGGTCAATACAGGGAATATAGAGAAGGATGACCCTGAGCGGGCAGACGGCGTATAAATGGGCTTGTTTATCAAAGCAGATGGCCGCCTGGTGCCTTAACAGGAATTCGACCGAGAATGGAGTTATCATTACTGTTACCTTTTGTATCATCCACGCTTGCGATCCCTGGATATAAGAGCGATCACTGCATTAATGAATCAATGGGCTAATGAAGCGGCCATTGTGTTTGTTTATTGAAATACACTGAGGAAAATTGAAGACTTTTGCACCATCTCCACGGCGGATGCACCGCCGTCATATTGCTGCGCGGCCTCTCAAGTCATCCATGTTCACACGACAGCTCGGGAAGAAAGAAAAGAGTAAAAAAAAAAAAAAAAAAGGATGCCAAGGTCACCCCTTTGCCTCACGCTGTTCTCCAGTGTGGACTGAGGATGGTTCGGGGGTCAAATTAGTTGATGGGGTAATTTTGTCAGGACGACACGCAGAGCCGTTGATTATCCCTGAGCTAGCATCATTTTTGTTTATCAAAAAATGCTAATTGCCTGTTTTTACGAGTGGGAAAAGATTAAAAGTTAATAGGAGAGACTAAATAAACACAATGCAATTGCATGAGGCTGG
The DNA here is from genome assembly GCA_015343265.1 of Pao palembangensis. NCBI lineage: Eukaryota > Metazoa > Chordata > Actinopteri > Tetraodontiformes > Tetraodontidae > Pao > Pao palembangensis. Next base: position 9,494,015 of record CM027088.1, read on the forward strand.
AGAAGATGGTAATTAATTTGTGGCCACCCCTGAGCTAATTAGCTAATATAAAGCAGGAAAAAAGAAGTTAATGAGCCTTAATGTAACTGATACACTGAAAAGTTCAGACTAATGATATTATGAACCTGCAAAGAAACTTCAGGCTCGCTCCAGCTCGACATTGTGAGGGACCTCCTGGAGATGAAAAAACAAACTTTTACACCTTCGCTCTGCACCGCAAGAGCGCGCCGCTGTATGAAAATCCTCCGCTTTTGCTCCAGAATCAGAAGTGTTTCCTCCATGCCGAGCGAGAGATGACGGACCATGGGAGGCCTGCACCTAGCGGTGAGCTGACTTTGTTGTTGTTGATCCTCGGGGTGCAGCCACTCTGAAGAAAAGGGGTTCGTGTATTAGGCTTGGGGAGGTCATTTTGCAAGGAGTAAAGGGAGGAATGAAAAATATTTGTCTGTGGAGCTCATTGTGAAGATGGACACTGAGACATGCTAATTCAAGCATAAACCCCCCACACACCTGCACCTATTGCGTCCTCCTGACTGATCGGTGTATCATTAATCTTCACGTTCATTCCTCCAGTATCTGTCATTGCTTCTGCAGCTCATCATTATTACCGCGATGACCAGCGAAGACATTACTTACACTCAGTGGGGTCAGAATGACATTTACTGTTGACACACCGGACTAAGGTTCATGGGTAATTTGAATGAAATTACAGGGCAGTGGTGAATCCTCCCAGTGAGTGGCAAGGTAATCAGATAATTGCAGCTTTCATAAACCTAATTTATCACCAAGGCAAAGGCCAGCAGCCGAAACTGACTAGCTAGCACACGCTCCACCTCTTCTCGCTGACCTGTGGAGGTTTCTGTGGACGTACGCCATTGGGAAACATAATATGGGAACAAAGATGGAAATATCAGCCTCAGAGCAAAAGCCTCAGAGCGTAACTGTCATATTGCATAAATCAGCGCTTTCGTGGTTTATAGGTTGGGTAATTTGTCACTTCAGTTCAGATGAAGATGCGCAGATGCTGTCATTCACGTAGATAAATGCAGTCAAACTGTGATAATAAAAGGTATTAAATCTTTTTTAAAGGATCAGTAAGTCTGTAAGACCGAAAGCAGACATAATTATTTATACATTGTGTCATTTTATTAGGGTTAATAAATGACACAATGTCACAATGTCATAAACAGCACAGAAGAGCAATTTCCAGAAAAAGCCATTTCTGATTCATCTGAGTCCCCATGCTCCTCATGCTCCTCATGCTCTTCGTGCTTCTCGTGCAGTGCTGCTGGATGAACACACGTTCATCCAGCAGCACTGGTGTCAGCTTAGTTCAGTTCAGATCTGTATGAAGCGCTGCATTCCAGCCTGGTGAGAGGCGTGTCAAACGCGCCTTCGCAACAATTTAGCCTTAATTTGGAATTCATTTGAGACAGTCAGACAGACAGACGTGCAGGTACGCATGGAAAAGAAGACAGTGAGAGAAAAAAAAAGAATGGATGCAAGCCACACGTTTCGGTGCAATGATCCCTGCTTCGTCCACCTGTAATAGCCTTTTCCTGGGCAGTCACGGAGGGCCTGCAGAAATGACAAAGGCCTCATTTCTGGGTCAAACTGCTCCGAAAAACTGAACCACGGGAGGTCAAATACGGGTCTAAGTGCCTCTTCCAGTTTTCCATTTCCCCCTTCTCCGCACATCCGTCTGGTGTCTGCGCTCGCTCGCCTCTCTCGTAATGGAAACCTATTGGAGGAGTGTCTCTCCGTCAGCCGGGGTCAGGAGGTCATCACTGATGTCACTCTCAAAGTAACCAGTGGCAAATAGGTCCTGACACGTGCTCTCCAGTGAGAGAATGAGAGTGGACAGCTCCTCCAGCTTCCCGGCTGATAAGCCATAGAAAAGAATCGGCGAGACTCTGCGGCGGATCCCAACCCCAGCTGCTGCACTGGCACCTAAATAAAACCAGCGTGATCTGGAGGAGAGTTATTTCTTTTATTTCCTCTCAATCGGCATCACCTGACAAGGACAGAAGGTCATATTCTTTACTTTAATGTTAAGCTGGAATCATACTGCCTTAACGCCCCCCTCCAGATTCCTCCTCTTCTTGTGCAGACATGCCTCACTAAGTGTTCCATTTGCCACGGACGTCCCGCTCGTGTACAGATTTCTATGCCTGTTTGTTCTGTACAGGCGTGTAAGTGCATCGTCACGCAGCATGACCGCTCCATCTGATCTCCCGTCAGCGCGGGAGTGACATCACAATATATTACCATGTCTGATATTATAACGAGCGCCCTTTTTCCCTCCTTCCCTCAGTCGTCTCTGCTCTCCGCGCCTGACTTCGGCTGAACTCTGTGCAGACAGACGATGACTGAATGAGCAGGAGACTGGCAGTTTGTGATAGAGTTACACCCCACAAATGGAGTCAGTCAAGGCCTGGTGGGGGCAAAAAAAATCATTTTCTGTCAGATGTGTCAGCGAAACTGTCAGGTCAACGAGTCGCTCGGCTAAAATAAAATAAAACCAAGTGTGGGAGGAGGAAACAAGGAGAGAGGACTTAAGGAGAGCCCTGACCGAGTGTAAAACAGGAATCCCATGAGTTTCGCTCCCAATCAATCAGAGCTCTCACCTTTCAGCTGCCCATAACGCTCTTTCATAGCAATTATTGCCCCCACTGAGCAGGTGACGGGCTCTGTAAACTCCCGGTAATCCCGAAATGAGGGATTGGGGGGGAAGCCTTGCAGTGAAATGTGACAAAGTAAGTGAATGTCGACTCCTGTACTTAGAAACATGAGACCGGTTTGGGGCGGGGGGGCGGGGGTGGGGAGTTGTCACTTGGTTGTTGGTAGTTTGCTGTGTACGAAAAGAAGCAAATCAACAATTCAAGAGTCCTTTTTTCAAATCTATTTTTATTTCTGATGTGCTCGCTTTCCCCAGCAGGCACATCCATAAAAATGCTGGCTTTGTTTGACTATTTGCCATAAAGAAACTCTCCTGCCCGTTAAGAAAACACCGACTGTCTGCGGGCTGACGGCCTGTCGCACACAAAAAAGAGGGTTTGGAAATTTGATCCACGTGTCATCTCGCCTGAGATTATGAATCTCTTCCTCTGCCACTGAAATGCAGCCTAGACTGGCGTTGCTCAGCATTAGTTACATGGATGAGAGAGCGAGGTTGAGCGAGGCTCCCCCGACCCAGCGAGACAGAAAGAATCCAGCTCATCTCAATGTAAACAACCAGAGCCGGCAAAAGAGCCAGGAGGCTTTTCCCCCTCTTAAAACCGTCATAATCTAATTTTATGTATGTTAAAGTACACCAGCTGTGCAATTCTGCAAAACCAAACTTAGATTTAGTCTTGTTTTTATGAACAAAAGCACAAAAGAAAAGATGTTTTTTTTTCCCTTTAACCTTTCAGTGAACTACCTGTGACCTTCTGAGTGAACTGCTTTTAGCTTTGGGGCAGCGTTTGTGTGTGTGTGTGCGCGTGTGTGTGTGTGTGTGTGTGTGTGTGTATGTGTTTGTGTGTGTGTCATGAGGGGGGGTTTTCACGCTCTTCATTACAGCTGTTTAGGTTAGAGGGGTAAGCGCTAACTCAATGAGGCTAAGTAGGTTTGAACTGTGAATCACATCAGCAGCGCTGCGTTTACTTATGCACGGTTGCAAATGCGCGACCCAGAGGCGATGGCATTAGCCTGTGAAAAAGCGAGGCGCAGTGGGCGTCACATATTAGGAGCTCCTAAATTCATCACACCGGTTTTAACCTTTTTATTCAGGATTGTTTAACACTGAGAGCCTTTTATTTATCCTCCCTTGCTGGAATGGGGACTAGAACTGATAACCTTTATGACCTCTGGATCATTAGTCTGCTTTCTGAAGAAAAGTCTTTGTTTTTCAGCTTTCAAACATTGTTCCCCCCGACCCAGCCTCCGTTTTTCCCCTCCCAGTTAGAGCCTGAGATTGATTTATTATAGATCTTCTCTGTTTTGATTGTTTTTCTGAGAAGCAGGATGGGAAGATGGGACTTCCAGCTGCTCTGGATGTTTGGGAGTCCTGGGAGTCCTGGCCCGGCTGCCCTCCCGGCTGTCCCGGACAAGTGGGCATGCGCCTTCGTGGCCCACGACGGGGGGTTGATGGGGCTGGAGAGACTGGGCCAGAGAGGCCACAGATGCCTTAAATGAGTTGGCAAGATGGGAAAGCAAAGGGGCAGGAACGCGGCTCGGAAGTAAATCAAAACATTGTTTGTGGAGATGTGTGCTGGGAATAATGTCAGAAAAACAAAAACAAACAAGTTGTGCATTCTCATGCACTTGTATAAGATTTTTTATTTTTAAATTCTTAATTTATAGCAGTCCTTTCCTCCTCGCCCCTTTTAAAATGGAGTTTTCACTCTCTCAAACAGCACTTCCTCTCTTGACTCACACGCCCCCCCCAATCACCAGAAGGGCCCCCATTAGTGATTTGCAGATGCTGCAAGACCCCCATAATATCATCATCGAGCTGCAGACGCATCAACATTTGGTGGATTCAATTTTCAATGCAGGAAGCTGAATTTTCAAACATGTTTTTAACGTTAAATATAGCTTGTGCTGACAACAAAACGTCATGTGATTAATGCGAAGCAGGTTATTTTTACAGCCTAATCATGGCTTTTTTTTGATGTGCAACAATAGTCCATCAAGTTTTTTGGGAAACATTTTGAACCACAATCAACCCCACTTGCTTGCACAGCAGCTTGCACATGTGGTACTAATAACCCCACCACACCCCCGCCCCACAGACATGCAGAGAAATCATAAAAGCATCAGTTTTTGTCCTGCTTCTTCTGTCCTTTATGGACTCACAAGGCGGTGCTGAAGCACACAGGGGCAAGGAAAATGAAGGTGAACAGGTGAGAGTCGGGGCGGGGGGCTAAACAGGGAAGAGCAAAACTAGTCCCTTCAACTTTTTAAAGACTTTTCAGCATTTGTTCTGCACACTTACCTACGCAAACTCCAAGGGGCCACTGTGACTGGGGTCCCATTTCAGGCCCAGCGTGGAGCCGGAGAGCTCCTCAGCTGTAAAATGAGAGCGTCGGAGCGCAGTGTGAAAATGGATTAGCCTCGCTGAGATAAGGGGAGCCCTCAGCGAGCCATGCACAGCCCTGAATGGGGGAAAAGAACTGCTGTACAAATTGTTTTTGGTACATTAAGTACCTGTTACTTCATTTCACAGATGGAAAACAATAACACAGACTCTGGGGTTGGAACCGCCACTGCACCGCAGAGCGCCAGAGGTTCGCCTCAGCTAGCGCCCTCCGAGTTTGCCCCCTTTTTCTTAATATGCAAAGTGATTTTGGTAAGAGGTTTTGACGTGTGGGACTCAGCGGATTGACGAATACAGATGATGATAAATGACAAAGTGCTCGCTTGGCAGTCAACAGGCTACTGAGGGAAATCATACAGAATATCAATGTTAATGCAAAAAAAAAAAAAAAAATCTGAAGCAAAAAGGCTGGACGCTGGACAAACAGGGTGGGGATTTCTCATTAATAGCCCCAGTGCTGCAGCAGCCCTCCCAAATTAAATGAGTGTGTCAGATCCTTGATGATTTATACATTTGGACTGATCTAACAGCTCCGTGGAACAGCTATGACACCGTGACACGCCGACAATGGATATGAAAAATGAGCCAATACCGCGGCACTAAATTTGAGACTTTCAAAGCCAAATGCGGCGGCGGAATCCAAACCTCCAACATACTCGCGAGTATAATGAAAATAAAGTGAGGGGGAGAGGGAAAAAAAAAAATCCCCGTAAGATTCTGGGTGCAATTTTAGCTAAATCATTCAGTGTTTATATGAATGGAGTGATGGAGACAAATTGCTGCGGGCGGAGAGTGGCAGTACTTTGCTTTTCTGGTGTCTCTGCGTGGAGAGCCCATCACTGTATGGCTAAATTAGATATCAGACCTAATGTCGGGCTTTGACTCAATAGCCAAACGTCAAGTCAAGTTAGCGATACAATGCCCCTCAAAACGCCTCAGTTCTCCTTTTGTTACTAGAGGCATTAAACGCATCTTCCCCCGATTTTTCTTTCAGTCACATAATTCAGTGAAAATGTTCTTTGGCTGAACGTTGCAATGGCCAAAAAAAAAAGAAATGTTGATAATTATGTTTTGTGGAGGGCCGGTGGCTGCTCCGGCCGGACAGATGAAGTGATAAAAAACAACATGATGGACCGAAGCATTTCTGCTTTTCTTGGTATTGTCCTTTTACCCTTTCATTCTCCGTCTGATGAAAAACTGCACTCAGTGTTCCTCAGAGCTCAGCAGATTTAGAGGAAACAATTACCACTCCGGTGATCTCTGCTGCTCCAGTCGTGCCGATAAACACCCAGCGCCCTGAGCTATGTTGTCTGAAAATGATGCAGTTTTAAATGGGTTAAATTTCATTGTTTTCCTCCCCCCATCTTCTCTCCCTCTGAGCTTTTTATTTCACAAAAGTGTGAACACAATTTTTTTGTCGATGGGGCAAAAAAACCTGAGAGAGGGGACTAATAAAGAATATGAAAGGCCCATCTTCACAGAGCATTAGACATTGCAAAACAACCCAAAGCCACCATTGGATATATCAAAACTGACAAGGAAAAGTTGATTGCTGAGTGGGTATTGATCGAGCTGTGTTTCACCGGGAGAGTGCAGCCCCCTCCCTCGCCCCCGACACGGCCACGGCGTAAAACCCTGCAAAGGTGATGCTTGTAATGTTGTTCTGGACATTCAGATGACTGAATAATGAAACAGCGCCGGATCTGAGCCTAAAGCTACTGGTGCTGATGTAAAGAGGTTGTGGTTTAGGGTGTAATGGAAAGTGTTTATTGCACCAGGCAGCGACTGGAGCTAATCTGCAGCATCTGAGCCAGCGTTGGTTGCGTCCCACAGGTGTCTTTGTTGCTTCGCTCTGCTCCATTTGCTCTTGAGGTCTTTTTTTACTGATGGAAACTGAGCAGGTTGTGCAGGACACTTTCCATGCAAAAAAATATAAAACAGGAAGGTTATACTGATGATTTACTCATCATCTAAGCACAAAACTGGAAGGAAAGGGGATTAAAAAGAGACAGAACTTCTCTGATAAAGGGAAGACAAATGCTTCAGAATGAAACCAAGACCAGCTTTCACAATTAACCAGTGCTGATTTAAGCGAGGCGAAAGCGGCGCCGGGCCCTCAGGAGTCTGGAAGAGGAGAAAGATGAATGTTTTCCTTATTTTATTCAACACCGGGCTGTGAGGGCAGCCCTCCGATCATCTGTAATATGGCTTTTTATCACTCCGCCAGCAGGAGAAAAAAAAGGCAGGAAGAAGAAGACGAAGAAGAAGTGGGGAGAGAAGCAGCAGAGATGCTGACAGTAGGTGAAACACTGGAAGTCTAAGTAGAGCCTGCGCGGCGCAGCCGGGAGTGATTGAATGATCCCATTCTGGGCTCTCTGTTAGATACCAGGCAGCTGCGTATGAAGATTGATACACAAGCGCTCGACTCCGTTTGCTGGATCATCAAACGGATTGATATTATACTCTGGTGGAGGATGAAGACAAAGTAAGTGTTATCATTCTCAATACCGCAGCCTGTCAGAGGCGGGAAATCATCCAGTGTCACTGGTTATGGTAGCGTTTCACGGACTGTCGCCAGAATTTATCGGAGGGACGTGGCGCTCCGCGGCAATCTGCGGAGGCCCGGCTCAGCTGTAAAGATCTGAGCTAAAGATTGAATTACAACGCCATGCTCGCAACCTCATTTATTTCACTATTATCATGTTTGTCCCCACAGACATTGTAAATCCCCTCCCTCCTTATTCACTTCCCATTTACCATCGCTCAAGTCGCATTATTCATAGGAATGGCATCATTTACTGGAGATAACGGTGCATTACAGCGTGTGATTTGTTTATCTGCTGTTCTGCCAGGGTTCCCTACATGACTCCCGAGCCTTCATTGTTCCCCAGTGAAAAGTGAAGACACGGCAGACATTTGTGTGTTTTCCATAGATCTGTATATCAAGTGGGAGCAGCAGAATTCCAGAAGATACCAGAGCCACTTATTCAATTGTTTTTTCTGGGCTTCTTGTCATTAGAGAAATGTTCTGAAAGTGACAATCAGCTTTAAGTCGGAAAAAAAGGGGTGTTCCAAGGCTCTCTGCCAGTAAAAAGCTTTAATTACCAACATGCTTCAACCTCTGCATACCTTCAACAGGGCAAACAGAAGACACAATATAAAAAGCGTATACATAGGTGCGGGCGTTGTTAGAGATCGGCCACACCTTTGTCTTGAGTGTCCTGAGCCTCCTTGGTGTCACAGGTGTGGCCAATCTCTTAACGATGCCTGCACCTATTTATACGCTCTGTGATTGCATCTTCTGTTTGCCCTGTCGAAGGCAGGTGGAGGTTGAAGCATGTTGGTGTTTTACTGTTCCAGTATGAACTTATAGACCTAAAACCACTAGTCTTTAACTTTCTTTTTTACCTTTTTTGAACACTGTTGCCCTCCTGCCTTTTGTCTTGAGAATCAGATTTGACTGTGTTCCCTTTTCCAATAAAGTGAAAACTTTAGTGAGCAGACAAGGAAGTGGTTTCGATGTCAGAGACAAGACTACGAATATGACAAAGAGGCCTCACTGCTTTCAATTCAAATCCGTTATGGTGATATGACTATTTCTATACCCAGTAGACAAAGGATAATCTGATTTATAGCACCGATTCAGGAAAAAACAGATCTATTTTTTCTGAGTTCTAACATTCTCTTTTGGTTTAACTAACATTAGGCCCCCCTTTTTTAAAAAAAAACAAAAACAAAACAATACAAATGAGACCTTATCAGAATGCTACAAGGCTAAATAAACAATAACCTGCAGTGTTTTATACATGTGCCATAAAGCTGTCATTCATGTCTGCACACGAACCATCCTTGTGGTTACACCTGTGTCTGTCGAACTGCAGGCTGCAGCACTTGTGTGTATTCTCTTTACATTTATCATTTTTACTTGCCCACAGTGGAAGCGTACGCTGCCATAAAGAATTACAGCTTTTCATCTTCATATTGAGATAGCAGTGCTGCTGCTCTTCAATCATCTCTATTGTAATCATATAAACTTAGACTCCAGAGATGCTGCCAAAGCATGTGAGGGGACACAAATGCACACACAGAAATTTTACAGGGATGTTTGAGCCAAGAGGCGCTCTATGATTTGGCCTTGTTATGTTGTTGACCCTGAGGAGAATTACCTCTGTTAGGATAGAACAGTCTGTGTGTGTGTCTGTGTGTGTTTGTGTGCACGTGCATGTGTGTGTGTGTGTGTGTGTGTGTGTGTGTGTCTGTATGTGTGTGCGCGCTATTTCTCTGTTAAGGGCTCTATCAAGGGACAAACTTCTTCAGCCCCACAAAAGCACATGATCCATCTCCCTCTTCAGTTTGTGTCAGGACTGTTTTGAGGGTCTGAGCCGGGACCACTGAGCTGGAGGCCTCTGGCCATCTGAAAGCAGTGATGTCCCTTAGATCTCCAAACCCACTGACAAATGTCCCTCCTACTGAATTCACACATCCTGCTGTCCTCTCTTAACTTTAACAGTCAGAAATATCTTTAACTTGGCTAACCCCAGGTTATACGTAAATATAATATTTTTGACTGTACAAATGTAATTTGTAGCACTGAGATTTAAAGAAGCTGCTCACTGATTGGCTCAACATGATCATTTGCTTATGTGTTTAAAGCAAAATCTGCTAACCTGATGTAAAGAAAATCTCTATGGTCAATTTACAAACATTGCTGTTATGATAACAAACATTATAAATCTAACTGTTTCGTCCAATTACACGTGGCTCTTTAACAATGTGTTGTGTGTGTGATTGGCTGTGTAATAGCGAAAGCACTGTAAGCGCGGGGCCAAAACAGGCTGCGTTTAAATGAGATGGTTCTGCTACATTAGCTTCATAACACCATAATCCTTTCTCCATAAACCATTACATGCGCTGCAACATTTCTGATTTATGAGGGTTGGAGAATCAATGGGAGAAAAATTGGACGCTTGCAGAACATCCCTGGGACAATACTAAGCAGATTTTAATTGTGATTCCATTCAAGTGGCGGTTAGCCAGATGATGAATGGGCGCTAACCTCCCACTCTGCCGAGCACTGGAGAGAGTCTTTAATATGACAATTAAGTGTATGTTCTTTAGATTTTATTGTATCTGTCTCTCTCTATCTTCTGAGCCTCCCTCCTCCTCTTCTGTGTTTTTTACTTTCGGCTCACTCTTTCTCTCCTGTTCCCATCCCTCCCTTGTCCCAACACTTCATCTGTACAGTGCAGCTTTTGCACAGATTAAATGGAGACTCCAGTTTTCTCCATCTCAGAGCACTTACTTATGTTTTATGACACACTCTAAGTCAATTTTATGTTGGTATTGATTTTCCCCCCTCTGCTTATTACCCTTTTGCTTAAATCGACACAAACCATTTTGTCTCGCTGATTCTTCCGACTCTTCTGCTGATCTGAAGAAGGGAAAAAGGAAGAGGGAGGAGGGAATATTAAAAAAAAAACAAAAACAAAACTGGGATGAACTTGGACGTGTTATTCAAGTCAAGATTTTCTTCAAAACCAAAACAGCAAAATAATGCTACAAAAGGCCAGTGGTGGCGAATGACATCACCCACCAAGCTCAATTTGTGACCCCCCACGGGGAAAACAAATCTTTCCCTTCAATCAAAAGACACTACGTACGCTCCCAATTCTTTCATGGGAAATGATTGTCTTCACAAGTTGTTTTCATTAGGTTGTTAAAAGGAAAAGAAGCTGTGGTTTGGAGGGATTTTTAATTTCACCTTCATCATTAGGAGCGACGATGCCTCTGGCACAATGAGCGCAGTCTCTTGTGACTGTTTTTATTTATGAGTGCCTCTGCAAACTGATCCAAAAGGACCGAAGGCCAATGGTTTAAATGAATTTCTGAAGCATTGCGAGATGTAACAGAATTGAAATGAGTTCAGGAAATTGATTATAAAGTCAAAGTTAAATTGATGTAAAGCAAAAAAAGTGTAAAATAAGTCCCAGTACACAAACGTGATGCTCCTCTAGGTTTACTTACAAATTTTTTTAAGCCAAAGTCTTCAAAAGGGGTGTTCAATGGAAGCCGGCCTGATCTTCATCAGTCTGCCCCCGTCTGCTGGCAGGTGCCCAGGTTTGTCCTGGTCCCCAGCGCTGGCTCCATCAGGGCTCCCAGCAAAGAGCTAAGCAGCCGCATCAATGCAACCATTTAGAGCCTGATCTGCACAGATGCGGTGGGAGGGCCCGGCAACTGTGCCACCCTCCCCCGCCTTTCGCTTCGCCCTCTGGGATGCCGTCCACATCAAAGTTGTTATTGAGCCCCCTCAATCGGAAATCCCGGTTTGGCAGGGAAGCGAGGTCTTTGAGGAAAGAATGAGGGCCTTGACCCAACATGGGCGACTGAAGCTGCCCCCGTGGACGGCCAAGAGGAAGATTGATTCTCATAAGGCCTCCATACACCTGGACTTAACCAGCACCAGAGAAGAAGAAGCTGTGGTTTACAGGGTTTACAAACATGACAACATGGTGACCAAAGAAGTAACATTTGTATGTATTTATTTTCTGTGTTTAGGGGGGTGGGAATTTAGTAAACTGCAGATAGATGAACAGTTTTGTACATTTGCATTTCAAACTTATCATAATGCCATAAACCAAGCGAATTTAGGGATCGTTTTGATTGATGTGGTGGATTTGCGCACTCTTGGACATCTTTCTTGGTGTAAAAACAACCCAACATGTATTAAATGTTAAAACACCTGGAGGTAATTCAGCAACGTTAACTGGTGTAAGCAAATATGAAGTTTAGTTAAGTAACATACTCTCTATTACAGCCATGAATTTGGAGTAATTTACCAAACAGGTCTGTTTACATCTGCAGGATCCTTCTGCATCATCGGCACATTTCCACTTTTGACACTTCGTCCAATTAGAGGTGAATGATTCCTCGATTAATACGACAGTTTTGCTCTCTAAACGCTGGGGGAGGGGGGACCTGGAGGCAGATTGAGGTGACGGCGGAGCAGTTATCCAGTCATGACTTTTTTCCCTCCTCTCTCTCCCTCCCTCTGTTTCAGCCCACATGAAAAAAAGCTTTTCAAATTATGATGTGGATTGACGTGCGGCAGCTGTCCCCTCTCTTGGGTCCTGTCCGTCACCCCACCGGTCAACGCTGACAGCACTATGATGGATTAGGAATTGTCATCCCGGACGCTTGTCACTTGTTTACAAGTCGGCCATCCCTCATCTCTCACCACGGGCCTTATAATCTGGCCCGCACTCCTCCAACCCCCCACCTCCTGCTGCCAGACACGCTATACAAGACAACACCATACATTACAACAGCTTTTTTCCCTCCTCTCTTCCCCCTAACCTTTCTCTTTCTCTCACTCTCCCTCCTGCATCCCAGGGCTGAACACAGTCAACACATTTAATGCATTAATATATGTGTTGTGTTCGCCAATCTCCGAGGGACTGGGGAGACGTCTTCTGCTGTCAACCTCTACCCCTGAGAACTGACTGGTTTTCTACAAACATCCCAATGGGAGAGGGAGGGAGGCTCACACCTAACCCGCATTCACTTATTCCAACAAATCTGATGCTAAAGAAAATCCTACCCAACCATCAGCTGATCTGAAATAAAACCAACTACCTGTGTCATTATAGATTAGTGTTAGTGGGTTTATTACAAACTATAAGAACATATTTCTGCATATTTTACTCAAACTTTTTTTTAAATTTTATTTGAACTTTGAAAAAAAAAATAGTAACAGTCCAAAATCATCCCATGTTTACAATTAAATGTTTTTTTTTTTTCTTAGTTCTAAAATGCTCATAAAAGACTGGAGAAAGCAAAGACACATGAAGTACTTTGAATCAGAACAAAATACAAGCTTAAACAGAAATTCACTTTTAACATCTGAATATTTAGATGTTTTTACTTGCTTCTGTTTTACACAGTAACACCCAAGTCACGGTTTAAGACCACGTTCCCAAAGCTCTCTGCTGCCGCAGAGATGAGCCTGCCCCTCAGAGGCCCCGCAGAGCTGTGCTCCATCTCCCTCCTCTCGGTGTGCTTCTGTGGGGGAAATGTGTGAGTTTATGCTCCCTCTACAGGCGGACTCCAAACTGGAAGACAAGCGAAGTGGCCTCAGTCTCTCTGGCTTGGACTGGGCCCTGCCAGCTGTGATCCTGCAGAGAAGATGAGTGGGTTCCATCCAGCCAGCACTGCTGATACCCTTGCTGCGCTCCCAGTGTGGCCCTTGAGAGAGGCCATAATCTTCTCCTATCTGCCTTAATGGTTCCCTCTGTGGATGCTGAAACGGCAGGCCTGGGATTAGGGGCAGCATGCTGAATCTTACCACCACCATATTGTCGTTAAATTAAAAATTTCTAAACGCTCCCTCGCTCGTGGTGTAACCGCTGCCGTGAGAGTGATCATAATTGACTCTGAAAACATGCGTAATTGCCTTCAGCTGGCGCCTCCTCTACAGTTGACATGGCAGAGGCGTCAGCGGCATCGTTAGAACGCTGAATATGCCACGCGTTCCGCGATGGCAGTTGTAATTGAAATATGGCAAGATTACATTAAAGCTTGGAGATAATCGCCTGACGCGGAAGCCATTTAAGCAACAATCTGCTGTGGAGTTTCATGGAGGAGGAGGAAGCAGTAAAGGAAGGCATCAGGCAAAATTAGAAGAGGGAAAAAAAAAGAAGCTCTTGGCTGCTTCGCTCATTCAGAGCAGGACTGCCAGCCTGGCATTCCTGGACTCTTTCTATCACCACATTGCCTCTCCCACCCTCCCCATCCTCTTCTAGATGTACCCCCCCACCCCCGGCTTTGAGGAGACCGCTCCCTCCCGTAAATGTTCACAGATGACTTCAAAGAACTGCTGCATTTATCGAGATTTACATTTATATTTGCATTATTTCTGTTTGATTTAAAATAAACTGCATCACGCAACGGGACGATGTTCATCATTTGATTACAAGGTGACATGAGAAATAATCAAAAATGTCTCCTTCCTTTGAGGTAAGTATGAGACGGTATCATTTAAGCAAAAAAAAACCTTTAAACATGAGTGATATGAACAGTTTGATGCATCTCAAACATCTCTGCAGCAGCTCTTTCACTTCCTCAGCCTCGTAGACAGGAAGGTTTCACAACGCCGTCATGTTGGACACATCACACATGTTTCAAAGAAAAGTGGAAAAATCGAGAGGTGCACCCTCATCTTTTTCTTCCACACACACTGCAGACTATCAGTGCTGCTCTTATCGAGGTGAAAACAATCATTCCAGATGCCTCTTTTCCACTCTGCCTCCCCTCTCACCATTATCTTATATTTGGGTATAAACACAGCGACTGTGCAACCTGATAATATGCAATTAAAAACACAGATCATTAAAAAGTTATTGTTGTCTGCCTAATTACTATAACTTTGTGCCCCCCCCCGCCCCCCCCCCCCCATAATGAGCGTGCATGGGTATTGATCGAGAGCAAATCTCCCTTTCCTCCTGGAAAAAAGCAGGTAGTTACTTTGTGTTAAATCATTAATATAGTAATGATTTTTCCAGAACACTCTCAATTAAGACCGGAGCAGAAAATGACCCCGGGGAGTTGAGGCTCACACTCTTAAAAGTGTGATGTTCCAAATATATCCCAGCTTCCTTCAGCAGAGAACATGGATAAGGCCGAGTCGGGCTTTTGAATCATTCAGAGGTTGATGAGGATGTCTGTGGATGGTTTCTATGTTAAAGGTCAATACAGTATGTCAAGGTTTGACATGTTCACCACAGCATGACTGAAAATGAAAAAAAAGACAGATATATTTAAAAAAAACAAAGTCAAAGGGTTAAAATGTAACAGATTGTGCATACACAAAATCAGGTCAAAATAAAGCTAAAGATTCTGACTGGCTGCAAGAGATTTATCCAAAAACTGTGTATGTCCCCCCTGGTGGTAGGAGGCAGTAAAGGAACAGGCCTGCCCTTTTTTAATGCCCTTGTAATTATTTCACAGAATAATAATTAGAAAACATGAACTCAGCCCATTTTCCCTAACCTGAGACTTTAAAACAACAATAACATCCAACTTTTACCCTATCACTTTCCAGACGTGACTCTATGACGGTCAGGTCCCAGCAACGCCCCTAAATTCTTGGATAAACCTTGGCTCCACATATGGTGGAGTTAGGGGTGCAGATATGTGCAGCTTCCTGTCATTTCATTCAGATCTGTCAACAGGCCCGCCTTTGTGATTCAAATCCCGCGGCTCTGTGATCCATCTCAGCTCCTCCTACACTCGGTGCTCCCTGAAATGCTTTGACAATTAGATCATTTGTCCTTCTATTATCTCAACACCTGCAAGAAAATCTGTCTCAATTTTCCCCTCTGCTTCTGATCTGGTCTCCTTCCCGTCTTCCTCTGCAGCCCCACTGAGCTTCACTTTGGCGCCAAGTGGTTTCTCTCTGTGTCCGGAGCCTCCTGGATGTGCCGTCCCACCATGCATTGTGCCCTTGCCAGGGGTTTGTGCCAGTTCACACCCCTTTTAACAGCGAATACTTGTTGTGACCCCTCCTTTCTCTTCTTTCTTGCTGTGTGGAGGCCCCCTGTGCCAAACACACAGACAGGGCTCAAACAGGGATGTGC
The DNA here is from genome assembly GCA_015343265.1 of Pao palembangensis. Taxonomy (NCBI): domain Eukaryota; kingdom Metazoa; phylum Chordata; class Actinopteri; order Tetraodontiformes; family Tetraodontidae; genus Pao; species Pao palembangensis. The sequence continues at coordinate 9,509,726 of CM027088.1, forward strand.
AAAAGAACATTTCTCTCTCTTTTCATCCAGAGTCATAATATTCGCTCGGTGATGGCCTGCAGAGGCTGGAACAAAGACACCTCTGGAGATGGGCAGTAATTCGTTATAGTCTCCATAACCACAGTTTACATCAGCCTCCTTTTGAATAGCATGACATTTCCACCACTATTCCTCAGGTACAGAGGCGGGTACAGTGCGTCATCTTTGTTTGGCTTTATCACCAGTAAAGGCTGTTATTTTTCCCCTCTCGGTTTAATGTCGTTGCCTAGGTGACCCGCAGGTTTTTGGTAACAACCCAGAAACGGCCAATTTGTGAATGGAACGTATGAGAAGTGTCAATATGAATGTCTCCATCTTGCCTCTTTTGACCCATTCCTGCAGTGATGTTTTCATGCACGTGGTGCTTTATATTCTTACAGTTACAATAAAGAAAGATACAGCATGTAATTGAGGAGGGGGAGAGACAGAAAGACTGGAGTGTGATGGAAAACCAGTCAGCAACCAGTGGATAAGACAATGATAATGTTCAGTGGCTTTACTTTATCCTTATGAAGTGTTTCTGGATGAAAGACGTCTAAATGGATGGAACGAGGCGTTAAAGTTAGACAATGGCAAAGGTAAAAACTGCATTTTGATTTTGTACTCTCGGGTTTTCCATCTCTGCAGCTACAACAGTGAACACAAGCCTTTTGTCACTGCTGACGTCTCTGCGCTTCGCTCCGTTGCCGTGTATCTGGAGGGCTCTTTCACTTAAAATGAGGACATGGATCAGTTTGGGGGCCCTTCCTGAAAGTACCAGTGGTGCTCTTCTTGTATCTGAGAGCTAATGTAATGGAACTGAACACAATGTGGTTTCACTTCATTGAAACTTTCAGAACTTTAAAGAATGAAAAGCTAAGAAATGAAGTGAGTTGAGGCGGGTGTGCAGGTGCAGAGCCTCCAGATTATCGCACCGCTGGTGTCTCGGGATCAAGTTCGCTCAGGATTCTTGACCTGTAATGATTTTTTTCCTTTTTTCCCCACCTCTGGATCCATCATCCGTGCCCCTGCTGTACATACTTATCAGAAGTGCAGAAAGTCATGCCCTGGCATTTATGTGCATGTGACATTATCAGAATGCTCATATGACAGTACACCAATTATGACTCCTGACAAAGTGACACCAGAAAACATTTTGCACTTTCAGTCTAAGTGACATGACCTTTTAACAGGACTCCACGTTGCTTCAGGATATGTCCGACCCCCCCCCTCGCTGTCTCTCCTTTTTTTCCCCCACCCATCTTCTCTATCTCCAGCTAAATCCCGGCAGGTGTACATTCGGTTGTCTTGCGAGCGCCATCGTTATTTATTGCTCGCTGACAGGGCCATGAATTCTGATCCAGAGTGAAACTCATATTGTTATCAAAAGCATAAAATTCCCATCACTTTAGATGTCAGAGCAGAGAAAAGAAAATGAAGCAGGTACTCATAAAGACAGCGGGTGTAGTAAATCAGCCACAGCAAAGAGGGCGCTTGATTAAATAAGGCGAATTAGGTATTTTTGCAAAAGTGGGAAATAACATTGATCTATGCCCCTGTCAGCGACGAGGCTCGACCCTGCTGTATGCATTGTTTATTTTTCTTGTGTTTTTATGGCGTGTCAATCTTCCCCTGACTGAATGATATAAGTGAGGGGCGAAAAGCAGCCTCCTCTCACTCGACAACCGACATTTTTATCCCAGACGAGCCTCTGCAGCTGGAGCATCAACCATATTGTGTAGCTTTGTTTACCGAGACATACAGTATGTGAAATGAGCCAATAAGGCAGCATTTTAGCGCCATGGGCAACGAGAGGCAATCTGAGGTTAGTCAGGGGTGAGACACTTAGGAGTGCACGTTTTATAGAAAATTATTTTGGACAAACCAGTTCTTCTTTTCTTTGTTTGTACTCTTACCAGGAGAAAAAAAACTAACAAAATTGAATATTAAACACTATTTATTTTAATTTTTCTACTAAGAAAACAATCTTCAACAACTAGACAATACAACGGTGGGGGATGGGGGGACTCACAGACGTGTGGAATAATCCGCCTCCTAATTTGGTAAAAGTATGTCATCTTGATTCCAAAGTCCAAAGCCTGTATTGAACCAAGAAAACAGAGAAGAAAGATTAATATCCACTTCACTGTCCAATTTAAATTGACAACTAAATTAATGCTAAGAATAATGGGCAGCTAGGCTAACATTAAAGCATGAGCGATAAATGCAACAAAAGATAAGTTTCATGATATTCTCAGAATTAATTATTTCAGCAATGTTCCCCATCATGATTTGGAGGTGCCTGCATGGCTGATGCGATAGGTGAACTCCAGAGAGTGGGGTGATGACCTTCCACCCCATCCATCACTCAGTGATGGACATGGGAAGCCGGTCTTTGACAGCTAAGGGGGGTGGCGCTGGTGGATGGTACAGATGGGGTTAAATACAGGGCCGGACAGGGATTGGTTATGCTGGCAGGTGGGTTAATACAGAGACATGTGTCCGGTATTGAAGGCAGGCATACATCATATGTATGTGTTTTCCAGCTGAGTTTGTATGTTTGTGTTGTGGCAACTATAATCTCTATTTTCTTTTTCCCAACTGAAACAACCTGAAGTAAAGACGATTCCTGAAGGGAATCGTCTTTGCTTGAATCAAATCTTTGCTTTGATTCCCTCTCAGGGCCTCAGTGGTGTTGCAGCACCCTGTGTGGACAATGAACCAGGACCCTCCAACTGACAGTATCGAGCGAAGCCACACTGCAAGGAAAGGATGTGATGCGCCTACGCAAATGCAATCAGGAGCGCTGAATGGGTTGAGCGACATTTGACCCCGCCATCCGAACGGCTGTCAGCATCATACTCTCACATCATTCTGTGCATGACTGCGTGATCGTATGTTTTTCTCTGTCTGACCTACATGCAGTCGTGTCTAGACGCTCCATCCTGCTCCTGCATCGCTTATGTTGTTAATGTCATGCCAAGAGATGACTTTTTCAGGAAGTTAAACAAGACTCCTTCCTCTCTCTTTGCAGACAGTTGCCCAGCAAGTGAAATCAGGAACAGGTCAGTTCACTCTCACTGAGCACGTTGAGGTTTCACAGGAGATATATTTAATGTTAGTTTTAAGTGTTTTTCTAGATTTTTTGTGATGTCAAATGTGATAAATTTGCACAAGGTGATACATGAACAGAGGCTTTCATGTCTTAATGCTGAGGTCAGACTAAACCTTGCTCTGTAAACAAGGATAAGCTTGTCTTCTAAAGTGATAAACAGCAGGGATTGACACAGATATATTTCTGCATAATCTCAAAGACGATTTGCTCTCATTGATCCAGCTGATTCTGACTTTCTTTCGCTCCTCAAATTGTTTATGCAAACGGACGCCGATGCTTCCCGAATGTTAATGGTGTGGTGCGATGTGATGCTAGCAGTTCATCTTGCAGTGTGGGTCACGTGAAACAACAAGCTGCCCTTGCCTCCCCTTGTCTTTTTGCTGGCTAGGGGCCTCGGTGGGATGGGCAGTTTGCGAGATGACAGGACATGCCAACAAATTGCATCACTTCTGCCTCTGTGGCCGTGGACAATGGGCCACCATATGCCGGAGAGGGGGGGAAATGAATGGATCTCATTTATGCTGGCACCCCCCAAGTCCCCTCTCCAACAGTCACCCCCCTCCCAACCCTGCTGGGGCCTTCGTGGCACCGAGTCCGACACAGACAGACGAGCCCACCCTCAGCCTCACCGCTGCCCTGCTGTCTGCTAGAGGAACCTACACTACAGCTCCAACAGGCAGAATCATGTCTGTGGAATTACATTTTTAAAAGAGAGAGAGTCTGTGTGTGTGTGTGTGTGTGTTGGTGTGTGTGTGTATGTGTGTGTGTGTGTTGTTCTGGGATGATATCAGATGATTAAGGAGTGGCTGCTCTGTCGACATGAGATACTAATGAGAAAGAAATGAGAAGGTCAGGGCTCATCTCCAGGAGACAGGACCACCTTTTTCACCACCCCCACCGACCTCTTGTTGTACCCCCAAGTTGCCTTCCCTCCTCAGGACAGACGGTTAATCCTCCTCTCAATCGACACGAACCTGCACACGCACACGCACACACACACACACACACACACACACACACACACACACACACACACACATGCACGCACACACCAGGCATCTCCGATCGGGCGCTCTGCATCTTTATAATGGCGGTAATTAGCAGCTCAACAAGGCTGGCCCAACGTTATGATTAGCACCTCTGCTGGAGTGCACTCCAGATCTGACCAGTCTGGCCTCTGCTGTCAGTCGGTCCTGCTCACAACTACCAACAAAGCACAGGAAAATGTTAAGTTAAAGTTTTATTTGGTGAACATTTAGATTACGTTTCATAATGTTATTTGTTGTTGCTGATGCAAAGCATCACCAACAGGCAGTGACTTCTGTAACAAAAGTATAATGTTCTTCAGACAAACGCAGGAAGGGTGGCCCCTTAACGATGCAGTAAAGTGACCTGTGCGAGTGCAGTGGAGCTCATATTAATGGAGGTGTGAGGGTCTCTATCAACACTGCGAACTGCTGACCCACGCAAGGGGAAGGAAGTACTCGGCCAGCTGCATGCCATTTTTCAGCTCTCTGATGGACCTCAAAAGAGAGATGGAGAGAGAGAGAGAGTGAGAGAGAGAGAAGGGGGTGTGTCTAGTAGGCGAAGAAGCCAGCCCTGTGGAGTTCAGTGAAGTGTTAGATGGGGCCTCCCAAAGCATGACCCCTGTGACTTTAAAGAGAGCGACTTCACCTCGCTAATCAAAGGCTGCTGTGTCACTCGCGCCACCCACATCCTCTGTCACATCCTCTAAACACATTTTAACAGGAGATTCATGGAGGCCTTAAAAAAACTCGCATGCAGACTTTATATGAGTGTTTGAGCACCTGAAGGAGGAAGAGGGCGCTCCCTCTGAGGGTTTTTACAACACTTTCATAACACATATGGGTAATGATGCCTTATATCTGCCCTCATTAAAGAGGGAATCGATTCCACACGTTGAAGTCTGTTTATAGGCTCTCAAAGCAAAGTTGTAAAAAGCCAAAATGAGCAAGAGATATGGGCACAGTGACTGAAATACAACATGGATGTGCGTGCGCACACTGGATACATGTAGATGTGAACAATAGCAAATACCATCAGTCCATATGAGAGGAAGACGGCAGGGAAAATACAATAAGGTTTCTCTCTTGTAGCTTTACTTAGAAAAGAAAGTATGAATCTTAGGTGATTGTAATTGACTTCAGCAAACAAATATGAGATGCAGTTTCTATAGTTTGTGCTTTTGTTTATTTGTGATAAATTGAAAAATGGAGTAAATCCCTGCGCAATGGTAGAAGAGTTCAGGAGTCATGAGCTTTCTCTGCATGATCGTTCATTTATTTTCCTTCCCTGCAAGAAAAAAAGGAAGAACTTGTGAAATTTAAAGCACAAGCCATGTTTGGTTTGCGTGACCTTGTAGAATTATTCTCAATCTTATGACTTTGTAAATATAGTGTTGCTTCAATCTGACACGATAGCTTTGTTTGATCAGGAGGGAGGCAGAGAGGAAGAGCTGGAGAGGAAAAATGAGCCTGCCAGTGGTTAATTGAGCATACAGATTCCTAATGTGTCAGGTGGTGGCCTTGCAGATGAGGGATGGTACTTTTTCCACCCAGCATCTTCCTTTGTTTCCTCTTTGAGGCTAATGAAGTTGGCCTTCCAGTTGCCACCTGGGCCAGACACTCAGACACCAAAGGGACTCTTGCATCCCATTCACAAAGTCGAACAGCGAGCCAGCGTCGCTCAGCGCCACCTCCTCCTCCCCCCAGCGCACGTGAAGAACACGAGCACGCTGGATGTTAACGATAAACTAGCATTCGCGTTTACAGCATATTCATTATCAAACCCGCAGACCTGTTTATTTTTGCTCAAACAGCAAGCATCCATTATCCAAACATTTTTTTTCTCCGTCTCTGTCGCCTGTCTTTATTTTTTCCCCTGTGTGCCTTGAGGTCACCCACTAATGAGCTTAACACAGAGGAAACATGGAAGCGATTAGACGAGGCTTGGCTGTCTGAGCAACGGGGCGATGATATCGTACCTCACGATTACACACATTTATATCAACAATAACGAGAGAGGATGCCAGGCGGAAGGCCCGCAGCTCTCTGCGGCTATATCCACAGCTAGCGCTTTCTCTCGCACAAGCAACTGGTGAGCCGGGATGGTCAGTGGACGCAACGTTTTGTTTCTGCAAGGTGAGCCGAAACCTCTTTAGGCGTTCTCACCTAGTCAACTAGTCCCTATCACCCGTTGGCGTTCAAGGTGCTCCGCGGCCATATGTTTGCTCACTGGGGAGCAAGGCAGAGGACAACTGGTTTCCATGACCTTCACCCAGGTTGTGCAGTGAATACTCCAGACTCTGTCCGCTTGGGTTCATGCCAGGAGAACACAACACTTGTGCACCAGCGTCGCAAAGCCAAAATGGGAGCTTTTGAAGGCTGCAGACTGGAAGGCAGGAGTTTGAGAATTAAAGATCAAGTTTGACCACCCAAACATACAGAGGGTCATTGATTTAGGGTAATATTCAAGCTAAAATGTGCCATTACGCTTCAGGAATTCCACTGAAACAAGCAGGTCTGTTTCCAGCGTTTCCTTACGTAAAACTTTAATATTCAGCTTTGGTGATTGTAACAGAAACAGTTCCCCCTTTTAGTTCTCTCAGATTGCAGAACAAAACTGCTTGCAGTTTCAGTGTTACAGAAACGTTCAATTTCGGAGAAAAGGCCAAGAACAAATAGAAACACAATATTACCATCGTTTTATGACTGATGGCATAAGTAAAGACAACACTGCTGATTTTACAGATTATTTTTGGATTATTTTATTTCTTAACACAGACAGTCAGACTAAAAAGACTCATGTCTGTTTGATATAAATCACTCTGCACTCAGGAGCTGTGAATTTATGGCACACATTATTTCAGACTTTGCTAGCGGAGTTTAGCTTTAACGCAAACTTCATCCTGAATTATATCATCAGCGTGCGGCTGCGGAGTAAACAGTGGATTAAACCCGCGCTGATAACTCAAAATGTCCGAGCAGTCACGTCAAAGGGGATCTTTACAGGGGAGGGAAAGGGCTGACGGAGCATGCTATTACTCTTCAGATTTGCTAAACATGTGTTGGCATTTATCTTGGTGGTCCATGTCCGAACGCTAATGACAAACTCTTGTTATTAGTGGACTGAAGAGATGCCAAAAGCATGCCCACCCATAACTTTAATCTGCTAATGTTCCCCTCTAATTTGGTATTACAAAAATAAAATAAAATAAAATAAAATAAAATAAAATAAAATAAAATAAAGTGGAACACACAAATTTCTCTAAATACACAGTAACACACATATTACCCATGGTACCCCACCACCCCTCACCCATTCTCCCTCTGTACCAGTCAAACTTTATTTTCGTGGGAAGATTAAATATTTCTGCTTGAGAACACTCTTTAAACTATGAGCTGACTGCTGTCACTAACAGAAAGGAGCCCCCTCCCCACGTACACACACCACGCTCCCCTGGTTTTGGATGGATAGATGGTTGTGTGTGTGTATGTGTGTGTGTGTGTGGGGGGGTGAAATATATAATCTCCTGAAAAGAATGAGGCCCTCTGGGATTTTCTCAAAGTGGCCCCTCTCCGCACTGAGGCTGGGGGAGAGTAGGTGGTTTGTCTGTGTGCGTGTGCCTGTGCATGTGTGTGTGTGTGTGTGTGTGTGTGTGTGTGTGTGTGTGTGTGTGTAGTGGGGGGACTACCACATTGCCACTCTACACTGTAACCTGAGCCAGAAGGGGGCCAATCTGTCAAATAATTAGCTGTTGCCGGGCACAAAGGTTTTATTTGCAGGAATTTCATCGAGGCGGCATTGAATAATATGTGTGTGTATTGTGTGGGGTCATGGGAACATCATCTCTGACTGGTGTGCAATAAAAGACGGTTAAATGATAATGAGAAAAAGCCCAGTAATGCGATTCTTCAACACTAGTTTCCATATGGCCCCCTGGCTCAGATAATTGCGGAACGTCACATTGACAGTCGGGTGATTTTACACTGAATGTATATAATTTAAACTCTGTAAAAGGTAATTAATGAAATATTTATATTAAATATTCTTACTCAGAATGTTGCATAGTGAAGCTACAATGATGAAGATTGAAATTAATAATAAAAAAATATTTAAAAAGAAATAGAAAAAATATTACAGACACACTTTGAATATTTACAGCCTTTTGATTATCAAATGACAAATAAATGGATGGTCAGTCGGACCGAAGCCTCATGGCTCAGTTGTGTTTTTGTGTCCGTTGACCTCCGACCTCTGAAAGTAGCCAACCAGGAAGTGAATAGTGTTAAAAGGGATTGATCGGGCTGTGGTCTATAGATGATTGTTTATATCATTCCATACTGGAGGTTTGACCTCTGGCGACCCCTCTGCGGACCAATCCGCTGAGAGCCGTGACCCGCATCTATTTGCAACAGTGCTAATTAGCTTTGACGGGGCCGGGCTTCAAGTCGACGCAGTAAAATGAAGCCCCGCAGGTTCCTGATTGAAGGAAGAGGGGGCGCAGCTGACCCACTCCGTGCCTACCATTTCCTCCCACCGAATGTCAAACACATTAAACTTAATGTACCAGCAAATCTTACTCAATTATTCGGATGCATGTACGCATGCATACATGTTTATGTGTGTGTCCGGTGGCTCTAAATGGTGTTCATATGTCAGTGTGTGTTCAGCTGTCTGAGCACACTCAAGCATGCTGGTGTTTACATATAAAAAGGGGGCCAGGCGGGTGGGGGGGGTCGGAGGTAACTGGTATGTCCATGTGGGCTGCGTTTACACATCCTGCGACATGCTGCACAGAGACGAGGGAACTTCCTCTTAACTAAACTAATTGGCTTATTTTGCCCTGACGTCTTCCTAAGTATAATGAAAGGGGGCTTACAATTTTCCAATTATTATTCTATGCTGATTATCATCCTCTCTAATAAACATGAGCAGTGATGCAAAACAAAATGGCAGGAATCCATTTCCCGCATGCCCCTCTGAGCGATTCAGAAATGGGGGATGGATCTGCCCACCGTAGATCACCTCCGAGTACGCCTATGTGATCTTTGTGGTTGAATGTTTTGAACTTTCTCATGGGTTGCTATTAAATTCACTCAGAATATTCACTTGAAATTGATGACTTAAATTAATCTACAAATAAAATGTATGCCTTGAAAATCCTAGAAACAGCCATGGAGGAGCATTCTATGTCATAACCACGTAACCACATAACCACAGAAGAATGGAGTAAAAAAGCCATCTTGAGGCTGAAGCACCCACCTATGAATGACATTTTTTTACACCAGACGCAAATGTGTTGCTCAACTGAATCACATTAAAAATTTAAAAATGTTTTAGCATAACAATGTACCACAGGAATGTACCACAATATACCCAGATTCCCTCAACAACAGCGTTTTAAACTCGTCCGCCCCCTACCTTTCCTTTCCTGAAAGTTCCCCAACTGTTCTGAATAAACTGGGTAATTTACTGGGGTTGTTGATTTAAGGCCACACTGCCTGGATCTCCCCAGTAATACCAGCTGGGATGTGACGTACTTGGAGCCGTCCACTTGTGACGGGATCGCCCAGGATGCTGGAGTAAACAGGGCCTCACTATCAGTCACTCAGGTCTCTTTTCCCTGACAGCCTTTCACCAAAAGCCCTGGATCACAGTACATCTGACAGTATTTCATCTTGGATTTGAGGATAAGTGAGAGGATTTCAGTCCGAGCTTAGAGCTTAGCATGAAACACCGCTCGGTGTGAAAAGCTAAAGGTTTACACAATGTGAGAGACCCCAAGTCCACCTCCTCCCCTCCCCACCTTTTTTCTTCTCCTTTATCAGCCTCTCTCTCTCTCTCTCTCGCGCTCACCCTCTGTCTATCTCTCTCTCTCTCTCTCTTGCAGGCTTTTGTTGATTTAACTGCGAGTGTCTTCCTGACACGACATCGTCTAACTTCTCCAGGAGCTAAACACAGCTAACCTGGCTGCATGGTTATTCTATCAGGCCACTTCAATGGAAACACAAAAAAGGACGTTTTCTAATTGGGCTAAACCCAGCAGTGGCCAAACCAGGAAGAAATTGCACGAAGGATGAAAATGGAACAGCATTTTGTATAGTGTCACTGAGATGTTTGTGGCAATATTTATAATAATTTCTGTGTGATAGGAGGAAATACTGAACTGTTCGTAGCACAGACAGGTGAGACGCTCTCATATCTGTCAATCGATGTTAACCGACCAACAATCTGCAGCAGAACTTCACTGAAAATGGAGAAACAACACGGAGAACCTGCGGAGAATCTTGACTGAAGGTTGACGGTGGGAAAGATGGATTGCCTGAATTCTCCACCAATCACCAAACACCACATCGGCTGCAGCATTGATTGATGAAGTATTTAAGTCGTCAATCTCACATCACCTGCTTTCCTGTCCCCCTCACCCCCCCCGCCCCCCCCATAATAAGAGCTGAGGAGCTATGCTGTGTCTGCAGATCTGATAAACCCTGAACGACAGAAAACTTTGCAGGAAAAGCTCACGGTGACGCTGTCGCCGTGTGTGTGAAAATAAAATAAGAAATCAGTCTTGCACACCTGTGGGCGCAGGTGAAGTCTGCCTGTTACCTTCCCAAACTGCAGGTCCTCCATCTCCAGCACACAACCCTGTGGCTCAGCCCGATACTATTGATCGCAAATCATGATTAACAATAATAATATTGATAAAAGTGGAACATTAGCCCTCACCTCTGACCTTATTTGCAGACCTCTTTGTACGTTATGATATATTCAATATCATAATCATGCTTGAGTACACTTGGGTTGAGGTTAGGGGGGTGAATGGTGTAAAAATCGATGAGCGGCGGGGAAACATCACACCTGCAGATATTGTGTTGACAGTGCAGCATAGAGCAAATGCAGGGCCACCGTTTTCTCTGACTAATGCTGGAGAAGCCATTGATCCACCCGTTAACCTCTTCTCCTGCATCAGTTCAACAGTAAGCCCTCAGAGGAAAGGGACCCCCACCCCCTCCGATTGTTTCCCTCCACTAATATGATACCCCCCGAAGGTTCTCCACAGACCTCATTTCTAATCAATGCATGCGGTTGGTGGGATCATCCTGTCTCTGCAAATTAATGACTTCACTTTTTTCTGTGGTTTCATTCCATCGATTTGTTTTATTAGCCCATTGATCTCCACGCACACCTCTCCCCATCCCGTCCTCTTCCTCAGTCGTCCTCCTCCCTGTTTGCTTATCGATAGTGGGGCTGATGATCTCAGTTCTGCAGGACAAAAAAGATCATACTACATGTTCAAGAAAGGCTTCAGCCTCCATGTTATGGAGTATGCTGGAAACACGACTTGTTCCCATTCACTTCACAGACCTGACACTTAAAACATTTTAAACTAACAACTATATAATTCAGAAAATATCCTGTATTTTTCATGTTCTGGGTGCAAAAATGATCACCCATGCTAAAGTAATCTGGGTTTATTAGTTTAATAATCCAACTGTCATGGTCTAAATCACTTAGACGTTCATCTGGTCAGGGCTCGGCGGTCTTATTAACAGCCATATCTAACCCTCTCCCCTGTAATTCCCTTTGAGATCTGAACAAAAGGATAGGAAGTGCTTTACTCCGACAAGTCAGACTTGACTTCACCGAAGGAATTACAGCTTTTCATTTTCTGTCACTGGAGCGTTTTAGTGAGGTGCCCCACTAGCATAACAACGTTCTTTCTCTCTTGTTTTATGACTTGAACCATGCACAAAGAGTTGATTCACAGTAATTACATGTGAAAACACAAGCTCCGGTGTGCACGTGGAAGAGGCAGCTGGAAAAGCGCACACGGATGTTCTGGAAGAAGCGCGGATTGAGAGCCGTGTGCAGGGGACACAGAGCTGCACATTAGTCTGTGAAGGGTAGAACTAAAAGTGTGGTTGTTCAGGTTAACGTCGTGTCCATCTGTGTGTGTGTGTGTGTGTGTGTGTGTGTGTGTGAGTGTGTGTCTTCCTCCATTAGCATAAACACAGCCTGTGTCTGACTTTAGTAACACACTTCTGAACACAGTGGTGACCACACACTACGTATTTTATGGTGTATTTTTAGGTTTAGATATGAGTAAACCCCGGCTGGGTCCCTCTTCAAAGATCAGACAGAAACTATCAAGCAGCCGATTCCTTTGCCAAACATGTGTGTTTATCCAGCTTGTGGGAATTCCTGTTCCTCAGAGTGGATCTTCACCATTGGCGGCGTTCCTGTCCCGCCCTGCCGGCCTCACAGCCCACACAGTCCATGCTGCAGTCCCATGCATATAATGTGACTGTGCCTGCACTGAGAACAACGCTGAGGTGAACCGTCCTGCATCTGCACAGACATGTTTGCTGAGAATAAATTCATTCAAAGCTAAAACTTAAAGATTTTTTCCTGGTATTAAATGCGGACCACTTGAGTGCTAATAGCTGGGTAACTAAGGCTAAGCTGAGTTTAGCCGCGGTTGCATCCCTGCATCTCCTGCCTTTACGTAAATCCTTTCAGCGCTTCTGGCAGCAGTTTCCTGCTCTTTCATCTGGCTCCCTTGTGGTCAGACCATTAGTTCGGTCTGTATACCTGCAAGTGTTTGGAGGCAGCTGGTCTGGACGCTCAGTGCCTGCACTGGCCCAGGGGCTGCTGGGATCTGGGAACACTGGCACCAAATACCTATGGGTAATTAGACCTTTATTCAAAAGCAAATGTGGCAAGCATTAGACACAAGGCCTTTTCCGGTTCAATTCATATCTCGGTCTTGCCTTCCTCTCCCTCCGAGAGACCACTCCATCTTCACTTTCTCACCCCATTTTTTTCTCTGTGTTTTTGTTTTTTCCACTGTTAAATAATCACTATAATCTCTATCCTGAACTCTGGTTTTAGATGTGGGAGAAACAGACACTAAAGCTGAAAGTCTGCGGAGAAAACTTGTGATATTTTGAATATTAAATGTTTAAAATCAGATTATTATTCATATAATCTCTTTCCCTTTATAACAATACACCTCTGTGCAGTTAAATGGCTAAACCTGATTATATTATTAATTCAGCTTTCCAGGTACCAGGTATGTAGGGAGACAAACACACTGATGTGTTTGTGGTGCGCAACATGTCACTTTGTCCTTTTTTCGTTGTGAGAAACACAACGAAGGCCATTTCTCATGTAACTGTGAGAGGGCCCCTTCTAGTTTTGTGGTGAAAGGTGACATAACCCATAGTTCCACTCCAACCACAATGTTCTTTTATCAGATGTTCTTCTCTGATACATCGAGGGCGGTTCACATCACTGCTCCATGTACCAAAAAACAAACTACCAAAAATGTAGACTTAAAATGTATATTAAGTCGTTTTACTCATTTTTTGGAATATTGAACCTTTTGGGCCTCCATACTGAAGTATATAAATGTGAAATATATTTTAAAAAGAGAAGCTGTAGGTAAATGCTTTGGCTGATGAGTTCCGATGAATGGAAGCGAGACCTTTCACAGGGGGAAAAAAAGCTGCTTTTTAGCAGTTAAGGGAAAAAAAACCCACTAGGTTCAAATTAGCATAAACTGGAGCACAAAAGAAAGAGGGGGAGAAGAACAAAACAGAAAGTAGTGTTGTCAACAGGACCCCCGGTGTGGAATTTCAATTTCATATATCTAATTATCCCTGTCAGATGGAAAGAAGTGACAAAAAGCTGCCTTTGTTCTCCCTCTTTATCTCCCGCATCTCTCCCAATTAATTTCAGCGTACGAATATGAGCAATTGTCCCTCGACAGCTCTGCTGATACACAAATAACCATTTGAGCCCGTGTTGGATGGCGGGTGTGCACGCTGATCGCACATCCATTTATGATATTTGGACACGGAGGGTTGTGCATAATTCAGGTGATCACGTTAGCGCTGATACCACCTCCATGCATTACCCTCCACCCCACAGTTCCAAGGGCCCGAGCAACACCTCCGTGCTTTTCCCGCTTTTGTATGCAGCAGCCTCACGTGCGCCCCCCACCCCCCACCCCCCATTGATGTGGCTGTGGTGGTTTCTTTGTTTAGAGCGATGATATTAGCATCATAATCGTGCTGAAAGCCAGAGGCAGGGCTGATGATAGATTTATGCATGAAACTGTGTGAAGAGACTCACAAAAATAATCACCTCTCACTGCGATTTCAGGTATTTAGTGGCAAACCAAAGGAAAAAAGTTCCCCAGTATGCATTGGAAAGGTAAACTTTGTTTCTAAAAGATTTGAATTTTAAGGCTTTTTTTTTTAAAAAAGAGAACAGTTTGTGTAAATGAAATGTATGTAACAGGATGTAACTCAGTTCATTGCCTCGAAAATGTAGTTTTTAATTCTTAATTCAACTTTTTGCTGTAGCCTGGGACAGGAAACACGACAGATAAACATGCTAGGACAAATGGTGGCCGACCTGTCTCAATATTTATGTGAAAGTCTCACAAAGGCCCAGCTCGTAAGGTCATTATACGCTTTTTAAAAGGCATGCATGTGTGCATTATGCTTAATTTCTAAGACTAGATGACTAAAATTTTTAGAAACTGGGCCTTTAAAACCTTCACAGACTACACCCTGCAGATTTTGCATGTATAAAAAGGGACTATTGCCTCATTTATATTAAAGCATTGGCACATTAATGCAACAATATTATTAAAAAGTGGTTCTAAAATGTGATTAAACAGTAGCATTTGAGAGTATGATTTTGAAAAAAGAAAAAAAAAATAACCACAAAGAATCAACAAACATTAAGGTGCAGGAGAAGAAAAAAGTTATTAGACAAAAAAATCCAGTTCAATCATCAAAACGAACATTCTAAACCATTTACAGTGTTTATTTGTGATTTCAGGAACCTTGTTCTTTGAGTGATTTTTTGTTAGCACTGAAAGATCTGTGATTCCTTCCAACTGGAATCTAAATGGCATCTCAATGAAACACTCCAACCTCAGAAAACTGCTTGTTTCTTTACCTCTCTTGTGAATTAATTGCTTTAGTATAAATGTATTTCACTCCAGTTGACTCACGTCACCAGGTTTGTGACTCCGACAATGGCTGTATGATTAATTGATGTCCCATTCACTCCAGGAGACCTTGTTTTGCAGGAGGGAGGAAGGCCAAAAATATGCTGAAAAGATGTTTTATCGCATATTGACGGGGGGCACCAAAAGCCTGGTGAAGAGTAGCAGTCTATTAATGATGTTTTATGTTCAATCACATCTTTTAGAGAACAGCGAAGGGAAAAAATCAAATAAAGCAAAAAAAAAAAAAGCAAAAAAAAAAGAAAACCCTAAACATAAGGAAACAAACATCCGAAACTTGTGCAAACAAAGCTGCAGTCAAGCAGTGGCACTCAAACCATTAAATGCACTCAGTCATTCACTGGCTAAGAGGGTGGGGGTGGGTCTGGGGGTGAGGGTATTGTTACATTTCATTAGACACATTCCTTCTCTGTGGACTCCCTTATTTTAGGTTGGGCTTCCTATGCCAGCTAGAACATCAGAATCCACACAACCCTGTTAGGATATAATATAACTTTAGGAAAACATTAAGATTGAGGAGCAAAGTGCAAAACTAGGAAGTTCCACCACTGACAGAATTTCCAGGGTGGTCAGAGGATGATGGTCAGAGGTTTTCAACCAGATGGTTTTTCTGCAGCTCCAGAGCTGGATGACCTGGACAAAGATGTCCAACCTCATTAGAAATGTTCTGTGTGCATTTAGTGATGTCACATTCTGGCACCCATGAAGGGCACCCACATCCATTTATGTCAATATCTTACAAATAAAAAATAAATAATGCAAATTAAAAAGTGTATATACTGTAAAATGACAGAAGTACATGCATTATTCTTAGAATTTATTTTGCTCCTCCATCAAATCATAACTTTAAAAGAGTTTGTGAATTTATCTGAGGCAAAAACTTAATTCTAGGAGGCGGGAATCCGTGGAACTAAAACCCAAAGAGTTTGGACCCAAAACTTAACGTGCATGCAGCCATTAGCATTTTTCCATCAACAGTCAAGTGTCTGCAGCAGTGTCACAACAAAAGGGCCAGAAAAATGATTTGCATTCAGCACAGAAATAGTTCCAGGACAAGGGCTGTTAAGTTTGAAATTAACATGTAAACAGTTGGAAAGTCTGCCCCTCGACCCCCCCCCCCCCCAACTCCTTAACCCCCACCCCTCCATCCCTTTTACCGCCTTGATAAATATACATAAAGCCTCACACAAAGAGCGCCTTGTTCCTCTAAATGGGCTACTTTTTTAATGGAGACATATATTTCCAGGATTATATCAGCATTCAGTTGCAAATTGGGAGTTTTAATACTCCAGTTGGGCCAGTCTATGAATACCAGTATCATGAATTGGAGGAACACCTGGTGCTCTGGGCTGCGAGGGGGCTTGGAGCTGACCTGGTGTCAGTGCCAAGGCTTCCCTGGTTCCCATCATTATCATTCCGATTCTTCTCCCTGATACTGTAGATTCGGTTCCATGTGTAACTTTATGCTCCTGTTCTGCAAATGCCGGCGAGAGTGCACTCAAATTCCTGCAATCTTTTTCAATATTTTCTGTAACTCAGTTTTAATTTTTGCAATATTTGTTTCATTTAAAATACTTTTTATAAACCAGAGAGTTGGACGCTGTTAAAAATGCCCTCCTAATGAGGTTTGAACGGGTTAAGCGAGCAGAAGATGACCAGGAAACTCATTTTTTACGGTTCTCACGTGTCTCCTTGAGGACAAAAAAACCCAAAAAAACACAGTTTGAGGGGCGGTGGGAGTGAGAAGTACTGTTTGGAGGAGGAGTGCGAGAGGTTCAGGGTCTATTCGTATGCACCCCACATCCACTCCACACACAATCAGGCCTGTATTGCATTTTGCAAATTTATACCCAGGATGTTGGTTTAGAGTGTTTCCCTGAGAAAAAAAGAGTTTTTTTTTTTAGTAAGTGTCTGCTTTCATGAGCAAGAGTGATTGAGGCTCACAAACAAACCTTTGTTTCCTCGCTCACAGATGCGAGGCACGAGCTGATTTAAGACCGGCAAAGAGACGCACCAGTTTTAATACTCTGATGACTGTAAAAAAAAGTTAGCACTCTTTAACAAACTAATCGGACTCCTTGTGGCTGTATCTATAGAAAAATTGTTCAAATGCAGGGTCAGAATTGTAAAGCCCGTGTCTATGACAATATTTGCACAGGCGCGTGTTTGCAGTGGCTGAAGAGCTGCACTCGTGACGGGCTAATCTATATGTGCATGCGGACACTCAAAGTCAAAGGTGAGAAACGGTGAGGAGACGCCAACCTGCCTTTGAACTCATGTTTAAAGATAAAAATACTGAATTTTGCATCAGTTTTTCTTGCCTTTTGCTGGACTGTAGGCATTGTTGCTCTCAAACTGAAGGAATTTTTATTGAAGTCATGAAGAATCCATTTTAAACATGCAATTTAATGAATGAACCAATGCTCAAAAACACAGCAAAATGTGTATGTTTGAATCTGCAGTAACACTCGTGACTAAATACTGTTAATGTCTGAAGTTTTATATATAATATTTCATTGAGTCTTCAAATGTTGATGCTATTTCTTCACGTGAAACAACCCAAAGAGTGAAATGATGAACTGGGAACATGACAAAACCAAGATCTACGTTACTGTCCAACTTTACCTATATGTCATTACATTCAGCTGCTGTACTCGTGTGTGTGTGTGTGTGTGTGTGTGTGTGTGCATGTATAGGTTTGTGTGTGCCACTGACAAATGTCATACGTTTTAGGGAGCAGATGAAAAGTTTGTAATGCATCAGCTTGCTGTGTTGCATTTGCCGATCTGAGAACAGCTTGCTGACAGCTTGTTTACCTCAGAATTAATAATTAGCTGAATGATGTGAGTGCTCGCCGTGTGCCCCGGACAAGTGCGGAAGGGAAAACGCGCATGCAGCGCCGCTTGCATAAATCAGCCATTTCAGCTGAGGTGGGGGCAGCGGGAGGGAGTGTTGGGGGGGAATTATAGGCCTCAGATGTGTGTGATTGGCGGTTCCCTCGGCTCTCAGGGTTAGAGGGTTCAGAGAAAAGCAGATTATTGCTCTCCCTCAGGTCAGACCTTCATAAACAAACAAGGGGGGTGGGGGCGAGGTGCCGTGTTTTAGTCTGATTAGCATATCATACAAGCTATCGACAAGGCACTTATCATATTACAGCGCAGCCCTCCTCGCAGCACACGGAGGTTACGTGTAAAGGGCTGCCGAGCATACATCTCTGTTCATTACACGGGTCCTCTGGGACGGAATAAATCATATCAGCACGCGGTTATGGCAGCACAGGCGTTTGACTCCTTTAATAAGCCAGAGAGGAGCTGACAGCTTTACAACAAGGAACAGTAGAGGAGATGAGTGGAAATACGGGAGATCGATGGCAGATGAGCAACACACACACACACACACACACACACACACACACACACACACGCTGCTGTGCACCATTCAAGATTTCTTTAAAAAAATAACCCCTGAGTATAGCTGGTTTTCTAGTAGATTCGTTTGCATACCCACTTCACTTTAGCAGTAACATGCTTCTGTCTCAATTTCACACTCATGAACACTGATTCAGAGGATATAACGGAGCTGTACCAACCACCAGAGAAGCATCGTAATGTAGGGCAGCACTCTGTAGGCTGGTAGCAAGCACTTTTACGTTAAAGTTACTTTATGGATTTCAATACAGCTTTCATTTTTCCTCCATGGTTACAAATTCAGAGGAAGTCAAGACTGAAGTAGCAAAGATTTTCTTTCTTAGAAAGTTCTCTTCTGACTTTGAAGGATATGGTCTTGGCCTTGGGGTTTTAGTTTGATACTTAAACTTGCCTCTCATGGTCTTAGCCACCGTCAAGAATGATCCAATGAACAGTGAAATAGAGTAAAATGGCAGAGGATGAGCAAAGAGTCAAAATAATGTTTCTCCGGGTGATGAAATTAGCCTGGGAGGAATTATGACTGTGTCTTAGAACTGCATCCACGATGGAGTGGAAGTCACTCCAACTCTCAGACACGCTGCTCAGATTTCAATTTGGTGCAAGCCTTTTCTCCTCAGCTACACAAGCTCAGCTCGCATGGCTCACACAATTAGCAGCTAGCCACTCTGACCAAGGAGCAAGAGTAAATGACATTCGTGCCTAAGCCCTCCTAAGCCTGGGGAGCCGGGGTACCGAGCAGCCTCAGCGCTCTCCTCCCTCCGCTCAAGCATGACCTTCTCTCAGTGGTCCTCACGCTGGGGAGGGATGGTACGTTTTAACTGCTATTACCATAGTTCAGTGTTCCTCCAGGAGGCGGGAGAGAAGGTGATAACCAGCTGAGTGGATATACAGTGGGCTGTTGGAGGCTGCAACGCAGAAAAACTAGAATATTGGATGGACGTTCCTCACATTGCGGTGTCACGCTGGTGGCACAAAGCTGGGATCAGTCTGGACGCCATGTAACTCGGGTAATGACATCCACTGCTGGCATGAATCCGGAGCCAGCAGTCTGTCTGGAGCCACCCATTTAGTTTCAATTTAAAGTGTAAAACAAACTAATAAATGATGTTCTTGATTGTGTCTGCATGCTCACATGTGTGTTCCAACCTCGACACACACACCATGCAAATTAGAACTTCACACACATCCCAGCAAGCTGCTGTGTGCTCTGTGATTTCACATGGCCAATTAAGGCCCTCTTGGCAGTTGTGTGAACAGTTTCATTAGAGGAGATAATATTGCAAAGTGAAATGATAAGCAATCATTATGATTAATTCCCAGACATTACATCGCTCGTTAATGAGGTGTAAATGATCTCATTATTTTTTGAAAGAGTACAGATTAGATTAAAGTGGAGTGGACAGCGCTCCTCAGTGTTCAGACAAGTTAGTGTTAATTAGGCCCAATCTCCAGGAGCAAATGAGCCGCAACCCTTTGGTAAACAATTAGGCTTCCATAGCCCCGGGCTGGATGGACAGAGATAGGCGAGCGAATGGATGGATCGCTGGAGAGATGAATGTTAAGGAGTTAAAAACCCAAATTCAATTCTGCGATCCGCCACGCAGAATTAGACAAATTATTGTTATTTGCGCGCCGAAGATTTTGACAAATATTTGAGGTTCTGTGTAATGAAATTTTTCAGTGTTTACAGACTCGCACAAAGGAGGCATTAGCAACAGAGACACATTAAGGTCACGTGTGCTCATAATTCTCTATTTACTTCTAATAATGATGATGGATACACTTCTCATGACTTCTTTGTGTGCAGGAAGCTAATTATTGTGAGAATATAAACCCGATTTTAGCTCGAAAACAGTGGAAAAAAATGACTGTTAGAAATGTGTCAGACAGCTTCAGTCAGTCAGTTTTATCTTTAATTTTTATATTAAAATAAGCTCCCCTGAAGCAGGCAGAACAGCACTTTTCTGCAGCAAGAATCTGCAACGACAGGAAACTTTTGCATTGATTTTGCCGTCCTCTCTTCTTTGTCTGTAAAGATAGCTGAGATTGACAAGAAAAGTGATGCTGTAATCCCTCCGCCAAAGGAGTTATGTTTCAGAGACATCGGGCCCTTATCGGTGATTGATAACGCTTAACTCAAAAACATATAGAAGCATTAGGAACGTCAATATTTTGCCAGCCATTGAAGGTGACCCCCTCCCGGTTCCCTGTGTTTGCGATGTGTGCGCGGAGGGCTTTGATGGTAAATTTGTAAGGCTGGTTATGTGGGGAGGCTATTATGGATTTGCCATCTTGGCCTGAAGTGTTTGCAGCTGATTATGTGATTAAATCAATAATAATTTCTGTTTGGGCTCCTCGGCTCCTCCGCTTCATCTTCTTTTTCCTGTGTAGTTGAGTGGAACGGAGGGTAGGGACCAGTGTGCACAAGAACAAACAGACGTACACGTGTATCCGCAGGCTGTCACCATCATTCAGTCCATTACCGCCTAGTTTAAAGGCCCAAAAAGTTATCATGAATATTGAAAATTGAAAAATGAATGGGTTAAACCATCTTTAATATTAAAATCTTATTTTACAAAGTAAAACCAAAGATCCCCAGCACCTCAGATGTGTTTCCAATACCCCACTTTGTGGCCTACTCATGCCAACCACTCCTTAGCAACCATAATGGCTCCCTTCGCTGGTTGTGCCAGGTTTGCTGTTATGTCTAGACTGCAGGAAATGCAACATTACATTTGTTTACAACCAACAGGAACTCCAACCAGAAGCTGTTACATGATTAAAGACTGGTTCCCAGAGAGTGTGTGTGTGGCTTAACCCCCCTGGGTTCCACAAAGATTGGCTCAGTATAGGTGAAAAAAGGGAGATATGCTGATTACATTCAACATGGTGTTGGAATGAAGTTTGACGGGGTGAGTTTGGGTTTCTTGTGAGCCAGCGCCTACGCGGAATGCACCTTTAGTGTAGCTTCGGCTGCTGCCTGGGTGATTGCATGTGGCTGAGTTAACTCGCAATCCCTCAGCACCCTCTTAAATCCATACCCAATAAAAATCAGCGCCGTCTCACAAAACAAAACCCGGGGAAACATCTGTAAAACATCGATTTCTGCAGAGTGCAAAAACCGACCGCATGGCTAATGAGAAAAGAAATCATTTTTGATTAATTAACCCAAAAATTGGAGAATCTCCCCCGCCACCGGGGAGATGACGGGCGGTGCGGGCCTCGATCACGGGGACGAGGACGCGCTCTGGATACCGGTGGTGAGGGCGCTGAAGCTCGCCCAGTGTCTCTCTGCAGTCAAATAATGCTGCAGTCAAATATTTTCCACTCAGTGAATGTGCCCGTTTGCTCATGAGGGGGAAAATGTGGGTTAGCTATCAGCGTGGAATTTATTGCTTTTACACGACTATGTGTGTTTTAAAGAGTTTGTTTACCCAAAGCCCACACACACACACACACACACACACACACACACACACACACACACACACACACACACACACACACACAAATAATGTCTTCTGGTGTCCTGCCATTGAATTTTTTGCATCGTCATAGCTGCAGATATACGCAAAGCTGGAAGTTCAGGGTGTAAAATATTAAAATAGTTCAGCCAGACCTCTTTAATGCGCTTTTCTCTGCTGTGCATCAACAGGTAAGTCAGCGTTTTCAGTGAGCTCACTGACATCACCCTCCAATTCGTGCAATGCTTCCCCCCCCCAAATCCTACAATGCCAACAATGCTGGACGGCCGTGTTCTTGTGCAACTGAGTCTTCTTAATTTTTTTAATTTACTTCAGCAAAATGTGCAGTTGTTGCAGCAGTTATCCCACCAACTAGTGGTCAGATATGTACACTACAGGCTTTTCACTCCACCCAGTTTTCACTGCAGAAGAAATACTTTTTCGAGTATTTCTCAATTCTTTTTCTTTTAATTCAAATTTAGGCTTGAACCCTAAAACAGCAGAGTGTGATCACTAGTGTTGGGGTAGTCTATGTTCTGTACTGCCATGTCTACAGTAAATCTTGCTGGTTTTTTTTGATAATCTTTCACATTACACTAAAACCACCACCCTGTTGTCATCTTTCTCTCACAAAGAGAGAACCGAGCAGACACAGCCGGACTCCATTCAGGGCACAGCTGGTTCTGCAAGGTCAAAAAGAAACTTGAAGTGCTTATTTGTTTGTGTTTTATTTGAGACCGCCACCACTCTGATTTGATGGATCTTGTTGAAAAGAATGTTGAAAAAGTGTTTCACTGTCTAAAAAACACTGGCATTTTTACTCACCAAATCAGGTTTTTCTCTTTTGTTAAACTTTATTAAATTTTCTGGAATTCTATCCTCGGCTATTCATTGCTTTGACATTCTTTCTCCCCTCCTGAGCTTAATGGTTCTACCCTTGCCGCCGCGGCTCTGCAGCAACAGGCTCCGACACTCTGACGGCCAGACAGTAGGCCATTGTAAAGCTGAATCGCCTTGAATTTATGACCACGTTTCTGGCTTTTCCCAGAATGCATTGTGAGTCCATCACGCCGTCATCAATCTGCTGCCCCTGACCGAAGATGAAGACATAGAAAAAGAAGAAAACGCAGCTGAAAGGACACAATGGCGAGGGTGACGCTCACGTATGCGTGATCTTATTTCCATCGCGAAGACGGGAAAGTTTGGGTTTGACTGCATCCAGCACCAGCGCCTGGGTCCAGACTGAACCCTTAAGAAAGGGCTGGCTGAGTGCACGGACTTGGTCATTGTGGCAAATTAATACAAAGTTTGATGCCAGAATGTTTCCATGAAATTTAATCTCCATTAAGCTGCGAAACCTAAACCTCCAAAGCTGCTTCTGATGTCCACTCAGCACAGGACTGACAAAGGTGGACATTTCAGAACAAAAGTCTGGAGATGACACATGTAATTGACATTCATTTATTCTTCTTTTCCAACACAAACTATTTCCCACAACAAAAGCAGTCTTCACACAGACTTCCTGCTGCTCTCATTCGATTCAGAGCT
Source organism: Pao palembangensis (assembly GCA_015343265.1). Lineage (NCBI taxonomy): Eukaryota > Metazoa > Chordata > Actinopteri > Tetraodontiformes > Tetraodontidae > Pao > Pao palembangensis. Next base: position 9,533,366 of record CM027088.1, read on the forward strand.
GCTTCCCTGATGCACAAACAGATATTGAACATCATAAATCAGCTTCATAAAGGGACGTCTTAGGGATCCTGTGTCTTTTTGGGAGGGGAAAAATAAAAGAGAAAGAAAATCCTAAATCCTTGTGATTAATGTGCTCTCAAACCTTCTCATAACCATGGTAACCGGGGCAGTTTGCCATGCCATTTAGAGGATCCAGACTCTGAAATAGAGGCGGGATTTTTTTCTCTTACTGATGTGTCGCTTATCTGCACAGTAAACTTTTCCAGACTTTCAAACTCCACAACAGCAAAATCATTAAATTATTTTACATTTTCTGTCTATCAACCGCTTTGTTGTTGAGAGGAACATGCCTTTTTTTTTTCTTCTTCTTCTTTTTTTTTTAACACTTTTGGAGGGTTTCAGAGCAGAATTGAGCAAATTAGGGCTGGATTTGACATTGAAAGCTTCAGAAAGAGTAAAACAAATGTCTTCCTTTCTGATATTTTAAAGAAAGTAAAGGCTGAAAAGCTTTATTCTGCTGGGAAATATGTAACAAAAAATGCTAATATTAAGTAGAGAGGTAATTTATTTAATAAATAAAAAATAAATAAATATAATATTTTCACTGGAGGTTTTTTTTAAGTCTGTGCAAAATCAGTTGCAGTAAAGAAAAACGTAAAAAAAAAAACAACTCTTTTTTTGCCTTTAAAACAATAACAAAGTCAAGACATTTATGTAAAGAAATATGATAAGAAAACACTTACAAACACCCAATGAATAAATGTTTATGTTTAACACCAACAGTTAAAAAAGAGGATATATAAAGATAGTAAATCTAGCAGAGAATGCTTCTTAAGATGTAAATAAAAAAAAAGATTCAGGGAAGAACTACAGCCACAGACGCAGAAGTAAATGAGAATTATAGACTTAAAAACAGAAAAAAACTCACCCTATGCAGGAGAGTAGAGCGCCATCAGAAGTTTGGTGTGGACACCTCTGAAGTGTGCCTTCTTTGATTTACTGTGTCAATAATGCTGCCGTGGAACCCCGGCTGGCGTGATCGATGGAGACATTTTGTGTGCATGTCCCTCCAAAGTGCCAGCTCTTGACTCTGAGAGAGAAGGAATAATAAAAAGTTAATAAAGGAAATTTTACACATCTTCACCGCTACGTGCAGTTAATGTTCTTTTGGTCTTTTGGGAGCCGGTGCCCACGTCGTGTTTTTTTCTATTTACGAGGCAGCGCCGGCTCCCTCCAGTAATTACTCGCCACAGTCATGCCTGCATGTAAGTGATGATACGGACAAAACATCCCAACCTCAGCTCAGGCATGAACCTGAGGTTATGTGCAAATATGTTGCACATGACCAGCAAAAGTATGGGGACCGACAGGAGTTTCAAAAGTTTGATTCCTCTCCATTGTAGCTAAGGAGTTAGCTCTTTTCCTGGACAAAAGGTCTTGACAGGAAGCCACAAAGTGGAGAGGTGAGCATTGATTTAAAAGACAGTATTTCAAACTGCACCCTGGAGTGCGAGGCAGGGCCCTCACACTGATGACACTAATTCTTCTGGGAAATTCATGTTGGTTGGTGTCTAGACGTTTTATTAGCCGGCCAAGAGCCCCAAAGGAATGGCCGTGTCCGTCCGCTTTACTTAGCGGATTACACGTTTGACTAAATTGGCATCAATGAAAGGTATCAATTAACCTATCAATTAAGTCCAAGTCCTTACGCAGTCTTATTTTGTGAAAAATAAAGGAAAAAATGCTAACAGATATGTTTCCATCTCGGGTCTCACCCGCCACTCACTCCCATGCTCATATCGAGGGGAAATTTAGATTCTCCGTCAACCTCGCGCGCAAGTTTTTGGTCTGTGGGAGGAAGCTGGAGCGTGCAGAGGAAAACCCAGGCAGGTATGGAGTCGACACGCACAACTGAAGAGAAGTTTCCCACAGCAGCAACTAAATAAACAAGAGATCAGACGAGGCAGAGTGTGAACTCAATTGAAAAAAGTAGGTGCTTTATTTTTGATACCCTAACCCTAGATCATCCTATCATGCACGTAGCATCACAAACTTACTTTTGCCTTTGATAAAAGCCCTTTGTCTTTTATCTAGTTTCTGTAACACTTAGATTTGATTCAGATAACAGAATTTTTTTCCCTGGCTTCGTCATGCACACACACACGCTTTGGCTGCTTAGCGCGTCTCCCGTGAGTGAGTGTGTGTCACGTTTTAGTGGAAAATTACAGCTCTTTCAACAATCCCTCAGTCGGAATCCCATTCCAAAGTGGATTTTATCTGCAAATCACAATTATTTTGTTCATGCTTGGTTTTAATGGGCACCCCTGCTGGGTGGAAGGAGACACTTCTCTATTCATAAATGTATTACCGCCGCCAGATCATTAACTTATTGTTAGCTGTGTGAGGGACGGCTTATTGACATGACAACATTCAAATGAAACTTTTGTGTTCATCCATATCACTGCAACAATGTCATCTGGCCCATTTTTCCCACTCCCCTCGTGTGTCTGAGCTTGAGATAAGTGTAGGCTGGGTCCCTGAAACGTCTGAAGAGGTTTTCTTTATGACTAGAAATAAGAAAGACAAAAGCAGCAGATGCCACCGTAAATGGGACACCAGGGTGTGAGATGATGGCGGGCTGAAATCACCGCCGCCACTGTTGGAGATGATACAGCGCTTCCGCTTATCTCCAACGAAAAGAACATTTATAACATTGAAAGAAAACAGACACAATCAATTTGGAAGCTGTGAATTATCTGAGAGAGGAAGCCCGGGCTGATATTTACGGCGGGGAGATGCCGGAGCGCCGCGGCACGTTTGCACAGATGGTGGCCGTCCTCGGTCAACATTCAAATAAAAACGCAGAACGAGCGTCTCCTTCTGTGTCCGCCTTTTGGGCTGTCAGCGGATGAATGCAGACGCTGATAAAAGGGAGGGGAGGAGGGGGCAAAAGTGTTTAAGTCAGTAGAAGTTGTAAAGGCAAGTTGCTTTTCACTGCTTGTGCAATCCTTTCTGCCTTGTTGAACTTTATTAAATTCTGTCATTCTCTGCTTCCTGTCTGACTATTTATCGTCTTCTTTTTTTTCTTCTTTGTCTTGGAGCTGGTATAGAGGCCAAAAGAATGTTTTTATCCCATGAGTGTTGCCCTAATGATCTACCCACTGAGATGAATCACCCAAACCAGGAAAGGGAAAGGTTGGGGTAGAACCAGTCACAGGTTTTCACCAGATTTTCCTTTATTTCCATAATTCTAGAGGGATTTTTATAAAGTGATGCCAGAGTTTATCTGCCCAGATTTGACAGGAAATATAAAAATATGTGCAACAGGGTTTGTTTCTGTTTCAGTCTGATGGTTGCAAGCACAGTGCACATTTTGAACCAGTAAAAATGAAGAAGAGAAAACACAAGAGGAGCACACAGCAGTTGTGCATTTGCAGTCTGGACCTGACCTCCACAAGTGCTCTTAATGCCTCCTGTCTGATTGCTTCACATGTTTCACCTGTGGGCCACACCTGCGTTCCTTTGTCTTCCAGCGAACACCTTCATTAATTCCAGGTTGTCACATTTGTGTCAGCTTTTTAAACATGTTTAGTTTTTTTTTTTTTTAACAAAAAAAGCTCCATTTTGCAAATTTTTGAAGGAAATGTTTGGTTCTGAACTATAATCTGGCCGATGCAGCAAAAGTAGGCTAATGGATATGATTGATCGATTGATCAATCGACTTCTATAGGGAGATTTAAAAAAAGGACAACCGTATCGCACCCTGTCCACAGCCATCACCAGTGATTTCCATCTTCCAATTTTACCAAACATAATCTCGACCACATTACGTTTTTCTGACCCCACCTGCAAACTAATCTGAGGAAAGAAAAAAAGCTGAGGGGGTGGCAGTGAAGGGTATGTTTTTATCTATGAATCACAAAAGAAAAAAAAGGGAAGAATTAAGTCCACTTTAAAAGAGGCTCTTCCTGTGAAGACACATTGTAGGAAGAGGCGGACGGTCTATCCTGGCGGTGGCCAAACAAACAAACAGAGGAACGAGACAAAGTGCAATCACTGACCTTTGTTCAAAGAAACCATCTAATCTGTTTGCACTTTACTTAATTAGAAAAAGCACAGGGATTTTTAATGTGCGTGGTGTTAATGGGAAACAGCTCACAGGTGCTAATTAAAAAGGAAGAAAAAGAGCCTGATCTCTTTGGTAACTTCTGAGTCCATTAATCTGCGTATACATCTGTAAACTCTGCACATTCGTCTTTGGTGCAGGCAACTGAAGATCAGCGGCAACCATAAAGATGTTGAAAAGATCATTTATGAAATGAACATTTATTCACACACACACATCAAATCAGGGATCTGACCTTTGCTGGAGACGAGTATCATTCATTCAAAGTCTCTTTTCCTGCACTTGAGGCTGTGTAGAGCAGCTTCACAGTGATTCACCGCTGATTTACAGCTTCCACATATCAGCCTCATGTGTCCTCAAGGTGGCAAATACATTTATTTATTTATAATGCTGCAAAAAAAGTATAATTTAAAAGGAAAAAGGATCGTATTTTCTTTAATTGCTATAGCAGCTCAAAAGCAAAAGTGTTCCTAAAACCTCTATATTTAGTCTTTATTTCTAGATGTAAGTCAAATATTTAATTATTTGTCCCACAATATTTACTGGAAAAGACATATTTATACTATATTGATTGTAGAAATGTTTGATTGGACCAAGTTCTGGGAAATAGCTCTAGCATGATCAGTCAGGACTTTAAATTTTAAAGTTGTGATTATACTTAAACGTCAGTTTGATGAATTTATTCCATATTAAAAATGTGTGTTTTTAGTAATGTTTTAGGTAGTTTTTTTGCTGTCAGGATTCAGATTAAACTGATGCTTTTTGACTTAAAATATAATCCAGTGAATCGCTTTGCTGTTTGGTGATGTACAGAAGTGCGTTTCCTGCGTGGTCCATAGCCTATAGGAGCGGGTGAGTTCATCCTCACGCTATGCGCTCTGACCACATTAAAGGCCCCCTCGTCTGGGCAGTGTGTGGTCTTCTTCTGGGGGGACAGCAGGGGGGTGCAGGAAACAAATTAGCTTTCTTGACCTTGGCCCAAGTTTTCCCTTCCACTCTTTAACCCCCCCTCCCCCGTCTGTCCTTCATCTGGTGCGTCTCTGCTGTCCCTGAGCCTCTACGTTCGGTTTCAGATCTCAGGACGTTTGTGGGTCAGATGGGTTGATGTGGTCAATGACATATTGCCTCTTTACATTTTGTAAAGAGGCAATATGAAAGAAAGCAGAAGAAAAAGAATAAGCAGTGTAAAAATATTCACTTTTGGTCTTGAAATACAAAACATTGTGTATGTGTTGCAGTTGAATTCCGAGGTCACAGGTTCCTGGACACACACACTCCTGTAAGCTGGTCTGAGAAACATGCTAACACAATTTAAAATCTATGAAAAATGCAGTTTTTGCCACCTAAACTAAGAGACCTTTTGGCTACAGAAGTGAAAGAAACCTTTCAAAGACAGATATTGAATTGCAACACCAACAGGCAAACCTAATTGTCCCAGCTGAGGTGGAGGCACATCCGTGTGCATCAGTGTTCAGCCTGGGAGCAAAAATAACCCAGGGTGTCCGGGGGAGGCCGGCAGCAGCTCTCCGCTAATGCTCGTGCTCTTCATTGATCTACGAGGGCTCCTTAATCTGGTGGGCAGCTTCCTCCTTCATATATTTCATAATGTGCATCGATGACTGCGGCGTCCACGTGCTGGCTCACAGCATTTTATTGATCCCACAGCGAAGCAAACATGTATTTAACACACGGGCCCGCGACTCCTCGCAGATATGACAGAATTGTCCTCGTTAATGTCGACAAGAATCAATGGCTCACATGACAAGATATCATCTGCAAACTTAATAATTGTCTGAGGTTCCAAAGGATCTTTGCGCTTTCAAGCGGAGCACGTTTGTGACGTTCTATTGCCCACCATTTTAAACTCTCTGCTCTCAGGGGATTATTTATCTGCTGTATGATTCAACTGGTGTTCTGGGAAGGTCTGACTGAAAATACATACAGTAAGATGACTAAGGAGTCTGGTTTGGGCATCGCACCAAGCTGACCATATCCTTCCCAGTAGATTGGAGCTGAAAGACAGAGCAATTTCCTTTGTTTTTGTTGTGTGGAAATTGAAGAAAAACTGCTACCAAAAGTTGGTATTTTTAAAACTATTTAATCTGACGTTGACTTGACTTTTTTATAGTAAAAAACGCAAACGGCAGAAAATGGCTGTAAATATCTGCAAAAACAAGCTTCCACAGGAGTGACTGTAGAAAGAAACTTTTAAAATAAACTATTGTCTTTTGGATCAATAAATCTATAAAGATGATTAAAGGATGTTTATGTTGTACTTGTACCATTACTACTGTAGCAGTTCTATAATCACTGTATAGACTGCATTTACATTAGGAACACCTCAAATACTTTAAAAATCTTATGACTCAAAAGAAAAGAAAAGAAAAAAAACTCAAGAACCTTTAGTTTAAAGTGTTTACGTAAGAAAAGTTTAAGCTCTGCAACAGACTAAAAGGCTTCAGCAGATGTTGAGGACACTGAAATGTGTGTGTGTGTGTGTGTGTGTGTGTGTGTGTGTGTGTGTGTGTCTACTCTAGAACTTAGGTCACATGGCCGTCAGTCTGAGTCCAGACAGTAGGAAGTGAAAGTGCTACAGCAGCCACAACACAGGTCAGAACTCAAATCCAGTTTTCCACTCCACAATCACTGTTCTAGTTTCACAAACACACACACGCATGATGCACACAGACACTTAGCTGCCAGAGACTTTGGAAGATGACAGGATGTGTGTTCATCTTTACATGATGTAACAAAATGATAGGAAATCTAAAATAAGGACAAACACTTTCGGGTTGGATCAAATCAAAGAGCTGCACACAGTTGGAAATAAAAAACACATCTGTTCATATTACAATCAGCCGTTTTAAATTATCACTTAATTTCAGGGATAACTGATTAAAGGCTGCTGAAGAAAGACAGTTTTTATATTAAAATATGTTTGTAATTGAATGAGTTAAACCCTGAAGGTGGTAAAACAAACCCCTCCAGCGGCTCTGAGATGGTGGCTCTGAATAGCACGTTAGTTCACATTTTTCTCTTTTAATTAGGGTTCAGGAGACCTCTTTTATCAGACTGTCTCGAACCTCTCCCGCCCACCTCTGAATACAACACACACACACACACAGTTTTTAATTTATAAAACACTTTGTAAAACTTCACGTTTGCTCTTCTCCATCTTCAATGTCATCATGTCAGAAAAATATTATGTTGGTAGAAAAAGGGAATAAAAGTGCACTGGCACTGAAATGGTTGTGCTGTATGAAATGCCTGGAGACCGCATATTGGTTGGCCTTTTTCTGTTTTAATTAAGGTTCGAGAGACATCTTTTATCGGCACTAATGCCTCATGGGAAAGACCCCAAAATTTAAAAAGATTTTATAGACTTGTTTGTGCATTATCAGGAAAAAAAAGCAATGAATTTGGGATGAACCCACTGTGCTATTTCATTTTGGAGGGGAAAAAAAAAATGACTTTTTAATTGCATTTCTTTTGGGCAAAAGTGATAATTAATTTTGCTCAGGGAGACACATGAAGCAGTCACAATGATATTAAAACAAAAAGGGATTCTCGCCTTCGGTCCCACGAATTATAAGGACGGCAGCTCAGGGAAGCACGTGGAAACAAGACATCAAATAAACCCAGACTTGCCTCCTTCATAATTTCACTTTAAAAAAAAATAAAATAAAAAACAAAACTAACAAAATAAAGCATGTAACACCTTCCCAGTATCGCAAAACATGAGGTCACCCCACACCCCCTCCGCCTGTTTTCTATCTATCTGTTTGGTGTGCTCGTAAGCCTGTCTCCCCCCTTCATTCCTGGCCCTCTCCCATTGTTAGTCACCTTGTTTATTGGCTGGAGCAGCCGTGGCGTACTGGACATCATCTGAAACCACAAACGACAGGATGCAATAAGCTGGAGAATAGCAGCAATCTGAGGAAAGTTCTCCCTTCACCAGAGCTCCCTAACTCTCTGTCTTCTTATCCTGGGTAGAAAATAAAAAAATCAATACGGGCTCGCAGGCCTTGATAAAAGCGCTGGACACAGAGAGGAGCCATGCTGGATATAGTAAATTAAAGCGATCAAAATTTTCCAGTCGACTCGGCCCACGGCCTCGGTAAACTAACAAGCTTGTCTCCACGGCTGTCCGTCAACCTCCTCGTGCCATCTTCATTCTCCTTCGGCTGTTTTTGCATAATTGTCTTTGATTCGGAGTAAAATAAAAGTAAAATTCATGACTAATGTAATGAATGTCATGGACTGAATTCGAAACAATATTGTGTATTGTCTATACTAATTTATGTTTTCGATGAAACGACCCTGCTTTAGTCCATTAATGTTACTCTCACACAAACTTTGGTGTTTCGGATGAACTCAAGCTGTACTATTTATATTAATCTTACTTTTTGATATATTTATGCTTCATTATGCTACAGTTCACTTTAGTATGCATTTTTTTAGGTTTTAAAATCTCCTGCATATGTTTTATATGAAGCATTTGTTTACAAAAGTTGGAATTAAGCTTTAAAAATGCTTTTTTTTTGTGCTCATAAACTTGAACAGATCAATTTAGAAATGTCTTTGGCTCAAACAAGTTTAGTAACATAAAACAAAATAGTGTTGCATAACTTAGAAAAAAAAAATAACCTTAACTCAAAAAAGATGTTAAAATAAGCAAAATCTCACAGATTGTTGTTATTTCAAGCCACCTTCTGAGTTTCAAGAGTTAAAATGTTGAAGCAAGTTGGAAAAACACGGACAAGTCAGTAAATTGAATTAGGATTCAGCCACTCTCTGTCTCCTTTTCATTATCAACTTGACCTCAATGGAAAAGGTCGATATCAATAAGTGGAAAAGCTGTGAAGGAGGACATGTGAGGGTTATAGTATTATACACAGAGAATCTGACTGTAGTTTGTAAACCACGTTAGAAATCAGTCTTGAGACATAATCGTGAATACTGTCTGCGAGTGTGAATAATGTGGCTTTGTTTCAGTCAGAAACAAGCTCTTCTCCGTGTAGAATCAGGTCATGTGGACGTGCAATTCCTCACATACTAGAAGTTTGGGAATTAAAATGAAGAGAATTACATCTAGTATAGACAACTAGAGGCAACACAGCTGAGAAAATGACTACTTAGTACAATATCTGTGGGTAGAAACTGGTCGTACTGTCAGTTTAATTTCTTCGCAGCAATTAGGTAACAAGTCTGTTTTGTTTTTAATAATTAATGAATCAGTTAAAAACAACTTGAATGATTTTCTTAAAGTTTACTCTTGTTCATTTTAAAAACCTATGAAAAATCAACACAAAAGTAGCTGCAAATTAAACTGCCCAAAGCAAGAAATAGCAGTAAAATAACTTTAAAAGTAAGATCCAACTTCTCAAAACCTTTTCTAAGATATTTGACCCTTTAGCTTCTAAGTTGTTTATATAATGTAGTCTAAAAGTTAAAAAAAAAAAATAATAAATACATTTAAAGGCAATTCTAAATTTTAATTTAAATTTCTGGTGTTGCAGGGTACATGTTTATTGAACTGTGGTGCTGCTATTAATACTGAAACATTAAAAGCACATCCAAGTACTCCAGAACACACAAGATGTAGAAGTTAAAGCTCACCCAAAGTCATTTTTCAGCATTTTAATTAGAGCAGTTTCAGTGGGCTTATAAATAATGGAGGCAAATTGATAGCTGAGGCAATTATTAACACTTCTCAAACAGAGGTACAGTATTGCTACTGTTAGTGTTTACCAAAATTAAAACTATAAATCAGTTTGTCATAGAAATGGGGTGTCTTGCCGCCCAGTTGTTCTGTCCATGAACAACAGAACTGTCTCTCTCTCTTTTTTTTTTTTTATTTTTACAATCACAAATTCCAGAATAACTGAACAGTTCATAGAGATCCTGAACATAGCAAAGGGCAATTAGTTTACAGAACATCAATTAGACTCCCAGAAAATTCTCAAAGTGAATGTTTAATCATTCATTTAAGAACATACAGCAGTCAGTAATCTGTGATTGGACCCAGAAACAGAGTATAAATGTCATCTCAGCTAACTGTAGCGCATGCCTTCAGTTCAGCTTTTGAATTACAGTAAAGTCAACAACAGACAACAACACACACACATGCAGCCTGTCCACCAAACAGTTAATAGGGATTAATAAAGAATGACCAATCCCAGCCAGCTTTACGGTGTGTCAGATTTGCCACAGAGTTAATCTGATATGCCAGCTCAACAATGCTAACTACTATTTGATGGAGGAAAAAGGTTGTGACCCATTATCATTTTAAAGTAAAGTTCTTGGTCGACAGAGGTTTTATTTTTTAAGTCACATTCGTTGATAGTGACTGAAATAAAGGATAGATCATGAACATTATTCACAGGTATGGCTAAAGCAACACAAACACCGACATCCAAGCAGCTTAATCTGTCCTCTGCCATGTCGTCACCATGAGTGTGACGTTGCATGAGTGTGTGCCAGGAATCAGCTCAAAGAAAACACCGCCGGCCAACTGTGCCAGTATTTCCTGTAGCCTTATCCTGTTGACCCAGGTTAGAGAACAGCCCGGGGACACTTACAGTAAATCCCGCTGTAGCCCCTGGCAACATGCACATGTCCTGTTAACTCACATCACAGCTTGACTTGCAGGGATCAGAGACCCGCCGCCGGTAGCCAAAAGCCTGCAACGGCCTTTGCAAATACTGCACAGCGCAACATGATACTGATGTGGGAAGTGCCTAAGCCAGGCTGCAGGACAAGGGTTCCTGCAATACACACACAAAAATGGGAAGAGGAGCTATTTCTTTTAAAAATTTACATCACTTGCTGACCTTTCAAACACTGAATCGGTGGGCAAGGCATGTGTAATTATTGAAATGTATATTAAAATGAAACATGCAAATACACCCTTTTAGGGTCAGGCCTGGAAAGGCGCAAAACAACAGATTACGGATCAAATGGACGAGCTTGAAGAAGGATTGTGTCTTGTTAATCTCGTGTTAGCCATGCTTTTCCTGATGCTCAAACTTCTGCCTCTCCTTCTATATTTATCTATTTTAATCTCTTTATATAGCGAAAAGGATTCCGATTACAAATACCACAAGAGTCAATCCAATTGGAAAACAGTTGGCAGACCGGTGGTTTACACATAAAACCTTAAGAAAAGATTACAGCGGGTGCGTCGCGTGCATATTTCGTGCTGTGATGTCTTGAACACATCACTCCGAAACTAATGGCTTAAGCGTCTCTGTCAGAGTAAACAACACTCGCTTAATTGCAGGTCTTTATGGTGCAGAGAATCAGCTACAGTTGATTCCTCCTCTCAACACAGACACACACACACACACACACCCAAGCAGCAGAAGAAAGCTGTCACCATGCAGGAGCAGTAAGATTAGGATTACTACATTTAGGATTAAGCACACCAAATTGTTGCCTGGGTGTCAAATAACCCTGAATCATTTTTAAAATCCTGCCTGCATCCGAAAAGGCTCCCGGAGATCAATGTGAGCTTTGTGCACCGGATTCCTCGCTTGTAATGCAACTTGTGATGTGACCCTGCGATCTTCTGCAGGGTTTGCAGCAGGTGCTCCTGAAGCTCAGCTCATCCTTTCAAAGCATGATCGATGAGAACGTTGCCATGTAAACACACACGTCGGCACCTCCCCTCTCTCCCCCCCCCCCCCCCACACACACACACACACACACACTGAGCTTGATTTTGAAGGGTCCTTAATCACAACTAAGCAATTGACTGATCAATGACAGATATGAGGAACAACTGTGGAATGTTAAGAGGCCTACTTTCACTTTTATCTGCATCTTTACTTTTATCACAGATTATATTTCTCTGTGTGAACAGGCCTCAGGGCCCACTCAGGTATTAATTAAAATCTAAATACTAAATATTGATTAATACCTTATCAGCACATTGCACTTGGTGTGAGGCTATTGATCCAGCCTGTGATTTATTATCATATTTAAGAAAAATCATTTTGCGTGATTATACGGGTAATGGATTTTCGGCCGAGAGCGTAATTCTTTTTTCCTTCCCTGGGTATGGTGTTGGGTGTGTGGACGGGGAAGCAGATTTCTCAATTGCATTCGGAGATCACAGATATCGTCAGCATGGCCTGTGAGGGGCTTGTGTAAGAGAACGACTCCCCCCCCACCCATTCACATCACGGGGAATAATGGCTGTAGGGATTACCTCTTTAATCACAACAAAGATTAACAGATGGTATGAGAACAGTTATTAGCAAACAACTTGCACTCATCAAATCAATAAGATGATTTGTAATCAGGCTGTCGGTTGCAAGTGGAAAAGGAGCTGCGGCTGCTCCCAGTGAAAGATCCTGGCAATCAGAGGCTACTGTGTAGCAATTACCCCTCCTCAAAATAGGTGCTCTTCCTCCAGTTGCTGGCAGTCCTCCAAAAGACACAACGGACTCGCAGCAACACCGGGTGCTAACACAGAAAAAAACACAACGCTGCACAGGTAACCTTGTAGTTGTTCTGAATTTCGGTTGCTCCACAATTTCATTTCACTCGCTGCCTTTTAATTCAGTGGATCTCGGTGTGATTGGGAGGGAGGGGGTGAATCTAAATGTTTACACATGCTGTCTGTCACTACAAAAGGCTGCGGAGCTCATTAGCGGGTTACCATGAATAAGTTAGCACGAGGACAAAGAGGGACGAGCATGGAGAGTATGCAGGGGAAGTATTCGCTTCACAAATATTTCTGCGCGACTGTAAACTGCATCAAAACTGCATCAATACTGCACCTCTACGTGCACAACTGTACATTCATCATTGGAAATGTAAAGTTTATTGCAGCTCAAATGTAAAAGAGTTACCAATAACTGAGAATACAGTAAAAATCTGTTTCATTTAGACTTATGTTCTTAAAGATCAGAGGCCTTTTGCAGTTTTATATTGTGGCACCTTTACAGTGGAAACAGTACGACGGAATCACACTCTCAAAGAAAGAACCCACTGGAAAGCCAGAAGAGGAGCAGTAATATGACCTCAGTGGCCACAGATGTGGTGGTGTTAATGTCAGGGGAACGTTGTGAGGAGTGAGCTTCACTCTCATGGCTGTTTTTAATCTTTTTCTACATGATGTCGAGCGCACACACACACACACACACACACACATACACACACATACACACACACACACACACACACACACACACACACATCCATGTACTTCTGTCTTTCATAGGCATAACCCAGCCCCTTGCCCTAACCATCCTAACTAACCTTTTCACCCTAACCTAAACCCAATTCTAACCCCAACCTTAAAACCAAGTCTTAACCCTCAAACAGGCCTTTGAAGTTTTAAGGACCAGCTAAAATGCCCTCACTTTGCAAAAATGTTCTTGCTTTGCATGTAAAATAAGTATTTTGGTACTCCGTACATAGCAAGGACAAGCACACAAACACACACACACACACACACACACACACACACACACACACACACACACACACACACACTGACCGGAAAGCATGTGATATCACTAAAACTAAAACATGCTCAGTGTGGCTCCTGCATTCATTTAAAAGTTTTTTTTTATAAATGGGGACCTCAATTTTGGCCCCTTGTCCATGAGAGCTCAGCATGATGTGACTGTATAAACACATTTGTGTCCTCAAAAAAGCATTATTACCACAACACACACACAATTCAGAATGCTAACTTTCTATATCCTCTTTCGTGAGACGCAAGCACAGATGCGCACTACACCATCAGAATGACAGGGTACATATGCACTGACCAGGATTAAGCAAGGTTCCAAAACAATGGCAGGATGAAGTAACTGATGCTGTTTAAAAATTCAAAGACCTCTATTGAACAGCGCAACACACATATCAATGAACCAGCCGGACTGGCAGCTTTCAGGCAACATGTCGGGACCTCCATGCAAGGACTCGCAGCTACAGTGGCGACGGAGTAGAGGTAAAACTGCCCTGAAGATCCCCTTCTGAGAGCGGATATGCACACAGACATCTACACGGTCCCTTGTCAGGTGACTAATATCTTTCAAGGTCAAAGATGACAGTAAGATTAAGTGTCAATGGTGGAACTTTAGACCATTTCTGCTCATAGTTTGTGGTAATGGTATTAGATCCAGGTATAGTCAGAGCCATAGAGGTGCACAACTTTGATTCTTCCTGTCCAGGCTGAGGTGATATTAGATGTTTCATATAAAGCTAATGACGCCCTCACATCTGTGTTCTTCAAACCTGAGCATTCCTTCAGTCTGGCTTCACTGGGAGAGTCTTCCACAGCTGCCTTTCTCCCTAAATCTGACATGGAGCCCATCAGCGGCAGCGAAGCACAAGCTCCATGTCCAATTACACTCCAGCCACTAATTAAATTACAGTAGAAGCAGAAATTCCTAAATCCAATACATTTGAATTATCGGAGAATGAAGAGTCAGATCAAATCTTGCTCATCTACAAGCTGCCTGTCACTTTTGCTGTCTGACGATTTGTGACAAGCAGGTGATGACTGAAATGATTAAAAGTGAAGGCTCACGCAGGCTCACACACACCACCACCTATATGCTTCGAATAACAGTAAAACAGTAGCCCTTCAGCACAGTTACAAGAATTATCCGTCAACTTACATCTCTTTATCGTACTTTGTAACTATTTCACTCAACTTCAAGCAAAACACACACTTGAAAAAGCCATCTCTGAACTCCAGCCCTCAAATGTATTAGACCAAACAATACTATTTTTAAAAGCCAAATCAGCATGCTACTAAAATCAAATCTTTAAACACACACACACACAAGCGGCACACATGTGGCGCACATTTATGAAATAGCATCTTCCACCAGAATATTTATTAATAAAACCAGAAAATGTGTAATAACATAGCAATTATTAAGAATAGCAATTTTAAATATGTACAATAAACTGGACAGTTTTGTAATTGAACTGCAGACATCTAACACGTTATTGGACAAAACTAATAAGCAGGACTAACCAGAAAATTCTGTATAGTGACGTTAATATAACAGCTGCTCTCTGATTGGTGGACATAGAAGTCCCAGCAGTATACCATAGGCTGCCATAAACTACTACTGTAGCCTGCGGTGTGCGCGTCTAAACGCGTCTTGCGCCAGTTGCGGTGCGCAAAGGTGTCTGATTGGACGCAGAGCAGAGTGGCGCAGACAGCGCGTGCAATTCGGTGGCGAAAGCGCGCGTACAAGCTCGTATCGGTTTCACGCAATCTTCTTTTTTTTAATTTTTATTTATTTATTTTTTTTAAGTTTTAGTTTAGAGCGACGCGAAAACGGCGAATCCAAACTGTTCCGTTACCTCTCTGCGCCTCTGTTCCCCTCACAGGCCGGACTCCCTTCCACGGAATTCGCAGCGAACAAGCAGCCAGCCTGCTGAAGGACTGCAGAATGAGGGAGGGAGGAAAAGAGAAGGAGAGATGACTTCTTACCCAAGTCGGCCGAGGTAGTGTGGGGTGGAGAAGCCCAAAAAGTCCCATTTCCTACCTTCCGAGACAGATCCCGAAATGGTGAAATGTGTTTAAAAAAGGTTGCTTGGTTGATTACGCCCCCCCACCCCCACCCCCCTACATCACTGGATGCACACACACACACACACGCACGCACGCACGGCAGCAGCGCTCTCTCCCGTGGAAATGGTTGAAGTGACCCTGCTGTGACAGCCGCAGTGGGATTTCTGCGGGATAAAACGCACATTTTTACTGACTCCGTCATAACTAAATGAATATTTCACTTTGAACACCTCACGCAAAACATGTAGACATTTCAAATGTTCTTGACAAAAATTATAGGGTCATAAATGTAAGAACATCAGAAAACCCTTGTCTAAAAACTTGATTTCTATTTTTTTTTTTTTTTTTTTTTGGCGAGTTGTTTGCCCATCCTCATCACTCACGACCCCCGCCCCCTCCCACCGTGCGCGCCTCTGTCCTCCGCACCGGATTAAATGGCAGCTCGTCTTTAAATGGCACCTCGCCTCGTTTCCCCTTTCCTTTCATCATCAACAGAATAAAGCTCAGGCCTACAGGAGGAGATTGTAAAGGCTCTCGGAGACGCGCGGATCTTCATTCCTCCGCCTTTGTGATGCTATTGATGATGATGATGGCCAAGTGGACAGTTTGATTTTTGTGCGCCAAGCTAGTTATAAAGAATCAATATTATATCAAGGGGGCAACTTTGGTGATAAAGGACTTCGGCCACTCCGGCTATTCATCATAAGTCTGTAGCAAGCAGATAGGTCAAAAGAAATTATATTGCTCTAAATAGTGTGTCTCCTTATCTCCAGGCACCAGGGGAGTAGAGGACACGCCGATCGATACAGTAGCTGCCGTAGAGCTCCTTGCAATTATCAATAGCTGATTTTTGTCTTCCTGGGGCTGCATCTATTAATACCAGATAATAACAGGCTTTTGGACACGAGTTCTGGGGGATGAGGAAGGGAGAAGGAAGAAGAAGCAGGGGGAAAGAAAGAAAGTTGCCTCGCTCAACGACCTTGTTGTCACCAGATGTGCGCGGTGGACAGGAGGGAACAGACAAGCCAGACCGGCAGAGAGGGGTGTTTGGTGGGGGGGGAGGGGGGCGCCGAGGAGAGGAGGGGTGGAGAGTGGAAGAAAAATACAAAAATATAATTTCTGGATTCAAATCTTCCCATTTTAATACACATGTTTATCTATATAGTTCATCATGAAAGGATGCAGTTATTTTTACATGTTACGTTTACGAAGAAATCTGCGTTTATTTTCGATGTTTTCTTTGCATCAGGAGACTGTAGGCCTAACGCAGATATAAAATGCAATAACTGGTGTGTGATTGGCAATGTTTGTTATAGAGCGCCTTGTTGGAAAGAATTAAGGCAATATTTCAGTCGTATGAGGTTTACAATAGGCCAAAATATTTTTTTTTTTTTAAAGATGGACGTCCAGTGGTTACTTCACTGCTTAAAACTCCTAGAAATTAAAATTCATATTTTTTTTTTCATAAAATAAATAAATAAAACGTGTTATGCGAACATCACAGTTTATGTCTCACAGACGCGTCAAGGAGCAGCGAGATATTATAGGATGGGGGGGGGGGGGTCAAATCTGGGTGTAGAGGGTGTGCGATCACGCTGAGGACAGCCAACAGTAACGTGGTGGTACATCCTAGTGGTGGCTGAAAGCAATGGGCTGAACCTCTGCCTGGGGTTAACTCTCACACACAGCGCAGTCCTCCCCACACACACGGAGCCACGGCCAACGCGAGAGACCCGCAGCGCGGCGAGCGCGGTGAGGCTGCCAGAATTCCAAAGTTGGCTTCGAGGTGAGCCTGCGCGCCGGCGGAAAGGAAAACACCTCCACTCGTGTTTTTTTAGCCCGGAAAAACAAGCCCCGTCTGAGCGTTTGTCTTCCAAGTGTCAAGAAAAGAGACTTTTTTGGAGGGGGTGAGAAGCGCACCGAGGTGAAGACGCAGCACGGGAGCTGAGAGGCAGCGAGGGGCGGTGGGCGACGGCTGCACCGCGACAGTGAAGCGGCTCCACTTTTGTTGGACAAATTAATTCCTGATCACATTAGTAGCTGTGTTAAAAGAAGACGGACCAGCGACGAAGACGCGCTTCAAAGTTCTGAGAGCAGAGCTGCGCCGCCATAAAACATCAGAAAAGCTGTTCTACTCTTCGACCCTCGCGACTTAGATGAACACCAGCCACTTTTCTAGCGAGAGAAAACTTTGAAACACCTTCCTCTCAACATCGTCCGTTTCACACGGAGTTCTAGACGCGCACACAAAAGTTATCGACAGAGAGGGAGAAAAACAGTACGAGAAGGGAGAAGAGCTGAAGCTGAAACAGACTTTCTGAACTTCGGTGGGACTGCGAAGCTAATAAAGATGAGACACGCTTTGACGCGCGGGTCGCAGCCCCGAAATCGGAGCACTTCTGCCTGAGCCAGTGCACTTCAGGAGGGAAAGAGGGGGGAAGCGTCCCCCTGTGGAAGACCCCCCGTGAGCAGGGCACAACAAGAGATTTGGTGTGTTGTTTTGTTGGGGGAGGCAGGACGGTAAAGAGAAAAGAGACGGATAAAGTCTGAGAGCGAAGCGGCTAATTGCTTAGTCCGTCCCTCATTACCATATCCAATGCGCGTCCGCTGGACTGCAGCCAATCCTCCCCACCTTCACACGGTGCCATTAATCGCAGGGCATTATTCACCATCGTAATTATTATACCGACATGCGCAATCCAACGCACAAGAGCAGCGGCGGCAGCAACAGCGGCTAATTTCACATTTTTCCCTCTTCTCAATCGTCCTCTGCAAGACTGTTTGTGAACTTTTCTTTAATGTGCGCGTTGGTCCGCCGTCCAACTCGTCGCTGATGCATCTGCGACACGCAGAGACATCGCGGAGCGCAACAGCAGAAGCATCACCGAGCCTGACGCCAGCAGCAGCAGCAGCAGCGGCAGCAGCAGCAACATGTCCCGACGCAAGCAAGCCAAGCCGCAGCACCTCAAGTCGGACGAGGATCCCGCACTAGCCGGGGTGGTTTCTGAGCACGGTAAGTGGATTGGATTTGCGCCATCTCTTCCTACACTGTCCCTCCTTCCTCGCGCCTTTCCTCTTGTGAAATAAACTTTTTAAAACTTAGAGAGAAGTATATAGGTTTATTTTGGCGAACTATTTGCGTTAACCTTAAGTCGCAAAACGCTTTGATTTATTAATGATATTGATGATAAATGTGGTACAGTTATTGGGCCGCTGCGTGATTAGTTCTCATGATATATATTTTTTTTATTTCCTTCTTTTTCTGTGGTTTTAAACACCAGTTTGACCCCCAGGCTGCACCGGCTGCTCACTGATAGATGACGTCTCGGATTAGTCCAACTAATGCATGCATTCATTTCCAACAGTTTACGCGTGCTGCATTTATATTAGAAGCCGAAGGCCTTTTTCAAAGACCACTTTATGTTTTTCAGAGCCTCCATTCTTCCTAATTCTGGGGCAGTTTCCTTAAATCAGGGAAATCTTAAACTGGATTTAATGCTGACGTTTAGATTAAATAAAGACGCACATTGTCAGAACTATAAATGCTCCTAGATATTTACATTTATAAAATACTGCACTGTATATTACAATTTAGCTGACATTTTCGGTCTTAAATAAATTTGTGAAACCTTTATTTTAATTTAATTCCCAGCTTTTATTAGCCTCTTTTGTCTCAGCGCCTGTCTGCCTCTCCTTGGAGAGAAACGCCGTTTCTGTTGCACGTCGAAGTCTTGTTTTTTTGTTATGGAAATGCTTTTTGTTTACGCCCCCTCACATAAATTTAGCACACTTGATTTGTTCTCTGTCGGTCCCAGTGTGGACAGGATGGTTTAACGGAGTTCGCTATAGATGGCTGACGGAAAACGAGGCTGTTTTGCTCAGTGCTCAACTTTAGTTTCATTTAAAAAAAATTATCATTATATATAAAAAAAAAAAAAAAATCATACACAATATATTGTGCTTCTACAATTACAGTAATGAGCTAACCACTGTAAGAATATACTTGTGTCGAGTGTTTTCTGAATTTTAATGTCTTTATTTGCAGACCAGGATTTACAGCTATTTAATTTAATAGAAGTCGCGAAAAATACCGTCAACCAATAAAAATGCAGTTTTTATACAAATATTTATTATTTTTTATCACATCCCTGGTGCTGCCATTAAATGGGGGATAATTTTTGAGTGTTTAGAGCATTAAGGCTCCGAATGAATCTGTGCTGTTATTTATACAAAAGTACACACACATGCAAACACACACAGACACACACCTTTGCAACAGAAAAGTGTGATGTAATCCTTGTGAAGAAGCTCATTCTGCATGAAGAAATGTCAGTGATGGCTCTTGGCCCTTTTGCTCAGTTTTTTTTAGGAACGTTTCTTTAGCATCTCTCTTTTATTTTCATTTTTTTACATATTTAATTATTTTTGTTTTAAGGCCAGTTCAATTTTAAGGCATTCTATTATATTCTATTCTAATTTCTAATGTAAATTGTCATAATGTTGATGTGACCAAGGTTAACTCAAGATGTGGTAGCGTAAGATATGGAACATATATATATATATATTTTTTTTTAATTTATTTGGTATAAATGTTCAAGACAAAACACCTTTATGCATAAAAAAAATCCATATGCTCTTTTAGTTCTCTCAATTTTAACACAATTAAACACACACACGCATGCACGCACACACACATGCGCGCGCATGCTGCAGCTTTGGTAACCTATATCTCCACCATTGTGCTTGTGACTGGAAGTTCTGCTGGAATGTTCTTGCCCGTCCCTCACCATACTGCTTCACATACTGCTTCACGGACGCCACAGTGAGACGGTCCTGAACCGTGGCGTAGCACCGCAGGGCCATACACGTCCAGTTAAGCGCGATAACGCCGCTTCTCATCTGAGTGAGTGTCAGCATATCATTGCAGCATGGTCAGATTCCTCGCCTCTCGCTGCATCCCAGGTGACACCCGTCCGTCTATGGGCCCTGAGAAACCATCTGACACTCCCGCAATTCAGAAGTCGTGGTTGTTGACTGCTGCTTGGTTTTTAGATCTTGTTCTGGTGGAGGAGGCTGAGGAACACTTCTGCTGTGCTGTGTCTTTGAAGGAAATAGTCACAGCGGCTTTGGACTGTCACCTTCGGCTCTTTCAGTTCCATCTGATCTGCCTCGTCGCTGCAGCTCTTTCATGTTCTGCCACTGAAAAGATGAAAAACTGAAAATCAAGTGCCAACAAGCTTGTCTGGCATATCATCTCCCCTCAGACCTTCCGGACACTTGCCCCCCTGGGCCATGGGGGTTGTGTGTGTAAGGGTGGGAAGAGGAAGAGAAGGGGGAGGTGGGGGTCGGCCTCACAGTGCTTTTACAAAGCCTGCTGACTTAACCTTTGTCCAACCAGGTCCTGCCGTTAGATGTCAGGCTCTTTTGTGCGATTGGAGCTCGTGCGCCGTTGACCTTGGCAGCACGCTGACATCCAGCGATTGGCTTCTTGTCTCTCCAAAACTTCCTGGCCGTCCTGAAGTGGTGCTGCAGGAGGTGGCGGCGTAAATGTGTCATCACGTGTCGCCGTCAGGGAGTCGCTTCACCTCATTACAACTCAGAGATGATTCACTTCCAATGGGAACATTCACAGCACAAATCAGGCGACAGTTCACACACATCAACAGGTTTAAGCCATTTATTCACATTGTTTGACTGCTGTTAAACGTCAGTCTCGTCCTCCCAGACGAGGCAGGAGCATGTGGAGTTACAAGGTGCAAATGTTGGCAAGGAAATCCATGTTGACAGTGACAACGTGTCCAACCCCCCCTTCCCCCGCAGTGGAGCTTTGTTTGGCTTTTGTTTTAATCCCCTCTCACCATTGGGTGCAGGCCCCTGGACCACCCACACAGCTGTGCCAAACACTTCCTGAAGAAGACGCTCAAATATGGCTGGGGTGTCTTAATTAACGCGCAGCACCGAAGACAGGGCACATAATAGGTAGCATCAGGTTTCAGAGAAACAAACAAACAAACAAAAAAAAAAATCAGTGGAAAGGCACCGAATTCTGAACCTTTTAACTTTTCTAAATGTCTTTAATATCTTTTACAGGCTTGAAAATCTTAATTATGTCTGAAGAATCCAAAAATCTGAGGCCTGCTGGCTGAGCATTGATTGGCTCCTGAAGCCTCCTCGTCATCATTTGCTCTACGTCTTGATGAGTGACTCGTCCATCTGCAGAGTGCCGTCACTGAACACTCTACGGTAGATGCTCGCACAAACAAATCGTTAATGTTTTGGCTGCCCCACATCTGCGGGCAGCGACAGTGGCCTCTCTGTCAGCGCAGATATGACTGTACCACTCTGCAGCAGGCCTGATGACACCCGCCCAAGCCTCTGCAAGTCTCTGCTTTGCGTGTCATTATGCATACAGAGGAGATTCTGTGCAGGAGTATGATCATATAACGTTAGTGAAGGCTATATAAAGGAGATAAAATCAATGGAATTGATACAGTCTGGTTGGACAGCAGCAGATCCTCTAAAAATGGAATTAAATTTATTTCTGTGTCAGGAATGCTGACATAAAAATGACCAAATTGAGTATTTAGGAAACACACAGATGAAAGAAGTAATTCTCCTGTTGCTGAAGTAGGCCTTTTCTCTTAAAACACCGACAGATGCTTAAGTTTTTGGTGGAATTTTTTTTTTTTAACTATTCAAGAAGAAACTATTTTAAAAATTCTAAATGATTTGTTAGTGTCATAAGCCTGAAATTGGGAAAAATATCTGTTTGAACTGAAGTATTTTTATTTAAGTCTAACATTTATCAGCGGTTATATGTGGCCGTATGTGCTATTTCTGAATTCCTGCTCAGCTGCTTCTCTCTCAGCTCAGCCTTCTGGCTTTCACGCAATCAGTGGAGAGCGTGGATATAATGTGTCAGATTAGCGGTTTCGGTTAGCATGCCAGAGATTGCTGAGCAAGATAGCGGATGCGTAGATTCAGGGCCCACAATCCTTCCATTGACAGCGTTCAGCTTAATATTTGCATCTGAGTAAATGAAGTCTCTTAAAGGAATGAGAAAGGGTTGGATTTTTTTTCAGCTGCTCCTTTCTCATGCTATAGGAAAATCAATACCCCCCCAACACACACACACACACACACACACACACACACACACACACACACACACACACACACACCCACACACACATCCACACCCACACTCACACATGCACACACGCGCACTCACACATTTTCACTATCTTGCGCATAACAACCACAAAATGTCCCCTTTACACAGCTGCACACAACAGCGGCATCCCGCCGTTTCAGAATCCAGATGTAATTATTTTGAGATCCTGTTTGGACATTTTCAGCAAAATTAGAAAAATAATCAGGTGCCACATCAATCTGGCCTGCATGCAGATATTGAGCAACTGCACCAACATTCACAGTGCCAAAAAAACCTCAGCTAAATCCCACTTAAAGTGGCAGTGTGCGCCTTTACCAATGAGCTATTTAAGGTGTAATTCAACGGACGAATGATTTAAAAAAAATGAAATAATTTTGAACAGGTTGCAAGTTTTTTTTTTTTTTTTTTTTTTTTTTATGAGTTTAAGGAGTAAGTATGAATGCAATTTTTAAAATTAAATACAAAAAATCTTCTCTACGGGTCCACAACAGGCCTGTTCTTCACACTCCAGGAATGTGTTTTAGCGACATATATGTACTTTCAGCATTTATTTATGAAATCTGTGCGTTGTTTGTGCATGTGAAAAAAAATGTGTCAGCGTCTGGCCTTTGTATGAGGTCAGAGGCATACAAAGGCCCCCACTTGTAATTGTAGGAATGAATAAAAGAGATTGACAGTAATACCATTCTAATAACTAATCAGCTCAACACAATGCCTACTCATTTGGTTTGACCTTTCAACCCTCAATTATGGAAATGAGTCCTGCTGTCCGCTACTGGGATAAGGAGATTTTTAGCCTGCTGTCACGTGGAACTGATGTTTCTCCACATTCTCTTCCCTATCCTTCAGTTTTTTGTTGCTTTTTTTTGTTTTGTTTTTTTTACTGAGGACATCAGTCATTTATTTTTAATCATGGAAGAAGTGGACTTTATAATTACTGATGTATTTTTTATTGTGTTTGCCAGATAATGAATTGACAAATGGGAAGCCATAACGGAATCTAAACATTAATATTATGTCATTATTTACCCTTAATGCAGGATGATAAATTAAATTAGAGAATTATTAAATACTGTATGCCTCACAGGAGGTAATTGCTACAACTGCTTCATGTCTGCTTTGCCACAGATCATGCCTTGTTTTTTTAACCCTTGATACTTAATTAATCTCAAAGTCAACCACATAACCTTTAAGAAGTTGTATTTATTGTCATTTTCTATCCTTTAAAAAAAAAAATTCAGCATATTTTGTTAGATTTATTTAGGTAAATTGCAACAATAAAACTAATTACTTTTTAATTGTGTAATATGGCTAAAAATGATCTCATAATATACTCTTATAATTCTAATAGTATAGTAGAGATCATTCATAATTTTAATCTTACATTTACAACCATTTTATAATCCTCTTTTGTGAAGCAAATTACCTACAATAATGCCCAGTAAGTTGTCAAATATTTTAGTCGGGCACATACTTCATCCCGTGTAGGTGTAATTAGATTAGCATGCTGAGTGTTTGCTTGAAATTAAATACGTGCGGGATGCCATGGCAATGATTGAGCGTACTTCCTGCTCATAATGAAAAGAAAATATGTATGCAGCATTAAACAACACACACAAGTGTGCAGCATGTGAAGCTCTGTGATTGAACACAAAAATAAATACACAAAGACGGACATTTTTTTTGAGTTTTGATCAGGTGTGTTTTGAGGGCACGCTCGTTTGAGTCATGATAGTAGCACGTGGAAACGGAAGTGGCTTCCTACAAGTGTGGTTAAACACGTGGAACTAAGCAGAAGCATCACTGCCATGGCGCTAGCATGTAATTTGCTGAGTTCACAGAATGTGAGCGAGAGAGAAATTGAATTATATGTGTATTTTTTTTAAATATTTTGTTTTGCTAGAAAGAATTTTTCCTGAAATATAAAGGGTTAGAATATTTCAGCCTCATTTGCTCTGGTTCAGAGTTATCATGGCACCTTTGCAGTGCTAAATGAAACAGCTCATGCACTGAAAATTCAAAGGGGAAATGACTGAGCTTGATAGCAAAGGGGAATCCTAATGGGGCCATCAAAGTCCTGATTTGTACCCAGCAGATGAGGCAACTGTGAATTGTATAAAATATTGGAAATCAATAGGTTCTATGGAATTTCATTAAGCGGCAGTATCCACAATTGATAGGCCCTCATAATTTGATGGATTGCCCAAAGAATATTAGGCCAGACGCTGACTCTATGGACATAGTGGGAATGTAGCTGAGAACTGAACTGGGATAATTTGTTCATAATGAAAAAAGAAAAAAAATATTGATTTTGGTTATGTTAAAAAAAAAAGAAAAAGTTGAATCCATGTAGCAACCTCCTGGAAAATTTGTTGACTCTCCTTTTTTATTATTTATTCATTAATTCTCTAATTTTTTGCTCTCTCCTCCCTCTTCTTTCTCCACTCATTCCCCTGATCTCTTCTGCTCCTTTAGCCCGTGGTGAAGTGCTGGATGATGCCGACAGTGGGAATGAGAGCCGCAGTGGCAGCGAAGAGACGCATGTGTGCGAAAAATGTTGTGCCGAGTTCTTCAAGTGGTCCGACTTCTGCGAACATTTAAAGAACTGCACCAAAAACCCACTGGTGCTCATAGTGAATGACAATGAGGACACACCTAACGCCTCCCAAGAGTACCCAGCAGAGCCCTCCCCTGTCCCCAGCTGCCCCAGTGAGCAGGATGACAGCGAGGACCCTAGGGAGGGCAGCCACAGTCCTGCTGGTGAGGGAGATGACGTCCCAGAGACGCCAACCTTAAATGGGATCAATGTCCTCGAAAAGGAGGATGAACAGATGGAACTGGAGCTTTCATCTGAAAAAACTATGGATCCTGATGAGAGGGACGTGACATCACCTGAGCCAGACAGCTCTCTACCTCAGCTCAGTGACGTCGTCCCCTCTGCTCTTACAAGCTATGCCATGCCAAGCACCAATGTCACTTTGGAGACCCTGCATGGTACGCGAGTTGCAGTTGCTCAATTTTCACAGAGTGTAAGGGCAACCGCGGGCAATGGGGTTTCTACCATGGCTATTCCCATGATCCTTGACCAGCTAATGGCCCTCCAACAGCAGCAGATTCATCAGCTGCAGCTGATAGAACAAATACGCAGTCAGGTGGCTCTGATGAACAGACAGCCAGCCTCACCGAATGCTCTCAATCATCACCCCACCAACCCCACCGTAAACCAGGGGCCTGTATCAACCTGTGTCCCCACTGTTGCAAGTCATCTTCAACTACATAACTTCATCACCCCCCCTGTTCATCAGCTTCCTGTGAGGTTGCCAGCCACTCTCAATGGCCAAGGCCCTTCACCCCAGGCCTCAACAGTAGAAGGGCCTCTCTCACATACAGGACAGAGCAATTCTCAACAGTCAAGCTCTTCCAACCCCAACACATCTTCAAGTAACTCTGTTTTCAATGCACCCAGTGGTGGATTGTCATCTTTGCTTCCGTCCTGTTCATCCTCAGCCACAAACAACATTAACGCTAGTAGCATAACAGTAGGAGGCGGCATCAGCAGCAGCTCAACTCTTCCTAGGAATTCTACAACCTCTCCTTCTCTCAACCATAGCAGCCTCCTGAGCTCTGCCTCCAATTTACCACTGATACCTCACAGTTCCTCCAGCAGCGTCATTTTTCCCAACCCACTGGCTAGCATAGCGGCCACAGCGAACGCACTTGACCCCCTCGCAGCGCTGATGAAGCACCGCAAGGGAAAGCCCCCAAACGTGTCTGTGTTTGACACAAAACCTAGCTCCGAGGATCCCTTCTTCAAGCATAAGTGTAGGTTCTGTGCCAAGGTGTTTGGCAGTGACAGTGCCTTACAGATTCACTTGCGTTCCCACACTGGAGAGAGGCCCTACAAATGCAACATATGTGGCAACCGTTTCTCCACCAAGGGAAATTTGAAAGTACACTTCCAGAGGCACAAAGAGAAATACCCACATATTCAGATGAATCCCTATCCTGTGCCAGAGTACCTGGACAATGTACCCACAAGCTCTGGCATTCCATATGGAATGTCTTTACCTCCGGAAAAACCTGTAACTACCTGGCTCGACAGCAAACCGGTTCTCCCGACAGTTTCCACATCAGTCAGCCTCCAGCTGCCTCCAACACTGCCGAGTATGTTGGGAGGTTTTGGTGACAATGCAAGCCTCACTCCACTCAACAGGTCTCCTCAAAGGCCTTCTCCTCCATCAAGCGAGTGTGCATCACTGTCACCTAATATTGTTTCTGACTCTTTGACCGCCACTTCATTATCACCAAAACACAGCCTGGGGAGTGATGCACCTCCACTCTTGAAACCTGAGGGTATTCTCCTGCCACCAAGCTGCTCCACAAGGCCAGGAGAGAACACCATAACCACAACTACAGTCACACAAGCGATCCTTTCCTCCACCGTCACTTCCACAACAACATCCAGGACTGGTCAGGTCCTGGAATCCACCTCCAGTCCCAATTCGGCTTCTAACCCTGTCTCCCATCCTGTCCTACCAATGATTTCTGACCAGTTTAAGGCCAAATTTCCCTTTGGAGGTCTCTTGGACTCTATGCAAACTTCAGAGACATCAAAGTTGCAGCAGCTTGTTGAGAACATTGACAAGAAAATGACTGACCCAAACCAGTGTGTCATTTGTCATCGTGTTCTGAGCTGTCAGAGTGCTCTAAAGATGCATTATCGCACCCACACTGGGGAGAGGCCTTTCAAATGCAAGATATGTGGACGAGCATTTACCACTAAGGGAAACCTGAAAACACATTTTGGTGTCCACAGATCCAAGCCTCCACTACGGGTCCAACACTCCTGTCCAATTTGTCAGAAGAAATTTACCAATGCTGTTGTTTTGCAGCAGCATATCCGTATGCACATGGGAGGGCAGATCCCCAACACCCCAGTCTCTGAAAGCCTGCAGGAAATGGACACCGACTTCTCACATGATGAGAAGAGCCTTGATGCAATGAGTAGCTACGATGATGATCTTTTGGATGAAATGGAGCAGGCAATTGACGATGAACCGGACTTAAAAGAGATGGACATGGATCTATCGAAACCCTATTCCCCTGGGAGCTCCCCACCAACTTCCATCATTTCTAGCATTGCTGCGATGGAGAATCAGATGAAGATGATTGACTCCACTGCCAACATGTCTCGTTCATTTGGACAAAAGCTTGCACAAAACGGCAACAGCTTTGGGGGAGACAATGATTGCTTTGCCACTGATTCCCTGTCTGTTGTGGGGGATGCTGAGGGTCAAAGCTTGGGGAGCCCCTCTTTGTCTGAGTCCTCCGGCTCCATGCAACATTTGTCACCAGCTCACAGTCATTCTGAGAGCCAGCCATCCAAGTCTCCAGCCACTCTAAATAATAACAGCAGTACTGTGATGGCAGAGGAGTGCATGGAGAGCACTGCAGTTGGCTTGGCAATGGTGAAGTCAGAAAAATCAGAGACCCCGTCTCCCCTGTCGGCCAATGAGGGCAACGGTGCCCTCGACCTGACCGCCACTCAACCTGGTAGGCACTTTATCAAGGAAGAGAGCCACTTCAGCATGTTGTTTCTGAATAGAGATCGAGGTGAGTTTGTGCAAATTCAGATAAAATTTGCAACAGTTCCCACTAACATTTATTTACTCATATTGTATTTTAAATATGAGAAAAATATTCAAATTAGCCTAATTAAAGAGGTGAATCTGTAGCCCTTAATCTCATTATAAATTATAAATATTTAATGTCTTTTTTTAGGACTGAGCACTCCTAATCTGGCTAGTACTGTGTCCAACATGATCAAAATGGAGATGAATGGGCACGGAAAGCCGGTGTCTCTGAGCGACAACTCTCACCTACCCATTAGCATCCAGGTACCTGCTGCGGCGCCTCAGACCACCATGAGTCCCAGTGTCAACCCCATGCTGGCTCCCCCTCCTCCTCGACGCACTCCAAAACAGCACAACTGTCCTTCGTGTGGGAAGAACTTCTCCTCAGCCAGCGCTCTTCAAATTCACGAGCGGACACATACTGGTGAAAAACCTTTCGCCTGCACCATTTGTGGTAGGGCTTTTACCACAAAGGGTAATCTGAAGGTATGACTGGTTTCTTTTATTGCTTTAAGTGTTCTCTAAATACTGTAATTCTTTTTCCAAATATAGAGTAAAAACTCTAATTACAATTTGATTTTACCTCACAGTATCAGCATAAATCTCAGTGTATTCTAATTAAATGTATACTCAGCCCTTAGCCTAACCATAAAATTTGGATAAAGTATGAATTATTTTCCTTCTTTGATGCTTTTAGGTTCATATGGGAACACACATGTGGAATAACGCTCCAGCCCGAAGGGGGCGTCGCCTGTCTGTGGAGAATCCCATGGCCCTGCTGGGAGGGGACGCCATGAAGTTTAGTGAGATGTTTCAGAAAGATCTGGCGGCCCGGGCCATGAACGTCGACCCAGGCTTCTGGAATCAGTATGCTGCCGCCATTACTAACGGGCTGGCCATGAAGAACAATGAGATCTCTGTGATCCAGAACGGAGGCATCACCCAGCTGCCCGTCAGTCTCGGCGGTACCGGAATCACATCCCTCGGGGCCATGCCGGGAGGAATGGACCGTTTACATGCTGGCAGCAGCCCTCCGATGACGGGTATGGAGAAGGCTGGTCTGGAGGTCGGACCTGGACGCCCCTTCTCAAGATTTATTGAGGAGAACAAAGAGATTGGTATTAACTAAAAAGACTTTATGTTATTCAGAGGTAGATGTTTGGCAAAGAGTCTAACGGGGACACTTTTGATCCAGTTCAAACTGATGCGTACTATATTATGTACAAATTAAATATCTTTTGTTTGATTTTGAAAATATAGTATTTAGTATTGATTAGAGGTCTTTGCCTTTCACTCACTCCCTCCACACTTGATATTTTGCCTGTATGAAGAAGAATTTGTCTCTTATTTGAGAATATGTCGTCTTGCAAGATTTGCATGGTACTTATTGATTTTTACCAGTATGTTTGACTGCTTTTACAAATTCCTTCAAAAACCAGGATCCTGCCTCATCTGGGACGGAAAACTCGTGCGTACAGAACTTAAATGGAACGATGCATTCAGAGACAGTCTGGCCTTCATCAGGAACCCTGCTCAAGATTGTTCTAAAAACAAAAGGCCCCAAATAGATTAAAGGAAGGACTGATGTTTAGTGTTTCTGTGCTCGCCTGATTTTTTTTTTTTTCATGAACAAGAAAACTTGAAAAAAAAAATAACATCTGAACTATTTTAATCTTTACATCTAGTCTCCCACCATTCTTATATTGTCCTGTGTCTTTAGTATTTATAATATTGACAAAAAAGCGGGTATACAAAATATATTTAATGGCCCAAGCATTTTATTGATCCATTCTTTTCTAAACTGCAGGCTTCAGTAACAAATATCTCTTTCGACAAAGACAACTCGGCGTTTCAGTTGAATAGGAAAGAAAATGGTAAGATTTATGAGGATATTTGTCGAGACTATGTGCATCTCGTGGAAAAAAAGATGAGATATATCCGAAGCTGCTATGACCACAACCCTGCTTTTAACCTTTGTAAAAATAAAAAAAAAAAAAGAAACGATCCTTTTGAATAAATATCTATGTATAGAAATACATCTAAAACAGGTATGCATATTTTGTATCACATAAAGATAGACATCATGAGTTTAAAGTATTTGTCATGTTTGTGAATGCACTTTTTAAAAACAAGACGTTTTGGCTGTGAGTTGCCGTTAACCTTTCGACTGAGCTGTCAGACACATGCTGTGTTATTGTTTTCAGTGTACCACTCCTACGATTTCCCAATTCGGTTCTCTGTTGCATCTGTGCTACTTGTCAGAGTGCAAACTCGTCACCCAATCAAAACCCAGTTCAATAAAAAAAAGAGAAACAGGTTTGTGTTTCAGTCATTTTTAAACATATATGCACCATTATATTTAAACAAAGTGCTAATATTTAAATTCAAACAGATCTTTATTTTGAAAATTATTTCTCATTCAGGAAATACAAAGTGTTCTGAACCCATGGGTTATGAGTTTTATGTAAATTATTATTGAATAATTCACAATTGTGGTTCATAAACATATGAATTTGGCCAATCAATTGAAATAATGAATAAATACATTAATTATGTAATTTTAACCTGTACAATGAAATGCCATAAATGAATATATTAATATTATAATATTAACATATATTAATTAATTTATTAAAGTAGTACTTATTTCGTGAATACATGACATGTAACCTTTTCTGTGATTTTAACATCTAAACACATAATCACACAGTCCTGATGCTTTATTTTTAGTATGTGTTATAACACATTCATACATTCACAAACGTTTAAAATATGAATGTAATGTAGATCCTTTTTTGGAAACCTTCTCACAGAAAATAGAATTCACCTGACTTTGGAATACTTATTGATGTGCTCTCGGCCAATCAGAATTCTTCAGCTCTATGTTCAGTTTAATTGAACACCTGTTTGGCTTCTTGCACGTCTCTCTGGGAAATTGATATTTCTGAGCTATTGCACCATGGGAACAACTAACCAGCCAATATAACAAAAGTGGTTTTATACAACAGACTATCACAGAGGGAGCAACAGAGTGGTTCTATCACAGCATTGACAATTCATCTTATACGGCTGAAGTGATGATTGGTCCATCAAAGTCCAGCTTACATCAGCTTTCACCACTGAACCATAAGTACTTATTTTTGTGTTATTTTCCTGTCAAACACATTTTTATTCCATGTTGACGAATCAGTGCAAGCCTGCCCCGAGGAGCTCTACAGGCTGATTCAGTAATGACGTTTGTAAGCCCATTGTTTGACATTGCACTGTCAGCTGATCACAGCAGGCTTAGTCAGTGGAATTGTCAAGTAATGAAGAAATTTCATAGCGGCGCTTTTCCTCTATGGAGCCTCTCATATCTGAGTGCAAAACAAAATGCATTCCACCCATTCTTCCACTCATGCGCCCGCATTTAGTGTGAGATTTTGCAGACAGTGACTGCACACGCATGTGAAGACTGTTGTTTGACATACTAAATGGCAATTCTTCTCAATTTTATAATATAATTTAATAGGCTAATGGAGGAGCCTACAGCGATTTCACCTCAAGTGATTTCAATTATCATCCTTGTCAGCACAATATGGAGCTTAATGAGGTTGGAAATATGACACCAGATTGTTATTTCCGTAACAAAACATCAGCATTTTAAGACAGACTTTCTGCTGCTGCTACATAACACTGGAATGTCTAACATGTAGCTCAATTTTATTTTATTACACAAAACATTTATGGGCAGGCAGGAAAAAGACCAGTGTGTCCGTTTTTAACAAAGCTGATTTTCAGCACAATGCAGCAGTGATTGTCAACAAAAATAAACATGAAATCCCTTTTTTTCCAAGATATTTTGTTCCTGAAATGTGGCAGCTTTTCTCTTTGTTCAGCACTTACAGCAAATTGCTTTTTTCCTTTTATTTGCACTCCAATGGCACCCGTGCCTGCTCGCTTTGAAGAGAATATTTGTGACATTTGGGCATGGCACAGTGTGAACAGACAGGCCATCATTGGGACGAGGCTGTCGGCTGTTTGTTTAAGGCCCTGCCTACTGTGAAAGTCTCCCCGAAACAGGTGCAGTAAATATTCCCATTGATCCAGAGGCAGGGGGCCTACGATGATGTAGTAGCGGCGAGCTACGGGAGTAAATCTCACCGACAGTAATCCAATCCCATTCTCAAGGCTCTTGGTTGGGAGATAGGTGCATTAAATCCAAAAGTGCACCTTTTAACACATTTTTCCCCCCACCTTTGTTTTTGCTGCATCTCTGGTTTTCCCACTTCCAACTGGCTCCATAAAGCGCCATGGCGTTTAGATACAACTTCACATTTAAGTTCCTGTAAATTCAACCCGCTGCTTGTTCCCACACATTTGCTGCTCTACTGTGGAGTTTGTTTTAAACTCAAACTGAAGGATGTGTGCATGCAAGTGTGTGTAGTAACTATTGTTCTCTGAGGACACTATCTGAATACACTGGAAAATCTGAAACTCCATTAGGCTGGTATTTCCCTTTGATGGCCAAGAGCTGCCTACCTATAGCGCTTGACTGCTTCTTTGGCTCCTTATGCAAGTGTAGGTTTTCATGCAGGCTCTCAAGATGACAAAGTTATGCACTCCAGATTCGACGTTATAGACCTAGGTGGTTTCCCCCAGTTCAAATTCCTTCTTGTACAGGTTGTTGAGAACCCGTGAGGCACAGTGCACTTTAGCCTTGTGAGCATTACCAGTGTGTGATGTTGCTTCAACCAGACTGGATCAGAATTCTTTCCTTTGCATGCTGAAGTTGAACCCTTATGGATCACTATTATTAATTTAAGTCACAAAACATCTTAGTCTTCCACATCTCTCCTTCCAGGAGCATGAGCAGAGAAGGCCTTGTTGACATTTGCCCTTTTCTATTAATTATTTTCAGCTGGTACACCAGACAAAAAGATACATTTTGAATCCATGATTGATCAGAAGCTGAAGGGAACTTCCCTCTCCAGGTTTTTAATATTACGTCAAGTTTGTAGTCAGTTTTTAAAGAAGCAGTATTAAAAGACATTTTGGAGATTCCTAAAAAAATGTTCACCTGAAACGGAGCACATCATCAATTAAACAAACTTGCAGAACAGGGCCAATTCATCAGAGAGTGGCATGAACCAGCTATTGGTTTCAGCTCTGACGTGACAAATGCCTGAGCCGCTCTGTGTGCCCAAGGTTGCCGATCGATAGAGATCATCATTGTGATGTGGCCTTTTATCTCACAACCTGCTCCCTCAAGCCTTATATTATTCTATTCCCAACACAGAGATCTCATGGGGAGAAGAGGAGGAGGAGGAGGGCTTAGAAGGGCACCAGTCTGATTGTATCTATTATTCTCAAAATGCATGGGCATCATTTGTTCTGACTGTTTTCGTGGCTTTTAATGATGACTCCTTTCTTGCAACGTAAAGTTTGAAGGCTCTTAATAGATTTCACATGGGATGTTTCAGTTTGTTTCATCTTGACTTTGTTCTCCAGCAGACAACTATCACTCTGGTTAACACACCATAGTTTGCACACAACATGAGCCTCACTCCTCCTCTGTAGCACTTACTCAAACGTGTCAAATTTGGCTGAGAGGAGAGGCTCCTACGTAGTTATCGACCGGCACCATTATGGAATTCCATGCCAATAAACTGTCAAGCCTCACTGTAACAGTCCAATGATTAGGCTCCACTCTAGTCACATGACAACAGAGAGCTTCCTCATTATCAGAGGCCATTATAAGAAAATGGAGTTATGCAATGATAAATATTGGATTTTTCAGGTTTAATCATCTAGTTTAACTGTGTTATTGCTGCATGGGACTGTAAAGAGAGCAGTAATTGCAGTGTTGTTATGTGGATCATGATCCACTCCACTGACGCATATCAGCCATCTTTCTTCTGACATATGAGACACCAACTTCAGCTGTAATGGCTAATCTCTTAAATTTAGATTGTGCTGAGATTCTAAAGAGATTGTGGTCATTCCCAGTTCAAAGCTCTTTTCATAACGCGGTTCTACAACTTTGGTACTAAAGTCGCGTTTTTACTTTCAAATGAGTTTCTGACTTTTTCATAAACCTGTGTAGGTTTTGTCTGAGAATTTATCTTTCCTTCTACAGCCCAAACAAATAAAAGATCATATTCATGTACAATATTACAAACATATATTTTCTGTTCATTTATAAGTAGAGTAGTAACTGATATAACTCATGCTGCAGACAACACAACATTGTTGTATTTAAAATAACTTCATGTGTAAAATGTATGTCTTAAATGTTAGGAACATTGGAAATGCAACATTTTTAGACGTAAATCTATATTTTCTCTGCGGTGTGGCTATACAAGCTTCTTCTGCGACAATGACATCAATTGTTACTGAACAACATAACAGATTATGAACATTAGAGTAGCACAACAGGCAGGATTGGTCATACACTGCTCTTTTATTATGTGTGTTCTAGGTAATTTTATGTGTCCAATAGTGTAACTTTATCAAATCTGTTCAACTCCTTGCAGGTGAAATGTTACACCTGTGCCGTAGCATAAAATATGCATGCAGACACTATCGGTTACATGCCTCCATCCTGCTCCAGCTGGGGGAAATTGGGTATATTACAACTGGCTGTGTGTTTCAGAAGCCAGTCCCAGTTTCCTAACACTGATTTGAACTAGTCTGTGCTATTTGCTCTTCATTAGATGAGATTTCGGTCCTGTTACAACTGCAGGAATCAAAAGCAATGCCTGGGGAACCTTTCCAGCAGTAGCAGTTGATAAATATTCCAGTCAGCTCTTGAACTATTCCTACTGAATATCATCCAGCTTTTACAGTTTAATGCACAGCTGTGTAACAAGCTTTTGCTTGTTCATGAATGAGGAGTTAACACCACAGTCACATCAAACACATACTGAATCTTCCATCATGCACTCAGGAGACTCCCAAATTGAAAGTGTAGGTTGTTGATAATTAAATTTAAATAATTACAGGGATAATTGTGCCGAGATTCAGTGCAGTGTTCAGGTCAGATCTGTTCGTAGTCGTGGCGACATGCTCCTGATTCCCACCGTTTCCTGCAGCACATGCTGATGTATGGAATCTGAGGAGTTCAGAGTTGTCACCATCAGTGACTGACATGATGAGGGGATCAATGTGAAAAACCTTCCTGCCAAGCAATAATCCATCCAAAGTGATCACGCTTAAAATTGTCTGCAGTTATTGATTCCACAAGCGAGTCCAGCCATAAGCACTGTGCAATAACAATCAAGTTGGAGAGACACCCTTTTTCTGATCTTTCTTCTTGACATTTCTTATCATTTTCAATCCTTACATACGTTCCTTACGTAGTGTTTTGTCAGTTATTTTAAAAACAAAGCAGTTGATTTGCAAAAGCAACATCCTGTCGTTAATACTTGATTAATACACACCTGCGCTTGATTTATAGAGCACTTGGGCCATTCTATGACTTTAATTTGAAATGGTTGTGAGTAAACTACGAGGGTTATCTTCACCCTAGGCCTAATGAATATATAAAGATAATAAGATCGGAAAAAGAGACTGAGCTGAGACTGAGCTGCCACCTCAGCAGCCTGCAGTATAGTATGTAGGACAGACCTGTGCATGATGACAGTAGACCATGGCATTACACCTTATTATTTCCTCTAGAGCTGAAACTCAAACTGACACTCATCAATAATGCGCGCTTAGTATGATCTCCCATTCAGAAGTTCTCCATGGCAGATCCAGCTACGGTAGCATCTCTTCTCTCACTCAGTGTTCTCTACCTCTGTTCGAGTGGCGCCCGTACATGTAAATCCCCTTTACTGACCACAATCTCCAGACTAATGACTTCAAATGTCCTGGACCCTCATTTGAGAGTTGAGCTGCATCCCATTAGACCGGCCGTGGCCACCATCCCTTCCATCTTTTGTATTAAAACGCCACACAAATGGATCCCTCAGTAATGAGCTTTCTTCTTCTTTTGGCAGCACTATAATGTCAACTGTTGTCTCTGGGTTAAATGATATCCATATATGGGGTGAGAGATGCTCTCCTATTAAGCTTTCTTGCTCTCTAACTGAATTATTAAATACGCAGAATCTGGTTAAGCAGTGTACATTTTCCTAAAGGTCAGAAAGTTCATTAACTATGGTCCGCCATTGATTTTATGCATGTGTGCTTCTCTGCTTGATTCATGTAGGTTTTCCAAGCTACCTATTAGCATGTAGAACAATACTGTCATTCTATTTCTTTTGGTTATGTGGGAAAATATTTTTAAGTGAAGCTTTTTTCCCCTTTTTTTAGATTAGACATAGCAGTTCAAGGAGCTCTCCTTTCACCTCAACCTGAGCCTTTTCTTGAAGCGTTCTGGCTAAAGAGCACTTCCGCCGTATCTTTAAACAAAAATCCATAACCGCTATGACGGCCAGGGTATCCGTTTCACAGCAGTCCGCTCCCATCAATCCGAATGATGCCGATAAAGATCTGTAGTTTGATTGAACGTGTGCAAAGCTACTCATACTTTACATGAGCCACTTTGACGGCGGAATCCTATCAGATGCTATGTGGCCAGAGAACGCCCAATCAACAGGGATGATTTCATAAAGAGGGCTCTTGGGTTTCAGCGTCATAAATAACTCATGGTAATTCCATATTTCTCTGACTTCTCTCATTTGAATGTGGGATGGGAGGACGACAGTTGTGACAAACAATATTAGTGCTGCTGCCGCACAGTGGCGATCTTTATGCATCTCAGCTGTTCTGGTTTCTATCCCACATCTTTACCTCTGTCTGCTAATCTGTCTTATTTACCATCCTCGACTTCCTCTTTCATATTGTTTCATGTTGCTGTTTGTAAGTGCCTCTCTGGCAGTGATAATAACATACATGTGCCAGTGAGTGCACACGTGCCACAAGAATTTTTTTTTTTTTTTAAATGGCTTGATTCATAAGTCACGGGTACCTCGGCCAGGACCTCTTCTGACACGTGCAATTTTCCAAAGCCAGCCACTTGCTAAGCAATAATTATGCTGAAGTTTTCAATTACACTCCTTCCATTTCATTAACAAAAAATGTTTGGCTATTGTATAATTAGATATATGAGCTTACCACCTACATTTAACATAGCCACTACACAGCAGCCTGATGGAAAACAGAGAAGGGTTTTAGCATGTGTGCAGTTACGGTGGTTTCATACGTGACTATAAAGTGAAGTGAGCTAGACGATACGCACCAGCCCTCCGCCTCCTTTTTCCATCGTTTGCTGTGATCCTGTAATCTTAAGAAGTATCTAGACCTATAATTGAGTGTTATGAGTTGTTTGATAAAATATGGGAGGTTTTGTTAACATGCAAAGTACACGTGTGTTTGCTCCTGGTGCCCAGAATTTATACGAGATCAAACATTTCAGCCATGTGTGGCGATGATTATTAGCTACCTTTGGCGTTTGCAATAAATTAAAAAAGGAAACCAATTTTGAATGAACCCAAGTAAATACCTATCCTCTATTAAAAGCTTGTATAGGAGGTTTTAGACTTGGAAATTTAAACTATCCCATCACTCTGCTGCAAAAGAAAGCTGCTGATTATATTAAAAACAAAAAAAAATGGCCAGGGTTGTGACTATTTTGCCATCTTAACTGGCCGCACTTTGACCAAAAAGGCTGACATTTCAGGGCAAAGCAGTCCAATATAAGGCACAGAAACTCCCCTTGGTCCTGTCATTCCGTGTGTTCCCTTCATGTCCCTCACAAGAGATTTCCAGTGGAGGCTAAGATTATTTTCATTGAAAAGGTATGCGTTGCCATTCTGCCAAGAAAACCATTGAATTTGACCGAAAAGCCACGGAGAACTCATAACTGCCCCCATGGCAGATGCCACACTGGCGCATGCATCATTGTTGAATCTGAGCGGGAATTCTGGGAATTTACAAAATTTGAGTTTTTTGATGTACTATCTCACTGATTCATCAAGGTGTGACGCTGAGTCTGATGAAAGATGACGTAGATAGAGTCAACAGGGAGGGGAGAATTAACCAGCACAGCTAGATGTTTCAGCCCAGCGACACTGGTCCAATATCCCCCAGCTCTCTGACAGAATTATAAAAAGCTCATCCTCTTACTGCAGCATCCCCAGTGTCACCTTTTAGTGATCTTCAGAGACGCATTTGCCCAAGAGGTCTTTCTCTGGTTTTTCACAGGTAAACTAACAGAGAACAGACCATCACCAGTAGCAATTGTGGTGACTTTAACCCTCAGTTACATTTAATACTCTTTTTTATCTGTCAAAGTTAAACATGAGTATTATGTATATGAGCCCTAATTCTCCATCATTAGCAATACTAATTGTATTACGTTGGTCATCAGTTGCAAAAATGATCTCAGAGTGGTGTCCATTTTTAAGGCAATTTTGATACTAAATGGATTTTGTCTCGTTCCTATAGGAGCAGGTCCCCTGAAGCCTGTACTAATTACATCCATAATCAAATGCATTCTGTGTCTCCTTGTTAATGACATTGATCTTTTGGAATATCCAAGCCTATATTCTGCAAGATTATTGGATAAAGTGCAGGGCGAAATCTGCGTGACCCCAGAAGGAAGACGTTGCCGCAGACATAAGTGGGTATTAAATGGATATAATTAACAGTGACCCTTCCTGCCACTCTGTGCCGCCAAGGCCTCTGGTCCATGAATCATACAGCAGAAGGGATGAATTAGCATGGGTTAGGAATTGGGAAATTACAATTAAGAATAGGGAGAGGGGCCCAGAGATCAATGTTGAGCTAGTGGGCTTATCAACTGATAGGGGCCACAGACCGCTGAGCTTTACCCAAATTTGTTATTTAGAAAGTTTTGCCCTCTAATTCCCACCAAATTTCCCCTAAAGCTTAACATACTTAGAGTTAAATTATGGTTGAATCCTTTCACGTCTTTTGTGTTAGCCCCAGCAGTCGCATCATGGGTGGGCATTACCTCTTTTTGCTTATTGATCACACAAAGATCATGACCTTTTGGCTCTAATCTACCTAATCCATTGTGTCAATGTAAACAAATGACTCGGTCTGAAACGAACCTTGCATAATACAAAACATGCTTTTTTTATTTTCTTCAACACAATATAAAGGCCAATAAATTCTGATATGTTTTTAATGAATTTAATTGTGTGTCATTATTTCAGTTTCTATGACCTCTGTTTGGCAGCTGATGCATCCTTGCACAGATGGATCCCATTGTAGTACGTGCAGCATTCGGTTATCTTGCAGGATGAGGGTAATTGGTGCGTTGATCTGGTAAATCAGTGTCAGAACAAGTGGGCAGATTGCGTATGATGATCATGTTCTGACCAGATGGTTCGCTGGCACCAGGGTTTGAATTGGCGGGTTGGTCATGTGAATGTAATAGTGTGTTTGAGCCCTTCAGTAGTGGGTATGGGCTCCTTATTTTGAACCATACGCGGAAGTGACACATGGAGACTGATGGACCCACACAAGAGCAAGAACATGTCCAAAATGGAGAAGGGTGATCTTAGCACTTCTCACATTGAGAACACAACTAACAATAATGCTGCAACAGGGTTAGGGTTATTAATATAGCTGTATTGAGCAAAACAGTTCTGTTAAATTTTTGCATTGTTCGAAATAAATTCACGCTGTTACTATCTCCTAGCAACTACAGTATATACAGGTAACAACGTTAGCAGTCATTAGGAGCCAACACTGAGACTGTAATTGTTTAATTCAAATTAAAAACACTTTACAGAAGCAGGGTCAGGTGAAGGTTGCAATGGTTCACATTGCAAATAAACCATACCAAACTTTGCAACTGGACCAAAAGCACCTCATTAGCAGGGTCTCGGTCCAGATAGTTTGGTGTGCATGAGTGGTGCCATCACACACGCTTCAATGAACCACGCCGAGTGAGGAGCAGGGTTCATTTCAACCAAGCTAAACAAGACTGGTGTGAAAGAAGGGTGGATAGAAATGATTGTGTTGACAGCACCTTTTAAAGGCTGTGGATTAATGACGCCACTGTTCTCTTTGGTTCCCAACCAAAAAAATTATCCTTTATAAGTAATTTTATGTGACATTAAGGGGTAAAATCTGCACTTTCAAAACAATCCATGAAAACAATGCAACTTTGTGTTTGTTAAACAAATTTGCTCATTACTTCTAAGGATACAGACCACTTGCAGACCCCGTCTTGTCCTTTCGTCTAAACTCCAAGCCACTTGGATGTGTATTACTTTGGAATATGACAAATGGCTTCTGCAAAGTTTTCCACATGTGGCTGAATAAAGTTTATCTTTAGGGCATGTGCAGCTGCCAAATGCACTTCCAGAAATCTTTAATCTTTCCTTTCAGGGGCTCAGTTCCTATTTCTGCATGGGGGGCTTGATGGGAGGCAGACCGGTGTTGTTTTGACACCCGTCTGAGGAAACAATCGCAGTAAGTGGCCTGGCCCTGCCTATGCTGTGGCAGCGCAGCCTGTCTCCTGCAGTTCCTGGTGACTGTTTTCCTGTAACTTAGTGCTTGAGCTACTTAATTAGAGCTTTGAGTTGGGGAGGAAAGCTTTTTTCGCAGCCAGCAGCCATGTGGTTAACCAACTGGAGGAAGGTGCTGCTATTGAGAATAATCCATCAACTTGATCTGAAAGGGTGCACATCGGTTTAGATTTATCACACATACCTTAAATATCAGATTCATCCGCAAGTAGAGTGTACCATCTGAAGTAGGATATGCGTTTCACATGTCATTGATGGAAAACATCAATCTGGCGTTGCTGTACACAAAACAAATAAATAATAAAATAAAGCAGGGAGCAAAGAAACCTGGCAATAGTAAACACTATTGATGTGGTTGGCAGATTTCATTACAACACTCTGCTGTTTCAACTAATGACTAACTTCTTCAGCAAAATCTAACATTAGTATGTATGTGTGTGTGTGCATGTGTGTGTGTGTGTGTGTGTGTGTGTGTGTGTGTGAGGCCAGTTTTACTGGCAATGCTGTCAGTGGGGGTTCAGGCCCAGAGGGACAATGTCAGCACTGTCAATAGGGAGGAGGGCTTGATGTCGCAATGATAGGCCTGTGTAATGGGCACTGTGAGAGGACAATCAACGCCTTCTGTGAATCATATAGCCTGGCATATAATTGATGTTTGCATCTGTGAACTTTGTGCTTGTGCATTAGAGAAAAACCTATTTCCAGCCCGTTATCTCGAGCGTCACAGCTCGTAGTCCCCTTTATGCTGGTGATGGTTAATTTGTTGTGCAACAGTGATGAAATATTGTACCATAAAAGTTGTGATAGCATTAGTATTAATCTATCCAATCCCAACTTTGGCACTCCCATCTGGCCATTTGGCATCATTTAGGCGCAAGACTGATTTTAATTGCAAAAATGTAAGTGTGGAACCAAAATGATCTCCTTCACTACGTAGCTGGCAACAATTATTGGAGAGAAAACAAGATGTTTATTGCTGACCCTCCTACCAGATTAAAAATTCATAAGAGACATTGAATTGGCATGGAAATCCCCAAATACATGCAATTTGATCAAGCAGGGATTAAAAGTGTCATGGCAGTTGTCAATAAAAGCTAGTGGCGATGTGGCAGCGCCACATTGACTTCTGTGTATTAATACGCAGTGTCCTATTGGTCCATCAGCTGATTGTTTGGAATGTAAATGATGCTGCTGATGGCTCTGGTGACGGATGGCTTAAATTCCAATTAATCAATTGCTTCATCAGTTTCCCTAATTCAGATCAAATATCTCGAGTGCACACTCTTTTTTCAGTGGTATTAGAAGAAATAAATGCTCTGGAAGTAATTTTCATCAATCTCGTGTACATGCCAATAACCCTCAGAAGCCTGGTGCAGGTTAAGGGCTTAATGTCTTAAGTGTGTGTGTGTGTGTGTGTGTGTGTGTGTGTGTGTGTGTGTGTCTGTGTGTGTGCATGTGTCAGAGAGAGGAGAAAGAGATTTGGTTATAAAGGGTGTGTGGAAAACAACTGCTGCATAGTCTGAATTGCACACTCTTTCCTGCACACTGAAGCCCATAAAATTCTGAATTTCCACACTTTCATTATGTAGTTATGATACCTCTGAATAAACCAGCTAACATTATGTAACCACACAGTTTGTGCCCCAGGCCTGCAGCTATTGCTGCTCAGAAACCCTGGTTACCATCACTGCATACCTAGGACGACTTGTCAATAATACAAAAATCAAATCAACTATTCATAAGTCGGTGGTAATAGGATATCGGCTGACAGATTCAATAATTCAGATTGTCCTGGCTAAACTGGTGTTAGCTTGTAGCTAATGGTCGGCCTCATAAAACATTAAGAGAAGACAGCATTGGAGTGAGAAGATGCATATAATTATGCCCACTTCATTGGCTTTAAATCCCCAAACCTACATC
Source organism: Pao palembangensis (assembly GCA_015343265.1). Taxonomy (NCBI): domain Eukaryota; kingdom Metazoa; phylum Chordata; class Actinopteri; order Tetraodontiformes; family Tetraodontidae; genus Pao; species Pao palembangensis. The sequence goes on from CM027088.1 coordinate 9,576,261, forward strand.
TTCTGAAGAGTCCTTAACTGTTTAAGTACACAGAACAAAAGACTTTTGTTATTTGATTTATGAATTTGATCCACCACACATCAATTTAGTTCATAAATGTTGCAGAAGTAGCAATTATGCTCTGTGTGACAGCTCCCTGCGCTTCTATTATGCCTGAAAGTCACTGACAGACAGTTTGAAATGGTTCTGCAACACATATTCCATTTAAGCTGAATAAAGCCTTGTCCCTCATACCCATTATTAGTATGTTCATCTATCCATCCATCCATCAATCCATCCATCCAACTTCTGAGAACATGCTGCCACACTCTGGCCACCCTTCCAGAACCTCCGCCCAGTCGACAAATGCTCAGCGGTCGTGAACGCCATCGATCTGGGATATAATTCTCTATGAAATTGATGGATGAGGGCAGCCATTGACAGAAAGGGTAAAGACCACTTTGAGATGTCCCCTGTGAATGACTATGATGGAAAATAGATTGTTGAAGAAGATTTATGTTTGTTCTTAGCTGACCACCCTCCCCTGCAGCCACCCACACCCAGGGCCTGACCAATCACAGGCATCCTCCTGGTCAAGGGGAACCAGCATGGCTCTGTTCAGCTGCCAGCTCGGTGAAAATTAGCTTGTTGTGGTACAAAAATGCAGAAATCTTTTTTTGAGCTAATTTTATATAGATGAGAGCTTCAGATTTACTCTGTGCTTCCCTTCTTTTACCCACAGTAACCGTTTTTCTAGTTACTGTGCTGTAAGTCTTTATGTGTTTCTCCTATGTTGGCTCCTCTCTGATGTATTATTGTTCAGCTGCCAGTGGTGTAATCAGATAATACCACTGAGGGCTGAGAAGTACTGCAAGATTTAGCTTCAGATTTCTGTCACCTTTTACAGAAACAACCCAAAGACCACTTCAGTTCAGACCAACAGCTGCAGGATCAACTGACTGCAAATTATACTTTGTACTTTAAGCAGTGTGTTTTTCCTGTATGTTAATCAATCAATTGCTCTATAATCTATTCCACCTGAGAAAACAATCCAGAAACAATATATTACAGAATAATATATGCATATTTGCATAGGTAGGCAATGCTTAAAATATTGCTGGTTGGGGTTTTGGTTGGCCAACCATTTTTTTTCTTGTTTCTTGCAGAGATATGATCTCCGTGCACCAATTCAAATGATATAAAAGCAAATTTTACACCCCAAAAATATTAATCTCTGCTTTCAACATCAGAATTTGCCCAAACCAAGTATACACTCGGAGAAATACTGTAGAGCTCAACTTTATTGTCTGTGTTCAACCATTTGCTGTGTTAATCAACATCTTGTGTGGGCTCTTACCCGTTGCCCCTTCCCATGATGCTCTGCTGGTAGGGGTCCTCTTCCTCATGCAGTCTTTATTTATATGATCTTCTTATGAAAACATCACCTTTAGCTTCCCAAAGGGCTGAAGCGAGATCAAACTAGTATCAATTAGGCCGAGAAATAAACTCAGCAAAGTATCCAGAACTTCAGACTTCGTTGGTTCTTGCTTTCATCAGGTTGCCAGAGGCTAAAGAAGTCCCTCCTGTGTTTATGTTTGATTTGGCAGACGTGGCGAGCAACAGAATATGGGAACGATGAAGAATATACCTTTCATTTTAACCCATCTGTGGCCGACTTTAAGCCCATCTCATATAACAGCACAGCGAGACCTTGAATGATAAAACGATTAAAATATCGACAGACGATTGACCCTGTCAAACTGGCACAAAACTAATCTCCATAATGCGTGACCTGTAACTACTGATGAGGTCAGGCTGCTTGTTTAAATGACTTTGTATCTGCATGACCTGCACTATTAAACTGATGTACTAAAATATGCCTAGGTGTTTGATTTCTTGTTCAAAATTCATTTAATTATTGCGGTTCCAATCTTGCAGATATAGTGGATCAAAAACAATATATGCTAATATATGACAACTACAGGGGGACTACATTTACTGTCATTCTGGTGGTTTTAAAGGTCATATTTGTCTCAATAGACCAAAACAACCTCCTCTAGATGAACATTAGTGGAGATTTACTTTCTTTGAGTCACTTTCTCAAATGAGTGAAAAACTGTATCAACAGTTGTCTTCTGTGGGGATTTTTTTTCTTCCTGAGAAGCTGAAACACATAATCCTTCTGAAATGAAATAAGGCATCAACCTTTCTGCACTTACTTTACACATTTTTATATAATACACAAGTAAATATACAGTTTATTTATACGTAATAAATAGTATAAGCTTGTTGAAAGCAACAAAACAGATCTGATGCGGGCCTGTGGTTAGCGGACGTGGTTTTTGCATCATAGTTGCAGAGTTTTTGCTCAGAGTTTGAGGTTCTTCTTGCACACCTTCAGAAGTAAAGTGATAGACTTGTGTGTGTGTGTGTGTGTGTGTGTGTGTGTGTGCAGCTGTGACCTTGCCGCCTGTTTTAAGAGACAAGCGGGACGTCGAGGATGCGCGGGTGGTGAAACGTGCTGTCACACACATCCGTAATCTTATGCAAAGGTGCAACCCAAAGCCTTCATAAGACACCAGTTTGATGTCCCTCTTCATGAGGGATGACACCGTCAAGATGTGTGCCACAGAGTTTGTTGTCTTCTTGATGCACTTAATGTGATCAGAGGATTAAAATTTTAGCGAGTCATTTAATGACAGCCAAAGCACTGAGCTAGGGTTTCCCACCAGGCGGCATTCATATCTCTGTCATTCTGAGCAGACTTGTTCTGCTCCTCTTGAGTGCATTACAGCCCTCCTGAAAGCTTCGTTCACTCTGCCTAATATGATCACCTACAGTATAGTTATTATGGGCCATGAGGTCAGTGGTCATTTCTGTAACTGGAGTCTGGTTAAAGTGAATTAACAGGCCAGCAACCTTGTAAAGCAGAAGCATTTGATTGCTTTTATTGAGCTCCTGTTTATTTTATTTGTAATGCAGTGCAGACTGTAATATTTCTTTAAAACTGCTGATGTATTGTTTCTATGTTGTCAATTACGGGTTTCCGACAGTCACTGTTAATTTTGTAAATATGTCAATATAGACATTTTAACATTATTGAGGGTTATATTGACAGCTTAAGGCCAAGGATTAACCAGGATTCCTCCTTTTTCTATTGAAAATCATCCATTTAAGTGAGTGAAAGGCTTGTCTGTAACACTCAAATGAATGGAGTGTATCAAGGCAGCAACACTCTGCTGAATGTTTTATATATTTGCAGGGATTAGTGATGAGAGACTTGTAATGCCCCAAAACATTCCAAAATTAGGATCATTTAGCATTGGCAGACTCAATTACGGTTTTTAATTGCCAGACGGAGGGTCTTTGAGAGTCATGCTACAACGGTGTAAGTCGCAGCTTCCGTTCTCTCTACTTTTTGCTTATCAAGCCTTTCAGATAAACTTAATCCAATTTAATTTCAGCATAAAATAGAGAAAACATGCGTGAACAAACATACCCTTTTCTTAGCTGCAAACATTTGAAGTATGATTATCAAAACCCCCTTTACCCATACAAAAATATAATGGTCCCTTTAAAGGCATTATTCAGTAGGGACAAAGAGAACATACACCAACGAAGTGGTCCAGTCACAACTGATATGGTCTGGATTGGTATCACACTACAGGAGAAGATGGAATATGAACGTTCATAGAGGAAAAAGGACAGTCTTCTGTCAGAGTCAGCAGTATTTTGTATGTCCCTGATTTTGAAGCATGTCTTTATCCGTGTGTCTGATGCTCGACCTCATTAACGAGAGGCGTTCCGGGCCTCCGCAGGGGCCTGTGGAAGATGATATTCTCCTGTTTTGCTACGAAAGCTTTTTTCCACGTAACTAAAGAAACTCACCCAAATGGTGGAGGGCTCGGTTGAATTATTCAGCATTTACAATCAATTTCTACCCCCCCTCCCCTCATCTTAACACCTCTCTGGACCACAGAGTCTGCAGGCTCATCATGGGAATGTTGACAATTCCCTGTGCAATACACACTCAGACCCTGTGGCAACATGAGAGGTTGTGGGAGCATGGATTTTTGTGAGTTTGCAACTTAGCAAAGCTAACTGTTGAAATATTAAATGCCCGGTGAGTTCTTTTATCTTATAGCAACTTTGGTGTGAAAATAAATTAATCTGATTAAAATTAGAGAGAAGAAATTTGGCATTAATCTGGAGAAATCTGATAAAAGTCATATTGTTAAAAGTTACTCCCAGTAATCAAGTGTTACCTGATGCATTCATTCAATTTCTTTCTTTATTAAAACATTCCAGTCCAACACTGGTAAAATCATTCTTCTGCTAATAATTTTTAGGGTGAGTAGTGAGTAGAAATTTTACGACCCCCTACATTCCGCTCCTCCTGTGCATTGTGTGTGGGGTTGGTGTTGGCTTTCCTGAGGTATGATTCAGCTATGACGGGGGAAGGAGGTGGAGGTGCTGGTGCAGCAGGCGGCTGTATTCTTCTGTACAATAACCTGCAGCATAATAGTCCTGTGGATTACTTCAATTGCAGGTGATAACAGACATGCAGCGAAGCGCTCAGGCTGACACAGGACACCCACCTCTCTCTGGGAAACCGTATGAATTATTTCTCGTCTGCCTGCAGACTGTCTATAGGAGGTGTGGCTAGGGGCAGTCATGTGTGGGCAGGGGTCTGGGAGTTTCAGTGCTGTGACTCAGTCTGGCTCACAGCACATCCAAGATGACTTCTGTGAGTCACAGCATTTGACTTTATAGCTTCTGTGCCGCCTGGTTTAAATTTCCGTTAAAGTTCGGCTCACAAATGTACACTTTTGACAGACAGAAGAGCGATTTTTTGAGTCCCAGTGTCGGCACCCCACTGGCCTCGCTGGGAAGTGCTCTGTGGGCAGAGGCTATATCGAGTACAAGGCCGTGGCTTTTCTTATTGCAACATAGTCCCTAGGATTCTTTGTCAGTGCAGGAATCATGGCGGAAGGTGATACCTGGTTTAAGCATGATTAAAGTGACACCCCATGGCGTGTCTCAGATACGTTTTTTTTGTGTGTGTGTGTGTGTGTGTGTGTGTTCGATACCATGGCAGGAGATTATTCAATGCTGCCTTGTATTCAGTCAGTCTCACCTGTCACGCTGACATCATTGCAGTGCAATTACAGAGAGTGACGGGAATGTTATCCCTTTGTCTTCTGTCCTTCTCCTAATTCAGCATTCAAGTTAAACTACTTCAATAAAGGTCAATCTTAAAAACTTAGATTGATTCACCCAAAAATGTGATTATATCACACACACAATTGCTCTTTAAAAATGTTTCATTTTTTAGACCTCCGAGAACTAATAGAGCAACTTCCTGCACAGCTGCTCCCAAGATCAGAGCTCCCTGAGTCTATTTTTGTGTTTGCAGTTGCTCATAGGTCTGAAGTTCTTGGTCTGTGGCATATTTATTATTTACATAATTGTTATGCAGCTCGTATTTATTTTTCTTGCTTTCCTCAAATGTCCCGCACATTCTGCCGGGGCACATGTTTCCTGTCCGTGGAGCCGAACTTTAACATTCAGATGATTGAGTGGCTTTAAAAAACGGTGAAGAGGCTTCACAAAGACGAGCTTTGTTTATAGCCGTCCCTTTCGGCCACACACGGGGATTAGCAAGAGTGCATTTCCTGCACTGATTCATTTGACACTTCATCATTTGTATAACTAACGTCTCTGTGAACAAAAGGAATCAAATGTGCCTCACATGTGGCTCTGCACAGGTGTCTGCTCTCTTCTTACGATTTTTTTTCCTGTTGTTGTCAGTGAAATCAGCAGTACCATAAAACAAAGTTAAGCAACAAATAGATTTTCAAGCAGATAATAGCTGCAATAATCATAAAGGCCGATCCGTAACAGACTGCTGGAGGGCTCCAAGAGGCCCGAAATGATCCAGGTGGGCACAAAGTCCTGAAACATTCTGACTGGTTTAAAGCCTCAGGCTCGTCACCTCTATGCTCAATTACTGAGCATAATGTGATTTGATTTCATTTTGTCCCATTTTAAAGATTTTGTTACAAACTCGTTCATTCTTTGAGGGTGGAGGAGCGGTAAAACACGTTGGCTCCAGCAGAACAGAGTCTCGTTACTCTTGGCTTTGCCTCCATGTCTGGGCCCAGCAGGCGGCGCATCTCAGCAGCCTCTCTGTGTGTGGCCCCGTTGTTGTCATCATCTCTTATATGTTTAGGAGACGGCTGCAACAATCCGAGTAGAACGTGGAGAAATCGCACACGTGTCCCAGTTGTCCTCGGCTCCGTTAGGATGTAAACATATGGGAGCACACAAACACAAAGACATAAAAATACGCGGATGTATGTATAAACATCGATGCATATATCCACTCTAGGTTGTTGCTTTTTTATTTGATTTAGGGAAGCCGTAAAAATATAGTTGCTGAGGTTGTTTACAGGGAGGAAACTGCCACATGGATGTTGACAGTTGCATCACAGTTTCAGTGTTAACCATTGCCCTCTGTGTTCTCAGCCGGGGAACACCTGAGATGTTTTCCATAAGGAGGAACAGGGGTCTGTATTGCTAATGGGACACTTAGATGTCTGGGCTTATGTCATTCTGTCCCAGGGAGCTGCATCCAATCACACCCCCTATGGCTGGGACTTTGCTCACGGCGATCGATCTGTGGCTAACCTCCTTCTATCCCAGCAGCCGTGGCTCGGGCAATTGGAGCCGTCAGGGTCCTGAGGTAAGCCTCTCACCGTCTACCTCGCACAATCCCAAAACACACACACACTCATGCCCTGTCCCTCCTGGCCTGACCTTGATCTGCTTCTGGAGAAAGAAGTTGTCTTGGCATCGTAAGATAATGACAAGAAACTGCTACGACTTCAGTGAAGACTGGTCTTTGACCGCACAATGGCATAACAGGACAGATAAAAGTTAAAATGTCAATAGAGGCTTTGAGCTTAGGGTTTTCTATTCAAATTTAGATGAAAAAATGGAATATGTATCTATTTTTTGACTTTTACAGAATGAGAGCTCTTGTGTTGGTACTCTTTTCATTTGTTCACAAGATGAGGGTAAAGTATACTAATAATGTATGAATGGGCTGCAGATTCTGGTTTTATAGCTGGTTTTGACACGAGCTCTTGATGTAGCTTGACGGTGCAGCTCTAGTGCGGCTAAAGGGTCTCGATAACAACAGTTGACAACTCTTCAAACTACAGCTGATGCTGCCATAAATTTGTCAACAAAATCTCCCTCAGCTTGTCATTTTTCACCCTCCACCTCTTATGTCACTGGCACCCGACAGGCCACCTGACACCAGTGTGATCTGTACTGGGCCAGAGGAACTGTAAAGAAGTTTGGGACTCAATCAGAGGCGCTAATAGCCCCAAATGTGAGCATGTGTGACAAACATGACAACACTGTGATGTTCTGACCCACAACTGGGAAATTTGAAGCAGTTGGTAACAGTTACTTAAAATGTGCCATCTAAAAATGAAAACTGACTCATAATGTAATATTCTTGTTTAAAAAAAGCTTTGCTCATGCTGCAAAATTGTAAAAGTCTGATGACTGTGTCTCTAGTAAACCTCTTTTAATCATGATAAGCTTTATATAAAACATCTGGGTTGTAATTGTTATGCTGAGGCTGATTGTAACCACAATTCAAACATGGGAAATGGCAGGTTAAAGGCTTTAATAATGAAGGCAGACTTAGACGAGGGACACCAGGTTGGAGACAAGATCCAGAGACACAGGGCTATGTTCCCCCAGGAAAACAGGGAAAAAAACATACAAAAAGACACAAATCACAACAATTATTTTGAAAACGTGACATTTTTTTTTAACTTGGGTCACATTTTGAGTGTCATGTCAGTCCTGCAAATGCACACCTTTCCCAGTCAAATTCATTTATATTTACATCTGTGCACCAGCGAATTAACAACCTGGTTTCACACATTGTTTGACACCATATCAAATATTCTCAGTCTTCTTGTAATTTTCATGTTCTTTGTCTCAGATTTTTGCTTCCTGTCCCACCGTCTACAGTTCCCCTCCTGGGTCTCCAGCCTGGGTCCATACTCCATTACCATATGTCTTCAAAGCACCAGTCTACAAATTTTCATCTGAATTTACAAAATCATAGCTGTGCCCACTACACCATTTTAAAAAGTTGTTTAATATGAATGTTTAATATTTAGGTTGCTAGGAAGCTAAAGAGCACCACTGTCAGAGGAATTGTGCACCTGTGTATCTGAGAATGCTGTGAATTATTAAAGTGGATGGCCATTTATCTACATGACTACAGGTCATCTGTCACGAGTCAGACCTTCTTCTGCTTCTTCTCTGAATAACACGTGGTAAAGACAATGGCAGCGTCTGGGCTTATAAGTCGACCCCTCCCCGAACCTTCCCATCATTGTCATCTAATATTGATGCCGTGTCTTGGTTGTAAGCTCCTGCAATGAAGGGCTGATTTCAGATCAGGACACTGATAGAGATGAGAATCAACATATGGTCATGAAAATGGAGATGGGCCCTTTGAAAATAACTCATTAAACCTTCAGTATAAACGGACAAGATATCTCAATTGACACCAGCATAGAGTTACGACTTTGTTCAAAGGGAAAATGGGTTCATATTTCTAAATAATTGTGTCACATGGAAACCTCTTTTCTTGCGTGGACTGGCCTCCAAACTTTAGGGTCAGCATATCTGCAAAAGTCAATATGGATTCATCTCTACGCAATTACCAAAAAGGCTTTATTAAACAGTATAACCATGTTTATAAAAACTGAAGCACACAGAAAAAGCATGCCGGCTGCTGGCCGGAGGGTGGGCTGGAGGGGCTTGTTTGCACTTTGCTTGTATTCTAATATGTCCTTTATGAAAAGCTTTACTGAAACTCTGTGTGTGGTCCACCTCGGTCCAGTCTGCTGTGCGGATGGCCGCCACGGCTGGTTGTTGTCTTCTCCAATTCATTTTTCAGCATCGCGGCCGGTGTTGATTATAATAAAACCAGATTATGAAAACACTCCGGAGTCCCAAAATGCACTGACAATTTCAAATATCAACAAGGAGATATGACAAAAGGGGCACTGGCAGCACTCTGCCAATGCTGGTCTAAACAGCGTTGCTGAATGAATCAAAGGTTATTGCATTATTTGTCTATATTTCATCATACTGTTTGCAGATTTGTTCCAGAAACTGTTCCCAGAAAGTGCACCAAAGTGTGTGTGTGTGTGTGGGCGGGGGGTGGGGGGTGGGGGGGGAGGGTGAAGGGGTGGAGGACTGTTTTTCTAGTCTATTTCATGTTAGTGCAAAGCAGTTTGATGCACTGATCCATCCACTGTAAACTCCATAAATGCATAAATGTCCCTTTTTTACTTGGCTTTAATGTATTTTTTCTAAACGATAGACAAAAAATAGAAATCAAGAAGAATTTGTTTCTTCCACCATTCATATATTGGGTCTTGTACAGTTAATCTTTCACAGTCCCTTCCTCCTCCCATTATCCTTATGATGGTGCAGTCTTTTCCTTCTGCCCTGCCCATGAGCACCTCTCTGGAGAAATATCGCTCTGTTGTGGGTGCTAATCATGTTGAGCGGTTTAGTCTTTCATAAACAGTGTAAAAATTAGGCCACACTAACAATCTGGTAATTCAGTAGCGGTTGGCGGGAGCAGCAGCTCTTCCATTTCAGGCTGGATTATGAATCCATGTGCAAAGCTGTTGCCCTCTTAATGATGGCCCTGTGATATTACAGCTGCTCACAATTAGCTAGGTCTCTCCCCCCGGTCGCCAGAGCTCCCCTACGTAAATAAATGCTGGGGCGGGGAAGGCAGGGCACAGTAAGCGCTGAAACAACACGGCTGATTTGGACATCTGGTCTGGTAATAGAAACGTCTCTGCTACACTTTGACGTAATGAATAAAGATTAGAGTCTTGCGTTTAAAGCAACCTGTGCTGATGATGGAAACATGGCGCGCGTCATACATCATCGCTTGTCCTTATGATTAGCTATTGGAGTGGAAGGTTATTCAGGGTCAGTGTGATGGAGGGTGGGAGCTGGGTGAAAGTGGAGGAACAGAAGGAAAAACTAAAAAAGACTATCAGTGAGAGACCTTGAGCTAATGCTAATTCTTTGAGTGTCAGGCATAGAGACCTCTTCATAGATTCATATCCGTTTGATGAAGAGCTTCCTACACTGTTCATCAATAAAAGCCCTAGTTCCATCTTTGTGTCACATTTAATTGTGACTACGCTGGGTGAATCTAAAGCCACAGACGAAACCTTGGCTCAGTCTCAACAGAGGCAATAACAGTAAAATTCTTAGGTTCTAAGGTAGATATTCCGTCCATTTGTCCTACTTTGGTCACTGACACGTTATTTGTTCCTAGTCCTTTCCTCGTTTGTTTTCTCGCATCCATCCGATGCTCACCTTGCTGTCGGAGACGGAGCCACTCTTCTTCAGTCCACTGATCAGTAATCAGCTTTGATAGATAGTTTTTGTGGGCTTCACTTTCAAGATAAAGTTGTCCCTTACCCATCGTAAAGGTCAGGGGCAGCTTTTAATTAACCAGGAGGGAAATGAACTAATGGGGCTTTTGGTGTGGCATTTAACAAACACACGGACATACGAGTTGCTCGTGTCACTGTTTTGCATGTGGTTAACTTTGGTTCTTTACATAGGGATGACAATTTTTCTGGGGTTTAGATTATTTTACCGACGCTTATTAGGTTTAATTTCTGTTTTTATGTCATAAAGAAAGATGAAGAAATGGAGGAAGCCTCAAATAGCCCCAAAACAACATAAAACCTCAGATGTGAAAGCAAAGCAGCTGTTGCAGTTGCTGCAGTTGCTGCGGTGCTTTGCAGCCTGTTTTCCCCAAGAATGCAGTTTATACCCTGTATACAGAAGGCATCGGGAGCTAACGTAGCATGAAGGGTGAATGCCATCAGCCGGGCATGAATGATGCACAGGATGCTGGCAATTTTACACCAAACTCACTTCCAGCCGGCAGAATAAAATCTGCCTCTTTGGCCATCTTGATGGTTGCACACAAGGGTTTCACGCTGTGACTCAGTGTCCCTAATGTACCTTTATACCCTCCTGATCTTTACCACACTCCTTTGGTCCCCACAACGTCAACCCCCCACAGCTGTATGTGCGTGATGCCTAGGATCGCCATCTGGCCTGCGTTGAGGACTGCCACCGTCATCTGCTGATAATTACTGTCACCTGCATGTTGCGCAGTGGGATAAACACTTAGCGTAACCAGCGACAGATCCCAGCAACGCCATGCCTATTAAGAGCCGTTTGGTCCCTGACACGCTGCGGCCTTCATAAACTTACAGTAAAAACTGAGTAGAATATACTCACATAGGGTCCATTTCTGCTGTTTGTCATTACCACCGTCATTTTCAGGTCAAGCCACGGTTTCCCACTCGCATGTTTAGATGTCCAAATCATTGACCTTTGCATGCAGGAAATCCATCTGGGCTGATATACAGTATCTCAATGATAAATACTTCCCCCTCAAATATTTATAATAGGATCAGGAAACCACAAGAACATAATAGTTTAAATTAGAGCCATCAAATGCAAGTGGTTGTTAGACAACATCCATTTTATTTTGAAGTTCAGAGTGTTCCATTTTTATTACACACTGTGGTGGGTAAAAAAAAAAAAAAAAAAAAAACAGGAAAGAAAAGGAAAAACGTTGGAGTCAAGGGCTGCAATCATAATGATTTAATGACGGCTTCTCTTCGCTGCAGTACAGTGTAAATTGTAGTGGCCAGAGAATAAAACTTGGTCCCCTGCAGTCGTTTATCTTCCAGAGCTTTGGTCTCTAAATCTACTGTTAACACAGATGATTGTTTGACCTCTGAAAGGAAGTTGAAAATGTTTTGGAAGTTTGTAAAGGAACAATTATGTTTCTGCAGAGATCCTGAGAAAAAGCTAAGATAATACATTCTTCTTATTTAGAGCAAATGAAATCAAAAGGTTTACAGTTGTTAACGGTCCTTTCCAGTGTTTATTAAGCTACAGTATTTCTCCCAATGCAGATACTTGGAACCAGAAACTTTTAGATAAACTCCGTTCTTTTTCAGGTAATGTTTTTTAGATTTATCTCCTAAAAGTCTTTTGATAGAGGTGAGATTTTCCAAAGGTTCAGGAACTTTAGTCTTGCTCCTCTGCTGAACATTTCTGATTGGCTAAAGACAATCAGCACTTAACAGTCAAGCACCATGTCGCGTTAGATGGAGAGTTGCTCCCAGGATGGTCACACTAGGATGGTTCCAGTTCCAGGAGCTACAGAAGTAGCTGCAAAGCTGGGCTACTGTATAATAACCGCAGCAGGTCATGTGTCATGCTGGCATTTTAATCCTTGAGGCCACAATGGAGGTCAATTTCTCTATCATTGTTAGCTCTGATGTTTTCATATTTTCATAAATATATATATATATATATATATATATATATATATTTTAAAGTTGACAGTTTGATGCTGATAGTTCCATGCCTTCACCACAATTGAGGAGTGGGCTGAAAGCACCCTGATTTGAGGTCCTGAACCTGCACTGAGAGCAGCTGATCATTGTGAGCAGGATAGATGTGTATATTAAATAGTTTACAAAATGAAGCCAGCTGTGTTTCCCCTGCATACTGTGGCTTCCTGACACGCACCATTAAACCTTATTAGCTACTTCCTTTAACTGAGATCCTCCTCACCCCATCTTCCACCCCTCATATTAGCGTTTTTTTCCCTGTTCCTCCAACTGGAAATTATTTGCTTTATTGCAGAGCGTCAACGTCTTGCTGTAGTTTTCTGACGTGACATAATTGGCACTTTAGAATATAATCATGGATGCAAACTGTGTGATCGTGGTCTTTAATGTCAAAATTTCAGCAGATTGTTGATCACTTAGTTCTGCCTCCGCCTCTGCCCCCCAGAGTCTGGCTGTGAGCACGAGTCATGTCCAATCACTCTGTCATTCTGGGTACCTTCTCTCAAAAGTCCTCCCCTCGCCATGTCACTCACAAGTCATTAGCTTTGAAATGACTCATAAAGAATCAATTGAAAATGATCACAATAGGATGTGAATATCAGAAGGACGTGGCTCGTGAACGGATGTCAACGTGCACATGTAGCATGCATTTCAGACACATTATTGCTTTACTCAGACGTTAGCAGCAAAACCAAATGGTTGTGATAACTGAGGCAATGTTTTGACGTGGCAGTAATTTCTTGGCAAAGGCAAGGTGGAATAAAGGAAACAAGTTCAAGCAGACTTACAGGTCAGCTCGCACGTGTCAGCCTGGAGGCCTGCAGGCTGCAGCAGACAGTAGACAGTAGGTTTTATGTATAAAGGTAGGTAAAAAAGAAAGGCAGGTACATGCTACGCTCCCAAAGGGATCATCTTTAAGTTTAGTTTTTTTTTTGTTTTTTTTGTTTTTTTTTACTTTTTAGGAACCAAAATTAAATTAAATCTTAATAAACGATATTTACTCACTTTAATTCAGCACACATGGACGACCACATTGTGGTTTGTCTATGAAACTAAAGGTGATGTCATGCTTTGACCTCAGAATGTTGATGTATTTTAAAGTTGCTGGAGTAATTTCCTTTAATACCTGGGTGGTCCCTGTGAGAAAAGAACGGGTGTGTGCGCGTGTGTGCATGTGTGTGCAGGGTCGGCGTCGGCCTTAGAGAAATTGATAACTTCCTTTGTCGACAGATGTATTAACAGCAAAATCTCTGTTGTTCCTTAATAATATGAAATCGGGGCAGCCATCCCCTGCAGCATTAGGGGGGCTTGATGGGTGGAGGGTGGGGGGGATGTTGGTGAGAACCTGGAGTGGAAAATGACCACACAGGCGTGATCAGCTATTGTGGTTTATACTGTGTGTGTGTGTGTGTGTGTGTGTGTGTGTGTGTGTGTGTTTGTGTGTACTCTGGTGCCATAAGTTTAGGCTTTTAACATGTTGAGCAGGTAAGATTGACAGGTTATCACAAACTTGTAGTGTAGAATGAAAAGATGTTGATAGTTAAACTCTAAGTTTGGATTCAGTTTGTGTAAATATGACTTAAGCACTAGTATATTCAAAGTGATGCTCTGCAGACACCTATCTGTGTGAAGCACCTGATTGAACAACTAATTTGTAATTCAGGGTTTTTTACATAATGAAATTAATTATCCGATTAAAAATGACATTAAATCTATTTTAATGTTAATGCAGCATGAGATTTACTCCTTTCAAGATCTTACTGAAGGAGCTCATAATATCATCCCCTCTTTTTGCAGCAACATCTGTTTATAATCTATTCACAAAGGTAATAAAAGTCAGCGCTCCTTGGAAGTTTAGCGTTTTAAATAGGATTGCAGATTAAGTCAATATCTCTCCACAAGGCGTGCTGATGTTTTCAGAGAACAATCTGTAATGCAGCTCTCTACTCGACACAGGACAGCCAGATTAATGTGTTCCTTCACCAAATTGAAGGCCAGAAACAGATATTCTTCCCCATTTCTCTTAGAGGAGCCCCGCATGTCCTTGAAGCTTTGTGAAGTGTGATTTGTAAATGAGATAGGCGAGTATTACAGACCCTTGGTATTTCTCTTGGCATCCAGCGATCAATTAAATTGCGACAATAATAAATGTATACATTCAGAGCGATTTCTCTGTGGTGACAAATGATTTTACCCTTGAGCTATTGACATTGTCTGGGAATAAGCTGTGTCTGTCCCTGTTGTGTATTCTGTCTGAGGGCTCCTACCTCTGCTTGGGGAGTCTAAGGACACAGCAGACATGTATTCATCATTAGCATGTTAGCATGGATGCACAGCATGCAGGCGTTTTCCCATGTTGGAAACTAAGAGGTGCAGAAATCTCTCCATTATTCTCACCACTTCTCCCCTCACAGGTCAAAAGCAAAGATTTAATCATTGTTCTTACTTACAAAAGGATTCAGGATGAAATATTTGTGTGCTGGTGTTGCTGGCTGATAGCATCATTAGATGGAGGTAATTGGATCCCCTGTAGTTAACTGAATGATGATTGTGAGCTCTCTTATTAAGTAGGATGAGAAAATTAAAGACTCGCATACTCTGTGTTCTTGCGAGTGACATTTTCTGCACTCATTAATTTTACAACTCTCTTCGGATGTTTGCTCCACTTACCATTTCAAAGATATTCACTCCATCTCTTTCTTTCTTTTTGGCATTTGAAAATTGAAAAATACATCTTCTAATTCCCCCTTTTATTTTATTCATGCCTTTGATATGTTACCTGCTTTGTATGACTGATTAGTTCGAGGGGTGATGGAATTGTAGTAATAGAAGTCATTAAGGCTCATGGATGGGGGATTTAATATCACCAATCTACAAGCCCCTGAAAGATCTATCGATAGCTGGGATATTTTCTAGCAGCGAGGGGGGGTGGTGACACATTTAACATATTTCAACAACGTAATTTTCATGTGGTGCAGGTCAGGCTGAGTACAAAGGGCAATAGTGTTGGATTGTGTGAGTTGAATCGGGGCGTATGGTAAGCAAATCAATAAAACATTAAAGGCAGCATGCAGAGCGCAGCCCATTTGGTACCTGTCTGCCAAGGGCAATGGTCTGGCCACTCAGAGAAGAGAGAAGGATTGGAGTTGCTGGGCTTGAGGAATGCTTTGGCACCAACATAATTGGAGGGCAGTTGCCTTATGACTGCAAATTGGGTTTTTGCTCTTCATCAATAGGCATTTTGACAAGCCCCGTCTATCGCGGCGCATCGTGCTCTCGCTACGTCGAGCGAAGACAGAAGTATCCCAATAATTACGTTACATGTCCACCCACCCCCAGCAAGCCCTCCTCATTGCTGAACAGGAAAAGCAATATGGTATAATTAGGTTTGATTTGGACAGTGGTGGTGGGAAAGGGGAGGGCTCGACACTTTTCTGTAGAGATGTACAGATGAATGAGGTTACCATAGCGATGCACATCTGTACCCGCTCGTGTGTAACGCAGAGGCAGGTAGAACAACACAGAGAGTTCCATCCTGTCAGATGAAACTGACACTAGCCTGCTGTGATAGATGAGCTAATGGTGCCTAAATTCAGATGTGCCAGTTAAAAATGGTTAAGGTTATTCTGAGTTTTGTTCACAGCTGAGTGAGAATGTAAAAGAAAACAGAGATCGTTCCCATCTGAAGAGCTTCGACTCATCTTCCAGACTGGAGGCTTAAATAAATAAACGTTTGTATTTTAGCAACACTGCTGAGAGGAACCGGAGTCAGTACCTGTCACTGCACCACCACAACTGCTGCCAGTTGTCAGTTTAAGCTTTTTCTAGGGTAAAGGTGATGTTCGGAGAAGGCATGCACCATTTTACATGATGAATCTACGTGGCGCAAATATGGTCATGGTAGATATGTTTGCACAAATTTAAAATAGACTGCAAGACGTGGCTGAGTTTACAGCCTTGTAAAAATTAATTTGTTGTGAATTACAGGAAAAGCAAGAAACTGGTATTGTTATCAAAATCAGTGATGATAGACAGCTCTTTAAAAAGGTAAGGGAAAAAAGTGCAAAACGAGCTCCTGCAGTTTTACATTCTACGGGAGTGACAGGCCCTGGCTGTTGACAGGGAAAACTGTTGCTCCACTGTCATCATCATTATTGCTGCCTGCACCCACTCATGAAGTCCACAGCTGAACACAACATGTTAACACAGCAGGGCAAGGGGGGGGCTCATCAAAGTAAATTATAATACAGCCACATGTAACCCCTGCAGCCAGTACTGGAGCAGCAGTCAGTCCAGTTTCCCAGGTGATTCATATGATATTTCAACCTGGACCGCCGATGTGAAACATCAGCAGATAGTGTTGAAATATGTAATTAGTGCACATGTGGGGCATTAAAACACAATCATCTAGTTCTTTCAGAAGTGGAAGACAGGCAACCACATTAGCAAGTGGCAGCGTTCACCCTGACTGTCCAGGGCCCGGGGGTTAACAGCACTTCATCCCTAAGAAGACAAACGTGATGATTAAAACTTTAAAACCATGTTCTCTTACTCAGAGTTTACACTTCATGTTACCTTGTTACGGAAATAGAAAATGAGTCCATGAGAAACGGACAAAAGTGATCAGTCCACGTATTGTCTGTCTAGAACTCCCCACGTCTTTCGTCTTTGTGTCTGTGTCCTATAAACAGAGAACTAGGAAAATAAAACAACAGGAAGTGTGTAACAGAGCGAGTATGTTTGGTGCACGGTTTGATTTGTCATCACATTCGCTTTATGGATGTTTCTTCTCTTGTTTCTGTTTTGAAACTGTATAAACTTTTTTGCAGGAGATGTACACAGATAAGTGGATGTTTGGATTGCTCCTTGTTTAGTCATCCCAGCGTCTGAGTCGCAGTCATAATGAAAGCAATAATTGCAAATTTAATTTTGACAAAGGCGATGCTGAGATTAATATCTGGGATGCTAGCTTGCAGACATAACTTCTAAATCCCTAAAGTATGTCTCATTTATAACTGTAAACAACATTTTTTAACAAACTTCCCATCATGCATCAACCACAGTTATAGGTTCATAAAGTCCAGCCCGGTTGCCACGCATGAGTTTCCCGGGTAGGAGTTGCCCGCGAGTAAAATCGATTATCCTGATATTTTGGAGGCATATTTCTTTAAAATTGGACAGTCTGGGGATCTGTAATAAACCTAAGTGCCGGAATGAAGAAAAAGCTCCTTTTAAAGCTATCCACCTTGGGGAGCATGCCAGTGGAAATCCTATGGCTCTATCAATGCATCAAAGCAACAAATTAATCCTGAATACAACACATGTACAGGCAGGTAAATGAAGACAAAGCCACAGTGGACCTGGGCTACACGCCTGTTATTACAGGACGCTGATAAAGTCCTCCCCGAGCCTTACAAATAGCTTATTGGGAGGTGTGGGAGAAAGTTATTCTTAATAAGCCTGTCACTTTACAAGGTAGTGTAAGGGAGAGAAAAATGGAGCAAAGATGCAATGAACCGATGGTGCCACTCTGATCCGTGATTCATCTTGTGATTATATATCTCAGGAGAAGGACTAATTGCAATATATGAAAAAGACATCACAGACACCAGAATGCAGCGGACCCCACTAATTATTTTCTTCTTTAAATAATACCAACACTGTTGCTCTCTGATGGCTAAGCTCTGGCTCATTGTCATGATAAAGAAAACCTCACGCTAGAAGATGGTTTCAGAGCTGTGACTCAGGAGCGACTGGAGCGAAGCTGCAGGACCAGAGAACTGCCAACCGGCTTTTAATTGCAGTGGTGATTCAGTAATTGTTGCATGATGGAGATCAGCTGTTGGTGCTCTAACGAGGTTCTGCTCAATCCATGTTTCACGCTAGAACTAAAGCAAGAAGAGACTTGAGATCATTGGTGAGGTCGAAACAGCTGTAGGTTAAAAAAAAGAAAAAAAGAAAAAAAGAGATGGTCAAACAAAACAACTCCAGAAACACTTCTATCTAAAATCTGTAATAGCTAAAGAGTGCAGACAGTTTATTTAGACCAAATTGTTCATTTATGCTTTTGCAAACTATTTGAACTAAATGGTAACCAAGTACACAAGAAATACATCGCGTTCATTTGTAGAATCTGTCAGTGATTCAGAATCAGAATCAAAATCAGAATTACTTTATTCATCCCCGAGGGGAAATTTTCTTTGTTACAGAAGCAATCCAACCAGAGCATGTAAATCGAAACAAGTTAGATAAAAGATAAAAAGATCTCACTATAATTATACATCAGTGACATATTTACAATTATCGACACATGTGAATTGTAAAATTAAAGTGCAGCGTTCAACAGTTTGATGGCGACAGGCAGGAAAGATTTCCTGAATATTGGATGCCTCTTACTGGCATTTTGTATAAAGCATATTTTTTCATGATTACACCCATGGTGTGAAAAGAGATTACTTCAAAGATTATTTCCGTCATTTCTGACAGAGTTTATCACTGAGGTGACATGTTCAATCCCCTGCAGATCCAAAAGAGGCTGCTTCCCCCCCCCAGAGATGACTTCCCTTTGATAGTGAGCTCTGAAAGCTTCCTGTCACTTAGTGCAGTTTGACGACATCATCACGCTGGCCATTGATCCGTTGGCTTGACTCTGCGTTATTAAGATGACAGTGGCGAGTGCAGGCGTGCATGGCGTGTGTCCCCACTGTAATGCACATCTCGAATCCATTATAACCAGATTAGATTCCCTTCTCCTGGAAGTGCTGCTCTGTGACAGAGGGCATCATCTTTAATGGAGTTTGTGTGAAATTAAATTATATGAGCATCAATAAACATAACATAATTCAGAAGAGTAAATGGGCTTAATTTATTGGACGGGCAGGCAAAATAGCACCAATGTGTGTGTGTGTGCGTGTGTGTAGAAAGACATCACAGGGTTGTGTCTAAAAGGTGGATGAGAAACCCATAAAGGTGGCGAGCGCATGTGTTTCAGAGAGGGCATTTATACAGCAGGCGTGAAGTGACAGAGATACAGTAAATGTTAACGTGAGGCAGAGCATGTATGTGTGTGTGTGTGTGTGTGTGTGTGTGTGATAGTGTGTTCAATATTCCAAGGCAGGAATTCAGAGCAGCGGGAAACTGGCAGATTCTTCATCCACATGAGTGGGTAAAGAAAGTTCAACCTTTTATTAGAGAAGACTGTAATTTAATGGGCAGGATGCACACACATGAGAGTGTGTGAGAGTGGAGTGAGAGATGAAGTCAGAGGGTGGTGAGGGAGAGGGGAGAGAGAGAGAGAGACAATGAAAGAGAGAGTGAGGAAGACAAAGATAGGATTGAGGGACACATGTAAAGACTGCAAGGAGATGGTGATGAAAATAGAGGCAGAATGGGGGAAATGTTCAGAGTGTGTGTGTGTGTGTGTGTGTGTGTGTGTGTGTGTGTGCGTTTGCACTTGACTTGATGGAGTTGCGCTGCAGTTGTAACAGTCAAAGGTTTGATTGCCAAGGTGGGAATCGTGCGGAGTTGTCATTTTGCGTCTTAACCTTTTTTCCCGAGGAGCTTTTCTTTTTTTCTTTTTCCTTCTTCTTTTTTTTTGAGGGGGGGGGGTTAATAATCAAAAATGATCTGCTTCACTAGAGCAGATAAATAGTGTCAAACACAGCTGGGATGGAGAGGGGCTGACTGGCCACCACAGAGCTAAATTGACGGTTGTAGCTGAGCTGGAGACGTGGGGGGTGGTTGGGGAGGCTGCTCTACTGTATAACATGAATAGACTTCTAGGTGTCTTTTTTTTCCACCCGTTCTGTCGTTTGTGTGATGAGCCAAAGTCAGAAGACAGGAGGTGCGGATGTAAAGCCAAGATGGGGGAGCTGAACCAACAGAGCAGCTTCACAATGGCCTTTCAATTTACTACCCTAGGCTGACGTTTTTATTCAGGATTTCTTTTCCTTTCTCACAGCCTGTGTGTATTTAAGAGATGCTCGGTGCAGTGTTGACTCTGTGTGAGGGATTATGTCATAGACACGCACACACACGCACACACACGCACACACACCCACACACACACACAACCACGCAGGAAAAGGCTGGAACTGTTGAAGACGTATGTCACTGTCACTTGTTTCTCCTCCTCCCAGTAGGCCTGACTGTTTTTGAAAGATATACTGTCCACAAAACCCTCTTCCTCTTTATCCCATAAATCTGTGTGTGGTGGATAAGAGGAGATGAACTGAGAGGGGAAGAAAAGCAGCTCGCTTTAGTTCATCATCTTTCATTCTCCCAAGCATCCACCCATCTCACCCCAGCGCCAGATTTGTGTCCATAATCCTGGATAATTTACAGTATTATCTTATTTGTTCCTTTCTTAAATGCGCTGATAACATCTCTCTGGATGATGAGTACAACGGTGGGGAGAGGAAGGTGTGGTGGTGGGTGGGGGGGTACAGAGAAGAGGAAGAACAGACAGAGAGAGACTGTTGAACCTTTTTTGACCGGCGCTACAGGAGGTTATAATCAAGTTATTGATACGTAATTGATAATAATCTGAGAGCTTCACCCTAAACATTCGTGATGTGTAAAATTGAGACAACATGAATTTCAGTTGCTCGTGAGTGTGCTTTCAAAGGTGGACTTCAACAAGTGTAAAAAAAATATACACTTCTGAATCACTAAATATGAGTGAGAGAGATCAACTACAGAAGTCAGAAAGGTAGATATTCCCTGTCATAATGTGTGTGTGCTCTCTCTCTCTCTCTCTCTCTCTCTTTCTCTGTCTCTCTCTCTCTCTCTCTCTCTCACACACACACACACATATGTTTACATGCCAAAGGTTCATTATTCAGCAAAAAGAAAACAGCCTTTTGTCTCCCAGTGACACCACCACATAAACTGGGTTAAAAAATCTTTAGGCTGGAGCATGTGATCATTGATGTTGATCTCAGAAATATAGTACAAATCAATCGAGGAGGGTCAAACCTTCGATTCAGGTCTTCTACAGTTTAGAACTCAGGCACATTAGTACAAAAAAGTACATAAACAGTGAATAAGTAAAGGGTTTGGTTGATTGTGTTTTTAATGTCTGGGGTGATGATGTAAAACAAAGAAAAGGAGCTCACAGAGATGGAAAATCTCCTGCTTTATCCAAATACTAAACCAGTGCAGTTAATTTAATTATAGACATATTTGTGTGAATCACAACAATGCCCCTTTATTAAGACGCCATTGTGCTTGACTGGGTAAACAGCTCCAAGGAGGCAACATACATCTCTGGTACCTCCTTCCACAGGAGGATTATAGAAACACACACCTTTTAATTATTTAACATTCCGCACAGGCCGGGCAGCGTTATCGATGAGGCCGATCGGAGATGAGAGCTTGTTTGCTCGCTGTCGAGGGGGAGTGGTGATAAAGAAGACCCCCGCGTCCTGTCTGCCTCCCTTTAGACCTCTCCAAGCCGTTCCTGTGCTCAGGGTGTGGCTGATGGATGGGCCTGCATTTCTCATACCCGGGACTCCCCTTCATCCCTCCCTCCCCTAGAGACCATCCCTTAGCCATGGACAGGTGATACAAGTGTATATTTATTTATTTCCTTTAATACTCTTCTTTATCTCCTTCATTGTTTGCAGGCCTGCAAGATTGATCAATATTTAATTTTCTGCGAGGAGGAGTGGTGAAGAATCAGCACCTCGTGACACTCAGGAAATCTTCCTCCATACGTCTGCTTCATTCTCATATCTTCCTCATCCTTCCTTTTTTATCCTTTTCCTCCATCGATCAACACACTTTGAAACGGAACAAAAAAGGAGGACTGATCATCCAGCTGGACGGCCTGGTTAAGAACAGGCTGATTTGGTGACCTTTGACCTTGCACAGTCATCTGCTCTGCTTCCCTGTCTTTTTAATGAGTGAGACATCAAATCAATTTGTCACTTCAGAAACTTTGATATCAAGCCTCAAAGAGACATAATAATAATAAAAATAGGCCCAAATAAGAAAAGAAAAAGAATGCATCTTCTCTTTTTAGGATATTGCATAACATCAGAAAAGGATTTTTTTTTCAACTGCATGTGGAAAATTTATTAGATTAATTTGTTTTATACAGCAAAACTGTGTGTATAACTGTTATACACACAGTTTTACTTATAATAAAGAATTATAAAAGAAACAAAAGCTTGGTATCATGGTGTGTTTGTGTTTGTTGGAGTATTTGAAAGGGGCGAATTTTTATCCAACGCAAGTCCCTTCTCGTCCTGACCCTTGAGCCCTTTTTAATTAACTGGTGCATTTCATTTAGTGCAGCAGAGGGCCATTTACAGACTTTTAACCAGATTCGCAGATGTGACGGAAAAAAAAATATATAAAGAAAAAAAAAACAGCAACTTTGTTTATGTTAAGTGGCTTTAAGTGCTGTGATAGGAATCACAGCTGGGAAGCTCACTTTTAGGCATCAAAGGGGCTGCAATGTATGGCATTTTTCCCGTTTAGATGCTATTTAACAGAAGAATGTTAAGAGGCTCTTTGTGGACTGAATGCAATCCTGCAATTAATTTAGAAAAAGAAGAGGAAAAAGACGCATCCCTGTGTTTGCTCATCGATTATCAGCACGGTTGTACAGTAGATAATCATGAAAGGGGCTGATAGCTCCAGCTGCAGGCCCTGCACTCGGGTGGAAGGCCATGCCCCCACAACCCTCATTAAACCCCACTCTCTCGGTAATCAGCAACAGAAGGGTGCAGGGGGGGAGTTGTTTCAGAGGAGGAATTCAAATTTTCATATTCAACAAGGAGAAAACACAAAGTCCAAACTGGCCCTGAGATATCCCCTCTGGAGGCTTTAAAGGGGGTGATAAAATGTTATCAGGAGGGGGAAAATGGAGAGAGAGAGTGGGACTTTTATGAGTCTTTCACTCTTTGTTGCAGAAGCCCATTTTGGCTCCATCTGCCCAGGATCCACATAGCTCACTAATGGCGCTGTGCAGCATGTGGTCCCTGGGGTTCAGAGCCAGGTGTTGGTGTTAATGCTGCAGCCCCGACAACACCTGTTCGAATCGGTTCCAGCTACCAGCCAGACGTCTGCTCCGATTAGCCCGCTTAACCAGACTGATATGGAAATCATCAAAATAAGCCTGTCCCGCAGAATACAGAGAATCTGAAGTTCTATATATCTGATATTAACATTAATATGGAAATAAATATAATTTTCATAACACTGGTAACATCACCAGATCAGCATTAAGTAGATTATTAGAACCAATAATAGAATAAATAGGGATATAAGGAGTCTTTTCAATTAAATAAATAGATATTTAGATGTTCTTGTTTTCAAAGAGTTCATCAGGTGCCTATCACGTTGTTAGTGTTTAAAAAAATGCCATTAAAACGAGTGCGGTTGCAGTAAGTCACGTGACCCACGCGTATTTACGGGAACACACCTGTAAGCGCTTATCTGGCCGTATTCACCAGAACCAGCAGAAACCATGCATGAGCCATGCTTTTTTTTTCTTAAGTGCAACCATTTCAAACCATAACAGTTGGTGTGGTTTTTTTTTTGTTTTTTTTTTTACCTTTTCCTTGTGTGTTTCTCTGACTCTTGTGATATTTAAGGTGGAGACAATACAGCTGTGAAAAGCTGGATAAAGTTTTTCTTTTACTTTACATCACGAGGGGAGCAAAGGTCACAATAGATGGTGCTCCAAAACGGGCACAGGCACTAACTACCCACAGAAGTCAGAATCTCCTCTGGATGTCCCGGCTCTGTCCCGGCTCATAAAGGCACTCCTCAGCAGCTCCCACCCGGGGCTGTTATGACCTCTTAAAGAGCCGAACTTTAAACTATCCCTCTCCTGCTCACTGGTCCACAGAGGCCAAGTTCTTGCCAGAGATTATCAAAGTTAACAGGATTTTAATGGATCCGGAGAGACCGGTAAAGTCCCCACCAGGGCCAGGTAGCGCCAATCTCTCGCGACCCCTCCCGCACCCTCTTGTACTCAGGCTGCACACCCAGGCCGCGGCTAAATGCTAAACAGATGGCTGCTCCTAAATATAGCCGGTCCGGCTCAAACTACAAAGGGAACCCACCGTGAAATGATACGGTATTAACGCAAAAACACCATCCGTGGGTCAAAATACAGCACTAACCTTTCGCTCTGCAAATTGAAAATTAACCTTATTCACAGCTGATGTCCTACATGGTTTGGCTGTCAGGAGAAATGTTGGGGGGTGGAGGGGACTCAGTGGTGATGAAGTCAGATTATAGTTATGACTGTGGGCTTGTCCTCTCTTTCCTCTCACCTCTCCCAGACTGACAGCAGCTGACCGAGCTTTCACCGCTAATCTGTTCCACTGCATTTCATTTCCATCTCTGCTATTTAAAACCGAGACTCTTTTGAACATTCCCCAGCCATATTCCGTCATTTCCAAGCATGGGGGGGATCATTTCCACCTCATCCGCTCAGCAAAACAAAATGCCAGTCATTTTTCATAGAATTCTGAAATCCCAACATAAATGAGTCAAGGTTCAGTGTATTTTCTCCTGGATTATTGCATTCATACAAATAGGCTGTTCTTTGGACATTAATCCAGGCCCTAAACCCCCCAAGAAAAGGCTTATGATGCTAACCTTGTCATATTCAGCAGCTGTCAGCAAAATGGCCACTGCACCGAGCCAAGCGGGTAGAGTGGCCTATTCATTATCCTAATCTCATTAGTTAAGATCTGTTAAGTAGATACCAGTTTTAATGCATGCTTTTCCCTTTTAATTATTGACCATAAATTCATTGGAGTGCATTAGGGTCCCGGGGCGAAGAGCAGAGCGGCTCCTGATAGATTAGAGGGCAGGCACATTATCTAAATGTATATATCTGACTGATCGCAGCGGCTTCAGCCTCGTGAGTGTCACAGCATCAATTCCAGTTTGACATCTTGACCGTGGTGGTGGACTCTTGTCACAGAAGACTCAGGCATGGCGGGGGAGTGAAGAAAAAGTGACGGCATGATCCCCCCGATGGCACCGAATAGTTCCTGAGTGGTAACAGATTAATTGTGGGTTAGTTCATGGTTAATCATGTTACAGGTTAAATCATTGAAGGATTAGGGTTGGTTATGGGAATGAGCACAGAACTGGGCCAGCATGCTGGTGATGTCATGTTGAGTAGAGTCAGGAGGGAAAATGGGAAGAGAAGGAGGAGAAAGAGGAGGAGGAGATGAGGAGGAGGGGGCGGTGAAGACTTCGAGCTCACTTGTCTCTCCTTTCACAGGCTTCTTTTCTTTTTGTCACACTTGCTGTGTATCTGTCCAAGACAAACATTATCCTGTCAGTCTCTCACACACACACACACACACACACACACACACATTCACACACACACACACATATATATATAAATATATATATATATATATATATATATATATATATATATTCTAGATTCAGACCACTTTGCTTTGGCACATGTTTGACTTATCTGATTCTGACAACTTAATGACTGATTGGCTGTCCAGAATTCCCAGTTAAACCAGTGTGAGTAACAGGTTGTACAGGAGGAAGGAAACAACTCGACACACAATCTTCATGTAAAGTGCTTTTGTACGCACAGTTTTGTATATGTTATGTAATAGATTTTGAGGATATATATCTCAAAACTTTTTTTCATTTTGATCCAAGTTCTCTTGTCCTGTCTTTTGAGCTGCCTTTGTTTGTTGTTTCTTCTCTCTCTCGCTCTCTCTCTCACACACACACACACACACACACACACACACTCAAATGCATGCTGTCATACATACAGTAATTACTGGGAATAGATGACAATGAACATTTTAAATATATTCTATTAATGCTGGGAAATACTGTATGTCATACACAATCACACACAAACAATTACTGTACATAAAATGATGATTAGAAGGTTTAATTAACAGCTACTTTCCTGTCTACAGGAAAATACACTCACAGTGACACATCGCTGACAGAGGCTCAGACTTATTTGCGGCTCTATGCAGCTTCTGTGCTCTGCTGCACTGAAGCTGGTGAGTTTGCTGGAGCCAAACTTGTGTGTGTGTGTGTGTGTGTGTGTGTGTGTGTGTGTGTGTGTGTGTGTGTGTGTGTGTGTGTGTGTGTGAGTTATTAACAGCCTGCTTCATATATTGTGCTCTAATAGAAGTGAGGCAATCATTGGCCAGCTAACATGTATGAATGGGAGGTCATAACAGTCATAGTGTATCGGCCATATTAACGAGTCAATAAGAGCCCAGGGCAGGCTGATTTAATTACCCCAGCAGTCTGATGAGGCTGCCGGCTCCCCCAGTAAGTACAGAATATATGTCATAATCATAACAATGTTGAAAATTATGAACAGGTCAAAGCAATATCCTTTTGTGGTTTGTCACAGCTAATCATTCCACTGAATGATCACACACTGGTGTGTGTTCATGCTGCGCCTGCGGTGCTGCTGCCTTTATTGGGTTTGATG
Source organism: Pao palembangensis (assembly GCA_015343265.1). Taxonomy (NCBI): domain Eukaryota; kingdom Metazoa; phylum Chordata; class Actinopteri; order Tetraodontiformes; family Tetraodontidae; genus Pao; species Pao palembangensis. The sequence goes on from CM027088.1 coordinate 9,603,225, forward strand.
AATTATAAAGAGAAAGGGAAAAATTAAAAGTCTGTAGTTAAATCTAATCACTTTTACTTATTTTTCCTCTGCTAATTTTTTATACATTAAAAATGAATAGAAATTCCATGTTGATTTGTAAAAAGTGACAATAAATACAGACGTGCATAAATGACGCCCTGCGGCTCAGCTATTCATATCTGCTCACAGTACGTTGGCAAAAACTGGATCCTTTTCTTTGCTAATATTTCAGGATTTAATGATCTATCAAAGCCAACTTGACATCCAGTCATTTTCCTGAAATACCTTAATAAATAAATGGTTTGCGTCCATGTTGCTTTTGTTCTAAATGAAGGATTACGTCTGAATACCCGGCACCATTCACCAAGCAAAAATAATTAATTTGGAAACATAGTTGCCTGAAATTTACATATAAATTTGTTTTGTATTAAAATAAATCAATAACACAAGTATGCCATAATGACAAATGACTCCCTCAAGACTAAAATTTAAATTAAAATGTTAAATGTGGGGATTTTATTTCAAAACAATTTCTTCTTGACCTTTATCATTTAAAGTCAGTTCATGGCTGGCTGGAATCTTGTGCTTGTGTTCCTGTCACAGTTTTTTATATATTGCTCATTAATATCTAAACACCACAAATGATCAAAATCACAGATTTTTGTCATTTTTAAAAGGCAATATATATATATATATATATATTAATAATGTAATGTAAATGTAATGTAATTACATTAAAAATTATTTAATGTAATGTAAATTATATATATATATATATATATATATATATTAATAATGTAATGTAAATGTAATGTAATTACATTAAAAATTATTTAATGTAATGTAAATTATATATATATATATATATATATATATATTAATAATGTAATGTAAATGTAATGTAATTACATTAAAAATTATTTAATGTAATGTAAATTATATATATATATATATATATATATATATTAATAATGTAATGTAAATGTAATGTAATTACATTAAAAATTATTTAATGTAATGTAAATTATATATATATATATATATATATTATTGGTTATAATTAACCGGTAATTAACTGATAATAAGCTATCAAAATTATCCAATTTTTCTCAGGCTTAGATTAACCTGTACAATAATACTTAAGACCTTAATGAAGCCATTTTTACATTTTTATTTTATAGTAAAATGACTGTTGCTCCAGCTCCGCATGAGCGGCTGCTGAAATGAAGTCGCTATGTCACACCATCACCACACAGTGGCAGCAAAGAAACGAACATGAATGTAAATTAAATTTCAGTTCAATTCAGTTTTATTTATATAACGTTTTTATGTGGGTTCTGTGTGTCTGTGTTGGTGTATTCACATGTACAAACATCACATTTTTGATGTGACTGATACTAATGAATCCTGCCAAAGTGGCTGACGCAGAGTGACTGGGGGACAAGAAAAAGACCCTCTTTCTCTCCCAATGCCTCCAATTGCTGGCCCTTAAATAGCCCCATGTTGGCTGCTGCATATTTATTAGTCATGTATCAGACAAGCGGCTGATGGACACAGATGCTTATTAGTTAGTGTTGCTTCAAAAGAGACCAATATGTGCCCCATGAGGCTCATCACTCACAGGCAAACAGGCATGTAACAGGCATGAGATCAACCTCAGCGGGAGAACATTTATACTTAGCTGACCAAAAAGCAGCTTTTCAAACATTCTCAAAAAAAAAAAAAAAAAAAAAAAATCCTGAAACCCTGATGCTGCATAATAGATATATTGTGCTTCTAGTGCAGGATGTTCTCATGAGAGATTTGACTAATAATAATGCCCCTGTCTTTACTCTTATACCTGCCCAGCTCCAGGTATTTTCTCAGTGGGTTAGGTTACATTGCATCCACATGCATTTTTTTTTCTTCTATATTTTAGCCAGCTTTTATGACCTGAGAGTCCTGCTCTGGGCCCTGCCTGCCATGGATAACATTACCGTGCCTGTTTTAATTAAAGGACATACAGCAGCAGTCCAGGAAACATGAGCGATATTTCAAATTTCAACCGCTACTGTGTTGCCCCTATTTCGCATAGAGCGATTCTGTGGAATGTGCCATAATACTGCTTATCTAGAGATGTTAATATGAGTAAGTCCAGGAGAAAATGAGAAAAGACTTTTTATGCAGAGACTCAAAGACTTAGAGGAGCTACATGTTGCTATGATTTTATGGATATTTATAAACTATTAAAGAGAGTGTAGAAATAAATGATGATTACACAACTGAAATGGAGCAAATGTAATATATTACAAACATTAACACTTGAAAAATATTTAACACAATAGTCAGTGTAATGTAAAATTATAAGGTAATGTTGTAGTGTGTCGATCTACCCAGTAGATGGCAGCAACAACACATGAACGCGGAGCAGGTTCATTCTGCCTTTTTATGAAAAGCTTTCGTTGATACTGTATATACAGACATGGTCCCATTCACACCTGCGGGAAAAGACTGCGCTACACTAACCTGGATTATCATTTTTTTTTTTTTATGTGAATGAAAGTTGTATTACACAATGGAGAGAGACATGAAAAGCTAAACAAAAGAGTCCCCGGGCACCCATGGATCATTCTTTCTATTCACTTGTTTTTCTACGAATTGTTCTGTACTTAGATGTTATTGTAGCCATTTGTGCAGGCAATTCAAAACCAATGTAAACTGTAGTTGTTTGATGTGTAGGGACAACAAGCTGCAAGTTAGACAAGTTAGAAAGACAGACAACTCTTTTTTATCCTCCAGTACAGGAAGAACTCCGTGTTCAGACGTTTGAGGACCTCCTTACTTCTGAAACCACATCACGGAATCATCGCTGAGACATAAAATCTTATTTGCTCCACATCTTTTGTAACCATCTATTTAAAAAACAGCCAGCACGGAATCCGGCCCGCAGCCTGAAAGTAGATTTTGGACAGGTCTGGTTCAAGTGATGATATGTAAATAGTATTCGGCAGTAATTTTCCACCTTAAAGATCTTGGAACGCTGCAAAGCCCACAAGACGGGATGCGCAGACAGAGTACTAATGTGTTCCGAAGGTCGAGCAAACCGGAGCCCCAACGATGCAGAAGTGGGAAATCTCATTTGTCTGGAGGCCTCCTCAGTCATGGCCTGGCATGGCTTGCAGGAAAGTGCGGGAAACGAGGCATTTAGTCACTCGACATGGTGGGTCATGGTTTCAGACTGTTGGAGGGGAATTATGTCGGAGGGGCCAGCATGGAGTGTGTATTCTCAGCTGGGGTAGAAGGGATTCCCTCCGACAAACCCAAGCTTTATTTTCTTACGGAGAGAAGGAAAGTTGGGGTAGGATCAATGTGTGGACGTGAAGACGTGTGAAATTATACTGTCCAGAATTATTTATACATACGACCACAGCTGAAAAAGGGCCATTTAAATCGGTAAAAAACTTGACTTGATGCCTGCACACCTGTGTGCAGCAGCTTCTGATGTGCAGCATGTTTCCATGTGCACATTTCTCAGCACGTTTGTGTATTTGTTCTGTGACAGCATTGTAATTCCTCATCTCCTTTTACTGGAGCGCAATCGCAAAGCCAGACGTTTCCCGGCACACTCTGGTGCGGTTGTGACACACTGCCTCCTGCTGCCACGACTGACAAACTAAATGACCACAGAGCTATGCTGGCTAACATTATTCAAGCAAGGGATGTGTCATTATTAGGCCTGCTTCCCACTTTATTTTGGGAATTGTATTGTTCATCTATTCAGATTAATTAAATACCTTTTTTTTTTTAATCATACTAGCTATTTTAAAGATTTTAGTATAATTTAGCTTTGATGTGGGGCGCTAATTTACTAGTCACAGTTTTAAATTTAGAAGAAAAACTGTAGGACACAAATAAAATCTGTTTTACTGACATTTAGAACAGTCAGTTCCAGATCTGGTACAGTTTGAGGATTGACCATGATAAATGTCCAAACCCACACAGAAGGACATTTGCAACCAAAACAGAACACTCCTTAAAGCAAACTGTGAATCAAAACTAACCTTTTGGCTGAATTAATCAGGCATTACGCTGTATAAATAATAATCTTAGTGTAAACACAAATGAGCACGGCCATGCCCTGTTAGAAAACAACAGGAGCACAAGCAGCACCAGAACACACAACTGCTGCTGTCAAACGCACAGTGGCGTACAGGTGGGCACACCATCCCGCCCTGTCTATTGAAAGTCGGTGCACCTGAGGATAATCCTTGATACACTCCCTTAGGCACACAGCACAGGAAGAGAGTATCCTGTTATCACCTCTCCTGCTCTCTTACCTCTTGGGACAGAAGCTTTTTGAGAGTTATTAAGTAAATATGTAATCTATTTATCTAATATTAATTTGTATGTTGAAACTGGAGGCTGCAGGAGCAGGAGCCAGTTTTCCTACTGGAGTATGTTTCCTGGAGAGGGAGCCTTCATTACACGATTATATGATTCGGTTTCAATGTAGAGGCTCCAAACTGCAGCATCAGGGTATTCCTTCTGATTGCCACCACCGTCTGAGGTCAGGAACACCGCTGCGTGACTCAAGAGGAAAATACGCCACCAGTTTCGGGTTTCCACGAACTGGGGCTGCTCAAGGATGAAGGCTTGTGGAGAGTGAACGTCCCAGAGGGGCAGCAGCTTTATTATGTCTGGAAGAAGAGGAAAAAAAGTTTCTCCATTGCTATTCATGAGTCACGGCTTGTGTTTTAGTCTGCGTTTACGTGCATGTGTGTTTCCTGTTAAGCCTTAAAGGCATTAAAAGCTGAATAGTACCTAATACAAGACAGCAGATACAGCACAGGTAAAGGGGGGATGAGAAGATCAGACCTGCGACCAATGACCCAGTAGCATCACATTTATCATGTGACACACAGACAAACACACCACAACATTTTTAAGGCTCTGTGTGTCTCTGTTAGGGTAGTGTACTGAAGTTTAGCACTTGATACTAAAGCTTAGAGTCATTAATACATATGACCACTTGGGGGCAACAAATCAATAATTCACAATAAATGTAAATACTTCGATGACATAGCTCTATTTTCACCTTATACCTGTACATATAAATTTTTTGCACTGTATATAATACTGCAAATAAATGTGGTTGTTATCTTAGGTAATACAGAAATTGTTACATACTAATAATAATAACCTCAATTAAAAATAATTAAATAGCGGCAGAAGTGAAGATTATATATTTGGACAACAATAATAGCAAAAAAGATTTGTGATCATAAAATAAAATAATTGAGTTGAGTAAAGTGGCTCATATATTATGATGTGAACGTAAAAAACATACCACCCATGCGCTGACACCATAACCTTCCAATCTACTGTTGAAAAAAGATCCCTCCCTATTGGACAGTTGCCAGTGGTTTCCAAGCAACCCATCTAAACAACAGGAAACAGAAAACGGGATCCCATCTGAGCGGCCGTGAAAAGGAAGGTACTGACCAGGGAGACGGGAAAGAGGGGAATTGGGGTGGGGGGGAGGTCCTTCAGCTGACCCTCTTCTCATGATTGTCCAGCAGGGGTTATTTTCTTCAGCCCTCAGGGCAGAATAAGCAACAGGTGATCTGAGATCAGAGTGTTGCTTTGTGAGCCAAGATGAAGCTATTTTTAAATGTTTTTATGACATGTCAATACCGACACCAAGGACGGGTCACAGAGGCTCAGACTCCACCTTGTGCCCTCTGTGGGTCTGAATATCCAGCCCAGCATTTAAAAACCTTCATAACACCCCCCCACCCCCCCCATCAGTCTGTATTTATGTTGCTCTTGTGACCCAAAGATGTAAAGAATGCAGAGAAACTGGAAGCTTGTTAAAAATTGTGCATAAAAACATGAATATTTGTACTGTTCCACCACCAAGAACACAGTAGACAAAAGATCTGAGCTAATTAGCAGGAAATGGTGTCCATCACCTTTAGCTTCATGAATATTTTAAACCAGTTACTTAGGATGCCGGGTATCCATGCATCGATTTAATATAGGGCTAATTTTTTTAAACACATACAACATATATTTTAGAATTTATAGTGATGGTCTGCATATTTAATCAAATGAGACATCCAAGACAATATGCATTTCTATGCTTTATCAGTGACTGCAGGAGCTTAAGCAGTGTTTCTGGTTTTAATATTGGACTTTTTAAACCAACCAGTGAAATAAAACACACAGGTATGTATGTGGAACCTTTTATAATCAGGATTCTGACCCTGCTGCACCTCAAAAATGTAGCCAGCCGACGCAGCCTTCTGATAGAAATGGCCTGTGGCATATATGCCGGGGTTTAAATCATCCCAGTCATGGGCCAGAAAACTGAAACCACCCACCATCGGCATTCCCAAACTGACTGGACCCATGGTTTTGCATCACACTGTTTTACTTGAAACTGGCAGTGCTCCCTCTGAACCACCCCTCAGAAGCCTTGGGTGAGTAATTACCTGCGTTGGGAGTGATGCGGGGGAAATTGTCTCATAGGTCATGCATCTTTGACCTTCAAAAACTGTTATTAGCCACTGGTTTTGAATTAGCTCCACATGTGGGTACGATACAGTGGCCATGATGGAGCGCTTGCCACAACTCACATTGTCAGCAAAAAAAAAAAAGAAAAAGAAAGAAAAAAAAACTGACAACATGCGGCAATAAGCCATTAGTTAATTAAATAATGTGTAGTTATTTGAGCTCAGTGGATCTATACTTAACAAACAAGTATCATCAAACTTTTCTTGTTTTTGCATTTCTGTAGTTTATTTCCAGATTTGCAGATCATCCATATCAAATTTGGTGGGACTGGCTACATGATGAAGTGCATTTGCAGGATATCACCTTTAAGTGGCTCTCAACAGTTTAAGTGTGACATTAATCTCACTTATCATCAAATGCTCTATCTGCAGCCTGTCATGTAAACAGCTACGACAAAGTCACTTCCTAGTTTTCTGCCAGCCTGGAATGTGAGTCAGCGGCAGTGTGACAATGACAGCCCGGTAACTTTAATTTACAAGCCAGACATGTGTGTAACTTCCTGTTTGTAGGAAGAGGAATCTCTGAAAAAAGATTAACTAAAATATACAGCAATGTCCAGACATGCCTAAGATAGCTTCTAGCAGTTCTCCTTTGTGAAATATGCAGCTCCACTAACAGGGGAAAAGGGAGAAGCAGGGAAGTGTGCACTAGCACATGGAGGTGCATGCGTGCTCGTTCCACTTATAGCATGCTAGAGGATGCAAACTGACCACAGCCATTCACAACATATCGTTCCTTCATGAGCCGCGGCCTTCTGCATTCATCAGTCATGGCGGGCATTCGCGCCTGCAGCCCAGGTCGCTAATCTTGCTGGACTGAGACAGAAAGTTACATCAACAGAGGGCTCAGAAGTTGATGTTTACGACTATTAAATGTCTGATTCAGGTTACGTCTTGTCAAAAAAGCATTGAGGATACATAATAACAGTGTAGGGAACTTGAGATTCCAGTGTGCATTTTTCCCCGGATATGTCAAACATGAATTATAGGTTGTAAAAGGGGAGGATTAACTGTGGATTTTTGAGGGTTTGGGATTTTTTTTTTTTTTTTTTCTTCGATTCTACAGAGATTCACTCAGAATTTAGCTGTCCTCTTCCTCGTGTGTCATTAGTGTCCGTGTGCATATTAGCATCTGGCTTGGGTCCCCTCATCCCCTGTTTAAATACCTCGAGTCTGCACGAACAAATATGACAAATATAAGCTCGGATAAACCGGGATGTTAAAATTTATACCTGTCAGCATTTGGGCCAGTTTTTTATGGTGAGTTCAGGGAAAATGGGTAATGTTAAAAACGGGGAGCCAAACCACCAGTAGTAAATATTGTAAAAAGTGTCTTTAAGTGCAGCAGTTACTATAAAAAAAAAACAGTCCTGTCACTTCTGATGTGATCAGAAACACTGGAAGACACTGGAATCACAGTGATGGCAGAGGAACAGCTTTTAACTGAAAACTCTTCTTCCCCTTTTAATAGACTGTGCACAAATTCACAGTAACAGATTAAAATTCAAATTTCTAGAGCTCAAGTCCATGCAAACTAAATATTCTGTGACATACATCATTTTTCTTATTCAGGGACTCAGGACCTGTTGTGTGTATAAGTGATATTGCACCATCACGTTTTAAGGTTACACACCTTTTTTGTGGAATATCAACAGTGTAGTGGGTCAGTGGCTGTTTCTGTCACTGCTGAAGTGGCCCAAAGTGCTCAGGCAGACACTGGAGTTAATGGAACTTTACTCAGCAGCACAGGATCCATCAAGATAAGCCCTCAGACTGCTGGTGACCCCCACCACTCCGCAGTGTTTTTAACGTGTTCAGCAGCTCCTGCACGGGCCGACTCCGATGACAGCGCCAATCAGTTGCGCCGCTTCATTTTCCCCCATCTCTGGTTTGTATCATAATTCATCTCAAGTGATGAGGCTTTTTCATCTCCAAGTTCACTCGTGCACATCGGCCTACAGCTGCAGCCGACGCCAACTGAGCTACTGTAGGCAAAGAAAAACAGAGCGCGCTCTGCTCGGTCTGTTTCTGATTATGCTTGATCATCTCGGAGTTTGCCAGCTACAGCTCAGACTCCCAGGAGTCTTTTTTTTTTCAATGTTGGCATCCACTCAAGACAAAATAGTAGCTTTGTAGCTTGTCTAATCCTGCGTTAATTGCGCGCACAGCCATTAAGAGTGACTACTTGTTTTATATTTATCATTATACACTGTTACCCACATAACTCTGCTTTGCAGCAGCTTCAGATCTCAGCCGCTCTGCTAATCCAACCTGATCAAATATCATGACTCACATCACTGCGAATTAAAACATTTTATTTGTCAACGTCAGCACACAATGTCCATTATTCTGCCAGCTGCCGCTTTCTTACTGGAAGTGCAGGATGTGCAGCCATGTGCACGTGTATTTTAATAACAGACATTATGTACATACTACACATGTGAGCCATATATGACCATACTTTACCAGCTAATATCACCTTCCTGCATTTTCACCTCATATTCTTTTATGATAACAAAGTCACATAATAGCAGCTGCTTTGATAAATGGTAACACTAGTGCACTTCAGGAAATGAGGAAATAGGTTGAAAAGTGGACTTAAATATTTTCCTTTGTCTGCACAAGGTCTTGTGCTGCAGTCTTGACTTGACATGGAGGAAAGCTGAGATGTGCAGAGAAGTGCCGTTGGTGTTTAAAGGTAGTTGTTGAAGGTCAGGCTAGGAAATATACTCCCCTCACACATGAGGAAAAGACATTTGGAAAGGCGATTTGACAACTGCAGGATAACTTTAAGGGTGGCCGTACAGACGATCGAATCACAAACTAGCAACATTAGCCACTGCAAATCAAAGAATGGCAATGATTTCATTATAGCATAACTGATCCGAACAGTCATTGGTAGCTGTTGTGTAGTCTTTCAGGCTTTTAATTTTGTTACAGAAAACTTTTAAAAAGTAACTGCTTTTCACAGTCTCCTTTGGTCCACACTGCCAAAAACAAAGAGGGGGAAAATAAGTGAATTAGCAACTGGGTTCTTAAAATTAATCAGCGCAGTGGTAAGTTTTATTATAATTTTACGTTGAAAGAAAGACAAAAGAAAAGGTCCCTCCTTTTATTTAATAGTACATCGCCACACGCGCACGTGTGTGTGTGCGCGCGCAAAGAGCCGCCCCCGCCCTTGCTGGGATCCCAGTGTAAAACATCATCAGGCAGCCCGGGAGGTTGCTTTATCCTTGAATGGGCGGCGCGCTGACGGGAGGACGGAGGGTGTTTTCCAGCTTTAAAAGCACCGGAGCTGGCCCCTCTGACAAACCGCGCTGCGTCATCGTTGTAGGGAGACTCTTCAGTGTGCTGCACGGAGACAAACACACAGTGTCGCTACTGGCGCCTCCAGGGTCCGCACAGCCGCACTCGTCGCCCGGTCACTCCAGTGCGCAAAACCCACGCCAAGTTGTACACTTCGCTTTAAGTTCGTGCCTTTGCGAACGATGCCCTTGTTGAAGCCGTTTAACTTCATTTTACAGTAGTATAACCGGCGTTCCGTACTGAAATCTGTAAAGAGCGAGGGAAGCTGCGCATCGCTTGTTGAATGCAGGATACCTTCAACCTCAGCGTCAACTCCACGTTCGGCTTCGGTAAGGAGTGGGGACTCCAGGCTCTCACCATTCTCTCCGCCACTATGAAGTCTGCAGAGGAAGGTAAACACGCTGCTACTGCAAGTTTGAGCTAAGCGTCAACCAGCGCTCTTTCGCTGATCAAATGCTCTGCAAACTTGTTTTAAAGCTGTAACAAGTTGTGATATTGGAGTAAAGACTGACCGGTCAGATTAATGAAACAATACTTAAAGTATGCTTAATCAAGCTGAAATAACATTAGGATGTGACAGCTGTTTTCCTGAGTTTGTCAGTTACTGTCAGTGCCAGACACTTTTGCATTGGGACCAATTTCACACTCACTCAAGTCCGCCCATTTCCATCCACACCATTAGGTGTCTCCAGCTGTCTTTGCAGGTGCTCCTCATCATGAGCATAGATTGAGGTTGCACTGCTGCTGCCACCTGTGCTCCTCCTCCTCCTCCTCCTCTTGTCCTCTGTCAATACTTTGTCATTAAAATAAATGCTTTTTCCCCCAGTAAGGTCTGATTCCGTGCTGGGTTGGAAATGTTTGGTGTTTCCTAAGATCCCGGAGCTTCTGCACAGACGCTCGGCCCAATGATTCACGTCTCGTTTACTATTACAAGGAAATAGTTGTTGTTATTATTATTATATTATTTCATTTCTGTAACTTTAGTTCTTCCAGGATTAAGTTTAAGTTGATTTAGAGCATCAGAGGTCCATAGCAGTCTGTTAATTCACAGAGTCTTCCAGCGCTGATGTCACCGTCTTTTTGTGGATTTTTGAAATTTCATTTTGTCTTTGAGGTTTCAGATAGACATAAACACAGACTTGGCTGACGTGTTCCCATGGCGTAGCACCAGCCGTATGCAAAATATGGTCTAAAAGTTTTAGGGATGTAGATGAGTCAGTGTATGCAACCACCTATTTCTCCTTGAGGTCTCGTCAGTGAGAGGACATTGCCTCCGAATACAGTTGTCTATTGTTTAGCCACGTTGGTTTGGCACACTGTTTGTATGATGATGTCATAATTAATGCTACAGACAACAAAGGCACAGGCTTGAATTTCTTTGATTTGTTGATCCCCCAAATTTAGCAGACACGATGCAGAGGTTTCCAAGAATTTAAAGCGAGAACTGCGGTGTGTTTGAGCTAGCGTTAGAGGACTAAGTCTGTAAATGACACTGGATAAAAGGTGCACTGGTGAAGAAAATAACCTCTGCATGTAAAATCAGTTGGGCTTGAATTATAGAGGTGTGTCACGCTGGGCGGAGTAGACAGGAGATTATTTTCTGCACAAAAGGTAAACGACAGGAGAAAGACATTTTTCTCTTGAAAAGTTTTTTTTTTTTTTTTTTTCTCAGTTTGCACAACAGTGATCAGCATCTTTTCTGTCGTGCGTACCCTATTTACTGTAGAGCATCAAAGTGCTGCTGGGATTAATCAGGTGAGGATTCAGCCAGACAGTCCGTCTCTCTGGAGAAAAGCTTAGGGTCAGGTGTTAAATGACAACTATAATAAGGTCAGCACCTTGAATCAGGAGGGCTGGCCTGTCTTCAAAAACCTTAACTCATTACGCAACAGCCAGTGTCTAAAATGCTAAAATACATAATTCCCTGACTTTACAGTAAGTCATCGTACTTCTCTGTGCACTTAGTTGGTTTGGGGCATCTGTGTGTAACACTGCGGCAAACTCTCTCTGACTTAATCACAAGCTCAGAGGGATGCAGAGTGCTGTCAGTTCACCACTGGGGAGGGCCTAATTCACTCAGTGAATGATGCAATCAATCAAATACAGGATCCATCAGCACTGCTGAAGGAATTCCTGTGGAGCATGCATGACAGCAGCGAGGGCCAAACAGAGCACGAGATGAGCTCTTCAAACAAACAGAGAGGCTCTACAGCTCTTTCCTGCCGGAGCAACCACACACGCTACATACCTTTGATGAATACTTCACCTCCATAAATGTGCAAGAATGTGAATTGATATGATGACGGTTGAGATATTGTACGGAACGTTCATCATTCACTGTACAAAATGTGTCTCTATTTTCAGATGCATACTGCTACACACCAAATGTCAGCCTGTCCCTTCCCCTAGGCATGAGCAACCCCTGTCTGTCCACCCAGTACCACACCTTACAGACCAGCCCAGTCATCTCAGTGTCCTCTTGCCACCAGACAGGCTATGGTCTGCAGAGCGAAAACCATGCTGCATCAGGCTATTACCTGCCTCACGGCCTCAGGCCCAATGGGGCCCCAACATTGGAAAGCCCTCGCATTGAGATCACTGCCTACAGCCAGTATCCGCAAGATGAGGTGGAGGAGAGCAGCAGCGAGGACCAAATCATCAAACGGGGCGTTAACTCCATTGTGACGCTGACGCTGCCCAATGCTGATGGCTACCGTGACCCCAGCTGCCTCAGCCCTGCAAGCAGCATTTCATCACGCAGCTGTAACTCTGAGGCATCTTCTTATGAGTCCAGCTTCTATAACTACGACAACTCCCCACAGAACTCCCCCTGGCAGTCTCCCTGTGTTTCTCCCAAGGCGTCCTCTCTCCTGTCTTGTCCACTTGCAACTGGCCCGACCACTTCCCCTCACCATTCCCCATCCACCTCCCCTCAGATCGGGGCTGTGGCCGAGGAAGGCTGGCCTGCGCAACCTCGCGGTTCCAGACCTAACTCTCCTTCTTGCAGTGGAGGAATCACAGGCGTCATGGGGAAGCGAAAACACAGCTTTGAAGGCACCTCCTACCATCACACATCATGCTCGCCCATCCAGTCTCCTATCCCATCCCCGCATGGCTCTCCCAGGGTCAGCATCACAGATGAGAGCTGGCTCAGCAGCACCAACCAGTACACCAACTCTGCTATTGTGGCTGCCATCAATGCCCTGACAACAGACGGAGTGGTAGACATGGGGGAAGGAATTCCGATCAAGACTCGGAAGACCATGCTGGACCACTCATCTTCCATGAGTTTAAAGGTGGAGCCTGGTGGCGAATGCCCTGATGGTGACCTTGGCCAGGACGACTACCCCTCTCGACTGGCCCTCAAGAAAGAGAATTACTGTGGCGGTTTCCTTGATGTACCTCAACATCCATACTCCTGGTCTAAGCCAAAGCCTTACCTCAGGTTGGTGAGACTGCTTCAGCATGTTTGTGTCTAAGGGCTCTGCTTAAGTTGAACCACTTCAAAGATTAAGTGTAAAACCAGAACAGTAGTCCTTTTGATTCCATTATTTATCTTTCAGACTAGACAGTGTTGTTCACTGTCGGTTTCTTTTACTTCAAAGGATGTATCATAAAGCACAAGTACAGAAGTTGCTCTTAAAAAACTTGATTTTTCTTTGAAGAACAATTAACTCTAAGACTTAAAAAGTATCTTTCATTTTTGACTTGTGAACGAGTTAATTCCTCAATGCATTTTTATCCAATAACACACTTTCCTGTCGAAAATAATGTTTGATTAAGATAGTGAGCAACAGGAAGTAAAGGTGACAGGCCTGTCTGAAGGGGAAGCCGTCTGTGAGTTAATCAGCTGCCTCGTTGCCCTGGTCTGTTGCTCCATCAGCCCATCTATGTGTCGCTAGCCTGATGTCATGCACTGACTGGGCAGATAAAGCCCTGTGTAGGGAAATCAGTTTGTTTTGGGTCAACAAACAGCCTGCAAGTTCCAACAAGATGCCAGAGATTGGTTTTCAGTAGAGCCACCCCTCAGGTCAGTGTTTTGCATTTGCCAGGTTTCCGGTTCAGAGAAATATTGTCTTGCACGTGTTTGTTTTGGTTCAGCTATCTCCGCAGAGTTCACATGGGAAGTTCTAAGTCTCTATCTGAGAACAATGTCATTAAGAAATGCCAGCTGTGAAAGAAAGAACAGGGCATGCCTGTAACCTTTTTTATATTATATATTAATTTTATATTAATATTGATTTGCAGGTATACATTTCAGTATTTTCAATTATTATAGCCTTTTTGATGGGACATATGATTTGTCTTTCAGTCCATCTCTGCCGGCTCTTGACTGGCAGCTTCCCTCCTGCTCTGGCCCGTACAACCTCCAGATTGAGGTGCAGCCAAAGTCCCACCACAGGGCCCACTACGAAACTGAAGGCAGCCGAGGGGCGGTGAAGGCTCTGTCTGGAGGCCACCCTGTAGTGCAGGTATGTCACAGACAGAAACAGAGCTTTTCTAGTCACTCTAGACAGTTTTTTTCACAAGGTGATCTTTGTCTGTTTAACTTGTGTAATAATTTTCTGTCATTACAGAAAAAGTGGTAACACTGTACGTTTAACCGCACCTTTTTTATGTCCAGCAGCGACATTTGGCCACTGCTGACTCTGAAAACATTTAGTCAGAGTAAATTCAGAGCAAACATAACATTTATTTACTTGTCTAGACTGTTGTTTCATGTCACCATCATCATTATTATTTAATTTAAAATTATGCTCATCAGAAAATTTAGTCAAAGGGCATTACGTTATCATTACAATATATACCTTTCAAACCTTTTATTTTTTTATTAACTTTGCAGCAGCGATGCAGCATATATACCTCAGAGTTTATGTTTGTGTTCCCTGAGAGTCAGTCTACCGCTTCAAAAGCTCTGCCCGACCGGCAGCAGTGCATACTGACCTAATTAGAATAGATCTGAACTCATAGCCTCTCGCTATTGTGCTTGGCGAACACTTTAAGAGCAGACGTCAGTCTGACCAACAGTTCGGCACAGAGCTCCTTTTTCTGCCTTCCTGTCATCGAACAGAGCAGACATCTTGGTTTACTTAAAGTGGGGTTCCGGAGACATGCATGTCAGCCCGGCTCATGGTTAATGCAACTGTATTTAACCTAATGATTGGGTGTTCACTAATGATTTATTTATTTATTTGGTCACAGCCTTTAATTAATGAGACATAAATATGATCCGTGTGGACACTACAAACACTGACTGCTGCAGTTTGAAACCCGTGGTCCTTTTCTTGTGACACACGTAGAGTCAGACACTGTTAGCACCACAGCTGTTTGGTAAATAGATGTTGTCAGCACATCCTGGTCTGTTCACTGTTGGACGCACTTGGCAGCTGTCGGACAATGCAGTGTTATAAACAGGCCTGTCAACCTTCAGCTTTTCTCTGTAAATACAGGTAATTATCCTCCTTCTTTACAAACCTTTAACAGCATGTGGGTGAATCAACATGTTACCCTCGCCACCTCCCCCATAAGGCTAACCAGACCGCTGTGCGTGGCAACGGCTGCTAGGTGAGACTGGTTTTGATTTAGTAATTCACCACTTTCTGACTCACTCGGGGGTTAAACTCCACAAGTAAGCAGCAGGGCTGTCTTTACGTGAACTATTTTGTCAACATTTTTATTAATGACTTCAGCTGTTTCCTTGCACGACTATATCACCAGCTATGTCAGGATGTTCTCAAGTCTTACTGGGCACGTCGAGCAATTATTAGTAAGCGCTAGTCATGGAGAAAATCTGATGACAACAGACTTAAACTCACATCTCTTCTGAAAGTCATGTAGCCTTTTGGAGAAGACGGAAATCTGCCTCAGAAGTTGCATGTCTAATCAGCTGGGATTTCTTCAGGGTTTCATTACAGTTGAAAGAATTGGAAGAATGGCAGCTGACAGAAAGGCAAATGTAAGAATTAGGCAATCATGTGTGAAGGCTAGAGGATCGGTACCTTTAACAAATGCCTGCCTATATTTATATAGGTGCAAAGTTTTGACTGCAAAATCTCTCAACATTAGGTCTTGATTGTTGTTGTAATGTGTTGCTGTAATGTTCAAAGACAGTTTGTGTTGTAGTCCCCTGTGCCCTGTGGTAGTAACTGGTAGGCACTGGATGGGTGAGGTGCAGTCAAGGAGAATGAGTCAATAATCACACAGAGACAGGGAATAGGAAGAAGCTAAGGAAGTGTGTGTGTGTGTGTGTGTGTGTGTGTGTGTGTGTGTGTGTGTTAAAGACTGGAGCATGTACAGAGAGAAAAAAGCGAGAAGGAGCACAGCAAGTCACCAGGCAGCTGGGGCCTGGCTGCCCCAAGAGATCTTCTGCATCCTGCTGATTAGAGCTTGGGGTGGCCCTGAGGTTGGGCTGAGCATTGCATCGGTGCTGGGGGTTTTGGCGTTGTGGATGGCAGTCAGAATCCCAACACCCATTATATTCCACTTGCGGTGCACTGGTTTCCATCTTCTCACCTCAGGGACCTGAGGATGTCACTCCTTCTGAACTGCTCATTCTTCAACCATCTCCCAAAACTCAGCAGTCTCGACTCTCAGCCATCCAAGGCCCTACTGTTGTTATAGCTCATGGCTGATCAGACACACGCGCCATGACTGACGGTGACATGTGTGTCGGAAAGCAACACGGCATGAAAAACAGCAAGATGAAAAACATGAAGTGATACACTGTTTCCACATGTTTACTACATTCTCCAGGGAGTCGACAGATTGTCAAACCAAGATACTCAACTGCTCATTTAACTGTTACATATTCAATAAATACAGTAGGTTTTTTGCCAAAGGTGAAACAGAGTACTGTATATAAAGTGCAATATAATTTAAAGCTGTAGCAGGTGGAAAAATCCTTATAACAACGAAAAATAGCTCTCAAAATTATGGTTTAACTGAACCGTACTGGACTTGCTCTCATTGATTCTGAAATTGAACCCTGTCTTTATCTTTCCCCTTCTGAATGTTCTAACCTCTACTCTCTTAGTCTCTAAAGTGACATTTTTCATTTAATTTATCGACCACTGTGTCATTAAACACTAAATACACTCATCCAGAAGTTCATATTTCTCATTGCAACTATACAAGAGCCTTACATGATGATGAAAATACATCCTATGTTACCTTCCCTTGGACCAGGACTTCTTCACTGACCAGGGACAGTTGTGACCATTGTGACCAGGGACAGTTGCAGTTTTTCAGGTCCCCCCTCTATCAGGCCTGTAGCAACACCTATGGAGTATTAAACCAAAATCACTGCAGCCTCCTTTGTTACCAGTTTGTAATAACGACTGGGCTCTAGATCTTTCCCCTTCATGCATATGCACTCTGTCTCACTCAGCCTTTCATCAGACTTAGTGCAGCAACAGGCATGCTGTAATTTGGACAGGATGTGGCCATCATCATTACCGTGAGCGTGACTTAATATACGTCTCAGTTTCTTTGGGAGACTGTAATGCCCAGCAGCATGTAATCCCCATCAAATTCACAACACTTTTCCTTGACCTTGGCAGCCTTGTGCACATTGTTTTGCCATGTGTGGTTTCACCTTGGTATCCAGTGTACACTGGCTACGTGATGTCTCAAAAGAAATCCTTAATCCGCAGCACCCTGTAATGTAGTTGCTAATTGCTTAGTAAATCTGCTGCCACCTCCCTGTTTGATATTCAAATGGTTTGTTGCACCCAGTAGTGCCGTTAGAGTTTAGCCTGAGCTGGTTTTTCCCCAAAGGAGAGTTTATACCTCTCTTAAATCATGGTTCTTCATTGGTCGGGCTTCTCTCGCACCATTATAGGGCTACCACTAATTAGTAGTTAAAAGTAAGTGGAAAAAATGGACATTATTTTCACTGGTTTGAAGTGATAAACAGACAACCCACTGATTTATGAGGTACGACATTGGCGGGTAGCCTTGCTTATGGTGGGCTCAGTTCTCTTCCGTGCATCATCAACCTCAAATTCTCTGTAGTTTTGGATAATATTTCTTATGGCAGGCAGTCCTGGTAACAAAGTCATTCCTTTTATATGGAATTTGGACCCTTACTGGTCTAGACATGGGCTTGTGCTTGAAACTATGCCGTCAATGACATAACACTGAAGTGCTCAGTTCAGCAAAAAAAAAAAAAAAACAAAAAAAAAACTGCTTGGTTGCTTATAAAAGGAGCAGTATTTGATGTTATGAGAAAGCAGCATATTAAAGGATTGCATATGTTGCCTTATACATTCAGTTTCAGACACTGGAGATGGTATCATGGCGGGAGGGTGCAGGAGCACTGTCTGGAAGGAGAGACAACTTGGAGAAAAGAACAGTTAATTGGGTACAGCAGCAGAGACTGGTTGCGGGACTGTCAGAAAAATAGTAAGGGTTTATAAATGTGGAAAATAAGTGGAAACCTACAACCTCCATGCTGCTTCTACTCATTTTCTCCCTCTCAATTCCCAAGTCTTTGCACCACATGGGCCTTTAAGAGTCCATGTAATGATGAAATCAGTGTGGAGGGACAAGAGGCAGCCCACTTCAGGCCTGCAGAGTGTATTCACACTCAATTTCAAACTGGGCCAGCCACATCTATTTTACCAGGTAGTCATTATTGAACTTCGCAGTTCAAATCCTGTCCTTGAACCCCAGAAGGCCAGATGCAGGCATCACTGAAAATATCACTATAAGTAATAAAATCGAGGGATAAAAGATGCCTTTAAGAGGTAGATAAATAAAAGGAAAACTGACTTTTACTTGGTAATGCAATGGAAATTGAAAAAATAAAGAAAATTGGAGTAGTATCCAAACTCTTTCTGCTGATGGGTTAGGAAATGTCTAAAGGGGTTCTGTGAAAAATGGTGGAAAATAGATGGGGATGCACCCTGCTCTCCCCCTTTTCCTACACCCTACCACATCACCACTACTGACCCAGACATTGCAGCTGCAAACAATTACAAAATTAATGCATCAGCTGCCATGCCTCAATGTTTTGATTGAGAGTCGGCTATCAGAAATGGCTTGCGCTACAGCGGCTTGTGGTGAGAGGTGTAAATGAATCCAGCTGACACAGTAGCAGATGCTGGCACCCTGAAACAGCTGCCAATCAAGCTCCGATCCAGACTGAGATAATCTCTGAATAAATGCACAGTGTGCATAAGTCACATGGGCTGCAGCTACAGTGGTGAAAAGTCATCTGGTCAGAATGAGCTGTTCACGGGTCCAGCCTTGCAGACTGAATCAGACAGAAGTAGAGTGGTGGCCACAGGTGTATATAAAAACTCCGTCATCACCCCACAGTCACAGTTTACGATGCATCTCGGGTTTTTACCTCATTTTCTGCCCCCTTTGGGAATGAAAGGAAGAAGCAAGTTTAGCTTTCTCCTCATGGCGAACGTCTGAGTCAGAAGCAAGGGTGAAGGTCAGGGAGCACATATGGAAAAGGAATTGAGGATGGTCGCCCACAGGGAAACAGACTGCTTTTTTGCTTCTTGTAAGACCAACGTCACCAAGACAACTATCTGACCTCATTAATCACTTCCTCTTCTCTATGAGGTCACTACAGCTTTGAGAATGGTCGCCACTTTCATGGTGAGCTACCACAACATGAGTGAAGGGATAAAGACCTCCCCCTCCTGCTTCTATATGGGGCCTCTTGACAGCTATGTAGTGGCTGAGGTAATGTTTGGAGATCTCAGACGAATGCAAAGAAACTTACTAAGGCGAAACAGCTTTGTAGTGCGGCTGCCAGTGTTTTATTAAATCATAACATGGACGTCATGCAATTTAATGCTCCCATATTTCAGATTTGTATCTAGTGCTTCAATGTGGCATAGTCACAATACACAAGTAACTGGTAGCATGTGTGGCTATGGATAATTACCTCTGGTGACACCATAAGTAAAATATAACGAGCAGAGCAGGTCTGCTGGTGAGCTCACCGCATAGATGAAGTGGCCCCTCGGGATGCCAAAACTTCAAGAAGCTCCTGACCTCAGACCAACTCACTGATCACTAGCATGTGTGACAAGCTCACAGGTTAAAACTGCTGCCATACAGGCAATGTTGGATGGTGGAGCTTAATGACCGCCCAGCATCACATCCTTTGCTCTCCCTTGATAACAGAACAGCACAGGTTAGGCAGTTCAGAGACACATGGAAAAACACTTTACTTCACTGGCTACTTCACTGGCTATTTTTGTTCACACTAATTACTGAAAAGACAAACCAACACATCATACACCTCGTCACAAAACCAGGCGATCTGTCATTACATGTAATCCAAAGGCAGTTTCCGTTTCAAAGGTATTATCGAATCAGACGACTTCTGATTCAGCACCCAGGCAAATTTGTTCTCAAGACTTTAGGTGTCAGCACTAATCTCCACAGGCTTCAAATGACGTAGCTCGAGTCTTCCAGTGTCTACCCCTGCCTCACAATTCCTGGCCACCCTCAGAAGGGTATTTAGAAAGTCATTCATCAGATTATGTCATAGGTAACATATGGTCTGCATTTCATTATATGACTCAGTCTAGATAAACAACGGGGGTCTTTTATTCCAGTACCACCGTTTTCCCGAAGCTCGCAGAAACTCGGTCTGAAATGATGCGTTGGTATGCGCCGGTCCGTGCATGGCATAATTGACCAATTTGTGGTAGAATCTAGAGTAAGTTATACCTCACACTAAATGTCACTGTGGTCAAGTAGCCACTGTTGTGGATCTCCAGAGGTCCACCCAGTAAGAGGTCTGTCTTCTTGGTTTGCACCACAAAGTTTATTCATTTCTAACAACTTCTTAAATTGGAGCGACCATCCCTTTGAATGCACCATTTAAAAACTGTTTGGTTACAAAGAGAAGCATTAATCTGGGAAGTCTGGAGCGGATGATTCAACCGACTGGCTTTTTGGTCAGGAATCACTCACAGAGTATCAATTGTGTTTCGCCGCAGGTTGGAATTGGCACCGTAGCCCTTGAGTTGTGTTTCTGCACCATGATGCCTTTGATTAAATGCAGGAATAATGTTACTTCCAGAAAATAATCTGCTGATGCCAAATATTAATTAGCAGCCACAGATTATTTGGAATTTCACTTACCCCAAAGTCAACAGTAACTTTGAAACTATGCACAGTCGAGGAAGTTTTCTCCTCTCTCTCTTTTTTAAAGATTTGATCTTTTTATTACTTGAGCACTTGCAGCTAATGGAAGTCTTCTAGAGGAAGAGGTAGTTGTTTGAAGTGGTGGTTCTGATAGAGGAGTCTCTTTCATCATAGTGGGACACAGGCCTTCTGTTTTAATGGAAATCATAATGTATGTTCATAACTGCCCAAAGGCAAAGTGGGCGGATCCATCCGGCATTCCAAGCTGCATGCATTTAGGTGCAAATTTTACAGAATTTTGGAACTACTGCTGCAGTCAGATTAATTATGCTCTGAAGGAGCGGTGCTATTAAGGAGATGCTAGTTGGTCAGATGCAGCAACGGCAGTTTTAAAACAAGCTGCCAAGAACAGTGTTTTTTGGGGTCCCCGCCTCAACTAGCAGAGGTATCCACAGTTTATCTACCACATTAAAGCTACCATTAACACCCTGTTTGTCCACCAATGAATTGACGTGCCTTGAGTCTCTCTTTCCTAAATGAGGGGTTGCCTGAGATGGAGGGTCTTAAAACGTAATGTTGCCTCTCACCTCGGTCCCTTTGTTCTCCCGCCAGCTTTATGGTTACATGGAAAGCGAGCCGCTTACCCTGCAGCTGTTCATTGGGACCGCAGACGACCGCCTCCTGAGACCCCATGCCTTCTACCAGGTCCATCGCATCACGGGCAAAACCGTCTCCACCGCCAGTCATGAAGTCATGCAATCGAACACCAAAATCTTGGAGATCCCCCTGCTGCCCGAAAACAACATGAGAGCCATGTGAGTGTTTCACACCCAAGAAGCTCCGCACACCTAGAGAAATACTCGCCCACAACAACATCACTCGCCCACAACAAAGTGATTTACTGGAATTTAGAACATGTTTGCAGTTAAAGACACGTGGGGGCTGACCTCTGACCTCACCTCATTTTATCTGCATAGCAAATACACACAATTTGAGCTCTTAACTTTGAGCATTACAAAGGGATCTCTGCTAACAGATCAGGTCATAAAAATGATCACTGCGATTAATCATAGAGAGAGGGTGATGAGTGCAGTAATACATTATTGATGAGCCAAGTATTAGTGAAATTAACTGCAACAGCTCCACCAAAGTGGAGATGATGGATGGCTTTTATCAACAAGAAACAACAGCTTAGTAATTTAATGTGTAAATCAATCACTCAGTTCTGTACTCCAGCAGTAGTGGAGTGGACCTAATGCTAGTTACTGTGCTTACTGATAAATCAAAATATCACTTACTCTACATGTCCATCGATCTTTCTATTTATCTGTTTAGCATTCAACCTTCCACCAAACCAAGGTGGAAAATACAACAAGCTGAATTTTTCTGATTAGGGAGGTGGCTGTTTGCTCTTTATGCTCTCTCTTGGCGTGTTGTTTTAAAAGTGTGGTCTGAATCAAATGAAGTACAGTACTTTCCAAAATATAATTTTAGGTTACCTTTATAAAGCAAAGTATCCATTTGCCAGGCTGAGCTAAGTCAGCCCTCTTCCTTCCTCCAGTTCTGCAAAAACTCAGGGGGCCTGAGCTGTGCAGTCTGTCCAAACCATAGCTCCTGGACTGGGCCTCTGTTCAGACTAGGCTGGGGTTGTTGGCTTGAGGCCCAGAACTGTGTATTATGGGTAAAATCACAGTGTCTGAACATAGATTACATAAGTGTTTTACCACTTCCATTACGCCCTAAGTTTATTAATTACTCTTACAAAACTTAAACTTTGCATGTTTTTTAAAACTTAAGTTTAAGCTCGAAGACTTGGTCATGCTCTTTTTTAGCCTGATGATTTTAACATTTGCACTGCCTTGCAGTATCATTTTCACCAACACCACAATATTTCATATTCTGTATCAGATTTAGAGGCAACCATACTTTGACTTGACTTAATGTGTCCCATAGGATGAATATGATGTTTTTAAAAATATGAAGCTTCTCCTTCCTTTTGCCGTCAGCGCACTAGCTGAAGGAAGAGGTGTGAAAGTTTCTACGGCGAAAGGACAAAAAGTGAAGAAAAGAATAGAGCTGTCTTTTTCCGTTGAAATGCTCAGCTGTCTTTTATCATAAATAAATTTGATTCTCAGCTGCCGTGTGGGATGCAGACAGTCGAGAAATGCAGTCAAAACGTCAGACTGTGATATTTTGTACTGTAAACACACTGCAAAAGCAGGTGTTTGCAAGCATTAGCACGACTGTTCCAATGAGAAACAGCCTTGATGATCTTTCACGTAGCCTTAATTCAAAGTCAAGGGGAAAAAAAAATCACTTGATATAAATTCTGACATTTACAAGTTCCTGGAATAGGACCCATCGTGTAAAATAATTAAAATGCCAAACCATATCCCATTCACTTTCCATTACTTTGTTAAGTCAGGCTCACTCAAATTCAACACAGTAATGTCTTAAAATATAAGCATTTTTTTTCCACAAAGAAATAGGGAGAAGAAAAAAAACTCGTTTACCTCCAAAATTGTGAAATTAAATTAATGACGACTTATAGTTCAGTAAGGGGTCCACTGCTACACATGACAATGATAAACTATGACTGTGTGAAGTGTAAGACTCACATGGCGTAAAGGATAAGCTGTGGTTCAGATAAAGTCTAAGGATTCGGTGTTTGTTTGCAGGACCTGGTTTTCTCTGTTATTCCTTGTGGCACCATGCTTTAATAATAAAAATGTGTAATTAATGTCAAACTTTGATGACATCATCAGGGAAAAAAATGGAGAATATGCTACAAAAATATACCCTATTCTTAATATTTGATTGATTGTAGTATAGCTAAAAACAAAGATGTCTATTATTTTCTGGCAGCACATACAGATTAAGAACCAAAATTGGTTTCCTTTTTTCCAAAAGTGAACTACTACTACTCAACAAAAAAGCAATAGAGTTTCAGCATTGGCCCTGATTTGCAAGAACACTCCAATGCTTCTATATACTTCTATATAATATTTGTCCTGCCTTTGTTGTAGAATTGACTGCGCTGGGATCCTAAAACTGCGCAATTCTGACATCGAGCTTCGCAAAGGTGAAACAGACATTGGGCGTAAAAACACACGTGTGAGGCTGGTGTTTCGGGTCCACATCAACCAGCCCAATGGCAGGACCGTTTCTCTGCAGGCGGCTTCAAACCCCATCGAATGCTGTAAGTAACACATGCCACTGTGGGCTCAGAAAGAAACTTTCCACTTGTACAAAAGGCAGCTTCCATTGTTACTCTGAGCTATGATTCTATTAAATATTAAAACTGCAGCACCTTCTGCACCCGGTAGGATTTATATGGTTTACAGGCAATAGATGCATTGTTTATAAATCCAAATATATGATACCAATGCCTTTTTTTAATGACTAAAGTCACTATGTGATTTGTGACTTTAATGTAAATATAAATGACAAACTGAAAATCTCAAAGGCTAAAGGTGACTACCTATACCACTTATAAAAAGCAAAACAAGTGGCTGGCTATGAGTAATGGAAAATAATGACTCAGGGTCTGACAATGAAAATAGCATTTTTTTCCCCCTCAGTTTCCCTTTTTTAATGTCATTTAAAGAGCAGCTGTTGGCTGAAAACCTCTTAGCTAGGGGTCAGAAAAACATCACAATAAAGCAGATAAGTCAGAACTGCTGTTTTTCTGGCTCTGTGCTTGGGTTTAGCTTCTTGGAACGATGTGAGATCAGATTTTATTAAAAAACGTGTGTTTCCCTCCAAAAGCCCAGCGTTCGGCTCAGGAGCTTCCCTTGGTGGAGAAACAGAGTTTGGACAGCTACCCTACCTCTGGAGGCAAAATGATGCTCCTGAGCGGCCTCAACTTCCTCCCTGACTCCAAGGTGGTGTTTGTGGAGAAAGCACAGGGTAAGTAGCTGTCATCTGGCCATGTTTACTGCCCTTCAGTTTCCTTTATATCTCTTTTAAATGTCTTTCTCCATATCTGCCTCCATCGGCCTCTCCTCCTGTCAGAATAAAGCGGCCCTTGCCAACGATCCACATGTGGTGTGCATTAAGTCACAATATTTTTAACCAAAGCATATTTACATTTGCTGAAGTTTCCATTGCCTGTTCACCGGCACTTGCCACAATTTAAGGGGTGAATCAGGAACAGGGCACGTGCAACTTCTCTTTCTCGAAGTCTCCCTCCCCATCTCCCTCAATTTTGACATTTAACTCTCCTGCCGCTCCAGCTTCCCTCTATCCCTCTGGATACTCACACCAGCTGCGTGTCACTGAGTCATGGTTAAGAGGCTATTCCCGTTTTTTTTTTTCATCCAGATTTTTCAGCCATGTGTTTCCTCTGTGTGTGGGAGGAAGCAATGGTAAAAACATCACTGATCAAGTTTGTGAGTGAATGATCATTTCCTTGATTGCAGCCACAAAGCCAAGCAAAGGTCAAGCAACATCATTCCTCCAAGTCCCATTGAATTAAAAATCTGCTGCTATTGATAAGTAAAAAAGACCTAAGTGGGTTCTCAATAATTCATAATAATAGGTTTTATTTAATCAGAAAATGATCTTTCTGAAGATTAAAAAGGAAGATTCAACACAACTCGGAAAATCAGGATAACATCTCAAATTTATGATTGCTGTACTGGGGGTTAAAGATGACAGAGACACCAAGGCTGAGGTAGCTCCCAAGATGACTGAAGTGAGGCTTAGTAGGTCAGAGAACAGCTGCATTGTTTGTCAAGAATCAAACAAGAAGCTAATACCCAACAATGAATGTCAGCACTATGAATTGGAATGTTTCCTCAACCAAATATTGAGTTGCACGGTCACTTCTTCTTGACGTCTCTGTGCTACTGAGCCGCACTCATAAAAGCCTCAGAGAATCCCAGCTGGCGTGGCTGGCCCGAGGTCGAGGGAGCTCCAGAGACAGATGCACAACTGCTGCTGCAGCAGCCAAGGCTGGAGATGATTACTTAAATTAGAAATATTTAATCTCACAGATATTTTCCCATGAGTACGAACTCTGCAGTATGTATGGACATTACCCCAAAAGACCTCCTTTTAGCCCCTTTTCTCTCTGTCATACTTCATTTTTCTTACCTTTCTCTTCAATACCCGTTAAAAAGATTACTCCGTGTGCAGCTCTGCATTAGTGGAATCCCAACACTTGCCTGTCCGTGACATTTCAGTGGTTTGTTTTCTCTCTCTCATGGTGTCAAAAAGAAGTGCAGGAGATCTACAGAGGTTTTTCTGGCTACCACTTAGTCTGCTTTCATGTAAACTTTAATGACCGAACTTCCAGGCCCTCCAAGTCAAAAGCCCATTTCAAAGAGCCTTGCACACGCATGCATGCACGCAGACAGACGCTGATGGCAGCTATCTGTGACTAAGTCTGAGTGTAGACATGTGGAAAAATACTTAATCTTTCAACTGCATTTCTAAATACTGTCTTTTGACCAAAACCTTGTAATTATATTATGGATTTATTCTATAAATTTGGTTTTATTTTCCTCTGGAAAAGTTCATAACTAAATGCACCCATGAAATACAATGCTGTATGCCACATAAATTCTTACTGCATGTGCTTAAACACATACACACACACAAGCGCACACACAGACAGCGACAGTAATCACTGCTTTTGCCACAGCGATGACAGCCCTACAGCCATCAAAGGTCAAGGTGGTGGCTCACTTTCCTAAACTGACTCCAATAAACACCTTCCAGAAAATTCCGCAAATCCTTAGGATTGGCAGGTGCTTCTGAGCCCCAATCCAATGCGTGTGAGCAAATATACGAAGTCTCAAAGGAGATCGAACATCGCGCAAAAGCCCAATGTCATAAATGAGACAGCCATCTTTCACAAATGCATGTATTTCCTCAATGGTTTCCATTTGTTTTTTACACACACAGATTGATGTAGCTGCTTAAACATACCCAGATGTTTTTTTTTTTTGAGGTCGCCCATAGAAAATAATTTATTACCAGACACTTAAATCATACATGAAATCGGCATTCAAGAAGTTGTCTGCTTGGACAGCTTTAAGATTAGCCATAGACAGGATGCAAAAGTGCAGAAATGGGAGACACTAAAAACCTGCGTGATCTTTTCTTGCTTTTTTTGTTTTTCACATATTCTGGTTGCAGTTCTAAATTCACTGGGACGTAAATCATCATTTTCACTTTTGTATGGATTTTTGTCCGTCTAAGTTTTCCCCAGTGTAAAATGACTGGAGCTCATATTGTAGTCACCCTTTGATGAAAATCATGTTTTTGACCTTGAAGGTGTCCATATGGTATTTTTTTACGTCCAACAGTCATGACTGAACTAAGCAGCCAAGGTCGAGGCAAAACCAGAATGTGCTGCCATTTAATATGAATAACCTAGAATCCTGGCAGCTTGCAGCCACAAGAATTAATGTTGTTGAAGACTGATCTTATTGTAATGTGCCATCTCATTAACTCTCTTCTTCTTTGGAATCCTTCACCGTTTCAAACATTCCTGGCTGCATCACTCCAATTTTAGAGGTAAAGCTCAAAGTACCAGAAAAGAGCAAAACAAGGGTTGGACCAAAATTTTAGTGTAACCTTGGGATTTCTTGCACAAATAATAATAAAAATTGAATTTTATTGGCAGAAATCCCTCAATAAGGGTAGGCGTGGAAAATCTGTTTCAGATGTCACCCCCAACTCCATGTCTCATCTTCATTGCCCACAAGATAACTGATGCAAACTCTATCTGGCTGCGGCACGAGCATGTGTATGTGTTTGTTGATGTGTGTGCTGTCAGCCTCCGGCCCTGTTTGTGCTGTTCAGTCGGAAGTGTTTTCAGCAAGTCACCCACAAGGGACTACGTGTGGAAGGGTGAAAAGGAAAACACCCTACAAGGATAGGTAGCGAAAAGCAGAAGGGAGGAAGAGGAGAAGCCAGATCAGGGGCAAAGAAAGACATGACATTTATAGCCATCGTGTGCTTGACCATTTGTTCTTTAGTTAATAAATGCCTTTTTTATTTTCTTGCAGCCCCCTGCTTTCCTTAGAGACTAAATTAATGAGACCATGGAAAGATAATGATAGAGCACTTTTTTTCATTCTGCTGACATGTAAACATTGTTTTTAATAGTAATTATTGTTGTCATTTTTAGGCCATCATCATTTTTTGTTGTTTTTGCAGTGTCTCACCCTTTCCATGGTTTTTATAAGAATTTCCATCTCTTCTCGATCTTTGTACTCGGTTCAATTATACTTATTTTAACATGTTTGAGTGCTAAAGTTGTGTCAGATCTTCAGTTTTCCTAAACCGCTCCTTTGGCAAAACAGTAAGAGAACATACCTGGCACACCTTTTGCAGTGTGTTCTGGCTTGCCCTGCTTTCCGTGGATGGAATAAATGTTGGAGGCAAGGAAAAGAGTGAAAGAAAGAGAGAGAGAGATGGGGAAAGCCTACACTCTGACTCAGAGGGGAGGTAAGGGAATTCCCTTGTGAGCTAGATGGTTTTTACATCTGGCCGGATCAGAGCGTTGCTCAGGAACTCTGCAGCACCAGGGCTGCATGTGGTTCTTCCACCTCTGCTTTAGGCTGGTCATGTTGACAGCCAAGACTGAGAAATTTCAGAAGTACAGTTTCATATTCAGTAATTGTAGGACACTATGGCCCACATCAATATCCGCACACTGTCACTTTTGTCGTTTGGAAACATTTGGCTTCTTCTTCATGACACAGCAAATAAATGCTTAATAGTCTGATCCCAGGTCTTTTATTTTTAGACTTGTGGAACACCTCTGCATGTGACCACAAAAGACAGTGATGTATTGTAGTCTTGTCTGGACTGTCCTGACTTTTAAGTTAAACCTGCCTAATCTTGGCGTGTCAGCCATCCTTTACTTATATCTCACTGAAAACACAGAACAAAAGCAATCTTAGGAATCTTCCTGCAATGTTTTGTTTTCAAAATTTCAATTCTTTCCATCCCCATTTCAACTACAATGTCTTGTTTCCAGTTACACAGAAGCCTGCAGTAGAGGATGCAACCAGATGTGACAAAACACCTATGTTGTTTAATAATCATTGTGCACATGGACTCAATCAAAACTGCATCATGACTGACAATACTACATTGCCCTCTGCCCCCCACCTTCTCTGCAGGTTTGTCTGAACATGTTCTTGTCAGACAAGCAGTTCGAGGCTGACAAACAAACTTGTCTCTTTGCCCCGTCTGGAGCTGGTCTTAAGCGGCAGTGTAGAATAGATATTTGCTTTTCAGTAGAACGTTGGTTCTCTGAATTTGTTAATTTCGAGGGTAGTTTTGTGATTTGGTCGATTACAGTCAGGTATGGTCAAGGTTTAGAATGTCACCAAATTCCATGTGTTTAAACAACGTTCCCATACTCTGTGATTCACATACGATCCTCTCGTTCTGATGCACTTTCACTTCTGAGATTGGCAGAGGTCAGGTGCTTCAGAGAGGAGGGCAGCTGCAAATCAGTCATGGGGGAATCCCTTTGGCCTCTTGGACGGTTCTCCTCCTTGGAAAACACAACGATCGCTGTAAAAAATGTGTTTAAAATTACTGAGGCATTTTCAGTCCCAGTAGCAGCCTCAGAGTAGCACCAAAGTGGAAAAGAAACATGTGTAAACAGGAAAGAGAATGAAGAAAGTACTTATGAAAATCATCTGTGGAAAAGACACATAGTTGCAGAGTGTACGCCTGGATTTTTTCAAAGGCACCCTCTGCAATTAGGAGTGTGAATCATAATTTCCATTTGAAGAAACTGTGTGTGAAAGAAAACTGTCCTTGGTCAGTGGAAGCTGTTATTGTACTACAATCACTTTTTCTGAAGGAAAAATTATATCCGGGAAGCCAAAAGCAGGTCATCATAAGGACACTACCAAATATTTCCAGTGTACTGAATACAAATTCAATAATGTAAGATTGATTTCTTTTTTGTTGAAAGCAAATTACATCCAGCCAAAATGGACGAGAGGTGTACGCAGCAGGCAACTCTGTTGCATTGCCAGCCTGTTCATAATTTGTCAAGGATCAAATAAGGGATGACTCCAAGTAGCCTCACCCTGCATGTGCTCTAATTGCCTGATGAATGAGCATGTTGTCTCAGCTGTCTGTGTTGGTGTTGGTCTTTGTGGATCCCATTTGCACAAGTGACTCATACAGAGCAACAGACTAGCGGCTGTTTCACCTTCAAGCAGAAATCCTAAAGACAAGCATGTTTCGTTCTGCCTTCCTGCTCACACGTGTCCAGTCATTACCCCTTTCAAATCTGACCGGATTATACTCCTCCAGAAATGGCTAATGTGTCAGCCATTGTTATCAACTTCCCCCTCTTGTCGTTCAAGTTGTACACCAGAACAAAAGTAGAGGATACTGCGGTTGAATGTGTGTGCATCTATGTTGCGCGTGGGTGGAGGCTGCGTGAAGGAGGAGGTGTTGTCGGGAACAGAAGCGTTTTGCAGATGTTGCAGGGAAGAAAGACTGAATGGAAACTTCTGCGGTTATCAGCCCCGTGGAAGCAGTCTCTGACTCGAAAAGGTATGCCACGTGTGGCCACATCCCAAACTCGGCGCTGCCGTTTCTCATTAGCTGTTGAAGGAACTGAGAAGCTAGTTGTGCCAAGTGATAGATGGGTATAAAAAGTTTGAGTGAAAGGATCAAATTCAAGTTGGAGAGAGGAAGAAAAAGAAGAAAAACATGTTTACTAGCAGAGATTGGGGTTGACGCTGTCTAAGGTTTCCCTTTTGGATTTTCTCCCATGCGGAGGCGGGCGAGATTCCCTCATGGTTCCCCTCGACGAAACATGAGGAACGCTCATCTCTCTTCATCTCTGTCTGCTTCTCTCTCTCTCACTGACCTTCTCATGTGCACTCCCACTTAATTGCCCTTCCAGACTTTTAAAACCACTTCACAGTGTCCTTCATTTGAGCGTCTCAATCGCAGGACACATGCACAGTGTCACTGTCACGCAGCTCTATGCTGCTTTTACTGCCAGGGCATTCACATCATGTCTGTTACAGTAAAGCATATTTATTATATATTTCTCTCAGTTATGATAGAAAAAAAGCCCTTATCTGATTGGTCTGCCATCTGTTTCCCTTTGTCTCATTTTTACCATGTCCATTTTGGACAGCGATAACTTACTGATGTTCACTCTCTGAATGTTAAAACTGACCAGTTTCCTCCTCCACCAATAATAAGCCGACCGTGAAAGAGATCCTTTACCCACATTCACTCAATGATGTAAAAACCATAAAGCGGTCTTTGCATCATCCAAAGCTGACTTCTGGTGCAGGTATTTGGACTGACTGACTGATTACCTTATCTGATGGCTTCCTGTCCCAGAGCTGTCACCTGCAGTGGGATTGCCACAGGCCTCAGGCTGCTTCTTCCCAGTGTACCACTGGTACAAAGACTGTTTTGTATCACTTCTGTTTCTGACAGCTCCAATGAGTCAGTCCACCATTCCACATGGGAAGGTGTTTATTTTTTGACTGTCTCTGCTATGCTTGTGTATTTTTTGCATAGACATGCTGGGCAGTTCCATATGATACACCACAGCAGTGACTACACTGAGGAGACTGACTTTTCATCCATGGAATAGGGTTATGTGTAGAAAAAGAGACTGCTTTCCTGAAAGTAACCCCAGTTAAAGATCAGAACTTGTGGTAATTCATGTCCCTCTTTGGCCAAAATGTTGCAAATTTCAATTTCACTGTGGTTTGCCCTTTTAAACCAAATCCCAAAAATTTTACATTATTATAAATTTTAGATTTTACAATGAAGCCAGCTACATGACTCTCAACCCTTATACCCTGCAGTTTGCAGCCATTGTGGTGTGATTCATGCTAAATGCATTATGTCTTTGTTTGTAGATGGACATCATCTGTGGGAGACAGAAGCCAAAGTTGACAAGACCTCCATCAAATCTGTAAGTGCTCCTCTCCAAAGACTTCAGTCCCAACTTCCCTTGACACTTTAGCATTTCCCCTCCAGGTCTCCTCATCATCTGTCCCCTGTCATGATGTAACCTTTGTTAAGGCATTGCCACTTGCAACATAGACAATAGTGATTACCTCATGCAATTCTGAATGGAATTTTCACAAAACCTCTGTGCCCTCGCAGAATAAACACAGGCACTGAATTCACTCAGTCACACTTTCTGAGCATGATAATATGAAATGAAACCAGACGGAATCGTCAGGAAATCGTAATTATCCAAAGAAAGCTGGTAGTGCTCTGGATTTAATTAAGATTTTACTGTTACAAGTGGAAGAGCTGCAAAGGCCTGTTTGTGCATGTCTGATGGCTGTGTTTTAAATAGCTTTCATCAGCAGCATACTCCCTTCCCCCTCTTCCACAGTTTTTGGGCAGTCGGCACAGATCGCTGGGTCTGAAATAAGCCAGCATAAGGTGGCGACTGTTTTTTGCATCCTTATTATTGCTGTTATTTTACTCAGGGAAATGACTTGGTTGCATCAGGAGAGTAAATATTGACTTGGATATCTAATTGGCCTGCAGAGCTGGCTGATGTGCACAGTCCCAGATGCTGGAAAATTAACAGGCATGCAAGGCTCAACTAGGGAGAAGAGGTCGACAAAATGCAAACAGAGCGATGCGTCTAATTGTATATCCAACAAACAAGTCACTACGTTTTGAGCCAGTCTATTTACTCCAGCCTGCCTGCTCAACAGCTTTTATTGCCATCCAGCAGGATAGCATTTACAATTTAGAACAAAGAGGGGGAAGCCGTGTACCACAAACACACAGAATTTACACACTAAATTAGGCACCTGCTGGTTTCCTTCTGTTTCATCTGGAGCAAAGACCAGGAGCCCAGGGATGATGATCCCTGAACAAAGACCCGCTGCCTTCCAAAATGCCATGTTCTCCCCAAGAGAGTGACAGCCATCCCAGGAATCAGGAACAAACCTAACAAATTGTCAAAGAGAGCAGTCAAAAGTTCACATCCGTCCAGACTTGCCGAGGTCTGTCGTGCAGTAGAGATGGAGGGAGGGAAGGAAGGTGGAGAATAGGAGAGCCTCTTCACAGAGGGATACGGCTGTGCAAACAAATGAGCTGGCTACCGTTGTCCTCTCATGCAGTACGGGGACGAGTCTGAAGCTCTGGGGTTTTCTTCAGAGACAAACACTGGCACTGAACCAATCTCACCGGTTCATACTGGGACTGCACAATCCAGAGAAGTTAATTTAGACCAGTTCCCATCTTAGCTTTTGGCAAACAACAACTTAAAGTTCACACTGACTGTAAAATAAATAGATTAAAGAATTACAAGAACTTATTTTCCATCTACATTTGGAGGCCGAAATGAATCAAACACACC
Organism: Pao palembangensis; assembly: GCA_015343265.1. Taxonomy (NCBI): domain Eukaryota; kingdom Metazoa; phylum Chordata; class Actinopteri; order Tetraodontiformes; family Tetraodontidae; genus Pao; species Pao palembangensis. The sequence goes on from CM027088.1 coordinate 9,636,552, forward strand.
TATTATATCATATTTTAAAAAGCTTCATGTATGTTATTTGTATTGCAGGGGGCTATTGTCGTGGAGATCCCTCCATACAGAAACCAGAGAATATCAAACCCAGTTCATGTTAACTTCTACGTCTGCAACGGCAAGAGGAAGAGGAGCCAATACCATCGCTTTACCTACCTGCCCCCCAACGGTAACTATCCTCTGGATTTTTTACACCTTTTATTTCTAGTACCTGTGACATTAAAGGAGTTGTATACTTTACACTCTGCACACATCATGAAGACTATTTCTCCAGTTACTGACCTACATCAGTTATAGTTTACAGTAGCTGTCAAAAAAGCTAATTTTAAAAATTGCAAGCCTGCCATTTTGCTGGAGGTTCTTGTCAATGCACCAGTTCTTGCTTGAGCGAGGTCTATGAGTGAAGGCAGATAACGTGGGGATGTGTTTATTCTGTAGCTTGACAGCGTTCCTCGGCGATGAGGCTTACCTGCTGACTGACAGAGCCTCCGAATGCTGTTGATGTACAGAAGTCAGTCCCCCTCCTAGGCACACTGACTTTCACACCCCACCTCACACAAATGCCTTCTCGGGTCAGCGATGCACCAATCAGTGTACAATTACACATCCACACTCACACATGTCTCCCAGGCATCGCTCTTTCTTGTAGCAACCTGAAAAGTCCGGAATATCTCTCGCTGTGTTTATCATGCTCTCTGGCCCTCTCAGTGTTTATAGCTGGCTTGTGCATTTGGAATGTGAAGAATGCACGGCTGAGAGTTCAGAGGAGGAATTCAGCGTTAGAACGGTGGGCAGAGGTGAAATATCAGCTTTAATATTTTTTCCTATGATTTATTATTTTGCATTTTATGTGAAGAAAAAAAAATGAGTAAGCATTTTTAAACACCATGGCTCTCATAAAACACCCCAAAAGTACATATAAATTAGCCATCTTCCATTTTCAAAACTGCTATTTTGAGACTTATCTCACACTCATGGAAACCAGCAAAATCCATTAGATTAAAACACCGGTGTCTCACTTTCATTGATTAGTGCTTAGAGGCTCTACTGCTGCTAGGATAGTGTGTTTTGTAAATATGATGCGACTTTTAGATAATTAGAAGATATATTTATGGCCACAGGAGATAAATGACTGGGTTTCTGGATGGGGGCCTGAGGGATAGTAGTAGAGGGCCTTATTTGGAGATGCTTGAGTGCATTATAAGAAAGTACTGTGGAGTCAACAGTTAGTCATGTATACAGCATGTATTACTGTGTTGTACATATACTGTAGAATGTCACGTGGAGACTGCTCATCCTCTTCGATGCATCTCTTTGTCATTTCACTGAGTGAAAAACACAGGGTCTAATTAAAAGTCAACTTGTAAAATCTTGTTCACTGCCAACTTCGCCAGTGCTGCACAGTGTGGACCACACAGGCTGTCCCCATGTCTTCTCCAAGAAGCGTAATTAACCCACAGAGCCTATGAATCACAAGCTCGTGATCTTTATTTTGAGATTTAAAATGCCTGTGAAGATACTCATTAAATGATATAACAGAGCACATTTATAAAAAACAGAAGTATTATTGTTTGAATCAAAGAGGCAGTCAATAGGACTGCATATGTGCAGTGGCGGACCTGGGACTGCTCTGGGACAGACAGAACCTACATTAATAAGTAGTTTCGCTTTTCTGACTTTTAAACTGTGTCTGTATTGTAAAAAGAAATGGATCTAAACATCTGCAAATGTTAGAAATATTATTTTTTTTTATTATTTGTAGTGCTCCTCTGGGTGGCTAATAATCAAATGCAGAAGATCATTCTCAGCTAATGCAGAATAAAGGCTATAACTAGACAATTCCACAGAAATTGTGACTGTGTGCCTCCACTCTGGCCCGTCTCTGCCCTTCATGCCCACCCACCATACATAACCAATCTATATTCAGCAGCCCCCCAACACACACACACACACAGAACATGACATGAGCTGAGCAGACCTGTTTCTCACCCAGAAACTGTTGTTGAAATTGTCAGAACCCACCCATTTTCAAATGTGAATTTAGACCACTTAACAATGACCAATCTTATTGAAGTTAGGCTCGTTGGAACCGCAACAATTTAAAATATATGTGTGTGAAATTTCACAACACTACGTTAATCTATGAAGGAGAAACGACGAGTTAAATACCGCCCCTATCAACACACGTAAGAGCGGCCCCTCCCCTCTCCTCTCGCATACACAGCACCCAGTGACGTCATGCAGCAACTGTCAGTGTGTGTGTGTGGGGTTTTTCTGGATTTCTTTGGACACCGTAATAACTATTAGGCTGAGGACACAAGTCCACGTCCGGGTGATTGTGCCGCACGTTTTGATGTATGGTTTGTTAATGTGTGACCTACGAGGCCCAATTTTTAGTGGTTTTGTGTTTTCTAGACTTGTGGGGACATTTTTCGGTCTTTTGTGGATTTCTCAGGGCCCATTTGACAGAGGGCCTCCAAATTTCACACACACACAACCCACTCACCGGGATGCACTTTTTGATGTATGGCTCGTCCGTGTCCGCCGGGGGCCGAAAACCATCCTATAGGATAACATGGGGTTTTTTGGGGTGCTTTTGCCCCAATATTTCAAAAACCCCGCTTCCTATTAAAAAGAAAAGTCATAGCACACCATCCCTGAATTTTACACACATTTTGAATTTTACACAGGTTTTGATGTATGGCACATGTCGACGCGATAAATGGTGTAGGAGGAGATACCGACCCAAATTTGCGACGGAATAAAAAGATTATTAGGAATAAAAAAAAAAAAAAAGTGGCCGTTTTTCTGGGATTGTTCAGGGCCCGTTTGTTGGAGGACCTCGAAATTTCACACACGACTGCATCATCGGCATCACACGTTTTGCTGTATGGGGCGGGCATGCGCGCCCTATGGGCGTGCAATTATAGTGATTTTTGTGGTTTTTTTGGGCTGTAAGTGTGAGAATGAAAGATTTTTCAGTTTTTTGGGAATTTATCGGGACCCGTTGGTCCGAGGCCTGTGAAATTTCACACACATGACCGGCTTATCGGGATGCACGTTTCAGTTTATGGGGCAGGCCTGCGTGTCCATAGGGTGCACTTATTCCCCTTTTTGTGTCTGGGCTGCTAGGATAGTAACTAGGAGGCACACAGGATTAGAGTAAACAGACTTTCATTGAAGGCTATTATAGTCAAGGTTTCATTTCAACATCAACAAAGAATCAGGAAATCCTCGTGAATCTGTTTGCTTTTGAGGGTTTCGATGTGTGTCAACACGGAGTGATACAACCAACAGTGTGGCTTAGTTGTCAGGGTGGGCTGAGCACACACACACACACACACACACAGGCACGTGCGCACTTGTCAACACTTTTTTTGCCTGCTCGTATGAGAGGGCTCTTCCGGGCCGCTGTTCCACTTTAAGCACTGTTGTGGCCACTGACGCCGTTTAAAAAGAACACCTCTTTCATACCCTGGTGTCTGCTCGTCTATTAAAAGAAAAAGCCGACTCTCAAAATAGCTCGACTTGTCTAAAACGCCGGAAGGGTGAAGCAAACACTCTCTGGGACACAGATGCGTGTGAAAACCACCTTTTTCCATCAAGGCCATCTTGTTATTCTGTGACACTGAGCACAATTGACAAATGAAACATCAGAAAAAAGAACTCACCATCTGTTTGTCTCCCATCAGCTCAAATAGGCATATCATCAGAGGCAGTCTGAATAGTTTCAGACAAATTAACAGTTGCTTATCTTTTTCCAAACCTGTCATGCATTCACTGTGACAGTATATATTACTAACAGAAGCAGTCCACCGTGGAAGCATGCTCTCATTCTTATGGTCTGCTAAGCTTCAGTGAATTAGAAAAACAATAGCATAAGTTGAGCTGTGAAAAAAAATCTAGCATGGCCTGCCCATTTTTGAAATTGATATGCCCACTGCTTGTGCACTGAAATGGCGAGTTCTTGTGTGAAACTAAACATTTTATTCATAAAATATGCAGCTAATGAGATCTTGAACTTGCAGTAAATTAGCCATCAGCCAAGAGTTTGAGATGACATTTAAACTCGACATTCACAGTCAGCAACATTGGCGGTTTGGTTGTCCTCTCTTGACACAGGGATGTAGACCTATACTGTACAGATGGTGTCGACTGGCTCCCAGAATGAGCTCTGCTTTTCCAAGCTCCCTTCCAGTCATTCCTGTTTGAGTTGCAGCGTGACGTATTGCTCACCAAATCAGGACCGGTTTGCATGAACCACATTAAGTAACAAACGTCAATGAAACGCTGGCAGCAGCCAAGGCTGCAGCCAAAAAAACTTCTCGAAACCCCTTTATTTTTACAGGCCATTTGGAGATTCCTCTTTAATATCAAGTTCTATTCTTAAACAAGAGCCGGCTCCCCCTGTTGGGCTGGTTTGTAGTTGGATTTGGAAAAGGGAGACTCAGACATACAGGAAAAGTTGATGTACCACATATTGTTCTTTTTTTCATAAATATTAGCACAGTCATGTTGTTTTCCAACAGCTAGACAAAGACGCAACTGTTTCTGTCATGTCTACAATTTCAGCTTTGTCAGACTCACAACATTTGAAGGCCCACTGAGCGAGCAGATTGCATACACAGTGGGAAACTGCACCAGGTAACTCAGAGTTAATGAAGTACCACCTGCTCCATTACCTTTTGTTTGGCATCGCATATGAGAGGAACATGATTTCATATCCCAGTTGTCTGTTGACTACTCATAAACTACGTTTCCATCAGAAGTATTAAATCTTCCCAAGTCCTGTTTGCTGTCCTAATCAAATGCCCAAAACAATTCCAAATCCAGCTGCCTGCAGAGGAGTCAGTACCTAGATTGGGCCCAACACAAGATGTGATGGAGAGAAAACCATATGCAGAACATCAACTGTCTGCAGGCTGTAACCCACAGATTTGAAGGAAATAAAATGCAGCTGAAGCTCGGTCTAACCTGCCAGTTATGTTTTTTGTCTCTTGAAAATCTGAAGTTGCAAGGAACTGACCTCCTCCTCGGTTTCCAGCTCTATAGTGTGACTGCAAAGAACAACAGATTCACATTTCTCCTGAGCTACCGCTAAATTAAACCGAAAAAAAAAAATAGAAAAAGGCCAGCAGCACTCAAGACTCCATCCACAAAAACTTTTTCTTTTAATCTCACTTTCATGACAGACACACACAGACGCGTTTCAACTTGCATCTTCCTCAGTGTGTGCAGCTGCCTTGAAATTGGAGTGACTTAAAGAGTATTCTTATTCTTATACCAAATAGTATTTATGTAGGTGCACTGATTGTAATCAAACCTGTCAGCAATTATATCATGAATTAAACCAAAAACAAAAAAATCACAGTAAAAATGCAAAAATTTACCAAACACAAATTAACAATTGAAAAGTAAACATAATAGAGAAAAACATCCAAAAGGGCTGAACGAAAATTTACTTCTAAGCTGATTTTTGTAAATAACAGACTTTTTAACGTTTTCTTGAATATTCTTTATATGTACTGGCTGCTTATACTATTTTTTATATGTTAGGATAAAAGCAGTCCAGTTTTGGTTGTTACATGTGGCAGTGAGGTGAGATTCCCATTTGTGGCATATATACATTTTTAGTGCCTCAGTGGTGAACCTTTTTCCTCTACTACTATATGTTTACTCTTCAATTGTTGTTAATTTGTGTTGTTGTTTTTCAATTTTTACTAATTTTTTGTTGGTTTTTTGTTGTTTTTTGTTGGTTTTTTTTGGTTTAATTCATGGTGTAAGGTTGGATTACAGTCAGTGCACTGTGTAGGAAACTATTTAAGTCACTCCAGTTTTGGGGCAGCTGAACAAACTGAGGAAGACCTAAGTCGAAACACATCTATGTGCATGTCATTGCTGAAAGTGAGATTAAAAGACAAAGTTTTTGAGGATGGACTCTTGAGTGTTGCTGGCCTTTTTCTATTTTTTTTCTCCTGGGCCCTGCACCTATTTACTTAATTTTCTAAGTTCAGGAGTGCTCATTTTCGCCATTGTCTTACCCTAAATTATACTACCATGGTGGTAACAATCACAGGCAGGAAACCTTGTTACATTATTATTATTATTATTATTATTATTATTATTATTATTATTAGACTGGCATCCAGCGCTTGAATGATTAAAGCTTTAATCTCCTTTTTTTCAGTGCTTAACTTAAAAATTTCCACGTTTGAAAAAAATAAAATACATCTCACAATCCACCCAGAAATAGTCATAATAGTCATTTCCACATGCACATGATTTTATGAAAAAAAATTATTTGAGCTCTGAACACCTTCATTTTTGTGAGAGCTTTGACATAAAACTGGTTGGTTGGCCATGGTTGGGATACACAACATGTAGTTTGCTTGGAATTTCCGTGCTGCAGAGATGGAGGCCCGTGCACTGTGGGACCTGTCCTACAATGCAACTCCAGACACCAAGCTTTGGTCCCAGAACTCTGCTATCAGAAGGGGCTGACATACAAGTGCTCCCTGTTCACCGTTATCCCAGCATCGCGCCTCAGCACTCCAGAGATTTAAATCATTCCAGATCCAGCATAAATAATAACACCTTGATACAGCATGTAGAGCAACATTTATACACTTTTCCTCTCAAAGGTTCTATTGTGAACAAACACAAACACTCAGTTTAGACAGAGATCTTATTCACATTGACATTTGTGCACCTTAGTAAATGTCACTCGCCGAGAGAGGAGCCAAGAACTCTTTGGAATCAAACGCTCGCCACACCCATTAACACATTTTAACAATGTGTAGAAATAGAAATAGAAACAGTGTGTCCATTGTGACTCAGGAGCCTTTGCTATACATCTGGGTATCTTAACTCTGCTCTATTTGTTTTTTTTGTTTGTTTTTTTTTGCTGGCCCAACCTGTGCACATGCACTATACTTGCATAACAAGTCAGCAGTGAGCTTTTAAATGTGTAGCCATCTCTCCTCCCAGACTATTCCATTTTGAGAGTTTCAGTTTAAAAAAAATAAGGTGTTTTCAGTAAATTTAATTGACAGTGAACTTTCTGTCAGAACTAATCAGGAAATGGTTCAGACAGTATGGAGCAGAGAGAATGTATAGAAAAAAAAAACAGGATGATCAAGTGGAGGGGGTCACTGCACTCTCCTGCATTAACGGAGGCCTGAAGCTCCTGAAAACCCCGGGTCCATCTCTGCAGCCACTTAGGGAGGCCCAATCAAAATCAAATCATCTCCTTTTTCCACCCTCTCTCCCTCTATCTTTTTCTCCTGAGAGAATTAATTACAGCTACAGCACTGAGGAAACCAAGAGGTTCCAGTCTCATTTGAGCAGCAGCAACAGCAGTGCTTTAAAGTAGTCTTTTATTGGATATCAGAGCCAAAGAAGAGTCCAAAGAAAATGGGTCTTACTCATGATTAGAACCAGCTGTGGCTTTTCCAAACTGATGATTCATCCATTCTTCCTCCCCTCCTTCCCCAATTTTCTTGCCTTTTTTCACAGTGTGGTAAAGAGGGGTGGGCAGGAACTCGTCCAACTTGACACTTAGCCCATATCCACTGGTGGTTGTTGTTTGGATTGTGGAGGGTATTGTGGCCACAATTGTGCCTGCTCACCGGTTTGCTCAGTTGTGTACACTTGCTTCGCCACGTGGATTCCCTGCACGTTTTTTAACATCTCTATATTTCTTTCTATTTTTTTTTCTCCCCAGTGCCAGTAATAAAGACAGAACCCAATGATGAATATGATTCTCTGGGGAGTGCAAGAGTGCCCGTGCATTCAAAGCCCTTTTACAGCCAGCCCAGGTTGACTCCCATCTTGCCTGTAGCTGATCATGATGCCTGTTTAATTGGTGGCTATTCTCCATGCCCACCCTGCCATATTACCCTGCCACCAACACCCCCCAGCTCCAGCCCCACACTGCAAGACCTGTCCCCAGTGGCATACAGTAAATGCCTCCCCAACAGTCCCAGCCATGCAGCACCATCAGGCCCAATCATGCCGCACATCCAGGAGAGCCCAGGCTGCCCTAGTCTTCCCCACCCACCATCACCAGACCACAGCTCTCCCATGGGGATGCTCCATTCCCAAGGTAGCCCCAACCACCTGAACAGCCCAGGGACCCATGGTTACCATGCTATCTATGCCAACAGCAGTCCCTCATCCTCTCCAATATCCCACCCATCCACTCCTGGTGCGACTGCAGAGAGCCCATTGGTTCAGGCATACAGCCCCACTCAGGCTCAGGCAGCAGCCGGCTCACCAGGCCTGCTACACGAAGATGCCAGTCCCCCTCCGATGGCCATAACTGTTAAACAGGAGCCGCAGGAACTGGACCAGATGTACCTAGATGATGGTGAGTTTTCAGAAATGCATGATGCACAGACTGTCTCGAATGTTGCATTTGGTAGTCACCTAGAGGGAGACACTTTTTTCTTTTTTCACTTTTTTTCCTTTGCAGATGAAAGCTTATCTTCATCCACTTTTCCTGACTTTTGATCTGGCTATTGCATTTATTTAACACCTTGCTCTTATCTGTAAGCCCCCACGCACACAGCCGCACCCTGCTGCCCCTCACAGAATTTCCTGATGAATCTGTGACAGCAGTTTTACGTCAGATTTGTTTTAATTTTAGACTCGGCACATTTATTTGCCTTAGGTGTAACATGCCATCCGGCGTATGTTGTCTTATGTTGTGCTGCTTCACTATAAAACAGTATAGTGCCTTTATGGGATTTTGAAACAATCTGTCAAAACATCACAGCACCAAGGTCAGTTGGGGTGCAGCAGAACAAAAACAGTGGCACACGCATAACAGAGCAAACTGTTGACACAACCACTAATGAAGGAAGCAAAACAATGGGTAGGGGTTTCCTGAGCCGAGGCTTTTTTTTTCCCCTTCATCTTTCTGGGAGGGATGCGATGAGGCAGGAGGCGAGGCTTTGTTTTCCCGTGTTTCCCCCATGGAGCCAATACCATCTAACTGTCGTCATCAGGGGAGACTGGTGTCACTGCTCTCCCCTTAGCAATGAAACTTGTCACACCCAGGGGGCCATGTGGTCAAGTTTACCACCGCCTCTGTCCATAGTTTTTCTGTGAGGTCACCAACCTGTTATCTATGTCAGCAGAGGTTTTGTTTGTTATGTATATTCATAGTGTACATCACAGGCAGGAAGCCAGGTTGAGATGATTTTTAAACCTCCCCCCTCTCTGATGGAGGTGGCAGGAGGACAACTGAACTGACAGTATCACCTTTCCTGTAAGTGCAGTGCGTGTTCCTGCACGTGTGTGCATACTTCACTCGGCAGTTCTGGTGATGGGCGTAAGGGGACCGAGGGAGTTTTGCTGTGGAACTGCAATTGAGTTAAAATGCAGTTGTCAGCATGTCTGTTAGTCCTGATGAGTCCCATTAGTCCTCACCTCATAAACATAAAATACATACAGGGAAAGTATGTCTGTTAACAGCTATATAAACTGATATCCTTTGTTTCTTCATTTCTTCCGGCTACCCGAGGAACCTAATTGGAATAATTGAAATTCTTTATTTCCTTAAGAGTTGAAAGTCGAAGGCTTGCATGTCAGGATCAATCGAATAAAGTGAAACTATAGCTGTAGTTTACATTTTTTAATAAGGTTGGCAGCGGCTCCTTTTACACCAACAGTATGAAGATACACCAAATGTAGAGAGCATTGCTAAGGTGAAGTCTTATAACCTTGTTTTCCATCCACATCGCTCCATTCCCTGTCACTTTAGCAGGCTCAATTGCTCCCCAATACAGTGGCCAAATGTATTCAGCCAGTGATTACAGCTGCATTAGGGCCGTGCAGGAACGTGTATTGATTGACTGATGACAGTGAGGCCGCGCCATGAAAAACCTCAATGTGCTACAGTTTTGCATCACCTAACACCTGTGGTGAGTCCTTGTTAAAGTGCGGTGGTAAGGGCATACCCCCACTGCTTTCAGGCCCAGGCCTATACCAAACCCCTTAAATGAACTCTAAGCAGGAATAAATAAGATTGGAAGGCAGCTCACGCTTCGTTATAAAGGGAAGACAGGCAGATGACTTCACCTCGGCAGTCGGTGATTTAACGCTAGCCATGTAAAGTAATGTTCCGCCCGAGCAACTGGAGGTCGGCGATTTGGAGTGTGCAAGAGTGCACTTGATCTTTCCCAAGAGTAAAGTACCTCCCACACTCCAGTGCCGAGGCCACTGGACTCTCATCAAGCGGAGGAAATGTGTCTCTCTGTCCAGACCTAGATTTTACTTAGCCCCCGAGAAATCACTCCTTATCAGTGGTGAGCTACTGTACCACAAGGAGTCTGAGAGGTGAACCACCTGTCTGCCATACACAGTCCCTACTGTAATCTGCCTAATTCTTCCCTCAGCTGTAATAGAAGAACCTTGCTAAGAACGGTGCTGTACACAAGGCAACCATTCCTGTACGTGTGAGAGGTTTTTGATGAACTGTTGAGTTACTCAAAAAGTGAGTATGTAGCAGACACACATCCATGTTCATGTGTCTATATTTAGGAAGTTTGGGAAGCTCCTTTGCTTCCCCCCTCGCTCTCCTTAGTTGATTTGTTGTCCCGCGTTCACTCTCATTACCTGACACTGTGATGGGCACACAGAAAAAAGAATGCTAATCAGAGATGTGTTTCCCAGCTGTCTCTCAAAGACAGAGGGCCCTTATTCCCTAAAATAATAATAATAAAAACACATGGCAACGCAGATGTTGCCGACTTGACATTTGACATATCTGATTGCCGTGTGTTGGTGGATAGTTTTCCTTGTGATTTGTTTCCTCTTCAGGTCAACCTCTACACTTTCTCAAACAGAATACAGGGTTGTGCTCAGCCTCATTCTAAGCCTTCTAGAGAATCTCCCTCCAGCATAGCTTCTGAAGGCATCTCAAGGCTTTCCTCATGGAAACTTTTACACAATCTGGCAAGTTGCCCGGACCCCAGGACTCTACAGAATCCCTAATGATGATTGAAAGTGTGTCCGCTTTGTGCTGAAAACATGCTGAGTTGCTAACTTTGGAGTATGCCGCGAGGCTGGTTCAGGGACTGAAGGGGGGAAGAAAACAGAGAAAGTATTGGTTCAAGGGGGGTCATTAAACCAGTGGTTAAGGTGTCTAATGGGAATCACTAAAGCAGGAACCACTCCTGGATGTTCAGACAGCATCCATGAGTGTATCTATATGCATATGTGTCTCCAGTTAGAATACTTGATGAGATGGCAGAGAAGCAGTTTAAGAGCCAATGACAGTGAATGCTTTCAGAACACTCCACCTCTGACCCCCTGGCCTTATGGGAGAAGGTCAAGCTCTAGCTAATTGTGCATAAAACACAGGGTGCCTGGCAGAAGCATCAGCTCCTTCTAGGTATTGATGGGGGCAAGAAGGAGGAGATGGTTTGGTAATATTGGATGCAAAAGTTGATGCCGTTTTCTATGCAGTTTTTCTGTGTGTTGACAATTAGACCTGAATGTTTGTGACAGGGACGGCGGGCTCACATTAGTGTTTACATTCAGCTTGTGTAAAGACATGGAATATTACTGATTTTGATAAGCATATGATGAATCTGCACAAATCTGATCCGTGCATGTGTGTGTGTGTGTGTGTGTGTGTGTGTGTGTGTGTGTGTGTGTGTCAGTGTGTGTGTGTAAGAGCCAGAGGATCTGGTTCGGTTTCAGTCGTTCCGTCATATTATCCACAGTCATTGAGAAAGAATGTGTCTGCTGAAAATCTGCAGCTAAATTATCTAAACAAATTTGGTTCCCTTTGTGTCTGGGACCAGCCACACAAGTTTGTTTTAATGGAAACCTTTGTTTGAATGGGTTTACTCTCTGGATTGTCATGTGGATATCTACTAGGTTTGTGGACTATATGAATTATTTGGCACTAGAATGCATTTGACACATTATTACCTTTGCTCATCGCATGTCCGTTATAAGTTTGAGTTTCTCCTGATGCAGCGGTTTGGACGTTCCTTATATGTGTCTCACATTCTGAGGTTTAGGAAACACCACCACTGAAGAGCCACCAAGCCACAGAAATCACAGCAGGTCAGGATTCAGACAGGACCTGCGGCTTGGCGCAGGTTTTTGCGTGTACATCTTTGATCGTGCTGGAGCAACCATCTCACGCCAGGCAATCTAATTACCGAGTCATATTATAACGAATGTCAGCGGCCTCCGTTGCTGCCAAGTCATCATAGATGCTTGTTTTGAGAAGCATGTTTGCAAAGTTGGTCATAAGAGGGAGTAGGTAGCACAGCAAGGAAGCGACACCAACAGGGTGGATATGAAGTGGTTTATTGGACCATATAAAATGGGCACATTTAGAATTCCCCACATTCTGTAATGTGAAATCTGAAAGGTGTAGAATTCCAGTTAAGTTGCAGGCCGTCCAGATTTGTAGACCATGCTTATTGTATGTTTTCAGTCACAGAAACCATAAGACCTTCTTGAATCTATCTCCAGCTGATGTTTAATATTTAAAGTCCAGGCAAAAACTCAAAACCAAAGAGGCGCAATTTATACATTCTTTCTTTTTATGAACTACTGGGACTGCAGGGGTCAGGATCGACTTCTGGATAGCATCCGTGGCTCTGGCGGAGTTTCTTACTCAAGGACACATAAGCACTTGTGTACAGCTGATCTAAGCTCCCCCAACTTAAAAGTAACCCTCCAGCCCCCTGCCTGAAATGCAACTGTTGTGATGTTTTGGTTCATTTTTGGGTGGAAATGTAAATACCTGCGGCATCAGTAAACAGGAGCGGGTCTCCATCCCCGACCGCTTAATCACAGCTCCCCATCTGAAATTTGTTAGCTCAGTGAAATAGTATCCCGTAGCGACGGATGTCAGCAGAGAAGTCTGATCCAGCCGGGTGGGATGGGGAAAGCCGTTGGGTTTTTGCAACTCTTGGCAGTGTTTATAGTCCTTTCCATATGCAGATGCCTGCGAGCAAACAGGGTGGGGGAGATGATGGTGAAAAAGGGGGTATGGAAAGTATAGAATTGGTGAAGTAAATAAATTACGCCAGCCTCGATCTCTCAATGCAAGTGAAAATAAGTTCTTATCTGTTTGATAGACTGGGGGATGACTCCATGGGAATAAAATCATGAGATGAATTTTAATGTTTGGAGAATTCGGGGTCAGGAATCTCTCATTGTGCGCTCATATCCAGGAATATTTAGCAAGCATGAGAAGAAGCAGGTCAGCCATAGAAAGAAAAGGAGACACAGACAGAGAGGAAAATCTGAGGTGGAAGAAAATAGCATGCAGTCGTGGTGATTTTTCCCTGGCAGCTTCTACCGCTGCCTCTGTTCTTCAAACTGTTAAAAACTAAAAACAGCAATAGAAGGATAAACACTGCTGAAGTTCGAAATCCCATTTTCCTCATCTTTCATCAAGAAGGGGGAAGTGGGTCCACGTCAGGGCATTTGATCGGAACTTTTCAGGTTCTTTTGTTGACATGTGACCCAAAGCAGTAATAAAGCTCAACAGGTCCGCCGAGTCTCCTGATTTTCCTCATCCTCCTCAGTTCTTCTCCAAACATCATGCTAACAAGTAGGGAAATCCTTTCACCTTCTAACCTTTATATCACATTGAAAAGCCCTGACAGACAGTAGCACTGCAAAAATCTCAGTGAAGTTCTTTAGACCATACTTTGCATTAATATTTCCCAAATTTCAATGGACTAAATAAAAATGTAAAACTTTTATTAGGACCCAAAAGCAGCACACCTGAAGAGAGTCTGAATCGAAGTATGAGCTTTATTAAATAAGAAAATGGTTCAACGGTTCATGAATAAGGGTAACACACAATCCGCAGGAAGTATCCCCAACAAGCAGTTATCCTCGGAATAATTACACGGGTGAGTAATCTGATTTTGCGTTATCCAGACGGTAACAGCTCCAGGGTCAGAAAACCAGGCAGACAAAAATCCAGGTGAGTAACACGCAAAGACAAGACTGAGAGGAGGGCAAGGTAGTTCACCAAGGCTGAGACAAAGCTGGTCAAGAACAGGCAAGGTTTATCACAGCATGAGTCTCAAGCAATCTTGTAGAGCGTCTGGGCAAAGCTGGGGTTTAAATACTTGGGAAAACAGGCGTGTGAAATAGAACTGATGTCCGGGGTGAGAAAGACACACACAGGTGTGCCGAATTCTCCTGATTGCTATTGTGACAAAGTAAAGTCGAGTCTGTTGAAAAAGGAAATCAACGTTTTGCCATGATGCATACAACTCTTTGCGAATCCACCCGGTGTCCACGGTAGCCTGCCCCTCTGCCTTTTAGAATCGCTGCAGGTGTCAAGGATTTTTAGTCATAGAGCAGCTCTCAGGGTCAGCAGAGAGAGCGCCGATCTGATCACACACAGCCCCAGCACAAATCAGATCACTGAGGCTCAGTGGGGATGACGAAGAACCTTGTGTCTATGTGCCCTGCTTTATCTGTGACTGCAGGATAAAATAACTGTCAAATAAAAGAAAAAAAAATGACATAATGAGTAAGTCAGATGTAGGAGATGCTCTCTCTGCCAAGCTGCCGTCGCATTCTAGTGCATAAAGAATTTCGTATGTAGGCCTCATGATAATGTTGAGAAATATCTTCAGCCAGCTTCACGTAACTTAATTAGCCAAGTTAGCCTCAAATCTTGGAGTGTGTGCAAGGTTTCTTCTAATCCAAAGACAAAAAGACGTGAAATGATTCCCAGCAAGGTCTGTTGAATATCTTGAGTTTAACTACGGTGCTAAATGCTGCTGGTGATTTTTCCAATTTGATAGCAAAGTAACTTCCAGTTATAGTCGAGAGCAGGCAGACATCTGTTTCATCAACATCTTCAACCATGAACAACCCACACCAGATGTATAAATGCAATGCCAAGACAGACTAAAAGAATTTATATTTTGGTTAGGGTTGGTCTGTACCTCCCTATAGATGCTCTTTACACAATATTTGGAATTTTGAATGAAGAGGAACTGAAGGAACTGAACTTTTGCAAATAGGTTATGCAGAGGTTGTAATGTGCAAATACAGACTTTGAAGTAGACGAAGATGCCTTTCTGTGTCATCACTCTTGTGATTGATAGTGAACATTAAAGTTGTGCTGAGGTAAGCTCTTTTGGACAGTGAGAACAAAGTTCTCATGTATAAATAAAAGAAAACAATTCAGAAGTCCCATATAACGACTGACAGCAGATTTAAAGAAGCCCAACATAAATTCAGTTATAAATCACATAATACACAGGTCACCAGCCAAACTCTCACTCAGACGGCTGCGCCCCAATGATTGTTTCAATATGCTCGTATTTTTTCACTCTGTGGCATTTTGAGAAACAGCGTCTCGAGATGTCTGCGCCAGTCTCGCCTGGAAGCATACGCCTTTAATTCTGAATCAATCGCAGAGTTATCGGACGGCTGAGTTATTCCAGCATAACGCAGGGTTAGAATCTGTCTCATTTCATATTGTAGCTGTATTGTGGTTCACTGAGTTTGTTGTGATTTCTTACTAGGGTCTGTGTTTTGCGCAGCCGCGTTTGAATGGTTTCTCAGAGTGGTCCAAATGCGCTCTTTTTCAGCTTTTACACTTCTGTGTGTTCTCTGATAAACACACTGCAGCCAAATAGATACTATATAGGTCTCTGAAATATTTTTTAAACGGATGTTTGTAGTACAAACAGTGTAAAATCTGCAGTGGAACTGTACAGTTTAACTGTACTTAGAAAGTTCATTATCTGAGCCAACATTTTACTACATTATGCACAAAATACTGCTCGGAACAATCAAGGTAATAAAGTGTTTCCTTTATTTTGAAGCAGAATGTGGTTATGATTTATATTGTATTATTCTTTTGTTGGTTGAGATGCTATTTCAACCGATCAGACCAGTGAATTTGTGAGAAGTCAGTGATGAGGACACAGGAGAGCAGCTCCATGTAAACACCTCCCCCTCATTCTCCCAAGAGGCCGACCTCGAGTGTGCACACCCGCGGCCTCCTGAGCCTGGGAGGAAATGAGTGGAGGAGGTGGAGAAGAGGGAAGTGCCGAGCTCACAAAGAGAGACAGTGTGTGGCGGGATCTGTACAGGCGCAGCATGCCATGCCCAGATCAAAGACGGAGGTCATGCACCAGAGCGGCCAAAATAAGCACATCAGCAATGGAGTGTTCAGTAAAAGTCAATTGTTTTTAGGTTTCTAAATTGGGAATTGTCTGCCTGACTGTACTCAAGCCATAAACCAAGAATTGTTGTGGATGCTTTTGATTTAATCACGGAAAATGTTTCTTCTTTTCTCTGATTTTTGCCAGAGTCAGCAGAACAAAGCGCAGTCTGTTGAAAAAAAAAAAAAGTATCCATTCTGGTCTAATTTTAGCATGAGGGTCAGTAAAAGTTTCAAGTTTTAACCCCTGACCGTAATATATGTATATATATATATGTATATATATATATTATAATGTCTACATTTGGTCACTGCTCATACACTTTTGCAAGAAAATTTGGCCTCGTCTATCATGGTAGTAAAGTTTCCCACAATCTCCTGCTACAGCAGCAAAGCAGTCAATGTTTATGGTGCACACGGTAAAATAAGAGAGCAAACCATCCTGACAACCGAGCCAAAATGGTAGCAAATATTAGACAGAAAATCTGTGACATCAGGGCACTCACTGTTTACACTTCTATAATTATTGTTAATTTCTGCTTTGCTTTCCAAAAGTCAGAGCCTATCAGGTCCTTTTTTGGATGCCTCCCCCCCAGCCCTCATGTACTGTTGATTCGAATTTTAAATAGTGGAAGCAATCAAAAGCTTGACACTGTAACTGTTTTTTTTGGTTTACAATGATCAATAATGTGTGTCACAGGTTATGTCAGGTAAATATGCCATTCCTGATATGGATGATGTATGCATGTGCAAGGTAGTAATGTGTCAGCAACAACCAGGGCTCATGTTGGTCCAAGTCTAAACCAGACCATATCATCACATCATTGCTCACCCTGGCAGTCAGAGGACATGATTGGCCGCAGCCGGGGGCACGGCCATGTTTTTTCAGAGCCACATCTGCTGCGAGGTGGTTGTAAACTCCTTGCTCTGTTTTAAAACAAACCTTCACTCTGCCGCTTGCCGTCTCCTAGCCCGGTGGTGGAGGTTGAGTAGTTCCACATGGGAAAGTCAAAGCCTCACACAACAGCCTCGCCGCTGGGATGAAATATGTCATCTGTGCATATCATCACGTTGTTAGCTCCAAAGGGAGTCCCATGTAGTGGATTAGCTGCTGTCTACCCTTGAGGCTTTGATGAATTTATGAAGCATTTTATCGTAATGAGCTAGTTTGTCTCTCTCCTTTTGTATTTATTTGTAAGACTGATGTTTTCATTTCTCTGTGCTCTGTCTATCCTCTCCATCTATTCTGTCTGGGTGTTCTGACCTCTGACCCCTTATTTCACACACTGCTGGCTTGCGATTAAAGATGAGTGACACTGTCCGACCCTCACGGTCCAGCCGTGTGTGTGGGAGGCAGCAAATTGTCCATTAAATGTTTGTTGAGGCCACGAGAAGATTTGATATGGTAAGGAAACAAAAGTAATATGTACCAGGAAATTTAATTGCCTCTCTCTCTAGTAAGTTTGAGCTTCAGTTTGGCTTCCCTGACAAATCAATTTCACATGAAAGCAGTTCAGGCGAGGTTAAAGACCGAGTCAGTCTTCCAGTCTCCTTTTACTTCCATTGAGTGCCTGCACAGATCCGATGCCAGTGTTTGTCTGGGTTTATACAAAAGAGCTTGTATGACTCAGACTCAAGGGCTCCCTCAGAGTCTGAGTGCCACAATAGTAGGAAGCTAGCTCCTCTTTCTCCCAGACCTGATATGGGGAGTTATAAGCAAGAATAGGAAGTGGGATCCCTTGCTACGGTGTGAAGGTCCTTGACCCTGACATGGCCACCGGTTCATTTAAGCAGCGAAAGTGAGAGAACTTTGGCACTATGGCACTTCAGAGCAGAAGTGCCTAACAGGAAGCTTTCCTTCCAGTCCCCATTTCAGAGGTTGTGTTTTACAGAGTCGGCTGAGGAAAGCCAGGTTTGCAGGTGAAGACACTGTCCGTCCAGCCATTGCCAGTCAGGCTGAGGGTGATCATGTTACAGCAGAAACAGCAGAAACCTCAACACGGCTCTGCAGAGCAGCCGGGCATCCTCTGCTGTCTGAGGAAGCCCGGCTGGTATTGAACCCCAGCATGCAACTCGCCTCTCTAACAACTCCATCTGAATCATCTGAATCCCCCAGTGCAGGTCAGGCTTACACTGAACTTCCAAAGAAGCCAAATGAAGTCATAACACCCTGGATTAGATTACAGAATCAAAAGAAGGCCAAAACTGCAGCAGCATAACTTCATAAATATCAGTCATTACTACAATAACCGCATAGCTGCTTCCAATTTACTGTTTTTTGTTAATACACATACAAGAAGCTGGAGATCAAAACATGTCCTATTTTCTATTCGACATTTTTTGCAGTGATTCATGTAGTTTGTTTTCGTTGGCTGACTTTTGTGGATAGAGCATATTATTTGAGTGCATCATCTACCTGCTTCAGAGCCAGATCAAAACAATAAAACAAATTAAATTTCAGTAGAAATAAAAACATCTCTTAAATAATCGGATTTGTTTGGAATTCCAGCAGGACCAGCTAAGATGTCCTCACTTTGCTATTGAAAGGTGGATTCTGGCCCTCAGTATAGAGCATTTGCAAGAACACACACATACAGACACAGACCATCTGGCCTTCATCTGTGTAACCACAGGTTTCCAATCAACACTGTGATATACATGCCAGACGGCCAGAATGCAATGGCAAACCTGCAGATAGGACTATTAATTCCAATCAATAAGTTTAGCTTAAAGAAGTACATTTTAGGATCACTGTGATCCTCAAAGTTGATCTGAAGATTTAGGAAGCCTGATTTTCAAAATGTCCTGCAGAGTTCATTTTAACAGATTTATTTTCATTTCAGGGTTCAGTTTCTACAATACTGTAGCCTGTCCACAATTTGCAATGATGGGAGAGATTCTGAAGGGCGTGTTGGTCCTCTGCAGAGACCCTGCACAGCTACATCATCCTGACTCGCAGTATTATAAATATTGTGTGTTTTTTTTTTTTTTACCATTACCTTTAAAAATTATAGAATATGTCCGTTTGGTAGTAATGTCTCAGCAGGACCTGTAGAAGCTATGCCCACTCTTATGCAACCCCGTGAGTGTGTGTGTGTGTGTGTGTGTGTGTGAACTGTGCTCTTTTGGTCTGGTAGCCTGCTGGGCCTTCTGCTGTAGCAGGTTGGACAAACTAACACACAGTAGCTGTGTCAACACGTAGTTCCTCACAATCTAACAGCTTCTAACCCGCACAGGTTAGGATTTCCTGCATAACTAATGCAGACAGACTATGTTAGTGAAGTAAAGGTTGAGCTTAGAGTCACACTTTGACTGCAGCCCACTGCCTGGGAAACACTACTGGGCTTTCACAACGTCTAATGATGCTAAACAGCAGCGACATCAGGCTCATATTTTGGTGTCACTCTCACACCTGCCTAAAATAGATCTCCCTGTGTCCCAGTCCCAAGAATAGGTCCTCGAATGTGGCGCTTTACCGATTGTACTGCTGTTCTGACTAATAAGGCATGTCACACTGTTTGACTAGCGGGGCACTTTATTTATTTTGCTTTTTATTCAGCAGAGCTCATTTTTCCGCTGTTTTTGTTTATTCATGAGAGGGTATCCTCCCAGTTACAGCTTTCCATTATTAACATGGGTAACTAAAGAAAAAAAAAAGTTTCCAATGCTGAGAGAGGGACCAAGCCACAGAAAGTCCATTTAAACCATACATGTGGCAAA
The DNA here is from genome assembly GCA_015343265.1 of Pao palembangensis. Classification (NCBI taxonomy): domain Eukaryota; kingdom Metazoa; phylum Chordata; class Actinopteri; order Tetraodontiformes; family Tetraodontidae; genus Pao; species Pao palembangensis. The sequence goes on from CM027088.1 coordinate 9,656,461, forward strand.
CAACACAAATATTCCTTTTATGATGTAACATAGCAATCTTTGCAATGGGATAATAGAGCATCTATTTTAACTGCACAGTTTAGGGTTATTTTATTAAATTTATAGCAAAAGACATTCTTCAAGGAGAGTTTTAGGAAAAGAGTGATATGCTCTCACATCATCAGAGAGGTATAAATAGAATGTTGGTTTGTGATGTTCCAATGCAACAGTCAGCCACATCCTGTTCCTCTAAATCTCACATTGCCATTAGAACACATCTAGGTAGTAACAATGACCACTGTTTTAGCTGTTCTTTCACTCTCTATCAATGTTCTCTTCACAATGGAACATCATTTTGCACGCCAGTGGAAAATACTAGTTGGTTTAGTGCAGGGAAAGAAAAAAGGGCAGTTAATACGTGGGTGGGGGAAACATCCCTTTTTACGACAGTGACTGAATTAAGAAAGAAATATTTCCTCTGAGAAAAGATAAAGCGGTAGTTGTGTTTGTGGTTTGTTGCCTTCAAGCTGTTGAGTTTTCCCTTTCATCTTTTGAAATAAAAAAATCAGAGCTGTTATATCGCCTCTAGTAACAGAAATAAAAGCCACAGTGTCAAAAGCCTGATCATTTAATTGTTACAAATGTGTGCACTTCCTTTACGCTTCATGGCAGGGTTAAAAATAGCACCAGCATGTAAATGCCTGCTTAGCCTGGGGCAGAATAGAGTTGAAAACAGCCAGCAGTGTTGGCACAGGTTAAGATTTTCCAAAGGGAGTTCCTCTTGTTTGGGGAGGTGAGTCTGTGTGTTTGTGTGTGTGTGTTTTGGTTGTATGTAGAGGTGGAAGCAAATTAGAAAGCAAGGTATGTTATACAAGGCACATGGCCTTCAGCAGTGTTAACATGTTGCAGCTTCATCTGTACCGCAGTTTTAAAAAGTGTCAGTCATTTACAGAACACTGCAGTCAGTGTCCATCCTGTTTTGGTGAGTGACACATCATTCACGGGGGGGGGAGTGGGGGGGCAAGGGCAGTATCTAATGACAACAAACCTGCTGCAGGAATTGGAGTGGGAGGACTTCCTGTCTGGGCTCCCTAGAGTGGATAGTGGTTTGCATCAGGCGGCATCAGCCCATTTTATCACGGCGAGCGCCATCGCCGAGGAGTCACTTGTTTGCTTTGAGCCCTCGGGCCCGGCGTCTTCGCCATCTTCATTGTCACTTCCTTCTGTTTTGCCAAAGAACACAGGGCAGATAAAGGTGGACTGATCTATGTCGGTCTGACTGTGGGAACAGCGCAGGCACAGGAACAAGCGCAGGAAAGACGGGATGGTGACTTGAAAACAGAGATGTGTGCACAGTGCCGATCTGTGTTTTCAGAGGCTCGTTAACGCTGGGGACATGTTTGGACTGCAGCTCCTGATATCCGCTATTTTTTTTCAATCCGAGCACATCTATGCCAAGTATTCGGTGTGTGGATTTAACCCATGGGACATTTTTCTTAAATGGCACTCAAAGATTTGAGGTTTTTTTTTTCACGAAACATAAATCTGGATGACAAAATCCAACAAATATTTACATATTTAATAGCTATAATCATATACCTTCAAACTTCCTGATTTAAACTGACATCTCTTAATCTTTACTCTCTTCTCTTTCTGCAGTTAACGAGATCATCAGGAACGACCTCTCCAGCATTTCTGTTCACACTCATGCGTAGACTTCGAGAAGCCTCGCCGAGACACGAGCAGAAGCATCAAATCGAGAGGTTGATGAAGAATACACGCTTGACCACCGACTCCCAACCATCACAGCCATGTCATCAACAAGAGCTAATTAAAAGGTCATGTTGACAATCAACATCGAAAAGAACGAACATTTTTTTTAACGAAAAAGATGACACAAGGGGCAGAGTTTAGAGCTGCACTTGCCTTAATTCACAGGACCAAACAGCTGAATGAGACTGAAATCATCAATGAAGGATGATAATCTGACAATCTGTTTGTTAATGCACACCCCTCCCTCCCACACACACCCCGCCCCAAATCTCTTACGTTTGTTTGTGCCGACGGTCCGCGACGGTCACTTCGGTGCCTTACGTCATCGATACCAAGCATCACTCAAGTGCAAACAGTTCAGCTCAAGACAGAAGTTTTTTTTATATGATCTTTTTGTATCATTTCAACAGTTTGTTTACACCAAAACAAAATCAAAGGCTGGAAAATCGGGAGTGTGTGAATAGATTCAAATAGTTCTATTGATTCATTATTAAAACATTGTTCATTTATACTGAATGCTACTGTATGATATTGTTTTTGTATAAACACGTATTTGATAATGTGTAATTATGTACGCCTTATTCTTATATAGTGCAGTTCACTATTTACTTTTTCCTGTTATTTGGTCTTTCTGAAATTGATCGTTTCAGCTCTCCTGCATTTTGCTCCTCACCTTAGTGCCTATTTTCCTGTTGTCATCCTCTCCTGGTGTTCTCAGTCCTACTATGATGTATTGATGCAAAGACAATCAGAAGGTATCTGACAGCAGTGTTTCCTGTCGGGGGCCTCACAGAGGCAGGTTTTAGAGACGGTTTTTACCCCATAGCAGTCACATTAAGTTGAACAATGGTATGTTTACCTGCTGAATACTGCTGGACAATTGACATTTGTCTTTTACTTCTTGCACTGCTGGTTCTTGCGTGTAAAATAGTTTAAATTCATTCTGGTAAATCCAGCAAGGCGTCAGCAGGACTGTTACTTACTATCGGCAATAATAGATTTGTCTGAACCAAAGGATTTAATCTTTGGTGAAATTATTGTCCAAGTTTCCTTTTTCTGTCAGAAAACACATTATTGGAAAGGGGAAAAAAATCCTGATGCACTTTACCGCAGGAAAGAATGCTGATTTTTCTGCTTCCTGACCAAATATTGTAGATTGAGTTCCGCTGTTGCATCAGAAAATGAAATACTCTTCCACACTGCAGCAGTCTTTTTCCCTCTATCTGACACCTATCTGTTGGAGCATGCATGTTGTAATAATGTTGGGATCATTTAGCTGCAGTAGCTCTCATTATAGCATTTACATAAGTTTCTGGACATTTAGTATAATAGCATGAATAAACTGTATGAATAAGGTTTCTATTTTGTGCCTTAATCTCTTTCTCGGCTGCCCTCTTGCAGCATTTCTACAATGCTCTTCTCATGTAGGCGCAAGGTGAAACTTTTCTCTTTAATATGAAATATTTATGGAAAAACAAGTGTTTAAATGCATTTATTGTCTTTATCAATTAATAAATGGCAGAATGGTGACTATACAATGTCTTTTGTGAGTTGTTTGATTTAATTTATATTATTTTTACAATATAGTGTGTAGTACTTCATATAAATACTATAAAATACTTAAAATCATCCACTTTTTAAAAAAACAAAACATTTAATCAGATCAATTAATAAGCTCAATTTTAAAGCTTTAGTGGATAGGAGCAATTTTCTGGTGATATACGTATAAGTAAAATTCTAACATTCCAAACTTCTTAATATATATCATTACTTTTTATTTTTTAATTATACACTTTTTTTCTAAATTATCCTCCAGTAAAATAAGTACAGGTATTTTACAATTTTCCTATTTGATTTTCAGCAGCTAGGACTCTGCTGTCTTTCCCTTTTGCTGCAGGCCTGAATCCAAACAAACCTACATGCTTCTTAATCACACAACAAAAGGCAACAAGCCCAACACAAGCAGAAGCCTGTTGTGTTGTCCGGTGAGTATTGTCAGCAGAAGCTAGTTATAAGTGAAACGGTTTCATGCCATGGGAGCTTTGCCACGCTCCTGTGTACCACCTGCCAGTCCTCCAGACTTTTTCCATCCAGCAAAGTTATGAAGCAGCCATCCCCATGGTGACAGGAGGCAGGCCTAGGCGGTGCTCCGATGCACAATTGTGCCGAGCCCAAAATAGCCCGACTATTTACAAATGCAGCCACGGCCCTTTTTCCTGGCACCTTGTTCTTCTTACCTTCGTCTTCCTCCAGCAGCACCACAGCCTTTGACACAGTAGAGAGATGACTCAGGGCCATAGTTTCCACCCTAAACCACAGTCAAGTACGAACGCTGACTACATCAGTGAGACGCCTGATAACAAAACAATCGAACTTGTATCTGCAGTGTCTGAAAACACAATTTCTTTAGCTTTTCAAAATAACCAGATGCATTCAAATATTAATCATCATTGCAATTTTTCTTAAGTGCCTTTCAATATTGTGCAGAGAAGTCTTTGCCACAGGTCAAAGTGATTAATCAGCACTCTTTCTGTCTAACGAGGGGCTGGCGGGGGGGGGGTCTTTGCCCATGCAAACTTGTGTGTATACATACCCTTTACAGTTAGGAGACATAACTCATCACTCAGCATATTTGTGGTGTAAAAGCTAAGTCAGAACACAGCTCCAGGGTTTCAGGTGCAGCCTGTCAGACAGCACATAGTCTGCATTAATGTGCATTAAAACTGCTTCTTTATTAATACCGTTTGACCATCAGAGGGCTGGATTCTAAGAGTTTCAATATTTATTCCTATGTGCTGCCTTCTGTCTAATTCTGGGTGCAATAATATATGGCTCACAGACAAACAGGTACGGATGGCCAATCTGAAACATCTGCAGATATGTATTTTCATTTTGTCACAGTATTTCTATTTGAATGTCATATATTTTACTTCTTATCTGATATTCAACAGATGTTTAAATAAAAATGATCACATGTAGTGGTGTTTGTGACATCATCATCAATGAAATATGGACATTTATCCATATAACATCATCATAAATGAGTGATCTTCTGATGCACTTTGGAGGGGTGGCTGAGTATTACATTCTGCATGGCTGATTCGAATGATCTAATGATGGAACTGACACCAGCAGACACAACATAGCAGCCCTGCAGCAGACAAACACACACGCACAAGTGAATTCTGATCATGATTGCTGCGTGTACCATTATCTCCCCAGGGGAGTTGTGCACACGCAGCAACAGGTAGAGGGCATGACTTAGAAGTTTCATTGTTGGGATTCATTGCTCCTTTACAGCACCGTATCTTCCACTATTATATTCCCACAAAGCCCTCGATTTGGGGCTTTTATAAAGTGGATGCATAAGTAGCTGGGGCTCTTGCCCTCTCTTACTGGCCATCTGCAGGCAGTAAATCCTCAGTACACCTCTGTTACGAAAGGCATGTTGAGAGAACCATGGGGGTGACTTTAAGAGGTGCTTTAAGAGATAATTGCTTGACCATGCAGGGAGGACTTTGATAGTTTGGTCTTATAAGGTAGCTCTAAATTTCATCTGTTTTTCTTCCCTGGGGTCAGTTTCCTCACATGTCTAAACATTCCCTCCTATCAGCTCAAGTTGGAGTGATAAAGGCAGGAGGCACTGGCCATGTGTGAGTTGATTTCAGGGCTGTGTTTACATGTGTTTTTTAAATCTGTTTACGATGGAGGGGCAATGCTCTGCAGGTGCACACAAACCCGTTTCATGTATGACCAGGAGCAGGAGATCACCCGCTGACATAGTCGCATCCTTCGAGGACCTGCAGACAAATCATTGTTTTAAAGGACACTTTAAGAGACGCTCAGACAGGCGAGCAGATGGGGCCTGGAAAAAATCTTGTGCCTCCTTTTATTCCCCACCTGCAATCATTCAGTTTGATCCGCTCGCTCTTTCAGTTTTGTGACGCGTGAAAATGTTGCGCAAAGATTTGTAAACTGCAGCGGCGGGTTCAGATGGTTACATATGTGAAAACTGAAAATGATCTTTAAGAGCACATTTATATCATCACGCATCAGAGCTCTTTCATCCAGATTAAGGACATATCCATGATCTAAAAACCTTCCAAACTGTGCATGCAATCTTCCCTTCCACGGCTTTCTGTAAAGGTTGGGGCACATATGCGGAATGTTTACGTTGAAGCACACTGAAACGCACATTAGTGATGCTCTTAATGGTCTACAGTAAAAGCTCTTGCTAGTCAAGAGTTCAGGCAGGTGCAGACTCTTACAGTAGATAAAGGAGCCTGGTCCTAGTGATGAGTTCACGACAATCACTGTGAGGCTTTTAGACGCCTTCTCCAAGTTCAATCTTCATTTCCCCTGACACTGATTTTGCAATAAGGATCCGGAGAAAAGGGGAATGTCCATCTATTCATTTTAATGATCCCTCATTATTGACTGCTGGCAGGGAGGGGGCGGGCAAAGGTAATGATTCTTTATCTTTGCTGGCCAATCACTCCTCTTAAAGGAAGAAGTCTCTAAATAAGGCCACTAATGGATGTCCAGTATGAACTAAAGCTGACCCCACTGGCAACCCCTGCATACTGACTTCCTAACCGGAGGACTGAGAGTTTGACCTTTAGCAAAAGCCATCATTTGGAGTTTTTAAGTGTAATATTTAAATAAACATTAAAATACATTTTGGAAAGTAGTTCATTTGCTTTCTTTTTTTTATTAAGATTAATGCACTTTCTGTAACACTGATATGTGGCAATATATACAGCAACTAATTAGCTTTTCATGAAAAATGTATAGCCTAGAGCTCTCCAAAGATAATAAAATTAACTTTCCAGTACCTCCAATGTGCCATTTTACATGATGTTTAATCTGCACAAACACCATGTAAAAATAAGTTTTCTGTAATTTAATATACGTAATTATGCATAAAGTCCATCACTTTCCACCGGTTGCCTGACATCTTCTTGGAAAGTAGACTCAACAAAGTTGTTCCCAGCTCAACAGTCTGAAAGTTCTAACTTTTGATAAATCTGAAGCCACAGTCAGCAGAATGCTACTTTGGCATGAAACTGAAAATTTAGGAATCATTTAAGCTTTTTCTTACCCATATAACATTAACAAGCAACAGCTACGGAGTATTAAGTTTCAAACAACTGAGTTAGATGCATAATTATCTTGGAGAATGACACACTTTTTTACATTTGCCTCTGCTCACAGCATTAAAGGATTTAGTGGGGAATAAAGCAATCAAGAGGAGAAAAGTTTTGCAGAAAAGTTCTGAAAAAAAAAAAAAAATAATAATAATAATAATAATAATAATTAGATGATTGACTGACAAGTAGTTGCCATGTGCTATACAGTCCAAGGCTATAATTTGTCATGTGACAAATTAAGCAACTACCAAAAGGCCAAAACCAGAAAAATCAAATGGAAAAATTTTCAAAGACAGAAGAAAACTTTACTGAAAGAAACATCTGATCTCACTCCAAATTGAGCAACTTTGCAGATTCCTCAGATAAAACTGAAACAAGAAAACCTGCAGCAGCAGCTGGTTACGGCTGTAAAGCTCATTTTAAAAAAAGGAGGAATATCTGCATCATAAATTGAAATAAAATGCCAAACAATCCTGCTAGCTGGTGTTACATGAGTTTGGTCAGTTCAGATTGTTATTACATCAGTGAAATTACATGAGGAACATAACCAACAGCATTCTTACAGCAGCAAAGTATTCTCTTACTCCTTGGAGCTCAAAACACATGCTTTCTCATTGTCAGTAGTTCAGGTATTTTGATGTTTGAAACAACATCCAGCAGCACTTTAGTATTTAAGTGTGTGTGTGTGTGTGTGTGTGTGTTTGTGTGCGCGCGCGTTCCTTAGGTGAAGTCTTCAGCTGTCGTCCGGCTGTCAGGGTAATGAAGCCTACTTTACTGCAACCTCCAACAGCTCTTTAAGGTGTACTTCACACGGATGAAGAAATACACTCAGGTATTGGTTGTTTTGAATGGTCTGCAGCATGATGGGTGGGTGGGGATGTTATTAGGAGCCTTCATCTTCAAGGCTCCCCAAGCCATACTACATTGAAACTGACCACAAGACAACCCTATCATACTCAAAGATTACCTGTCTCCTGCACTGTATATGAATGTTTTATCATAAAAGCTTTTATTTTTTTTTTTTGCTAAGTGCCTCCTTGAGTGTTTGCTTTCAACTTTTGATTACTTTGTCTTGTTGCGAAGACGAAAAAAAAAAAAAAAAAGCCCATTTGAATATAGCCTAATGGACTTAACGGGAAATGTAGTCTCTCCTTCTTCATTGAAAGCATATACAGTCGTTTACCGTACAGTAATCAGAGGCAGAGGGTGTGAAAAAGTTTGAGAAAAATGGTGATTTTAGTGCAGTGGTCAGGCTGAAGTGAGCCTAGCAGAATGCAAGTTCAGTAAACAGATGTGACATGACAGAAATAATACAGCATGGCAGGATGTGTATGGAATCCATATGTTTCCGTTTCTGCAGGGAAATATAAGAGGTCGTGACATCACAACGTAAAACGAGTCATTTACACCCATTAAACGCACATCCATTCAACAGCTCTTGATGTGGCGCATCACATCTCATTTGGATCTTTGTTTTTTATGATTGATGACCTTTTATTTTTATATAGTCCTGAGTCAGTTAGAAGAAAAATAATTTTTTTTCTCATTTTGGTCTAGACTTTGAAGTTTCCAGCCATTAGTGCCTTCACCCGAAGTCACACACACACACACACGGTCCGGCTCCTCCAGGTTTTACCAGATGTCACGTTGTGAGAGAATGGTCGATTGCATAAGAGGAGGCGAGACTTGATAGTTCCTGGCCTTCTCGCAGAATTCAATCATTCTCTGCATACTCCAGTCCCACGATGATGGTCCATTAAAGAGCAGCGCGGGCTAGGATTTCCCCTTGTGTTTTTCAAATTGAAATTATGGCCACAACGTCTGCTATATGCATGATAGCAAGAAAGAAGAGAACAAAAGGAGATATCACACAAGTTAGACTGGAGAAGAGACACAATGATAAAGATTTTTGCCATCCTTGTGTCATCCTGCCACATGTTTCTGACGTTCAGGAAGTCCACTTGCTTGAATCTCAGAGGATTATGGTCTTAACCATCAGTCCTTTGACATTGTGAGGACCAACCAAAATGTCCTCACTTCCCAAAAATATCCCTTTTGCTAGCTGAATAAGTACTTAGGTAGTCAGTATGTAGCAAGTACATGAACGCTTACATATGAACAAACATACAGAAGCAGATACTTAATGCTGGAGAAATCCAGGTCTGCAATATTTAAACTCAACTCGTCCACAAAGTCACTGCTGAGAGAGATAAGAAGAGTAGGTGAAGTATGAGACACCAGATGATGATGATGATGACCCCAGATGTTCTCTGAAAAACCCCTGGGATCTGAATCAGACGCTGACTGGCCACCAGTTCCTCATTCTTATTTTTCCCAGTAGTCAGGAGGAAGGATGAATTCAGACATACGCATGCGGCCACTGAAGTCTCTGAGGAAGACGGGATGCATATATATCACCTGGGAAAGCCCCAGAGACATGTGTCACTCCTCCAGGTTGAGGCCTCTTTTAACATTTAAATGACATACAACACAGCATGGACACTCAAAAATATCTGTGCCATTTGTAACTTTTACAAAAATCCATTTGTTTTAATTACACATATGTAGTTAAATTAGTATTGACCCCAACAGATCAAAAATTGTTGAAGATTGGCTGCAGAAGTTCTTCATGATGATCAAGCTTATACTGGCATCTAGTGGTAATAATGATAATACATGCACACATAAATGCATTGCGATCATATATAAATACGTGCAGATTAGCACGTAAACTGCAAATTTCAAATCCGCTTGCTTTATTCTATTGTATCCATTCTGTGGAGTTTAATAGTAAAATAGTGTAGTATATGTAAGGTATGTAGTATATGTTTGGAAATGTAGTATCTTTCCTTCCATCTGATATGGGTTAAGGTGTGGCACAAAAGATTTGCCATAAAATTAAGTAGAAATAAAACTTTTATTTAGTATTAATTTCTACAGTCAAGTATAACGCCAGTAATAATGCACAGCATACAACACTACATTGACCATTGTCTTAATTTAAAAGGCACATTTTAAAGCCTAAAGTACCATAAAGTCTTGGAGAACCCTATTACCTCATTTGACAGTAACAAAAGTACAGTGACATAGTCATATTTTGGTACAGTTTTCTTTGTAAGTCAATATGTACAATGTAAAACTTGAGTTGAGTGATTATAACAGCTGTGACCTCTCATTTTAAAAGCCTGCAAGTAGATTCAAAAAAGAAAAAAAAAATAAAATAAATGCATCCTTAACGGCAGGATGTCTGTGTAGATTCTCATTCATCTAGGTCATAATTATGCAAAGTTAGATCTCTGTGTGAGATCTAACTTTGGATCCTTAACAGCAGTTTTTGACAAAAACAAAATTTATATTAAATGACTACAATGGACACTTGGTGTTGCAGGGGTCACCTGACTTAAACATACCATAAACACTGACTAAAGGGAACATGGACACAGCACCCACCATTGAACCCAACTGCACTATTGCTCCACACCACACGAGGGCACTGTGACCCTCATCCCTTAAAATTATCCCAACGATGACCTTCACGTACGACAAGGACAGAACAAAGATGATCCAGGTCAGCACCTGTAACACACAGAGATGAACAGTAATCAGTACAACGATCTTTATACAGATTGTATACATGCTGGGTGTGTCCAGACCAAACACTTCAATCAGTGATGAAACTCCTGATGTTCCCTCAATCAAGTAATTAGAACTAATCTTCTGTTCAAGTTTAGTATAGTATAAGTATAGTTCAAGTATAGTTCAAGTTCAGTATAGCATAATTCTGACTGAACATTTACCAGAGATGTTATCAGTTTTTCTGTGCACACAAATAAAAAAAATAATAAATGATAATTGTATCATAAAATGTGTTTAATGATTGTTGGTGGCTCTAATATGAAAATAAATAACCTCAATCCCTTCTCTTAAACAAAATGAAGCCAATGAAGCCCAGGATGAGTATGATTGGGATTATATCCATCCATCGATTTTCTGCCGTTTATCCGGGGTGGGGTCGCAGGGGCAGCAGCCTAAGCAGGGAAGCCCAGACTTCCCTCTCCCCAGCCACTGGGGAGAGGGAGCCAAACAATTCTTTTGGGTTTAAATATTTATTTGCAGATGTTTTTAATTTAAAATAATAGAATGTTTTTCTTATTTATTGTGCTCTGCCCGGCTGATTATTATATATTTGATTGTGGACTTTTCATCTTAATAAAGCCTTGTAAAGACCCCCTAGACCCTCTTAAAAAAAAAAAAAAAAAAAGCAAAAAGATCTCAAATAAGTCTTACTATGATGACTGTTCCTGATCCACTGTGAACCAGTAGGGGGCAGGGACTAAGAGCAGCCATGGCCATGATGTATCCTCCAAACCCAGTCCCAATCAGGGTCAAGAAACCCATGAAGACAAGTGACCTGGTAACAAAATAACATACATTATACAACTTTTCTCTGACATCGATGACAAATTATGATTAATCATTCCTACCTAACTGGCACGAACATGGCGATGAAGCAGGCAACAGGATTAGCAACAGCTGCCATGGTGGCTACTAAATGGTAGGCTTTGTTCCCGTAAGGCAGACAGGAGTAGGACTGAACTGAGGGCAGCACAGCATTGGTCAGAGCATTGACCCAGGCCAGTACTATAAAGATGAAGCCCACCTCCAGTGTGCTGTAGGTACCCCTCCCAAAAGAGCTCTTTGGTTCATTCCTGACAGTTTCCGGACTGATCATTGGTTTCTGCTCTGGCGTCTGGGCATGCAGAGACACACTTTGTTCCATCTTCCCAGGGGCAAGATCTCCGCTAAAGTAGAGGTTATTCTTTTGCTCCCGGGCCACAGCTGGGTGATAATTGAGTAGAATGAAGGCTACCAAACACACTACCATCATAGCACTAAGGAACACAAAAAAGATCTGGACAGAGAATCTAGCTGGCTGGTAGATGGCCTCCAGTTTTCCATCAGGAAGGATGGAAGTGTTAATGTTTGCTACACCAGCCAGAGTTGCATTCTGACAGTGGACTACGCCAACACCTTGAATGAGAGCCACTAACGCAGGCACCAGACCACTCAGGCCTTCTCCAGCAAAGTATGTGGTGAGATACTGCGGACGAAGCCGCATCATGAAGGGCAGAAAGGTAACAGAGGATGTGCAGTCCACCACAGACAGCAGAAAGCTCAAGAACAGCAGGGGGACACTGCGCAGTGAGCCCCCAACCATCACCGTGTGCTGCCAGAAGAAAGCCAACAAAAACGTCGCCATAATCCCCAACGGCACAATGGAGTAGATGACGGGTCGCTCATCAATCATGCCTGGGCGAAAGTGATGCATCAGAGTGATAAAGAGAGGACCGATGTTAGCCATCTGGATGAGGACCGTGAGGTAGGACGGCAAATACCAGCCCTCTGGGATCTTTGGTACCACCAGGGGGAGCTCCACCCACATTCCATTGATTGCCACCCAGGAACCCATGCCAAACAGGCAGGCCAAGACGTGGGTCAGCAGCGACATGATGATGGATGAGGTAAACCAGGGCCGTGTGTCTAAAATTGAAATTTGACACCATTATTAGTAAAATGATAAATAAAAACAATCATGTAAAGATTATGAACATCTGAAGCCTACATTCAGTATGAAAACTATATTGGACTTTATTTTACTATGACAAGGGATTTGTTGTTAAACCTCAGAACCACAGAATCAGTTTAATTGACCAAAACAATAAATTCCAGTCATGAATGCAGTTAGGCAACTAGATGCTCATAGAAACTCAAGATTGGCCACTGTCAAGTGGTGTGTGTTTTTGTGACCACAACTCGGCTCTGAGTAATGGATTAGGAATAGCTTGAATAGGATGATAATCTTGAAGATAAACAGAACATACACTTTGTATTCAGTTTGCATACATAACACTTGATAATACAAACATTAGGCCATAGTTAATGCAATCATGAACATGAATATATGAACGAATGAATATGAATACCAATTAATCCTAAACTAATCTTAAACATATAAAGCTGCTTCCTACCAGTTGCGTCTTCTGGTTGATCAGAAGCTGTGGTTGTGTTTTGAAGGGCAGGTCTAACCTAGTTACATAATTGTAATGTAGTATGTTGCCTTACATCAAACCTTGTCCTTTGATTACTATACATGAAATGCTCCTTTGATCTTGTTTTTGAGCTGTCTGATTGATCTCCGCCTTTGATTTTTTCTGAATTTTGAATGTTGATGCAACAGCCACCAACTATGACTTAATTAAGGTCACTAGTGTGCATCTATGTACCTTTTACGCCAATTAGTGTGAATCCACCTGGCCAGCCTCCCTGACTTGACATGTGGAGTAAGAACATTGATATTTACAGGCTCTTTTTTGTCAAAAGCATATTTAGATGAACAGTATTACTGTATCGTTTCAAGAATCCTGGTGGTGGAATCCTGGTGTAGACATATCTTTGTGCAGTTTACATGTGCATTACATGTTAATATCTCGTTGGTAATCTTAATAAACACGCCAGAAGAGTAATAGAAAAATAAAACACAAAATTATTTGAATTAAGCTTAATTAACCAACTATCCAAAATGATAAGCCAAGGGGTTTAATTAAGTTCCAGCAACCTACCACCAGAGGGACCCAGATGGTTTATCTTAATTTATAGTTAACTAACCCCTACTGTGTGTGCGCACCATAAATAATTAAATTATTAGAGTAATATACATTAGTGCTGCTGAATATTGTTTAATAATTTTGGAATACCCGGCTTATGAATACTGAATTTAAAATAGCAAAACCCCAAAGAATCCTGGTAGTCCAGCTTCTGATAATCATCTTACGCCACATATTCATTACATGAACATAATTACGCGTTGCCCTCTTTATGGCCTCAAACGTTCTCCTTGTTTTGGGTGTGTGACCTTTCATCTACTCACACACTGCTCCCATAAAAACCACCATGTGCACGTGACAGAATGAACCTAAGCCACATGGTCTCTTTTCACTCCAATTAATAGAAGGTTGAACAAGGTGCAGAACCATTAAATCCTCAGTTCCCTCATTCTTCATTTTCAACATGTCAGAATTTCATCTTACCTCGTTCCAAACTCAACCAGGAAGAGACTCTCCTTCCTCTTTAGTCCTCCCCGTTTCCCTTTAACATGTCCATTGTGATCACATTCTTGTCTGTTACATCAACCACCACTGTGTGTACTACCTCTCCGGTTTTTTCCTACACACACACACACACACAAACACACAGCCCTGGAGGATAATTCTACTTCCTGTAATATGCCTGACATGGGAGGGACTGCACAGGCGCACACCGACCCTGCCCCTCTATGACATCATCATCGCTGAAAGCTGGTTTCAAAAATCACAGTCATGTGATCTCAGCATTCCAGAGAGCTCAGTGATAGGACAAAAGACAGGAAGGAGGAGAAAATGGGTTGGTCATGAGCTGTAAAGCCCCTCCCTTTCCTTCCTTCCATCAACGTTCAACCTTGTGGTCTGCCCTTCTTTACATACACAGGCAGCAGTTTTTACTTTCACACACAAGTGTTGTATGTAATAAAATTAACCCAGATTGTTTTTCTTCCTCTTCATTTTTGCCTGTTGAGGTCCAGCCATTTGCAACTGTAGTATCCAAGTAATCCAAAAAAGTGTGTCGGGTCTGTGATGAGCAGCCAACAAATGAGTTTACAAGTGATACTTAAATCAAGACCAAAGGGAAGTGAGCATTGGCACAACACTGTGCAGCTGACAACCTTGACTGTTTTGTTTTGACTGTTTCTCTACAGATGAGCAATAAGCGCAGTCTGATGCAGGCTGAGAATGTAAAAATGTGTGGGGGGGAAAAAAAAAAATCCTATAAAACATCTGATTACAACCAATTACATTGTACAGTACTACTCGGAAAATTAGAATATCGTGTAAAAGTTGTTTTATTCTAGCAATCCTACATAAAAGGTGAAACCAATACATTTTATAGACACATTACATGCAAAGTGAGATATCTCAATCTCAAGCATTTTCTGTTATAATGTTGCTGATTATGACTTTTTTTTTTTTTTTTTGACTTCAAGCAATCTAATTTTCTGAGTTTTTGAATTTGAGGTTTTCTGAAACTGCAAGTCCTAATCAGCAAGAAAAAACAAAAGCTTGAAATATATTGATTCGCATACTATTTGTCTATATATGTACATTTCACTTTTCAGTTGAGTTACAGAAATGCATGCACTTTTTCAGGATATTCTAATTTTCCGAGTAGTACTGTAAATTTAAATGCTTTGTCCCACACATGCTCACCCCATGTTACAATGCAGTTTTATATGAAAAACTTGGTTTTCCCTTTAGTTTAATAGACAGAACAATGAAAAGGAGATGTGAAATAATTTCTTAGCACAAGCAAAGCACAAGTTCAGATCAAACCCAAAACCTTGTTTGGGTGTTAACTTCAGGGCCTAAATGAATCTTTTCTTTGTGAG
This sequence comes from Pao palembangensis, assembly GCA_015343265.1. Classification (NCBI taxonomy): domain Eukaryota; kingdom Metazoa; phylum Chordata; class Actinopteri; order Tetraodontiformes; family Tetraodontidae; genus Pao; species Pao palembangensis. The sequence continues at coordinate 9,671,842 of CM027088.1, forward strand.
TAATGTTTCCATTACTTTCACTACTAACTCTTTTCAGCTTATTTAGGCACATTTTTCGTTCGAAATTAGTCAGCGGCCACCTACCTGCCTGTAGGAATGTAGAATCAGCCTATTGAAAGGTTGAGGTGTAGCAGGCAGCGTCAGCGCAGCGCTATAATTCAAGATCTGACAGCTGCTGCAGCCTTGTGATGCTCCTGAGACTCTGAAACTGTGTCATGTGATGGCAGGGGGCTGAGCAAAGGATCCAGTTGGGAAGTTTCTCAGCAGCAAAAAAGATTGAAGTTAATAAAGGCAGATAGGAGGAAAGAAAATTGAGAAAACGTACATGTTCATGTATGAATATATTTTATATATATTATATGAGACCAGACCTCCGGTGAAGGCTGGTGCAGTCAGCTTAAAACACCCACAATTCCTGTGTGTGTTTTTGCTCAGGGTCAGTTCAACACAAATTCCAAGACAAATGATCTCCTGTTGAGTCACTGCACACACCTCTGCACTCACCATCACTGCATATGCCTGAAAAATAGTTTACTGAAGCCAGTTCATATTTCTGTGGCTGGGCTTCCGATTTAGAAACTATTGAGTCTTAATTTCTACAAATACCTAAGAAGAAATTGATTTTATATTATTATTGTTTGCCATTTGTGTTGCGTGTTCTGGACTTTGGAGTTTGCCACTTTAAACGAATTTTTTTTTTGAGCTACTCATTTCAAAAAATACATGAAAGCTGCCTGTTCTCCATGGATGTTACTTAAAAAACTTAATATTGGATGTAATTTGGAGCAAAAGACTATGTCGACTTCAGGACAATGCTCCTTTGATAAAAGCTATGCCGACTGTTGTGAAACGGAGTCATGGTGAATACTCTGCTTTCTTTCTAAACAGGCCCCATTTTATAAAAAGTATTTTTGAAACCACGTGTACAGTTGGAAGGACTCACATCCACAGAGCTGCAATTGTAGAAACTTGAGCTGAGGGTTCTCAGGTGGACGGTCTGACAGATGCCAGAAACAACACTGTGTAAAGTGAGACATGACCTTTATCTTTACTCCCAGTCCCAAGTTTCAGGAGTTTGTAGGAAGGCAGGTCTAGAGTGAAAAGATCAGTTCTAAAGATCAGTTTTTAGTTTTAGAAAAACACTGCTAAAATAGTACTGGAATATGGAATATTCACTGTGTAGTACAAAGACTAAAGTTAAAATAAACACAAGAAACAAAGCAAAATTTTGTTATTAAAAAAAGACTTATTTTTGTACAAGCAGTTTAAAAATTGTCACAAGTACGTCAGGATGACTGTTTAGTATAGAAATATACAGTACAGAGAGAGTTAGGGTGCATAGCAGAAGAGAAAACTGGTGAATATTTTTTGGAGATACTGATGACGACATGATCCCATCTGACAGACTGATGGGCAACTTCAGCTTCCAGGCTTTATTATGCTTTAACTTTCTGACTCATGACAAGTGTTATACTGCCAACTTCTCTACAGTTGGACACAAAAAGTGCATTTTTAATCAAATATGGTGAAAATGTCCCCAGGTACTACAGAACTGTAAAGGAAACATCTACATTTTCACAGTAACGTTCCATGGAAATACATAAAAAAGGCAAAAGCAATCCTGAGAAAATAATCTCTACAAAACTTGTATTTCAGTGCATCGTCATCATCATCACCACCACCATCATCATCATCATCATCATCATCATACAATTCCCAGTGTTGGAAACATCCTTTACACTACAAACAATAACAATTCATAATTATATCATCAGGAAAGGTAAAAGGAAGTGAGGCGCAGCCAAGAATGTTGTCTTTGTGTTGCCTTTAAGGGCAGCGAACTCTACCCTATTATATGGTTTTGGTTTATATACTTTTTGGAATGCTATTTGGGGTAGTCAGACACCTTTACTGACGTTGACTTATCCATACAACCAAACCAGAGCAACAAGCTAGCAAAAGAATGCTCTGGCTACCATGCATAAAGCATCCATGCAGAACTTTTGCATTTCTACTTTCTACTGAAAAAAGTATGAAATATAATAAGACAAGTGAATCTTTGTCTAAAATTCAGAACACAGACGGTTTTAATCCTCGCAGAAAAATGAAGGCCCTTCAGCATTACTTCTGCTGACCTTGGCTGTACTTGTCTGCCAGTGTTGCTTTTCTGTTCTTGGTCCCTCCGTCACATTTTTTGCTTATCACTCTGTTTTGGGGAGCCCTGAGGCCGTGTTTGGGTTCAGTGTTCACAGCTCAGGGCTGGGAACAATCATGTGGGTAACCTCTCAGCGTCCTCTGGAGGGCCAACAAGAGAGGGAAAAACTATCAGAACAGAAGCAAGTTCAGTTCCCGTTTGTATAACTAAATGCTTGTGAAATATCCTGTGTACTGAAAAAGACAATTTTCTTTTGCAGAAATAACAGCTGACCTGAAGGTGAGGGAGAATTGTCCACTCTTGTCGAGGTAAACTGGATTTCAGATCCAAGAGCAGCAATGGAGCTTCTGGGACGGATGCAACGTTCACCCGAGAAACTTCTTCGGAGTAATGCCTGAAATGTGATGTGTTACGCAATTATTCATGACAAACTTGTATTCTGCCCTTATATAGTGTTGAGTCAATGCAATGCCTTGAGGCCTTGAGGAACACTGTATGTGATATTAGCTGCATTTCTGACTAATTTTTAAGTTGAAGGGGAAAAAAAACTTTTCCATGGATACCAGTTCAGAAGAATACTCCCAGCCACACTGTAGAAATCCCAGGATGGTGATGGTTTTGTCTCACCTTGCGTGTCATAGGACTGGTGGGGGCAGACGCGCTGCTGTAGAGACTCAGACTTGAGTTAGACCTGCTGACAGTCAAACCCTTGGAGGAACTTCCTGTAGGAGACAGGTACTTCTCCTTGATCTTTAGGTTGGTCCTTCCTTTGACTGTTAGAAACACAGCAGGGGGGTTAACAGGATACAGCAGCAACACCTAGGAACAGTTTGCACAAACTGACCTCTGCAGGGGTCATTCTTCACTAGGAATTCATCCAAAGCAGTCCAGCCTCCTCCTACTCTGACCATCAATGTGCTTCGAAGAATACGAACCATCCTCAACTGCTGGGAATCTCCAAACTGCAGCAGACAAAAAAAATACACATGATGGAATCAAGAGAAGCCCTGTAATCATACACCAGATTTTAGAATGTGTTATTCTGACACAACCCAGTATCTGTGGGAGGAAAAAAGACTCACTCTATATCTATTGGCACTGATTTGCTCCACTTGGAACCTCTTGGGGCAGTTACATTGAGAAACCTGTCGGCTCACCTTAAAAAAAAAAAAAAAAAAAAAGTGAATCTAAAAGCACTCAGTCATGCATTTTCAGCATTTCTTCTGCACACCTCTTCATTGATTTGATCAGCATCCAGCGTTTTCCTGTATGGATCTCTGCTGGGGTGAAGCGCACTCACAAACTCATAGTAGTCAATGAAGCCGTCATTGTTCATGTCAAAGATATTTGCCACTGCATTCATCTCCAAAGAATTTGTGGGGAATTCTGCAAGAGACATCAACATATATTATATATATTATGTTCAAAAAGGAGGCTAATTTCTGATGTGTTTCATTGACAGCTGTTTTAAATTCAACCTATGTGGGTGGATTTAATCTTACTGGAGGCAAGGACGTAGTCTACAAACTCCTTGTGTGTGATCCGACCATCCTGGTCACGGTCAATGCTTCGGAACACATCTAAGATCCGTGACTTCAAATGGCTGATCCACTGAATATAGCGCTTCCTCCAAATATTAAAGTCAAAGTTTGCAAATTCTTCCATCTGTGCCCCCCAAAAAAAGTTTTTTTCAGTATTTGTTTAGCAAATTATCCCTGAATGACTGCATTTTCACATCAGACTGACCTCTCTGAGAGCTTGTTGATGATGTTTTAGACATTTCTGTCTCCCTACAGCCAGGAGCCAAAGTTTCTGCCACTGACTGACCAGCTGACTGAGCTCTGGTGTGTGCGGGTCGAGATGCTCCAGGGGTAATGGTACAGTGGGCTGCATCTTCTGGGTGCTCCTTCTCTCTGGATAGAGCAACGGCAACATCAAGGTCACTGGATGATAGCAGAATATTAATTTACTCTTGATTTGTTATCATACTAGTGAGTGGTCGTTTGCCAGGAGAAGCTTGTTTTGGGGCACTCTTGCGCCTGCAGGACTTTGTGGCAGCTTCTACATCAGGAAACTTTTTATTCAGCTCTTCCATGAATACCTGCAGAGAGATGTTTAATAGTAAATATAAGCGTATATATGGGAGATAGAAGGTATAGTGCAGGGGTTGGCAACCCAAAATGTTCAAAGAGCCATATTGGACCAAAAAAACAAAAAACAAATCTGTCTGGAGCCGCAAAAAATTAAAAGTCTTATTTAAGCCTTATATGAAGGCAACACAGGCTGTAAGTGTATATTAGCTATATTAGCCTACTATCAAAATGACTAAGTAGGCTACAAATACATAATGAGCATTCATGATTAAATGTTTATTTTCCCTGCAGCGCATCCTGGACAGAATGACACACCGCGTGACTACTCTGCTGTAAGATATTTGGTGCTTTAAGTTTAACTTCCATTACAATATTAATGTATTATGTTTTGTTGCATTAATGAGATTTTTGGTGTCATTTTTATTTTGAGGATTCGAAAACAAAAACAGGCAACAGCCACCTGCAGGGCACCGCGCCGTGCCGAAATGTGTGTCGCAGGTTATGACGCAAATCTTCGTTGACAGAAATGTTGAAATGCACATTTTAAAACATTGGAAAATGTTAAGAATGTTTGTCATGCTTGTTCTCCTACAGAAACCATATTAAAACAAAAAATATATCCCCCCATCTTTTTCCATTTTCATACATTTTTGAAAAGGCTCCAGGGAGCCACTACGGGGGCGCTAAAGAGCCGCATGCAGCTCTAGAGCCGCGGGTTGCCGACCCCTGGTAAAGTGAAATAAATAGGAGGATCCTACGGTGTGCTGTTCAGTCAGCTTCTTGTTCTGCTCTGTGGTCTCAGCCAGAGGTTCCTGGTCTCGGAGGCAGAGGGCTTCTTCTGCTGAGGAGATCCAATCCAGTAACCTCTGGATCTCCTCTTTTTCTGCTTCCAGTGCTGCCAAACTGGCCTCGATCTTCTGACTTTGCTGCTGACCCCAGGTCTGAACCTTAAAATGTACCAATGTGTCTGGATCTCACATCCTCAGTTGGCTTTTTTCTAATTACAAAGCTTTTACTCATTACACAGTCACACTTACTTCTTCATAGCGGGTTTTGGTGACACTGATCCAAGATTTTATGGTGATTATCGAGTCGGGATGACAAGAGGCTAAAATCTCCCCACCCAGACATTGAATATTCTGTAGATTTGCTGCCTGAGCCTGCAAGGTGTCCATCAACTCCTTCAAAATAAACAGAAAATAAAAGTATTCACCCTGATTAATTTGACAACACTGACCGGCAGACCATAACTTTTAACCTCCTGTGAAGGGGCTGATTTCTCCATTAAGAGTGATTACATACCACACTATACTGACCTTGCGCTCTTTCCTGAAAAAGAGCAAAGGTTCCTCTTCCTCTGGCATCACCCCATATTTCAGCCCTCTTTCGACCTCAGTGACAGAGTCCATGAAAGAGTGAACAAGTCCATCAAACTTTTCAGCCTAAAATTACAGAAATAAAATATTGAGAAGAGTTTAGTTTTAAGTGTAATCAGACACTAACTCCAATATGGCCAGCCGTCATGAGCTAACTGAAGTATCTCCACAAGAAGTGGCTTTGGGACCACTATTTGAGACACAGCCAACACACAGCTGAGTTAAGGTTTTCATGGGGTTGGTGGTATCACACAAAACTCTCCATCTCAGACAGATACACTAAAGCGTGATCCCCACCAACCCCATCAGCTGCCACATGCTAGACAACCTCACCAAAAGGTAAGCTAGACTCAGGAGGCAAAGAGTTAATCTGACAAATCAAACAAAGCATGATTCCTGACATTTCCATTAATGCCATCGAAACTTAAGTATGTGGCAACTGTCATGCATGCGCCACATGAACAAAATCAGATTTTCTTTTTCCCGAACCGTTTCGATTTTTCAGTTCCTTGCGTATTCAGTCAAATAACGAGTCTGCCTTTTTGTATGAACTGACAGCTCCTCATAACAGATTCTCATTTAATGACTCCCAACTAAAGTCTAAGTGTAAGTGAATGAACTATATGAAGCCTAATCAACATTGTTTTCCGTGTTGTACCAGCTTCTTTCAGATCCCCAGACAAGCCCCCAACTTTTATGTTTCCCTTTCCACACGCATCATCACACACCCATTGAATTTACCCCAATGATAGATTCACACATGCAGACCAACACGAGAAGTCACTGAGGAAGCTTTGAGAACCCAAAACAACACACATCCACACAATAACCACGAGAACCAACTAGTGGCGTTGATCCTCTGGTGTCACACACACACACCTGTGTTGAGTTGTGGCAAGAGCCCTGTTATAGACTATTGGCTGATGAGCCACACCTGTTCAGACTGGGTGACTGGGTGCAGCTGCAGGTTCCCCCAGTGCACCTAACGACCAAGTGGGTGTTGCTGATCAACTACCCAACACTAAATATTTGGTGTTTTTGCTGTTTAATAATTTTCAAAAGTTCATTATTGATTAAAAAAAAAAGACAAAAAAAAAAACAAAGTATTTCTGCCATGTCTATTCAAATAATGATGACCCTACATCTTGACTAGGGTAAGGTTTGATGCACTTGGGCTGAATAAAATTAGTCCATTTAGAGATATTATTTATTTATTTTTTTTTGGTCATTTTTCTCTAAAACTGATCACAATCTTTTGAACTTTCATTTTCTTGCACAATCACTCAAACAACAAATAATCAGTCTGCCTTTTATATGAATTAACAGCTTCCCATAAGAGATTCTCAGTAAATGGCTCCAAACTAAACTCTATGGTTTGCACAGTGAATGAGCTTTATGACGCTTGATCAACATATTTTCTGTATTATGTATTATTCTGTATTATTATTAATGACCAAGTTGGTGCAGCTGATCAACTACCCAGCATTAACTATTCAGTGTTTTGCTGTTTAATATGTTTAAAAAGTTACTTATTGATAAAAAAAAAGGTTTTCTGCCATGTCTATTCAAATAATGATGACCCTACATATTGACTTATTGACCAGCATTACACCCCCAGCAGGGTCCTTGAGGGTGCATGGGAGTTTGCCCAACCAATCCACACACTCCTCAGGGAGTCCTGTGGGGGGTTCTTCAGGAGTATGGGGTGTCGGGCCCCCTGATACGGGCACGTCCGCTGCCTGTATGACCGGTGTCAGAGCTTGGTCCGCATTGCTGGTAGTAAGTCGAACTTGTTTCCAGTTAGGGTTGGACTCCACCAGGGCTGCCCTTTGTCACTGATTCTGGTCATAACTTTTATGGACAGAATTTCTAGGCGCAGCCGTGGTGTTGAGGGGTCCAGTTTGGTGACCTCAGGATCGGGTCACTGCTCTTTGCAGATGATGTGGTCCTGTTGGCTTCATCAGTCTGTGACCTCCAGCTCTCACTGGATTGGTTCACAGGCGAATGTGAAGCGGCCGGGATGAGAATCAGCATCTCCAAATCTGAGGCCATGGTTCTCAGCCAGAAAGAGGTGGCGTGCCTTCTCCGGGTCGGGGAGGAGATCCTGCCCCAGGCGGATCGACAGGCGGATTCGTTGTGGTGAAGAGAGACCTGAGCCAGAAGGCAAAGCTTTTGATTTACCGGTCGATCTTCGTTCCTACCCTCACCTATGGTCATGAGCTTTGGGTAGCGACCAAAAGAACAAGAAAGCGGGTACAAGCAGCTGAAATGAGTTTCCTCCGTAGAGTGGCTGGGCTTTCCCTTAGAGATAGGGTGAGAAGCTCTGCCATCCGGGAGGAGCTCGGAGTAGAGCCGCTGCTCCTCCACAGATAAGGTGGCTCGGGCATCTAGCCAGGATGCCTCCCGGCCGCCTCCCTGGTGAGGCATTCAGGGCACATCCCTCCGGTAGGAGGCCCCCGGGAAGACCCAGGACACGCTGGAGGGACTATGTCTCTCGGCTGGCCTGGGAACACCTTGCGATCCCCCTGCAAGAGGTGGATGAAGTAGCTGGGGAGAGGAAAGTCTGGACTTCCCTGCTTAGGCTGCTGCCCCCGCGACCTGACCCCGGATAAGCGGAAGAGGATGGATGTATGGATGGATGGATGACCCTACATGTTGACTGCCAGTGAAGAGTACCTGCAAAAGTGCAGCTTCCAGTCTGTCTTGCTTACTGACTGACAGTTTGCAAACAGCCTCCCAGCGGCTCTCCAGTTCATCCATCTGCTCCTGCAGCCAGTGACCATTGGCCGTGCTGCCTCTGGTCAGATCCTTTACAGAGTGTTTCAGGGTCCTTATGCATCCAGCTCGCTTCCCCAGCTCTTTTTGGAAAGCCTAAAAATCAGATTCAGACAGATTCTCAATCAAACCCTTGAAATTGTACATCAAACAACTGAAGGATCATCAGTTATTTAGATTACAACTTCTTTTGTGATGTGCTGTACCTTGTGTTTATCCATCAGATTATGCACCATGTCTTTGTCTCCACTAACAGGAACATCTTCAGCCAGTTGGGGCTCCGCTCTGTACAGCCAGTCATTCAGGGCCTGGAGTGCATCAGTGAATCGTCCTGAGAATAGTAGCGCTTCCTCCAGCTTGTGTTGTCTGAAAGAAGATCCCTTTGTATCAAGTTCCAAAAAAATCTAATTTTAACATAACTCAAATATTCAGGAGCTGTTACCTCTCCATGGACTTGCCACTAATAGTGTCCCATGTGTCTTTGAGTTCAGCCAATAAATTCTCCAGATGCTGCCGATCCTGGCTGCTTTGAGCCCTATCATGAAGGCTACGTCCACTCTTCAGTGAGGCTGCGTACATGGGCCTTTTTGACCTCAGCAGTTTCTGAAACCCCTAATTAAAAAGCAATGGGTCAGCAAAGATGGTACGTTAACCCAGTCATGGAATCCATGACAGCTACCGTACCTTCTGCTCAGTCAGCTGTTGTTTTATCTCCTCATGGGACACGGCAATCTCTTTGTGTGTGTCTAATGCCCTATCCACCTCCATCATCCAGTCCATCATTAGACGCCAAGATTCATTAAACTGAAATATACAAATGGAAGGTAACACATAGAAATTTTGCAGAGTCACACGTCCAGTTAGGCTGGCATTGATTGTCAGATGTACCTGTTTGGCATTCTTCTTGACCTCCTCCAATATTTTGCCTCTTTCTGCAGCACATAGCTGTAGCTTTTTGTGGCGGTCCAGGACAATCATCATTAGGTTGTGAATGACGTCGCAGTCTTCCTTCCTGCTTAGCTCTGTGAGTCTGCGAGCTGTTTCCTCCACTGTACTCCTCACCTCACTGTAGTTGTTCACCTCACTCACCAGTTTCTGCACATATAAAAAGGTGTTTCATGAGCCAGTTAAGTGCTTCAGACAAAAACAAAAGAACAGGACAAGTTCAAAACAAGGCCTACTCTGTGGTCCTGCAGCTGAGAACAAACTGTGTCCAGAACAAAACTGGGAGCAGGGAGGAGACCAATGGATTCTTCACACTTGCACATCTTTAAGAGAAGCTCTTGCACATTACTATGGAATTCCTTGGCCAGATTGAGTCCTTCTGCAAGCTTTGTCTGTGAACAAATCATCACAATGCATTTATGTAATTGTCAGTGACACTATCGGGATGAGTCATTATTATAATTAAATTACCTTCCGCTCCTGGACTTTGCTGTAGACAGATGTCCATTTCTGCTCGAGCATGGACAGGCTGTGTTCTGTGCTCGATCCATGGACCACATTGCTGCTTTCCACCATCCTGTTGATAACATTCTTCACATCTGTGTAGGCGTGAAGCTTTGAATCCATCTCATTACACAACTCCTATAAAGGCCAACAAGATTGTTCTTGTTTGTTTGATTAAAAAGTTTTATTTTCTTGAATGTATATACAATTATTTTGACAGATAAATCCTACCAAGTGGGCACTGAGTCTTTCACTTGCAGAGTCCGGCATACCCCACATAGTTTTAGAAGATGACAATCTCAGATCCATGTTGTCTAACCACTGCAAAAGATCCTGAATCTCCATGGTAACATCTTGTACCTGCAAAAACAGAAATAAAAACAAAAGGGAGAAATGACAAATTACACTCTTGTTCTAATTTAAAAACAAGAAGCTTGTGGCAAAATACTTCTATTAGATGAAGCTTGAATGCTTTATTTTGGCACTCAGACCTGCTCTGTTTTGCACAAGATGTTGGCAAAAAACAGAGCTATAATGAAGTTCATTATCACATATAGGCATATAAATAAAATCAAATAAACAAACAAATAAACATATGCCTCATATGACTGATATGACAATCAGCCATAAGGTGTGAAAGAAAATCCTACATTCTAATTTCTGGCACAGTTAAATAAACTGGCTTTTGTGCCTCCTTACCTGACTCAGCCTGTTCTCGAGTTCCAGCTGCTTGCGTTCTGTTTCACAGCTAACAAACTCCCAGGTGTCGTTGAGTTCCTCAAGCCGAGCCTGCAAACCATTCGGATTGTCCCCAGACCCAACCTCCAGCAGGTTTCTGCCTGCCTGGTTCACTGACTCCATCGTTTGGACATGGGACATGACGTCGTTACGCAACACCTTGAAGAATATCAAAATCAGATGTCATTTTATTTTAGATGAGCTCAGGGGATTTTGGCCGCAATATTACACATATTTTTGTCAGATACGTCTTGTGAGTATTGTTGCTATGTGAGCAAAACAATGGCAGAGTAAGTAACGTTATTGTGACCTTCATTCTTTCAGTATGTAACGTTTTTTTAAGACCTTCAATAGGTTTCTTGCCGCTAAAATATCTCCTATGAGAGTTTTATATCATAATAAAGGCCTTAGTGTGACACAATGTATGGGTGTATTTGGGCCACCACAAACCTTGTGTTTAGCCAACTCTATTTCACACGCTTGCAGGTCAATGCTAATTGGCCTGCTGTCTTCCAGCTGTTCAGCGGTCCGAGAAAGCCAAGTGTGCAGCTCATCCAGTGTGTTTTGAAACTGACCCAAACCCAGCAAAGTGCACTCCAGTTGATGCTGTTAGCAACACGAGGGAAAAAAATAATTATACCTATATCTTCTTTAACCTTCTTATTTCCTTCTTAAAACTTTAATTTTGTGGAAAATCTTCTCACCTGTCTGCCAACAGTCTCAGACTCCAAACTGTCCCAGCGCTGTCTAAAATCACACAGAGGAGAGACAGAGCCTGGATGCTCCGAGCCAGGAGACAGCCGGCACACGAAGCGATGGTTCAGACTTTCTATCTCTATTTTCTTCTGGTAAAGTTCCCGTTTAAACTCCTGAGAGAGACGGTGTATGTTTTGGGGCACATAAACTTAAACTTAGGTCGTCATTTGAGGTTTTGCTATAAAACATACAACCTGGATGCATTGTGCTGTATATTATTGTTACCATATGTTTATGAACTCACCTTCAGATCACATAGTTGCCCTTTGACTGATTCCAGGTCGTTTTCTATCACAAACTCTTCAGTGGTCCGTAGCTCAGCTGACTTCAGCCATTCAAAAAGACCCTATGAACGACACACAACGGAATACAAAATGGATTATAGGAGTTATTCATATATCTATCCATGAATCATATGAGTAATACACAATCAATTGCACAGAGCAGTTAATGTGGTAGAATGGTTGTGCACACAAAACTAGAATCTACTTCATTGCCACACACCTGCATAGTGTCCTGATAATTTAGAGCCAGCCGCAAGGACTCCTCCAGCTTTTTATGACATTCACTCCACAGTTTGCTCAAGCTGTTCCACGTGCAATAAAGCTGTAGGACAGCAAAAAGAAGTGTCAAATCAAGCCAAAACAGAAATTACTGGTTGCAATTTATTTCCCATTTTCTCTTACTTCATCAAGGCACTTTGTGACATCTGGTTTGTCTGTGTCTCCACATGATGACATCAGCTCCATTCCCAGAACACCAAGGGTGTCCAGATCTCCCTGCAAACTGTCAATATCCTCCCTCAGAGTCTGTGGAAGAAAGGATAAAGAGTTTATACACTATTGTGTATGCAACAAGCAGAAAATAGGAGCTTCCAGACAGACCTGCATGCTTTCAAGGCTTTGACGGATTGTTTCAGAGTCTGTCTGACTGGCATTCAGATCCACTACTGCCTGTTGAGTATCAGTGAGGGCGACGGTGATCTCACCAACATCACTCCAGAACTTCACAGACAAATCCAATAGTTTAAGCAACCAGCACTCTCTTTCCTGGGCCTGAACATTTGCCTCATTCCACATCTGGGTCAGGCTGGATACTTGCTCCTGGATAGCTAATATTGCAAAGACATATCGTGGATTTAGCCTCCCATGTGTAGAAGAATAGAGATGTTTTCAAAACAGTGCATTACCAGTGCCGACTGTTCCATCGCCAGCAGCCTGCATGTTAGCCAGCAGCTCCTCTGCATGTGTTTTGATGCTGCTCAGGCCCAGCTCCATCTTTAATAGCTCACCCAGGGAATGTTTGTTGTCCTGCAGCTGCTCCTGGATCCTTGGGGTCAGGCCTTGAAGAGAGCTAGGGGCCTGTAAGTGACTGTGCAGCCTCTCCAGACTCCCTCTGAGGATGCTCATCCTCTCGTTCAGCTAAACATACAGAAGAATTTAAGTAATTTGTATCTATAGCAGGCCTGGGCTGACATTCTTTTGGATTACACAAGTTACCTGGGTGAGCCGAGGCAAAGACTCTTCGAGCAGTTTGGCCGTCTGTCTCACTCTGTCTCGGATGGCCCTGTGCTGCTCCTCAGCTTCAGTAGCCTTTCGACAAAAGTCTTCTCCTTGTGTGGGGTTTAGCTCTGACAACCGCTTTGCCAAGGAGAATAAGCGGGCAACCAAGGGTCGATGTTCTGCTATAGACTCCCTCAGACCCTTAGCGAAGGAGAGATCAAGAAGGTATTATTTAGAATGCGGGTTGCAGAACTTTTTCTGACTGAAATCCATGAAAGATATAAGGTAAGATTAAACTAAATCACATTTTTCAACTTTTCCAACAAACTGCAACAGTAGCATAACAAACATTTAGAAAATAATCTGTTATGAAGGAGCTTGTATCATTGGGCTGAACAACTGTCACACAAGCAAAGTATCAAAGGGCCTCTTTGTTGAAAAGAGTGATATCAAGAGCAAAGTTGAGTATAGAAAGAGAAGTGTTTATCTTCTCTCTTGTTATTTACCTGCAAAAGGTCCTGTTGTTCTCGAAATGCCTCGTAGCTAATTATGCTAAGGGAGAGCTGTCCAATCAGGGTTTGGGTTTCCTTAAGCCAAGGTGAAACCTCAGTAAGACCCTCTGAGAACTGCAGCAGAAGTGACTGAGCATGCTCAAGTTGCAGGACTACGTGGGAATTGGTGGCCGTGGTTGTGTTGCATTGTTCCTGCAGAGCCTCTAATGGGGCCTGTGTAGAAAGTTGACAGTAAAAGACAGTCTAAAGTCTAAACCCGTAGTCTTACTTCACAGCCTGTTGAGTTATTGTGTTTAATAAGTAAAGAATACCTGCAAGGTGCCTTCTTCTCCTTCATCGCTATACGTTAGTAGGATTTCTGCAATCTTCACCATCTTCTCAATATTAAACCTGTGTTGGAGAATCTCCACTGCCAAAATCTGTTCATCGGAATATTCAAACACAGTAAATTCAAATCACATTTTACTTATGTTTAAGTAGTATGTTATGTAGTATGTTGTGTATATCATAAGTAAAAATGTTCTGACCTTCTGTTCATAGAGTTGTTCTGCTATGTCCTCTGGATCCAGATGAATGATTTTCAGCTTTTCAAGATTCTGGGTTGTGCCTTCAAACCAAGTCTTCTCCTTTACCACTGCCTGCTCCAACTGAGAATATATTCCATGGTAGCTACTGTAAGTGCTAATAAAATTTCTACTGAAAAGAGTTGTCAAAATTGCTAAAGTCTCAAGATTATTCAAAGAACATTACCCTCTGTCTCTCAGCCGAGCATAGTACTGCATCTCCAGCATGTGTTTGTGCTCCTGCAGCCACCAAGAGTTCCCTCTCAATGCGGCCCAGCCACAAGTGAAGGTCCTCCTGACTTGAGGTGCAACGACTGGAGGCCTCCAGGGCCTGCTCCAGCCTCTGGAGCACATCCAGGCTGCTCAGATTCAGCACAGAGCATCGGATACGTAGAGTGTCCATCTTCTCCTGTACCTGCTGGGTTTCCTCCTCTGAAACAAGGCATATCCGCACGCCGATATATAATGCAGCTATTCGCATTAATAAAATCTATGAAATAGATTGAGCATTACCTAAAAGTGCTTCCATCAGATCGTGACCTGATTTTTGAATTTCCCCAAGATCAGCAGATTTGATTTGAATCTCTTCAACAACAGCCTAAGTGAAAATGTTTCAGACATGTGATATTTTAACATAAAAGGCATACTTTCATGTATGTAGATTTCTTCCATTCATGCATGGGAGTTCTCGAACCTTAGCCCTATCTGTGGCCTCGGGGAGATGTAGCATCACTCTTTCTGCATTTCTTAGTTCAGCTAAGGTTTGCTCCACAGACATGAACCATTGCTGTAGGCTATCCACTCCTTCCTGGAAGAGCTGTGCCCTGGGCAAGATGAGCTCCAAAGCTGCTCTCCTGCGAGCAACAAAAATATCTTTGGCTAAGATTTGCATCGTGTCTAAAATCTCACTAAACAAAGGCAACTAATTGCCAGGAAAAGCAACTGACCTTTGCTCTGCATCTAGCTGTAAGGCCTCCCATTTCTGCTTTAGAGTGGAGAGCTTGAGGTTTGTCTGCTCCCCTTCCTCTCCATCAACATCCACTGGCTGAGCTCCATCCAGCATTATGGTGTCCATACTGCGCCTTCGGTCAGTTAGGAGTCGCTGTAAGAGCTAGTAACAGTGCAGGTTTGCAGGTATTTAAATATTAGTTAGTTAGAAAAAAAATATAAAAAATATAACTATATATATATATATAACCCTAACCCTAACCCTATATATATATATATATATATATATGAAAATTGACATTTTTGCAATAACTTTTATCATAAGTGGCTTTACATTACAATAAAAATATTCATTATACTTTATAGCTTTGATTGCTCTTTTTCTTTATCAGAAAATTGATACTCATGAATCCAGCTTACGGTCACAAAGATTTTACACCCCAAAAACTCACAAAAGATGTGATTACAGCTGAAATGTGAGTCTTCCCTGCTTGTTTCATGCCTCCAGGACAAAGCCTCACTGCACAAAAGCCTCACTGAAAGCCAATTGCGGCTGTGGACACCACCTATTTAAGACTGAATAGAGCTGAATGTAAAGGATAAAAGAAGCTATTTGAGCATTTCCCTGACCTCAGCACCGTTTCATATAGGTAAACCACTGAGGTGAACCTCTGTGTAGCACTACAAAGATGTTTTTTTTTTTTCCACAAAAGAATGAAATGATGTGATGTTGGAGATAACACACCTTTTGTTCTTGGAGCTGTGCTTTCACCACTTTGACCTCTGATGACGGAGGTTTCTGATTAGCTTTGAGCACCTCGATTTCACAGACCCATGTGAGTAAAGCGTCCAGACTCTGGAAAAATGTGCCAGAATCTGTTGATGCATCCCTCAGTGCCAGTGCAGATGTCTTCCCCTTAAAAAAAGACAATAACTAAAAAGATTATTTGGTTTCACGGTTAACTCCATGATCTTTGTGTCACACCCAAGCCACACACCAAATTTTAAAACAAATTCAATTACAACTGAATGATTTGTGCGGTATAATTTCAGTTAATCTGAAGTACTGACTTGAATCATTGTAAGAGCATACCTTCCACTTTTGAAAAGTAGAATCCTGGTCTGAGCTTGAATGTCCATTACTTTGGAGCTGGAAAATAAAATTATATTTAACTTAATATAATCACAAGGTGAGAAAAACGGCAGAATATTTCTATGGATTGCAGATTCTTGATGATAATTACTCAGAAATTTACAGATGAGTGAAGGAAAGAATGAAATGAAAAATTTGTTTGAAGGTCTGTATGTTTGTAAACCTCAGTGAGTTCCTCTGCAGCACCATTCAGGACTCTAACAGTTCTGGTTACTATGGGGTCTCCTCCCTTCTGTCCAGCTGGATATTCTGTCACTTCCACGATTTCAGTTATAATGGTCTCCGTCACTTCTGTCACCTCTGTGATCTCTCGCGATGCCAGAGTCTTCCAGGACCAGGGGCTTCCTTCTCTGGAGTCCCTCCTCTGGAAGCTGGCCCTCCTCTCTGCAGCAGTCTTGTCAGGGTGAGCCAGAGGTGATCTGGCATACTCTGGCACTATTCTCCTTGTTAGCGTCCCATTTCTTGATTTTATTGGAGAGGGGGTGCT
Organism: Pao palembangensis; assembly: GCA_015343265.1. NCBI lineage: Eukaryota > Metazoa > Chordata > Actinopteri > Tetraodontiformes > Tetraodontidae > Pao > Pao palembangensis. Next base: position 9,688,349 of record CM027088.1, read on the forward strand.
GTGCCAGGCGTTATCCAGAGTACTGGTGCTCCTGATTGTGGAAGCAGGAGAACTGTGGAGGGTTCTGTCCGAAATGGGAGTACAAGTCCTCTCTTCCCTCTCCTCTTTCTTGATTTCAATGTCCTGCACCTCCTTAGTGATTTCCTCCTTTTCTGCATTTTCTGTATCCTCTTGTGTTTTCTCTTTAACGGCCACTTCTGGTTTGGCGTCTCCATGTTGCTCCTGGGGCTGCCACTCTCTTCGGCGTTGGTAGCACTCCTTTAGAAAGTCCTCATCTGACCTGACGTGCTTTGATTTCTGGCCCAGGCAACTGGGCCGGCTGATGAGGTTACCCATAATCCTTCAGCCCAGAGGCTAATGAAGTAATTGGCGAGGTGAGGCCCCTCGGCCATGCATGCAGGAGATCCTTTAGCTACCTAAAATAAGACAGGGGGGGCTTAAAAGTGCTTTTTGTTTTTTTGTTTTTTTTTAAATGAAGTGCAGTTTAGTACAACATATCTGTGGATAACCAAGCATCAAAAATAAATCAGCCAAATGAATTATTTTTCCTAAACCTCCTGGTCACCAATGTCCATGTAACTACAACAACCAGAGGCAACTACAGTAGAGAAACTTGGCCTGGAGATATGCTCTGTCTCTTTGTCTTCCTTCAGACCACATAAGCACATGCTCCTCATTTATCTTACAGAAATCAAAGAGACAGGCTTGTTGAGGATCCCACTGTGGAGCCTGGCACGAAGAAGCAAATGGCAAATGGCCAGCTTTCTCTAACTTGGCTTGGACCAGTCCTGGGAAACCAGTTAGCGATCTGATCAAATATGACAGCCACATCGCCTCATTTCTCCTGGGTCAAAAAAAGTGGGGGGTAGGAACACGGGGTAACAAGCCAACAGTAGATTGTGCAGTTAATATCCCTTTTTAAATCAACAGAAAAATATGTTCTTTGTCCTAATCTGAATTCTGATGTCAATATTGTGTTACTGTTGAATTCTTTAAACAAACAACTCTCTTTTTAATATATTGATTCTTCAAACTATAATAATTACAGAAATATATCTCAAACTGTGTCCATCCATCTGTCTCTCCTACAGCTCAGCGCCTTTATTGTTTTGACAGAGAGGTTAAAGGTGAATGCAATTATGTCTGCCTAGAGGAGCTGAGGTGAGGCCCTCAGGACTGCAGGCAGGGTTCCCGTCAGAGCTGGGTACGCCCTCTGAGGTGGGGTCTGACTGGCCCATTCAGAAAATCACAGGTCACCTGAGGTCACATTTGGTGACTAAAGATCTGTGGGGGGGCAATATGTGTCAACAAATTGGAAATTAGGATGTTGGCTCCACAGACAAGATAGGATTTTTGTTTGCATGTGAGGTCACATTTTTCTAATGTGAGGGTTCATGTAAACCGGTTGGTAAAGTTATGCTGCACACAGAGCATAATGGGGATGATACAAAGAAAATATGCAGCTACGGAAACAAATTAACAATTTTCTTAGAAATGTAGCTAAATGAGACTCTCAAACACACCCCGGTTTTGTATGAAAGGTCACTGTATTGAGACAAGGAATCACTCACGCCAAGGATGTCTCTGTAGAGCAGATGATGCAGTTGGGAGATCCACAGGGGATCACCCTCAGATTAGAGAGCAGTGACCAAACAAAGCCGTAGCCTCTCGATCAATGATTACTCAGTTAGCTCAGTCAAGCAGCCAGTGGTCTCCTGAGTAGGGCAGAGAGTGTCTGCGTTCACATGGGTTAACAGAGAGGGCGTGCCTTCTCCGGTTACTGTGCCGCATGTGGTCATTTGCTAAATTACACGGTTGCCTTTACAGTGTCCTCACAGCAATGCATGTGTGATTATGTTAAGTAGTCCCATTAGAGTCCACATGCTACACTACCAGGAAGTGTTCGTTAAAAAAGAAAAGACATTACTAGTCTGCTGCTTCAGACAATGACCTCACATATATGAATTAATAAAAATGTGCAAGCATGTTTTGGCACACACATCAAAGAATATAAACTGCATACATTATCCTAGAATCAAATGAAACCAGGAAAACCCTCTAAAATTGCCTCAAGCTACAATTATGCACCTCTCACTTTAAAGCATTATTACACTTGAAGAACCACTCCGACACCACCATTTTCACTCTGGGTGATGACCTAACTATCCCATCACTTAACCTATTTTGAAATGGCCCTAAATTCAACCCACTCTCCACTCTCAGCATGATTTACGATACACACCCTCGGTCCATTATCAAATGACTTGAACCACAAACACACTGTTGGGGTCATAAATATACAAGACAAAGGTTATTATTTTGAAAGAACAGATTAAATTTTAGAGTCAAATGCCTGATAGTAAAATGTATATTTTTGTTAATAATTTATATTTTTGTTATCTTTTTTTTTTTTTTTTTTTTTTTAATTTGGTCGGGAGATCATCAATCACACCAGCAGAGGATTTGATGTTGTCACTGCTGTGCGTCTGTGTGTGTGTCTGTCTCTAAAAGAAGACCTTGTAATCATGGTAGTGGTCTCTAATTAAGAATGGCAGCTGTGCATTAGCCCCTGAGATCCATAATATTTTTGGGAGGATCTTCTGAATGGTAACTCATTTTCGCTTAAAAATGGTCCCTCTAACCACACAAGACAAAGATACTGGATAAAATGTACTAAAAAGCAATGCTGACAGAAGGCTAATTCCTGGGATACCTGGTTGTGTTTTCAGATTTCAATTCTGGGAGATTAAAAAACAGTGAAGAAAATTAAACAAATAAATACCTGAAAGAGCCCTTCATTCTGATGTCATTGCCTTCCATTTGCCATAAGATCAGGTTAAATCAAGATAACCTCAAGTCACAACTTTCTGTCACATGGTTCCTTCAATTACAGATCACCACAGCCTGTATTGAAACTATCTGACCACCCATCCTGGGTTTCAGGCGGTTTTGGCGGTTTGAAGCTTACGTGAGTCACACTTACCCTGAATCACAGTTGAGCCAAGCAGCATGAGTAGAGGAATCCAGCCAGTCCTCAATCACTATTCAGAAAGCATAGAAGGGAGGGGAGTGGGGCTCCAGCTTTGTTTGAGCATCCTTTGAACGGCTTCCCAACATCCCAAACTCCTCGCACACACACACAAACATGCGTGCAAAGACCCACTTTCCCCCTCCAACACATACTCAGTCAAGCCTTCTCGCTCACACATGCCCACATCCAAACACACTTTCTAAGCACACTCACACATGCCCTGATAACTCGTGCTTTTCCGTTGCCCACAGTCACAGACAAACAATGCCCTCCTCTCCCCTCCCTGTCCCTTACTTCACTTCTCCTCCCACCAGCTCCGCTCCTCTCCCTTTCTTCTTTGTTGTGGGAGCAGTGATAGAGGAATTCCTTCCTTGTTAATGCTGCCGATAGGGTGGTGTGCCCAGATGAAGACAATGTATTCCAACGGCTCAGCTAAACTCCCACAGTTCCCGGCCAACACCAGCGGCGTTCACGTGGAGGTCAGATTGCACCAGTTCCACGCAACAACAAGGTGTTGGCATTCGCGCCAGAGCCGCTGCTCAGGTTGCTCCTGAGAGATCCCCACTGCCTCCCCAAAGCTTATTCTACCCCCCTTCTCATCCACAAAGCCCCTCCTCTAGGTCTGACTATGGCTCAGAAACTCCATGCTGCTCTTCTGCTTGAAAAATGGCATGGGTGCAGGGAAGTGGGGGCTGCGAAAAAGGGAGTTTTCAAAAGAACCCTGGGCTGCCCTCGAAACATTCACATGTTAAGTGACAGCTGCCTCAGCCCATTCCTTCTCTCCATGGCAAGAGAGAGAAGTGCAAGCTACAAAAGGAGGTACCCACACCCACTCTGTTGTATCCACCCACAAGCACATTTTCACCCCCATTCCTTTTGCAGTCCCTGCTTCCCCATTCAGTGTGCACCAATTTCCCCAGCTCCACAGTGGCAACAAAGATGTCTAATTACTGTAAAACATCTCAGATTGCTGTGCAACTCATTTCCAGTCATTGGGTCGAGATGCACGCACGGATAGCAGAGAGCATAACAGTGTTTTGTGTGTTTTTGGCAAAGGAAGGACCCCTGTGGTTATATTCTACTCTTCATTATTTGCAGTATATTACAATATTTGCCAAAGAAAATGGGGAATGCCAAGTGTGTGCAAACAGAATTTGTACAGCAACTATAAATGACCAATATGGATCACACAAATCAAGATGCATATACAAATATGGCCTATTGAGGGAATGCTCATACGATTTCAATGCAACCAGTGAATACTCAAAATAAGTTTTTACATAAATAAATGAGAATCTGCAGGTGATCTTGTATTTTATATGCATTTTTTGTGCTTTTATGCTTAATTTGAGCCTTATTTATTTTGTCTTTTATCTATTGCGTACAGCACTTTGGTCAACTGTGTTGTTTTTTAAAGTGCTCAACAACTAAAATTGGATTGGACTGGATACAGTAATTTTTTTATATAATTATGGTCATTTGATCATAATGAATCTGTATATCTTGCGACATGACAGCCTGGTACCACAAACCAGTTATGTCCTAAATTCCCCCTCATTTTTACTTTTCTGTCTGTACTTATTCAGCCAAGCAAATAATCAGTTTATTGTTACATCAAGGGAATGCGAGCATGTGCGAACGTACAGAACAGAACACACACCAACACACTGAACAGAAAAATGTCACGCACCAGCCTCCAGTCCAAGGTCAGGCAGGTGTGGTAAAATGATAAAAAGGATGAAGAACAGTGAATCTGAAGACAACCTTATTGATTTTTTTTCAAATGTAGTTTTTCTACAAGATACATTAACAGCTAGTGCAACCAGAAGTGATCAAATGAAAAGAAAAAAAAAAATCTATTTTATTATTTATATCCATCATGGAAGTACATCAACGTAAGAAAATATCACATATTCAGCAGAGTATAACTCTGTGAACAAAGATGTGTTCTTGAGAATGTTGTGGGAGTGTGAATCTTGTAGATTATTCAAATATGTATTCATGACCTAATGAGGCTGAGTTAATGCATTAATTAGCATGTAAATTTCATTATTTTGCACCAAACATGGTGTATTGATGAAATGTTGAGGGTGGTGTTTTTTGTTTTTTTGGGGGTTTTTTTTACGTAAATAAGGAAAATTGGGCAGTAAAAACAATTATTTTTATCACTTAAAATACTTTCAAAAATTTAAAAAAACTGATTCTGTTATGCCTCAAACTCTGTAAAACACTCTATCGTCATATAATCTACAGAGCTTTTCATTCAGCAGTGTTGTAAACCCTGGTGATTGTGGTTGTAAAAGCAACTATTAAATTCCGAGTTGTGAAAGGCTGCTGAAGGATGCCCTGCATTCAACCTCTGACCACTCATCCAAATATATATATATATATATATATATATATATATATATTAATTTTACTACAGATTCCTTTTCACTTTTTTTTTAACAGATATGGTGCATTTTAGCTGAAGGAATGCTTCAGCTCACAGTTGTCTGATCAAGTCCCAACAGTCCCCATTCCCTTTCTATATCTAAAAGGAGCTGGCAGAAAAGAGGCTCTGCTTTGCCAGGAAGACAGCCCATAACACTTGATCCAGAACCCCCTCAGCAGTAATGATTTTACAGAGCAAAAAAAAAACAACTACAACTCCATTCCACAAGAGCTGCACGCACCTTAACGCAGGACATGAGCTAATGTCGTTGAAGTGCCGCTGGCATGCTGGGTAATGGATTGATGCAATAAGCAGCAAGTGAGAGAGAAAAATCTGATCTTTCCCTCATCAGAAGTCCTCATTGTGCTTGTGAAATGCATGTGATAATGGAGTGGATGCAGTTTGGTAGAGAAATGAATGGGATTGTAAATGAAAGTCCAGCAGGAGCCAAAATTTGATCGCAGGTCCCCTGCTCCAAAGATACAGAAAAAAAAAAAAAAGGATTAATTTTGTGGGCACCTTTCCCCTCCTCTGCGATCTCAACCTCTGTGCTGCTTTCAGATTAAATAAGACCTCAGTGGTTCCCTCTACAGAACATGGTAATTAGCCCTCTTCACGAGACTTGAAAAAACCAGGGGGTCCCTTCAAGGGTCAAAGCAGAAGCACCATTCAGCAACCACAAGGTCATTTATCATTTAGAGTTTTTCCTGGAAGAAAAAAAGGCTAATGGTCTTCCCTACTGAGTCTCCACACTGGCTGCCTAGATCCCACAAATCACAATCATGACTTCAACATCGTTTTTGATTCAACTGCTCCCTTCAGGAAAAAGTGGATTTATCCATTTCAAAACTCATTGACCCACACAGGAAATAAATCCAGAAAATCCTGGAAACCTCTTATAGGAGAGATCACCTAAAACATTTAATGATCAATTAATTTTACACGTCAAGCGAAACAAACCAGCCATCAAATGTCATCTTAAGTGTGGAGAATAAACAAGTTTACTCCACTGCCATTCGGGGGTCTTTCACTGTGTTCCGGGTGATTCACAGCAATGAAGACAAGACCCCTTTTACTTCTTAAAGGTTATGACAGTCAGAGTGCTGAGGTGCTGTTTGTAAACTGTCAGAGAGAATAATTAACCATGATCTCTCACCCCTGGTTCCTGTTTGTACGTTGTGTGTACGAAGCTTATTTAAGATGCGGCATCTGCAGGAGAACCAGGGAAACCAGACACAGAAAGCCTTTATCCTGGTGAGCAGGGGAGCAAGGAACGCAAAGGAGGAGAACTTTTGACCCTAACTTGACGCCAAAAGTGAAAGACTGTCGCTTTGACTTGAATCTGAATGGTAGATTAATAAGTTAGCTGAAAGAAGCTAGACCAGTCAGTGCGTGTCTCCTCTGAGTTCAGGAGCAGGTGTGAGTCTCTCCAGATTGTTGACAGGTCTGTTATCTGGGGACTGCAGAGGGATGTCCTCATTCATGCTGCTAAAACTAACAAGTCCCTTAGGCTCAGGCTGAAACCAGACTACCGGTATTACCATGACAAAGCTCTGCCATTGTATGCAGTTTGATGACAGCTTAGAAGATCAAACCAGTGAACCACACATGACAAAACATGACTTTGCATCTTACACAGAAGTCACCAGAGAAATGGGGACAAAATGTAGCCTTCAAAGAGAAAATTAAATCAGACGCACATCCTAGACGCAAATTTCCCAAAAGGTCAACAGGTTCAACATTAGATGTTTCCTCTTTTGACTGTGCAAGACTAACTGAGGACAAAATGAATGCAATTACTCCTCTCAACAATTCAACTGAATAAATAAATAAAATTGAGTGTTAATGTGGTGGCCAGAACATCACCACAGCAGAGTTTATAAATGTTCAAAAAGAAAAATAACGTGGGCGGAAATGGGCAAAATTAGCAACCATGCTATGGATGCATGCTGACCATCCTAAAAAAAGTTATTTCATTGCCACTCATATCATTTAATAAACAGCTACTGTCCATTTGTGTTGATTTCTGGCTGCAACCTTTACAGTGTGTTTTTACAAATATTGGTAAGTATTTATGAAAAATCTACAGCGGTGGGGTAAATCCCCCTACTCTTGGTGGAAAGGTCCTCTTTTTCCTGCCTCCTTTTACTGCTCTGCCCATCTGAATCTAATAATGCCTTTTCAGAGTGTGCGCTCATGTGTGCAGAGGGCCTCCTCTGCCAGACACTTCTGCGGCCTGGCTCCCCAAGCCCGGCACAATGGAGCCTGATTCCCCCAGGCACTCTGTCCCCTGGTGGCCTAAAGAAGTGTCCCTGCAGGAGTGGATGTGGACCACCTCAGTGTCTGTCTGAGCATGTCTGACTCTGAAAAATCACAACAATCCCTTCCTTCTTTTTTTGTAATGCTCAATTAACTAACGTAGGAGTGCTCCTTACTATGACTCATTGATTCATGCTCTCCCTCTTTTGTGCTTTTCTGTCCTCTTCTAAGTATTTTTCCAGTTGCCAAAACAATGTTTAAGCGTTTAAAAGGTCAATATCATATGCCACCATATATTTTTCCTTCCTATCTAAAAAGTAGAACAGAAACAAGAAGAGAGCAGATGACAAGAAAAAACTAAGAGGAGGGGGAAAAAAACACAGAAAAAACTAAAACGAGGGGGCGAAACATCCTCAAGGCAGTTTTCAAGCTTCAGCCCTGACTCTTGCTAACGGTCAGAGAGATGTTCCTTTACAGACACAAAGGTTGTGCTGTGTTTGTTCCATTTGGGCTTTGCTCTAGATTGTTGATGTTGGCTGTTGTCATGGAAGCATAAAAGGATTTTGTTTTTCCAACAAGGTTCAGGGCTTGTTTCCAGTGCTTCCTCTTTGTTGGTCACTTCATTTTTGCTCCTGCATTTTTCATGGTCAGGATAAATTTGTGTGCAGTTTATCCAAGTTTCTAGCAACTTGTTGCCTTACCACCACGTCCTGCCTGGATTGGAAAATGTGTTAAATTATAAACTTGAAGGATGTTCAGTGGGTGAGAGCCATTATAACTCTAGTCTAATTATTATGCCATTATTGTTATGCCAACACTGTGACTGCCATTGTTAGCTATAGTAACCACAGGGCTAACATAGGCTGGCAGATTCTCTACCCAAATGTTGCTTCCTAAAATCTAAGCAAGAATTGGAGGGTGATGTCTACATGCATGTGCATGATGATTCTAGAGACCACAAACCAGACAAACCCTGGGGTCAACAGGAGGCAGACTCATCTCCATACTCTTCAGCCACTGTCTCAGAGCTCTGATTTGATCCCTAAAGTCACATTGCCATCGACTCAAGCTGCCCACATCCCTCCTGGAACACAGAGGAGCAAGAAGAATATGACAACCAAACATATCATCTTGTGTGAGTTTAATTTAATGCTTATAGATATTATTTTTATCTATTATCCTGATGTTGCATACTGCGTATGTTGGCGTTTGAGTCCAAACTGCAGCTGGATAATGGAAAAAATAAAAGCTTGCAGGTGTTATTATCTAATAATGGCAATGTTAAACCAGGCCCATTAGAGGCCTCATTCAGGCTTCATTAGAGAGGAAGCTGCTCTCTGTCTGCAGAGTTAGAGCTTCTGGTTGTAATATTTGGTCAATTAGATGCTACACTGCTATTCATTTCACAATGGATTGTCTGTGTTGTTCGAAATGCAGAATCACTGGCTTATAAAGCTGAAACACTCCACCAACTTTCAGTCCAAGAAGATAAACCACAATTTCTGAAAGTCCCTATTTTTTTTTTTACCCAAATAAAAAAAACTAAAATGTAACTTACAGACCAACAGATAAGCTCTGTGTTGAAGAATGAGTGTTTATTACACATTACATACCAATATCTGTGATCTTGCGATGTAGGTGCTGAGCCAAACAAAGCAGTTTCTCTACCCTGCAAGAGATAATCAACACAAAAACACAAATGACCATTGCACTATTTGGGATGATTTTATAGTTTTGTGGCTTACTAAATTTTAATTTGTCACAATACTTCTATATTAATCTTTCAGTTGTTCCAGTTTTTTCATTTTTTTGTTGGCTAACCCACATGTAGTTTAACAAAATACTTTTATATTGGAGAGATCAGAGTGATTATAAGGAATTATGACATTCAGGGAGAAATATTTTTATTTTGATATGATTTATGTCCATGAGGATTTAATAAAAAATTTGTTGGATAATATTGGATTGAGATAAGAATTTATCTGCCTTTTTTTTAACTCATCAGACTTTTGAGGATGGCCCCACAAAGAGGCCAAATATTCATTTCACTTGATCAGTTTCCGTAGAAATTATTGAAAATTACCACCGGATGCGGTGCGTCCCCGTCCGTCCGTCCTGATTTCTGCCGTCCGGGCGTTTCTACCGGATGCGTCAGGACGGACGGAGAACGCCGCAACAAAGTAGCTCAATCCACCACGTTTCGGACATGAAATCGGGTGCGAAAATAAAACATCCGGGATATTGTCAAAATAAAAGATCCCGTATTTAGACCGATCTTTTTCAAGAGGGCGCTGAAAACGAAATCACGTACGACCCCGCGATATTATCACTTTGTAGTTTTTGAAAAGAGCAACAGAAGAAGACGTTCTATGTTCCTAGAGGAGTAAAATTTCCCCTTTCTTCGGATTTTGGTGACTCTACCATGGATAATTCTATTAATTTTTCCTAAAATGTGTAATATAGCGATTTTTTCTTGTAAATTATGGTTATTTACGTTATTTAATATATTCGAAGATTTGCTGCAAACAATAAGTAAACTTGTGATGTTGTTTCATACCCCACATACAAGAGATAAAACGGCACAAGAAAAAGATTGTTCATACATGTAATAACGTAAAAAAACGATCGCTCTAAATACGGGACCTTTTATTTTGACAAATTTCCAGATGCTTTATGTTTTCTTCGCACCCAACTTCCTGTACCGCGCGCGATGCCTTGTGCTAGATTGTTGACGTGCTCCGTCTGTCCGTCCAAAATAGAAGCGATGCGTATTTTTCCGGAGGGCGACCAAAGCCCTCAGCCCGGCCGTGGACAGAGCCGCAGCCAGTGGAAACTGACGCATTGACTTAAATGGAATCTAATCAGGACGGACGGACGGAGACGCACCGCATCCGGTTGAAAGGGGAGGGGTTAGACTAATACTGCCACTAAGTGGTCAAGCGCTGTATTTCCCAAAGGCAGAATCAATACTGTACTCCTAAAGTAACAAAATTCAAGAAATCAACACAATGTTGACAGAATATTCGTGACTTAATGCATAACATGTTTATTTTAATTACAATTAGTAATATATAAATATTAAACTATCCAAAATTATTATTACGTTTGTAATAATGAGGATGAAGATGTTAAACGTGATTTACCTGAATAATTGAGGTTCCCACTTAGGTCACTGAAATTCCCAATAAGACCGACCCCATTAAAGTCTTATTCTGTTGTTTTTTTAATGAACAATTCAATTAAGTACAACTTTAATTAAGTTGTATACTTTTACGGACGGTGTAGTCAACTTCCTCCGGTGTTTCACACAAATGGTTCCCGGAAACGAAACAGATTAAGACTAAGAATCCGGTTTAAATTTATTTACTAATAATACTAATAGATATTAATAATCCAAATTGGGGCAATGATTTTATTGTGTTTGTATCCACCAATTAATGATCATATTTATGAATAATAATAATAAAAAAAAACAATATCTGGCTATTAGGTAACATTTTAAGTAATACCTGTACAAATATTTACTAATTACTTTATAATTATTTAGTAATCTCTCTTGAGTTGGCATGGAAACCTCATCCACTTCTTAGAATGTAAAGTTGAAGCCTAAAGTGCATCTCCCTTAATTAGAATCTCTTATTTACTTTAACAAACCCTGGTTAATATTTGCCGAAAGCATTTAAGAAATAACCTTAAAATAATTTTAGTATAAAGAACAAAATATGGCCTCTTCAGAGCACATTTATTTACAACATAGTGTTATGTTCACAACAAAATGCACTCGCCATATGTTTCAAAGCAAAGTCTGCCCCCTAAGCACAGTGAACCAGTTAGTATTTGAATATCATTTCAAAAAATATAAGTCAGCAGATCTTTCTGCAGTTGTCATTATTTTACACTCAATTCCTCAGATATCTTTTGTGAAGTCTGCAAAACATAGATGGTAGTTTCATGACATAACACAAAAACTGATGAAAAATACATCCTTTACAGAGGCACAAAACAGGAGAACATGAAGACTTTATGTTTAAAAATAACCAAGAAAATAAGATAAAGATGATTCTTATTTGGAAAGGCCATCCTAACACTGGATTTCAAATGCAAATAAAACATAAAACATGCACACTGTTCTTTAAAAACATGATATGAAAACAAATGTGACAATAATCAAGTTAAAGAAAAAAGTCATGAATGAGAGGTGTTCTTATGGTATCCCAAGACGATGTCGTGCTGATTCAGCATCAGTTTTCTTGAATGTGCAGTGGAAGACAAGGCAAAATCAATGGAAGTTCTAAAAATAAAGGAAAAACTACATTTAAAGGCAAGGAACAAAAATGGAAAATATCGCTAAACAATGATAGATGAAAAAAACAATTTAAAAAAAAGGGTGTTGTACCTGTGTAACTGCACAAGGACTCACAAATCCATCCAAGAGAGAATCCGTGCTGAAACATGGCATTTTGAGGTGCTGATGCAGCTGTTAAAACAGCAGGACAAAGGAAACAGAGGAAATAATAATTTTAGAATTAGAAATGATTCACTTATTAGATAAGTACATGAATTGTTGAATAACATAATAAAGGTTCTGAGACAAAAATAACTGGAAAAGCAGACAAAAAATATGAAAAAATAAATAGAAAGAAAACAACTTACAAAAAACAAAATGAACTGAAGAGCAGGATCAAGTCTGACATCATCTTGGGATTGTTGGTTGATGATAAATAGCATGAACACAACACTTGGAGCATCGTGAAACAATGGTGAAAGGACAAGGATGCAAAAATCCACAGAATACATATGACCATTACAGGCTAATGGTGATTGATGTCACTAGTGTTTTCTAGTGTCTTAGAGATTGTCATCAGGTAAATTGTTTGGTGATGTTTAACATTAAAATATTAACATAAAATCTTTCCATTATCTATACACATAATCTGAAAGCATCTATGCATTTTAGAATATGTTAACAACATTAAAATAAAGTTGGCATATCATCAAAGGCCATAAAAATAGACATATATTACTGAATTTTGAACAAAACAAGGAATACTGAGAAAAATAAATTTTCTTTGACACACATACAGTATATTAGTTTCTGAATGCACAAATATATTTTAATAAGTGTAAATTTTAAACCAGAAGGGCACTTAAAATTTGTAAAAATGTCATGATTGTTTTGAAAAATAGTCAGTAATATCATAAATCTTGCTGTGCTTGGTCATGTTTGAAAATTGTTTGAAAATTTAAAAAAATGCTCAGGCAGCTTTGTAGTGACCACATGCAGACTAGAATAAATAAATTACATTTAAATGTTACTGTAACGTTTTTGTTGAAGAAATGCAACACAAATTAGCAGTAATGGTTGTTGTATATGCTAACTGGGAGCAGGACTGGCAAATCAGTATCTGCGGCTGTAGCTAGTTGATGAGGATGTGTAGGAGGATGATGAGAAGTTCATGCTGAAGGCAGAGCCAGCATCAATGCTGCCTCTTCTGGAGCCTGTCCGGGACCCGGTCCTCGAGCCAGTTCGGGATCCGTAGGCAGACCCGGGCCCACTGGCATTGTATGGACTGTAGAGGCCTTTGGTTGACTGTGAGGAGGCCTCCAGAAGCCTCAGGCCAGATCCTTCCTCAACCATGCTTTTATCCATGGCATCCCTGTAGGAGATCTTCAGTTTGGTTTTTGGACAAGTGAGATATCTAGAATAGGAACTGACATCTCTGAGTTTCTGGGCAGTACGAGCATCAATTACACCCTTCCTGATGGAGTCGTCCAGAGACACTCTGCCTTCCACATCTGGCTCAATCATTCCACCAGTCAAATATTGGACTTCAAGGAAACGTTGTCCTGCCTCATAATACAACCAGCCCTTCTTGAGAGCCTGGGAGGCCGACATTTTTACTTTAGTTCTCGGGTCTTCAAATCCCATGAATGCCTTTTGAGCCAGATTGAGGCGATCAACCATGATTTTATCTACCAGGCCTTTTTCTGCAGCTTCGCTGACTGGGAATTTCTCTCCAGTTGCAGGGTCAATTATACCGCCTGTGCAGGCTTGGGCCTCCAACAATCTTTGGCCTGTAATGTTATCTACCAAATTTCTGTGAAGGGCTTCAGTGACAGACACTTTCTCCAGTGTGTCTATGTCTAAGATTCCGGCTATCGGGCCCGTCTCCTCTGTTGGATCATTCCATATAACTGCAGGGGCTTTAATGGTGGGTATGGGACTCATTGGAGCAGAGCAAGTTGAACCAGTGGTTGAACCAAAGGAAGACGAGCGAGACCGGAACCCACCCATGTTCCCAGACAGCATGTCAGCAAATTCTGTGATGGACAGGTTTCCAGCCCGATAGGTATCGAGAGCATTCTGGTCAATGAAGCCACGTACAAGCGCATCATCCACATCATACTGCCTTCCTGACCTTCTGTCAATGATAACAGACTTGACAGTACCATCTGAGGAGGTCACCGTTAGCTCTTCCCATTCACATTCCTGCTCAGCAAGCTCCAGGTAGGTTTGTTGGTCGATCAGCCCCCTTCTATAGGCCTCATACACAGTCATTTCTCTACCTGTCTCTGGGTCAACAATGACTACTCTGCGTTTACGAACTGAGGATTTAGAGGAGGTATGTTTTTCCTTTTTCTTTTCTTTCAGTAGCAGGAGCACCAGGCCAGTGTCGGGATCAGTGATGCATCTCTCCATGAGCCCAAGGTAAGTTAGGTTTTCTTCAGTATTAGGATCAAAAAAGCCTTTAGTGTCATCAGAAGGATCTGTTAGGATCTCGTTCATTTCCTCATCAAAGAAGCCTCGTTTGTAAGCCACCTCAACTGGCACACGGTGACTTTCTTCTGGGTCAATGATTCCACCAGTGGCAATCTGAGCTTCCAGGAGACGAATACCGTGATCTTTCAAGATTAATCCCTTTTTCATGGCCTGAAATAGGGAGATGGTTTTGCCTGAATAAGGATCTCTGTATCCTGTCACTGCACGCTCAGCAGAGAGGAGTTTGTCTTTGAACTCAGGTCCTACGATTCCCATTTTCACTGCTTCATTGACGGTCAGTTTGAGGTTTTTGATTGGGTCGATGACATAACCTGTGGCTGCCTGTGCCTCAAGAAGTTCAAATGCGGTGCCTGGTCTGATCATGTTCTTTTTCATGGCCTGATAAATGGATAGACGTTCCTTTGTAGACTCCAAAAACACACCAGCGATACAGCTGGTGCCCTCGAGGTACTTTGAAAGTCTACTGCTAACCTCCTCTACTGAAAGAAGACCTTCATTCAGCTCAGTGACTGTCTGTTGGTCAATAATTTGTGAGCGGATCAGCTCCTCCATTGTGATCTGTTTCCTCAGACCTTTAAACATCAGCCTCTTGTCTCCCAGAGATAGAAGTCGTAACCCACCATCCAACTTGCATCTCTTTAGCAGTTGTGCATATGACAAGTTTTCTTCAGTGACAGGGTCAACAAATCCTTTGACACTGTCAGTCAACCTTTCATTGGTCTCCTTGGTGATATAGCCCCGCTGCAAGGCAATGTCTGCTGGCAAGTGAAATTGGAATTCAGGATCAATAATACCCCCAGTAGCAGTCTGTGCCTCTAACATTTTCAGAGCATAGTCCTCTGGAACAAGATCTTTTTTCATTGCCTGGAAAAGAGATATTATTTTTCCACTATAGGGATCCTTGTATCCTGTGACTGCTCTCTCAGCTGAAAGAAGCTTATCGTGTATCTCAGGACCAACGACGCCCTTACGAACAGCCTCATCAACAGTAAGTGTTTCGTTTCTAACTGGATCAACAATGAAGCCTGTAGCAGCTTGTGCTTCCAGGAGGGTGAGGGCTACTTCTGGCTTAATAAAGCCTCTCTTCATAGCTTGGTAAATGCTAATCTTGGAGCTGGAATCAGTTGTGACCCCTGCGACACAGCCTGTTCCATAGAGATACTGTTTTACATTAGTCATCTCCATTATGTCACGTATGTTCCTTTTGCCCTCTTTAAGGAGGTTGTATGTTTCCAGGTCAATGATGCGGGCATTGTAGAGTTCCTCAATAGTTATTCTTCTCCTTATGGTCTGATATGAGAGTGGACTATCATTTCTAATGATTTCCCTCTGCTCCATAATCTCAATGATAATGATGATCATACGCTCCTTAGTGATTTTACCAGAGCGATATTCATCCATGAGCTTCTGCCTCTCTTGGTCAGGTAGCAAATTAGAGTTCATAACATTCCAGAGATTTAATGGCTTGTCAGCGAGACCCTCAATTGGAATATCAATCTGGGTGTTGGTCAGATCACTCTGTGTTTGTTCCTCTGTGTAAAGGTAAGTCTTCTCCACAACAGTAGGAGACTGAGGTTTGGAGATTGGAAGCATGAACAGGCCTGTTTCTGGATCTCTTTGGCATTTGTCTTTAAGTTGTCTGTAAGTTACATTATCATCAGTTTCTGGATCGGAAAAAGCTTTGTTAGCATCAGTTGGTTCAGACAGAGCTTTGGCCATATCTTGGCTGAAAATTTTCTTCTGATATGCCACTTCATTTGGGACACGGTGGCTGTTTACAGGGTCAATTATTCCTCCGCTAACCATCTGAGCTTCTAGGAGTGGCATGGCATGCTCTTTCAAGATTAGATCTTTTTGCATTGCTTCAAAGAGGGAGATTTTGTTGCCCGTGAAGGGATCTTTATAGCCAGTGACAGCTTTTTCTGCAGAAAGGAGTTTTTCATGGAGCTCTGGACCAACAACACCTGATTTCACTGCCTCATCTACTGAAGCGCACTTGTTCTTCACAGGATCTACAATGAATCCAGTGGCAGCTTGGGCCTCAAGAAGTAGAAGGCCTGTGTTGTGTCTGAGAAGCTTTTTCTTCATAGCTTGATAAACACTCATCTTCTCCTTTGTAGGTGCCACATAAATGCCAGCGATGCTTTCAGAGCCCTGCAGGTACTTGCTGACATTGGGATTGTCACTGACCTGTTTTGGTGTTGCTTTCCCTTTTTGCAGTAGATCAAAGGTTGGTTTGTCAATAATTTTGGAATCATACAGACAACTTGCTGGGACAGGAGATCTGAGCCCATAGAAATTAGACTGTTCCTGTTTCTTTGCCTCTTTCTCATTTACAACACTGATAACAATTTTAATGATCTTTTCTATTGTGATTTTTCCAGATCTAAACTGTCTGAGCAGGTCATTCCTTTGTTCTTCAGTGAAGTACTCAGAGTTGATGATTTCCCAGATGGTCATCTTCCTGTTCTTGAATGGTCCAGAATCGAGTTCCACTGTTGCCTGAGTCATAACCTCTTTGGTCTGAGACTCATTGTATGCTAGCGCCTCCTTTGATTGCTTGATTGCGTCATCGGACAGAGGCAAGAATGGGAGACCAGTTTTCTTGTCTGTGACACATCTCTTGAATAGCTCTGAGTAGGTCACGTTTTCATTCGTGTTGGGGTCAAAAAAGCATTTGGTTTCATCGGTGGGGCTGCTGAGAATCTGTTTCATTTCATCATCAAAATAGTTTCTTTTGCATGCTACATCGTGAGGAATGTAATGGCTATTCACAGGATCAATGATGCCACCACTGGTCATCTGTGCATCGAGCAGTCGGATTCCATGTTCTTTAGGTATGAGATCTTTTTTCATTGCCTGGAACAGGGATACAGTCTTTCCAGTGTAAGGGTCTTTATAACCTGTTACAGCTCGCTCTGCAGACAGTAATTTTTCATGCAGCTCCGGGCCAACAACACCGGCTTTGACGGCTTCATCAACAGTGTATTTCTGGTTATGAACAGGGTCGATGACAAAACCTATTCCTGCTTGAGCTTCAAGCATGTTGAGGGCAGGTCCTGGCCTCATCATGTCTTTCTTCATAGCTTGATAGAAAGACATTTTCTCCTTTGATGAGTCTATTAGTACACCTGCAATGCAGTTTGTCCCCTTTAATGCCTTCTGCACAGGTTTCATTTCAGACACCTCTTTTACTGTTGTACTGCCTTTGTGCAATTTGTTGAACAGATCTTTATTGATAATTTGTGATTCCAAGAGCTCAGTGGCAGACACAGGTGCTCTGAGACCATCAAAGGTGATTTCCTTCTTCTTCTCCCTTTCTTCTGCCACAGTAATCACAATCTTTATGATTTTTTCAATTGTAATTTTGCCTGTCTTGTACTGACGAAGGAGATCCTTTTTCTGCTCCTCGGTGAAATACTCAGAATTGATTATTTCCCAGATGGTGACAGTCTTTCCTTGGAATCTACCGAATGGCACAGACACAGTTGTTTTGTTGAACACATCCTTTGTCTCCTCCTCTGTATATATACTTGAGCAATGAGCAGCCTTGTCAGTGATTGGCAGCAGTAGCAGCCCAGTGTCAGGGTCAGTGGTGCATCTTTCCATTAGCTCTGAATATGTCAAAGGTTCTTGAGTGCTAGGATCAAAGAATCCCTTCGTGTCATCTGTGGGATTTTCCATGATCTTGTTCATTTCGGCATCATACTGTCCTTGTTTATAGGCTATTTCATTAGGTACACGGTGACTATTGATGGGGTCGATGATGCCACCAGTTGCACGCTGAGCCTCAAGCACTCTGATGGCATGGTCGTGTTCAATCAGGCCCTTTTTCATAGCTTCAAAGACAGAAATCTTCCCATCAGTGTATGGATCTTTGTAGCCAATCACTGCTCTTTCAGCTAAAAGCATTTTATTATGAAGTTCAGGTCCAATCACGCCTTCTTTGACAGCTTCATTTACGGTAAGCTTCTGGTTCCTAATGGGGTCTAAAATGTAACCAGTGGCTGCCTGGGCTTCAAGGAGGACCATGGCAGTACCAGGAGTGATCTTCTTCTCTTTTGATGCTTGATAAATGGACACTTTCTGATTAGTTGGTGTCAATATGCCAGCGATACAGTTCTTTCCTTTAAGAATCTTAATGAGATTATCAGTTTCACTGAGCTCTTTAACAGTGGTTTTGCCATTTTTCAACTTGTCAAAGTCCTTCTGGGGTAAAAGGCCTACATCATGAAGCCTGCTTGCAGGTACCTTGTTGCAGATGCCATCAAAAGCCAAAGGATCTACACTGTCTACCATATCACCAGCACTTTGTCCATTGTAAACTGCTTTTGTTGTTTCAGTAGTAATTGCCTGGATGAGCGCTTTGTCTGGGACATTATCGGTCTGTTGCTCCTTCTGTGCTTCCTCAAGCTGCTGTAACTTTTCACGCAATTTCTGGTTCTCTTCTGCAAGAATTCTTTCCTGCTGTAGTCGCTTTTCCTCCAGTTCATTCATTTCTTTTTGCTTGTTCTGCATCTCCTTTTCAGCTTCTTTTTGTTTGCTGAGAGCAGCATCCATGGTTGCCTGGAGTTTCTTCTTTTCATCCTCCATCTGCTGCCTCTGGCGCTCCTGTTCATCTTGAAGAGCTTTGGCCTTTTTGACTTCCTCTTCAAACTGGCTCTCTAATCTCTTTTTCTCTTCTTCAATGAGTTTCTCTTTCTCTAAGAGCATCTGCTTTTCAGACAGGAATGTCTGCTGGAGCAGTGTTTTTTCAAGTTCAATTTGTTTCTGCTGAGCATCAGCCATCTGATTAAAAGAATATAAAACATAGTTAGAATACACAATATATGATTCTCATTTAAAACATATATTCCAAAAATATGTTATCAATTTTGTCATTGACACTAGTTCAACAATGCACTCTGCTTATGCATGTAGAGGGAAATCATAAATAATTTGCTCTATAACAAATATGTAAAGAGTAAATATTCAGTAATACAGTACATCCATTTGTTATTATTATTATTATTATATTACCGTTTTCATTAAAATTTTTATCCAATGTTGCAAAAAATCTTTTCCTTGGTGCTAGCACAACAACCTCTCCTCCTACTACGACAACCATGTCTTCTACTACTACTGTCACTACTGCTACTACTACTTCTACTAACAACAATAATAATATAAATAATGATAATCACCACCACCATCATCATCATTATAATCAGTATCATATTGATTATGCTGAAAGAATTGTAAGAATTTATTGCTGACAATAATGTCATAAAACCATTTAAAGTTTACTCCAATTATAAAGCACACTCTCAAACGTATTTATATATGGGGGAAAGAGAATCCATGACAAAAACCACAGCGGTGGTACAAAGAAACAATAACTAAAAACAAAAAAAGACCCTCCAAAGATCCTTTCAGGGTGTATTTTCAGCTACGTGGGATTAACTGCCCAAGAACACATCTCACCATAAGTAAGAGCGAGCAACACTGAAAGATCTCCAAGTGGCTGGTGGAGCCCAGGGCAGGTCAGAAGAGAAACACTTCAACATCAGCTGACATAACACAATTCAGGGCATGAAAAGATCAAGAGGACCTGACATGATCGACACTAACATGAACTGCTAACAGAAATGAAATATTTGTGGTTCATGCTGCACCAGAGAAAAAGTCATTAAATCAGGTGCTGCTAACACAGTTCTGTAGTAGAAATTAGGTTCAAGACATCAGCAAACGACAGTCTTGCCATACATAGCTTGACTACTATGATAGCCACATGATAAATGTGACACGGAAACTGCTTAAAATGCATGGAAGCCATGTAATCCCAGAGAAAACAAGGAAAATCCATGAATGTTTCCAAAAGTCAATAGCCCAGGCAATAGCCATGGGGTGATGAGGAGAAAGAAGCTGCATTGTGGAAAATCAAAGACCATCCATTACACCACCTTCAAGAATGGGTCTAACATCGCAGACAGAAGCAAACCTGCTGGTTGCCCTTCAGATCGTTCAACACACAATAGGTTGCATAGCACCATCACCAAGTTGTCAATAAAGTGGATGGACATTACAGTCAATGTGGATCCTGGCCTGAGTCATTTCAAGAACCAAGATATGAAGTTCTAGACTGACTAGCAGGTGTTAGCTAACTGGCCAGACATTAACAGTTCCCAAGGGGTACAAGCCAGCATGGATGCAAACATTTTTGGTGGTTTTATTTTAAGAATTACTGTGGTATTTTTTATTTTCTATCTATGTGACTCTCTCCAGTCCACTTGCAATTTTTTGTCAAACAAATCCATGGTTGTTGGAGCTTTTATGACCATTAAAAAGTTAAAACATAAAAGTCTTTAAGATAAATGGTAGTTTTATGTTGTTATATTATATAATTATGTATCTAATTTAGTGTGATAGAAGAGTCAATAAAAAACTTCATGCAATGTTGTAGTATGTATGTACTAACTTATGTATTTACTATGCTAACTCAAGAAATAAATTAAATATTTGGTGTCTGGTTACACAAGCTGGATGGCTTGCCAGTTGTTTCCACAGCTGCAATAAATTATTTACAACAAAAATTATAAATTAAAACATTCCAGGATCTAAGGATTTACAAATTATTGAGTTCTGCATGAGCACAGTGCACTGTAGCAAAATCAACTAAAATCATACTTAAAATCATAAATATGGATATATGATTAGTAAACTTAAAGTAAGGGATAGAGAAAATTTAAGAAAGGAAATTGTTTTTGGGTAGAGTTAACAATGACATACGCTGCTCTGTTATGCCATTTTTGACACAATACCTCTTTGGATTTATTTTGAAGTTCTTCAGCTTCTGTTTTCAGTCTAGCCTTCTCCTTCTCTAGTTCTGCAATAGCTGTACGTAAATCTTCGGCCTCTTTGCTGGTATTAATTCTTGCAAGTTCCACTTTGTGCACTTCAGTCACTTTTTCCTTGGTGGCCATTTCTGTTTCTTGAAGACGGGATGCAATTGAATCTGCTTGCTTTTTGAATTTTTTCGCCTCTTCTTCAGCTTTGGCCTGAGCTTCACTGAGCTGAGAAACCTTAAGTTTAAGTTTTTCGGCTTCAGCTATGATCTCCATTTGTCTCTTCCTTTCGGTCTCAAGTGACTTCTGGTACTCCTCTGTTTCCTCATCTAAACGCTGTTGCATTAGTTGTTTATCCTCCAACAACTTCTGTGCCTGCTCCTGAGCCAGGTCCTTCTGCCTCTGCAGCATTTCTGCCTCAGCTTTAAGTTTAGATGCTTCTTGTATAGCCAGCATTTTCTCTTTGAGCATTTTATCAGCAAGAGCTCGTTGTTGACTGAGGTCATCTTCTGCAATCTGTCTCATGCGTGCCGCCTCTTGAGCTTCCAGACTAAGTCGAACAGCATCTTCTGCAAGTTTTTTCATATTGTCGGCCTCTTTGGCGAGGAATTTCTGAGTATTGTCTTTGTCTTTCTTAATGAGTCGCTGATTTTCTTCCTCAATTCTGTTTTTCAGTTTGAGCAGTTCCTCCATCTGTATCTTAATTTTGAACAGCTCCTCCTCCACCTGCCCTTTTTGTTTAACAGCATCGTCAACCTCATCTTTCAGCCGCTGCAGCTCCTCATCAAGGAGAGATTTCTGATTGTCTGTTTCATCCAGCTGAAGTTTAACCTTTGTAAGCTCTTGCTCCACTTGAAATTTCTGTTTCAGTGTTTGTTCCGCCAGCTTTTTGTGCTTTACCATTTCTGCATCGGCAAGCTGCTTCTGCTTGAGTGCTGCAGCCTCTGCCTGCGCTCGTTTAGCAGCTTCGAATTCAGCCTCCTTCCGCAACCTCTCAGCATCCTCCTGAGCTTTGGCTTGGTTTGCAGCTTCTTCCTCAGCGGTGGCCTTTTGGCGTTCTGCTTCCTCAGCCTGCTGCCGGAGGAGCGCTGCCTCCCTTTCGGCCTGTTCCTTGGCTGCCTCTGCCTCTTTAGCAAGTTTCCTGGCTTTCTCGTACTCATCCTTGAGCTTCTTCTGAACAACGGTATCTTCTTTCTGTTGAGCAAGGACACTTTGGACTTGCTGCTCAGCTGCACTGCATTTCAGGGCTGCCTGCTGGGCCATAACAATCTGAGTTTCCGCTTCTTGTTCTGCCTCATCTTTCTGTTTTTTGGCTTCTTCTGCTTTCTTTCTAAGGCGTTCAAGCTCGTCCTGGGCTACCTTGCATTGTCTGGCTGCCTCTTCCTCTGCAGCTGCAATTTTTTTCACCTTTTCCTCAGCTTCCCTCCTCTTCTTCTCCTCCTCAAGGGCAAGCTTCCTGAGCTTCTCTGCCTCATCTTCTGCCCTTAGCTTGCTTTTTTGTGTTTCCTCAGCAATGTTTTTGAGTTTATTAAGTTCGAGCTCCAGGTCAAGTTTTCCAGAAGAAGCTTTTTCAAAGTTGAGCTTAAGAATTCGGATTTCTTCTTCAACGACTCTCCTTTGTTTAAGCGTGTCATCAACTATTGCCCGCTGTCTTTCCATTTCAGCTTCTGAGGATTTCTTCAGTTGTATAATCTTTTCTTCGATTGCTTGCTTGTGCTGGTTGGCCTGGTCTTCAAGAGCTTTCCTCTGGTAGGCCTCATCCTCAGCTTGCCGCCGCAGCCTTTCATTTTCTGCTTCCTTTTCTTTCAGGGTAATTTCTGCCTCTGTTTTCAGACGAGTGGCATCGCTGATGGCAGCCAGCTTCTCTTTGAGAATCCTTTCAGCCTCTGCTCGTTGACGAGCTGCCTCCTCTTCTGCAATCTGCCTCTGGCGCTTTGCCTCCTCTGCAATGGCTCTGAGCTTACTTGCTTCTTCAGCCAGGTCCCGCATTTTGGCAGCTTCGGCTTCAAGAAGTTGTTTGCTCTTCTCCGTGTTGGACATACTCTCTTTTTCTGCCTTGGACTTAAGCTGAGTGAGTAAATCCATTTCACTCCTCACTTTGGCAAGTTCATCTTCCAGTTGTTTCCGTTGCTGCTGAGCATCAATGACTTCATTCTTCAGTCGGTAGAGTTCATCATCCAGGAGGGATCTCTGCTGTTCTGCGTTGTCAAAGTCAGCTCGAAGTCTAATCAGCTCCTGTTCTGCACCGAGTTTTTGCTGAGCTGTGCTCTCAGCTATCTTCCTTTGTCGCTCAAGTTCTTTCTCAGCCATCTCTTTTTGCTTCAGGGCTGAATCTTCAGCTTTTGCTCTCTTTTTTGCCTCACGCTCAGCGTCTTCCTTTTGTTTCTCAGCTTCTTTCTGAGCGAGGCTCTTTTGATGGGCTTCTTCCTCGGCCTGGAGTCTCAGACGAAGGGCCTCATTTGCTTTTTGCCTCCATTTCTCAAGCTCCTTTTCTGCTTCTTCCCTGGCTTTTTCTGCATCCTCCTGTTGTCTCTTGAGATTGGTGGCTTCTTCTTGCAGCTGAAGGACAGCACCATGCTCTTGTTTCAGTGATTCTTCTAACTTTGAGGTCTTTTCCACGAACGACATGTGCTTACTCTGGAGCTCAGCTGCAGCACTTTTCTGTGCAGCCTGATGGGCAACCTTGATTTGTCTCTCCTTTTCAATCTCTGCTTGCTTCACTTGTCGTTCAGCCTCCTCTGCCTGCCTCTTAAGGTTTTCAAGATCTTCCAGAGCCTTTTGTTTCTGTCTAGCAGCTTCTTTCTCAGCCTCAGCTTTGCATATGAGTTCCTCCTCCGCAATACGCTTTTTCTGTGTCTCTTCATTGACCTGCTTGCGGAGCTTCTCAGCTTCTTCTTGCGCAGTCTTTCTGAGTTTCTCAGCTTCAGCTGCTTTGTCACGAAGTTGCTTGAGCTCAGACTCTGCAGTTGACTTTTGTGTCAATGTTGCCTCTAACTGGAGCCTAATTATATGGATTTCCTCCTCAATCTTGACCCTGCTTTGAAGAGCATCATCAACCTGTTTACTCTTGTCCTTGATTTGCTCTTCTGATAGTTTCTTGAGCTCATGTAGTTCCAGCTGGATATTTTGCTTTTGTTTTTCTGCATCTACCGCTGCAACTTCCCTCCTGCTTACTTCTTCCTGCATTCTGAGCTTCAGCTCTTGAGCCTCTTTCTCAGCTTTGGCAATTGCCTTTGCATGAGCTTCGGCTAACTGCTTCTGCTTGTCTAACTCAGCCTGCATCTTGGCGATTTTTTTCTGTTCTTCCTCTTTGAGTTTCTCTGCAGCTTTCTGCATTAGTGGAAGCAAATGGTAAAGAAAGAATTATAATCAGGCGTGACATGTTAAAAGGTAACACTACATTTGCAGCTCTAACCAGTGTGTAATGAGATTGCAATTACTGTCGTAATTACATTCTTATTGCACTAGAAAAAGAGCAACATAATGTATTGTATTACCCAGGCCAAGTTAATGTTAGCTCAAAGGTCAAGATCAATTATTAGATGCAAATTAGATGCAATTCATCAAAGTGATGTTACCATATATTCAAAGTGCAAGATTAATTACCAATTAATTATAATTATTAATTACAAGACAATTCAGAAGAAAATAGACGGTGAAATGAACTGATTAATGTATGGAAAAAATATAACTTCACAGCACAGCAAAAAAATCTAATGGCATGCAACTGTAGCTGTAGCACAACTTGTATGTAAATGTCCACTAGAGCAATCAGGTGAGTATGTGTTGCTTTAGTCCCACAGATACTGTACTATGCAGCATTGAAATATGTTACTTCTTTCTATTTAATTTGCATCTGATGGCTCTTTGTGGTCCTGTATAAATAAATAAACTTTCACTATATTTGTGCCAAATGTGGGGATATTTGCTTGCATGTTTCAACTTAGAACATGACAAAATTTTTGTTAGAGTATTATTTACACAATTCAAACTTTTCAAACTATCCCGTGCATTGGGGGTTCTTTTAATCACTCTTTCCCACAAAATATTGAAAAGAAAAATGAAGGTAAAGCCAGAACAGATGAATCCACTACATGTTAGGACACCAATCTACGACGCCACCAAAGAGCAGCATAAAGTATGCAAATGGAATAATGGATACACTATGTAAAACAGGTGAATGTGAACAGTGTGATTGGTCACTGTAAATCTATAAAAGGCCACAGTAAAAGCAAGAGAAATATACACCACAGAAAGTCCAAATGTAGCTCATGACATAAACATTTGGACGACAGGAAAAATGGATACTGTACAGAATGGTATGTCCTTAAAACACTGAATTTACCTCTTTGATGCTCAAACAAGTTAAGCATTTATCGTGGCAAGGCACTGGCAAGCAGGCAAGAGAGGCATAGGAACAAAATCTTTGGGTTAGAAAATAAAAGCAAAACCTGAAAAAAAAAAATGGGAAAAGGGAGACCCAAAAGCTACGATAGCCAAACTACACCACTGAGTCATATTTGTTCAACACCTTGAAGAGTTAAAAATACCCAGCTTGATGAGAATGTAAAGGAAAAAAAGCCTGTAGTGAAAGAAAGAACCCCTCACTGTAAGTTTATGATGTCACAACACACACAATGGAGATGGAACAGCTAACATACGGTTTCATTGTGAAGGCAAACACATTCAAACTTCATGCATTTTTGTTTGCAGTGAATGTTCAATCAACTTTTAATTCTAATTTTTTCTGTCTAACCTCTAATCAGAGCTACAGCATGCCAGTGCTTCAGGCTGGACTATAATACTTCACCTAAAAATGAAAGTTAACACATTGTCTACTCGTCATAATGATGAGTAGAATATAAAAAAATCTGCATTTTAGCTGAAGTATTTTCTGAATCTGATATCACTCGTGCATTAACGCCACAGAGTGATAATTTGGCTGCAGAGTGATAATTTGATTGCAGAGTGATAAGTTGGTTGGTTAGGTCAATGTTAGAGTTAAGTTTGTTTGGAATCCTCAAACTGTTGTCACGCACCTCGTCATCCTCCAAGCGACGCTGTGAGTCAGTGATGAACTTGATGTACTGACTCGTCAGCGTCATCAGCTCACTGTACTGAGTCCTCAGTGTTACATACTAGTGAAGGGAGAAAGCGGAAACATACATTTGTGAAATCATTTTCATTCATTCATTTCATTCCATTTTGCTTGTCATTTATTGTAATCTTAGTTGAAACAATTTGAAATTTACCTCTTGAATGATGTTGTCAGAAGCAGAATCCAGTTTCGTTTTCTTCAAGGGGGAAACAAGAGGCTCCACTTGTGCTTTGTAGGCAACCAACTGCAGTTCGTAGTCCTGCGCAGATAAATATTTCAGTCATTAATATATATTATTGTTTATGCAGCAGTTTTTTTTGTAATGGTTTCAAATGAGAAGCACATTTGAGATTATACTCACTTTAATAGTGTCAATGTATGCTTTAGCATACTTTTGGCAGTCATCCACCTTGTCTTTGTAGTCCTCAATCTCCTCCAGTAGTTTCTGTTTTATGGGAGAGAAGAATTCACCTTCCATGTTTTTGTGACTAAAGGAAAGCAGATGAAGCAGTATTTACCTTCTCCTGAGCTAGCTGTTCTTTCAGAGTTTTGATGTCACTGATGGGCACAGCCTGGATCTTCTCTTGCCTTTGCTTGGCATCAGCGATCCAGAGGATGAGCTGGTCATAACTGCTGCGATACTGGCCGAGCTGGCGGCCAAGCTGATCCAGGTCCCTCTGCCGGAGATCGATCTGTGTGAACACCGCCTTCCAGCGGTCCTGGAGATTGGAGAGCTGCTGGCGGTAGTGGTCTAGCTCCACATCCCGATCGCTGTGTACACGGGACATTTTGTTGCTGACTGCAGTGGCCTTCTTCAGTTCTTCCTCCAGGGAGTCAAATATAGGTTGTTCGCCCTCTGCCTCAGCTCGCATTTTCTGCAGATTTCAGGCCATTACCAGTCAGAAGTGAGCGAGGAAAACCCAGTCAAACCCAGTCAGAAAATGACACACTGCTTACCTTGAGTTTTGTTCCATAACTCTCTACTTGTCTGATATCACTGGGCACAGTGTGAACTTCTCGTAAACAGTCCTCATACTGTTTTAGAACTCCCTCAGCACCTTGTGTGTTACGAATGACCATCTCTACAGTCTTCAGCCTAGGACGTAAAACAATAAGCAGGAACGATAAAAAGGAACCTACAAAACACACTAGAGGATGCAGCTGTGCACTCACTTGTCGAGGTAAACAGAGGACAGCATATATGCATGATCCATCTTCTGCACGGTGAGATCAAGCTCTGAGCGCAGGACAGGAGTCGAGGCAGATGGCTGAGGGGACGCCAAGACTTCCTGTGACTTCACAGAAACCTTATTAAGGTCCTTTTTAAGGCCTTCGAGCTCCACCTGGACTTTCTGTATGAGAAAAACATAACATTTGCACTGAGATTTAGAATAAAATAATGTCCCACGAAATACAAAATAAGACAATCAACTGAGTGGTCTGCTGCAGGTCTGACTCTGTTTTATGCTCCCTCAACCAATCTACAGTACAATTCAATTCAATTCTTTCAATTCAATTTTATTTATATAGCACCTTTTACAATAAAATTGTCTCTAGGTGCTTTACAGAGGTAGAAACCCAGAGCCTGAACCCCCAGGTAAGCACAGTGGCCAGGAAAAAACTCCCTTTTAACAGGAAGAAACCTTGAGCAGGACCAGGCTTACAAGGAGGAACCATCCTGCTGAAAGTCAGCTGGGTAAAGGAGGAATAAAAGAGGGAGACAGGACAGAGAGAATAAAGAGAGAGAGAGGGAGAACAGATACAATTATAGAACCATAGAAATACAAACAAAATACAATCATAGAAATACAAACATATCAGACATAATATATATATACACATAATACAGCATAGCAGGTTGTTATAAAGAGTATAAGCAGGTTTTAAAGGGAACAGCATAGGCAGGTGCTGACAGTGGACCCTGAGTTTGTCAGAGGCCGAGGTCTGTGCAGCACGAAGGCCTGGAGATGGAAGACCTGCAAAAAGAGAGACAGAGAGAGAGAGAGGGAGAGAGAGAGAGAGAGAGAGAGAGAGAGAGAGAGAGAAGGGGGGAGAGAGACACAGAACGGCAAGGAAGACTGGACCCAGATGATCCCGGTGAGAAAAAAGAAAAGGAGGAGAGGAGGTGAGGGAGTGGTTGGTGTTGAGGAAGTGGGGAACTGCTTAGTGGATCATGTTTGTGTCCCCAGCAGCGTAGGCCTATAGCAGCATAGCTGTGCTAAAAATTGAGGAATACGAGTTTGATGACCCTATTCTACCTGTAACTGTGAGAACTGACTGTAACTAGATCTATCAGCCCTACACACTTTGAGGCTAGCTGTACGCTTTACTGAACAGAAAGGTTTTAAGTTTGATCTTAAAGGCAGATGGCAGGAATTATTTAAATATTAAAGAAAAACAGATCGTTTCCTTTCAAAAGAGGAATTACCTCATGATAACATCTAGATAATATGGAGCAAAGGGTTGTGCATCACATGAACAACACTGTGAGTATATTACCTGCTGCTCGGTTGTCTTCAGAACACATTCCCTCAGAGGTTCCTTCACCACAGGTTTGCGTATGCGAGCCACAGTCCCAGCCTCACAGTCTTCTATACGCAGACGCAGATCCTTGACTTCAGAGATGTAGTTCTTACACAGCGTCTCATCCTGTTGACCTGTGCAGCAGATAATGTTTTCACATTCCATTAAAGCAACGTGAACAACACATATATGGAGCAAAAAGAAGTTAATAATGTAAAAATACTGAAGAAAATAATCTAAAAATAAGTTAAAAAAAAAGGACATATAGTGCTTTTAAATCATACATGATTGAAAATAATGTTTTCATCGTGCTTCACAACATGTCTGCGATGTATTTAAGCACAGCCACACATGCAATTCTTGTGTAGCGTCAAACAACTATGGCAACATAAAAATGTACAGTATATTAATCTGCACATTTTCTAACTTTGTACATACAACTGCAGGGGATAAACATCATGTTGTACAGCTGGTGGCTAAAATGTGATTTCTACATTTGTGCAGAGCAACTTAGGGACTGATCACTAGTACATGCAGCTACTTAAATTTGGTGGTTCTTGTAAACACCCCATCCAAAGCTTATCAGCCTGTGCACACGCTTGCTTCGAGAGCCAAAGTTTGACCGACTCGACTCACCTTTGATTCTAGCAACTCTTATTCCTGAAATGTACATAGTAATACACAATGACGGTGTTTGAACATACCCTCTTGCATATTCCTCTTTGAAAAACTGTAACTACCTTAAATTCCAGTTAATTACAGAATAAATGTTACCTTTTTCCATGGAGTGCAGAAGATTGTCGAAATGCTGCGTTGCCTTGGTGTAGTCCTCCTCAACCTGCATGCGGTCATCAGGCCCATAGAGCTGCGAGTTCTGACTGTCCCGCATGTAGTCCTGGTAGTGGAGCTCCAGATTCCTCATTATCAACCTGTATTCCTCAGGTTTCATATTCTTTAACTGTGCAAGGTGAAGAACGATGGGTTTTGATTGAATTCATTTCACCATTTAAAGGTGGATGCTGTAATTTCATATGATTGTGAATTTCAGTTTAGCCTTAACATAAATAACAAAATAACAAGTGTTATTCAAGCTCAAATGCTAAATTTAGGACTTTGCATGGAAATGAACACACTCACCATATTGACGTTCCAGGAGCGAATCTGTGTGAGGTCTTTCATCAAGTACTGCCAGGACAGCAAGCTCTTTATGTCAATGTGGAGCGTCTGCCACATAGAAATCATCTGTTGCTGACCGACATCCAGACTAAGCAGGGAGAGAAATGCAAGAAAACATGAGATAACAGGATTGATAGTAAACAACTGGGGTGTAATTACCTGCAACACTACAGAATTACTAGATCATATATGAGGCATTTACCTTGACACGCTGTCTACAGCCTCCTTGTTGACTGGCGGCACAATGAAACAGACAGAGGGAACTGTGGCCTCGTGACCCGAGCGGTTCAGGACCTTCCACTTAAAGGGCTGGGAGTTGTTGAGGAGTGCACACTCATCTCCTTTGTGTACAGTAATCTGGAACACAACCCATAATTACTATGTCACTTTGGCTGCGATTGATGACACAATAACTGCGGTAAGGCAGTCAGTCTTACCTCCTGTTGCTTGAAATCACAAACAGCCTGAACAGGCAATTTGCCTTTAATAGCAGTGGTGGGGTTGCGTGGTTTCAGCTGAATGACCGACTTTGCTCTCTTGTTCAGGTTGTTCACAAGGGTCCTGAATTCATTTAGCTGTTCTTTTTCCTCCTGAGGTTGAATAAACAGTTCTTATTATTACTTTGATATTTTCATTAAAACACACATACCGACCTGCTGAGTAAACAGTTTGTACTCACAGCAGCATCTTGCAGCAGGTCCTCCAGCCGTGTGGTTGTAGTGGTGCGGTCGCAGCTGTACTTCTTCTTAATGCCTTCCTGGATCTTCTTAATCTTGTCTTGAGCTTCTTTTACATCTGTGAAGAACTGTAAGGAAAAGAAATCATCAGAGAGATAAAATAAAGCATATGAATGCATATTTGCACAATATTTAACTAATTCTGAGCGGAATCACTGTTCGGTACCTGATAGTAGGCTGTGTTTTCTTTGAGATGAGCCTCAATACAGCAGCACAGTTGCAGGATCCAGCTCCACTGAGTCTGCAGAGCAGCAGTGAAGGCCTGCCACAAAAAAGCAGCATGATTTCTAAGATGTCTGTGTAGATTCTCACTCATCCAGGTCATAGTTATCCAAAGTTAGATCTCTCTGTGTGCAACTGGACTGTAATGTTTCCTTGAAAACGTTTCGCCCTCTCTCCAGAAGGCTTCTTCAGTTCTAAACTTGCTGGGGGCAGAGCTTGAAAATATAGCCCTTGTGGACCATTGGCATGTTAATGACCCGGGTGGTCACCTGAGAGTCGGCAGGGTTGTTGGCAGGGTCGTTAAGGGATTTCTAAGAAGCTTCTCCTCTGAATATGGCAGAATATGGCCGCCTTCTCAGTTTGTGACCTGACTACAATCAGCTCACCTCTACTGTCTGCTTGCCAGGGTGTCCATCTCTGACCAGTTTGTCCCCCAAGGCCTGGATGTCATTGATTTTCTTCTCCCTCAACTCCAGCTCTCTCATGAGCCCCTGAAAAATCCAAAACAAGTCTTAAGAAAAAAATCTGACCCCTGAATCTATTTACACAAACTTGGTTTAATTTGAATTCGAACATACAGAGTAATTGTCTTTCTTGGCCGCCATGTTCATGTTTCTGTCACTCCAGTCGTAGTTGACCTCTTCCTCCTCTTTGTCGTTGAGCCACATGAGTTCCTTAGTGGCAGCACTGACAAATGCGTGCAGGGAATCCAAGTTCCTTAGGCGGGACTTGGAGGAGTTCTTTAAAAAAAAATGTAAAGTTTAAATAATTTATTGTGTTGGAGTTTTTAAAAAATTGAAATCAATGTATCGCTCATCTTACCAGTAGTTTTCCATACTGAAGGTCCAGTTTACCCAGGTATTCTCTGTATGTGGCCTTGCTGACAGGAGATAGCTGAGTCTGGTGCATATGGCAACATTCAACAAAGATTACTTTTAAAACCAAAAAGCCTAACATGTTGACATCATGTTTTATTTTCTAATTGTCATTATGTGGTCATTACCTCATCAGCTTTAGCTCGTTCGATCTTAGATTTGAAGTCCTCCACAGTCTGGTGCAGGCCTCTGTGGCTGCCCAGCTGTGACTCCACAGATGGAAGATCAGAACCCCACTGGGCCTCATCAAGGCGATGCTGGTTCTCCTCCACCCAAGCCAGCAGGTCCTGGACGTAGCGCAGGGTCACGTCATCCATCTCGGGACGCACCTTCATGCTGGTTTGCTGGATGGTCTGTGTCAGGGGAGCCTTCATGCGCAGGTTGTAATCACTGCGCAGGTTTACCAAACGCTCATGGAGTCGATAAACTCTGTTCAGAAGACAGTCATGTTTATTCTAGATATTAATACTGTTTCTACATTTCAGTTATGTTTATTACAATGATGACGTTGATTATTATTACCTGCGGTACATCTGGTCCGCCTGTGGGTGGCGCCCATCCTTTAGGATCTGCACATCATTGAAGAACAAGCGAATCACATTGTCTGCCTTGTCCAGCTCCCTCCCCACCTCCGCTGCGTGCTGAGCCGGTTTCCCAGCATTCAGCAGGCTAATGTCCTGAAGGGAAGAAAGAAAATTAGGTTATTTTCTTCTTTTCAACTGTTAAAGTGAATAGAAAATGTATTTAATCTTCGGACAGTTACATCATAAATAATTTTTGAAAGGTAGTACTATAAATTCTTTCTATTGGATTCTTGTGACTGCTTGCTCTGTTAATATGACCATAAAATAATTGTGGAAAGACACAAGACAGGGACTCACCGTCTGCAACAGGTTCTCCAGGTGGCTCAGTTCACCATCGCACAACTCTGACTCCATTTGGATTTTACTGACAATCTTTTGAAGCCTTTCAAGTCTGGATAAGACAAGGATAATCAATTATAACATGAATATAACAAATAAAATCATGTAATGTCATTGAAACCTCCAGAAACTAAACTTCACCTCTTGCATTGCAGCAAATGCTCCAATTTATAAGGGTCACTCACAAAAGCCATCCTCCAACTTTTTGTGTATAAATTACAGTTAAAAAAAGCTAAAAAACATCTTCTTTTTTCACATTCTCATTTTCTTAGCAGAGTAGCAAGCCATTGTCACAGTTTCCTGACAGACATCCAATCTAATCATCCAGTCACAAAGGGTAAACAAGCAACTATCTGACTGAATCTTGTGACACGAAGCCATTGTGCTTTCCAGACATGACGCAACACTGTGTATATAGATTTACATAGTTTTTCTATCATTTTGTAGACGACAAACAAAACAACATATGCAAAACTAATGATTGTAAATTTGTATATTCCTATCAGAAGAAACTGAAAAAGTTTAACATTTAGCAATTAGTATAACATCAAGAGCACTGAATAATAACATGTTTCTCTTCTAGTCTAGCTTGTATTTCCTTTTTATGTATTTATTTTAACATTAATATTTAATGTTTTCATCTGCTTTGGTTACATTTTTGTATGTTTGCCATTGTTCTGACCTCTCAAACTCGATCCTGAGCAGCCGTTCTCTCTCCAGGATAGCCACATGAAGGCGTCCCCATTCTTTCTCCACATCGATGGGATGATAGCCAGGAGGGACCTTCACCTGACCAGCATGCACTGCACTCTGTAGGCACACATTGGTCGTGTTTCACAGCTTTCAGTCAACTAAATCTCAAAACTAAAACACTTAAGCCTTAGAACAGAGGCCTCTTACCTCAAAGGACTGGTAGATGGCTTTAGAGTGGTTTTTGTCGGCCTCTTTCACTGGAAGTTCTGTCTCTTTAAACTTTAAGAACTGGCGCCAGAGAAGCTACAAATAAACATATGATGTCAATTTAACTTGTGCTTTCAGGATATTAATAACTTCTGTAAATATATCACTTTTAAATGTTAGCACTTTTTTTTAGAACTTTTGATTTAAATTGTAAACTAAGATAACTGCGTTAGAGAAACGTCTCATGTTTAATTACATACACAAGTGATACTTAAAGCTATTTGCAAAAAAAACATTATACTTGAATAATATTTAACCTTGTACAAAGTGTCTAGTTATGACGACACTGTTGCTAGTTTCTTTTGTTCTGCAACAATGATGAGGAGAGGAGGTGATTAGAGGGGAGGATTAGCTTTAGCATTATCTACAATTTGGTGGCATTTTCTCAGCGCTGAAGGGCCCCACCTACAGCACAACAATGTACGGAAACACCCCAGTTGCTTTAACAATGGATGACTACCTTTCAAAAATGATTTTTTTTAATGAGAACACGTAGTCTGGTCTTATCTTTGTGATGTAATACTGAGTTAATTATCATAAAGATAAAATAAAGTATAACAAATTCCACGTGCTCACACATGTCTCTATCTTAAACACATAGAATCAACATATAATCTTACTTCTATCTCTTCATAGCTGGTGGGTAACTTCCTCTCCTCGAAGATCACGACATGATGGCGGATCCACTGGAGCAGGAGAGTCACCAGTTCGTAATACTCCTGCCAGCGCAGCTCCAGCTCCTGCACACCAGCACAGCAGAAAATGAGTTGGGACGTTGAAATAACAGACAGGAGGGCTCTTCCGCTCCTGTTTCTCCACATTGAGTGGTTCTCACAGAACATGCTAAACCCAATTAGCCACCAACAATCCAAGCCCTGTCTTGGTAAATGTGGTGGGATAAATGGAGCAGTGGCAGAGGAGACAGTAGAGAATGGCTGGAAAGCATTTTGACAGTTTTTTCACATTAACTGTAGCCTGTTTGTGCTTCATCCAATCTGATCATGTGTCTATCACAGAACAATATACACAGGGGCACATTAGTTTATATACTGTCCTTTACAACATTCGTTCACAAGATTCATGGTATGAAACAGATTTGGCTTACGTTAGCTCTGACGCCATATTGTACAGCATTCCGGGGCATGGCGTCATATAAAGATGAGACATAAGTGATGATGGACTTCTCGTCAGGATGCGGGACATCGACATCTAAACGGATAATAATTCATAATCAATTCAATAACAAATACCCATAATAAAAATATTGTGCTAAATTGCTACAACCACTATCAAGATGGCTCAAACTTGTCTTACCCTCAGGGTCTAACAGGCGTGTCACTCCAAGATCTCTCTCTGCCACATCAAAAGCTTGCTCGAGGTTCTCCAGGTTGGTCTGATGGTACACTCTGCCCATGTCGATCAGTCTGGGACTGAGAATCACGGAAACAGGAGACCCTCAGTGTCAAACGTGAACAGTTTGTAATGTGAATCTTTAGGATCATGTATGATCAACAAGCTCAAGGCCAAAAACCAGTTTCAAAAGGAATGTTTTCGAATTAAGTAAAGAAAATGCATAACTTAGAAATATATGCAAACTTCAATTCGGCTGAACCCATGTCAATCCATGTGAAAATGGGAATGAAACTCATTAAGCTGCTGTTACATCCTTCTATAAACTATAAATAAGCTTTACATCAAGGGAATTTACATTTCTTCTGTATCTATACGGTGGAGAACATAATGGACCTGGCAGCATGCCACACCTCAGCTTCAAATGGAGACAAATATTAGACCTCAACACCTCATCAACATGTATCCTATAATTAATCCAAGGATCCCCGCAGTTATAGAAGTTTGAAAAGATTCATACTGATCTCTGAGGCACAGAGTAGAAGTTCCCACATTATGTCCAGAAAACGTAGATTGCATATGGTGGATTTTCTGACAGGACAATGTCTTTGTTGGCCGTCTGGATCTGCTCATATTTTGTCCCTCTTTTCTGTGAACATTTGAGGGGATTCCAAAGCTTTGGGAGACCCAACCTGAGTCCGTGGACCTCTCTGAAGGGATATCCTCACAAAACATGACAAGGCGGCTGTCTGCAGATCCTGATGTGATAAAGTTTCGCTTTTTGGATTTAGACTTCATACGGACACCAAACATCTTAAATCGACCCAGTGGCAAATCAAAGCTTAAAAAAAAAAATCATCCATTAATTTCACTATGTTCCTGTTCATTTTACCAGGCGCCCCCAGTCACGAGACAATCCTCTTAGTCCTTTTGTGGGAGGGTAAAAAAAAGCTTCCGAGAGGTGCTACCAAGTCCATCAGGTTTAAACGCAAAAACCATAAATTTGAATTGCAAACTGGACATCTTGAATACGTGTTCGCCCTGAATAACGCCACAGCATTAAGTTCTCAGTCGCAGCCAGAGTGCTTTGCATAGACCCACACACCACACCCCACCGCTCTTTATGAAAGCAGCATTATTTACAGTATCAGGTGTCTCCAAAACACAGAAAAAGGAGATATTAAAGAAACTTGTCCCTGCAGGTATTTCTATTCTTCACCACATAATAACAACAGCTTCCTGCGAAGTATTATATACCTTTTCCCCACAACACTCTCCAGCAGAATAGCACTAAAAAAATAAAACCCTAAAATCTACTAAAAGAAAAGATAAAAATATGAAAAATCACCATTCTACCACAAAAATACATGATGTCATTAGTGTATGTAGGGACTTTTTCCACCCATGTATGCTATTATTCCAACTAGCTCATCAAGACCAACGCCTCTGACTGGTATTCCTAGCCTGAAGGCCTGACATGTTCACAAGAAGAATGTAATAACACGTATCTTTACTCTTGCTGTACAGCACTGGTTACCCAGACTGGGCCTTCACAAAGACCTCCAAAAAAATGAGACCCCAGCAAAGAAGACGAGGGAAAAAAACATCACAGCATTTCTATCCCCTACTGTCTGGAGTTTCTGAAAAAATCAGGAGAATCCTCCAAAAACATGACATTCCAGTACAGTTCAAACCCTCCAACACACTCAGACAGAAACTGGTACACCCAAAGGACAAGACACCAAGACACAAACAAAGCAATGATGTCTATGCTGTACAGTGTCAGGAGGAATGCTAGGAAGTGTACATTGGGGAAACCAAACAGCCCCTCCATAAACGAATGGCCCACACACACAGATGGGCCACCTCTTCAGGACAGGACTCAGTAGTACACTATACCTAAAAGAAAGCGGACACTCCTTTGAGGACAGTCAAGTACGTGAGGAAGCCATCCACGTCAACAAAAAGACAGGTGGGGGACTAATGGTGGACTAAGGCACTTTCTGTCACTCACGTACAATGCAGTCCTCCGCTCTTTTCGTCAACAATCCAAACGTTCACACCATTTGACGAGACCTGGTG
Source organism: Pao palembangensis (assembly GCA_015343265.1). NCBI lineage: Eukaryota > Metazoa > Chordata > Actinopteri > Tetraodontiformes > Tetraodontidae > Pao > Pao palembangensis. The sequence continues at coordinate 9,725,624 of CM027088.1, forward strand.
ACTCATTACCATGTGACACAACAGACAAAGGGGAGGCATCCAAACTGAAACTAGGTGAACGTCCCTGCCAATGACTCTCAGGTGACCACCCGGATCATTAGCATGCCAATGGTCCACAAGGGCTTTATTTTCAAGCTCTGCCCCCAGCAAGTTTAGAACTGAAGAAGCCTTCTGGAGAGAAGGCGAAACGTCTTCAAGGAAACCTTACAGTCCAGTTACACACAGAGATCTAACTTTGGATAAAAGGTGAGGATCATGAATAAAAAAGTAAAAACAAAGAGCTTTGTTGTGGTTATTAATTCTAAAATGATTTTAGGAAAAGCAATAATTTGCCAATAAATTCCCCACTCACTAATGTTTGTGAATGACAGCGTTGAACAGCTTGCCATCCCTCCAGCTGGTGGAGAAGTTCTCACAGCGTATGTTCTGATAGCCGTCGGAAATCCTCTGAGACCAGAGCAGCAGCTTCTCTTTGGCTGTCATGTCCTCCGACTGACCGTTGACCTGGATGTCTGAGATCTGAGACAGCGAACGGGAATTCAAATGTTAGGTATGTCGCAGACAGGTGGAAAATGTAGATCGTTTCATGAAAAAAATTTGTTATTAGTGGAAACCAAAGGATATATTTCAGGTAGAATCATTAAACTTTAAAACTGTATTTACTTGTTAATATAATAGAATTTATGACTATAATCACATTAAATGTTCAATTTGGGAAAGATAATTCACAGCTTACATTTTTAAAGCGTTTCAGGGCAGAGGTTTCTAAGGACAACCAGACTAAGATGAGACTCCATCAAAGAGACACTGTCAGATCTCGGATTCAAAGCGACCAAACCCAGCTAATGTTCCCCTTTATTCTGGGTGAGGATCTTTATTAGATGCTATTCAGGCCTGATCCTGCTTTTATTCTGCCGGCCGAGCTTCACTTTTTTGTAATCCACACCTGAATAATCTGATATGAAAGGCCAGGGGCTTACGCCTCAGTTCTCGGCATGCAAAGAGAAAGCAGAAGGCTGGGATATGCTGGATGTGGTCGGAGTGACGCATAAAACAGGTTGTAAACTCAGGCACACCCTCACCAGAAGAGAAAGTGACTCATTCTTTCAAAGCCTAGAAGTACAGTATTACTACCATGGCCATGTTACTTTCCTATGTTAGTCCAAGTGACCATAAAGAGGGGAAAAAATATCCTGCTTTGATTATAATGTTGAATTTGACTGCAGATTCTGTCCACCATTTTGATTGGTTCCAAAAAGGCAGGAAACAACAGCTGGCAGATTGGAGAGGAAGAGGTAGGGAGGGATATAAATAATGGAGCACAACACTAACAGAGCTGGAGACCTGGAAGTGCAGGATTATTGTCCATATCAACCCCAGGATCAGCTTGGGGTTCCCGTCTGCTATGTCATCATTTCTGATGTTGACCAGCTTGACCTGAGAGAAAGGAACAACAGTAGAATCAAACTGTGAGCACCAGGAGCATTAGAAGGTTGTGGTTTTGGACAGGACCTACCTGCCGGTGTTTGAGGAAGTCCAGTGCTATCTGTACATTCTGCAGTTTGTGGAATCGCATGTGGCCTTTTTCTCTGGGCTGAGGACAAAAAAATATATGTTAAAAATGGGGTATGAACTAATATACAGTAGCCATAATTACACCCTTGGTGGAAGGATGTAACATTCAGTGAGGATGGAGGAACGAATAAAAAAGAAAATCATAGAGAAATCAAAGAGGATGAAAAAAAACTGTGGGAACAACAAAAGGATATTTTCAGTCTGCTCTTTTATATTCAATGCTTGATGCTACAGCATGCAAAAAAAATTAGACAAGAAAACCGCAAAACACTAGGTTCAAAGCACCAACTTGCTATTGAAAAATCTTGTTTCTGCAGGTTTGAGAAAAAAAAATCTAATCTATTGATATGAAGAGCAACAAATACATGCAAAAAACAGCTGATGAGCAATGGATCGTAAATGAAATGGCGAAGTCTTCTGGTTATCGACCCACTCACCAACCAACTACTCCTTATCAAGTCTTTCTCCCTTGGCTAGTCACCAGAAGAACAGAGTAGAAAGAAGAGTCAAAGGTCGGCACAAACAGGCAGGTTAGAGGAAAGCAAAAAGGAGGAAGAGAACTTTAGATCTGATAGAAGCATTCACATACATATAGTAGCAGACAAAGTTAATGTGTTAATGTGTTGGAAGAAGACAAATATCCAAACAAAGCAGTCAGAGTTTTATGGCAAAAGTGAAACCCGGAGTTTCTCCTGCACGACAACAGATACAAACTACAATTAGCACTTGGAAATGCTTTTAAAGTATGTTTTGTGCAAGACAGCCAGTCGCTGAAAAAGTAAAAGCAAAATAACTAAACATAACTGAATGAATTTGTCCTGCAGATTATTCAAGTTCCATTATCTGCTTTTCAAACCACTCATTAAAGAATCTCTCCACAGTTATGAAATACAAAGCAGCACCAAGGCATCATGACAATACCCACCAGTCTTTCTCCAGAGAGGACCTCTAACAGTGAGATCAGGTTATGTCCATCACGAAGGTCTTCGTACAGGTCGTCCACACTACGGTCTGCCTGTCAGGCCAAAGAAAGAGCAGGTCAGGAGGATACCACAGGCAAGAAGAAAATTGTCTAAACGAACTGCAACCGAACTCTGGAATACAGGGTTAATTCACTTTTTATTAGTTTGATAACTACAGCTCTGCATCATTTCTGTTTTGACACTCAATCTTTTCAGTAGAGCTTTTGCTCAAACCGGGCAACTCTAAAGAAATCAGGAATGTATAGGTGTAAGCAGTCAAGCCCAACTCCAAATGTCATCCGTCAACCCTGAGAAATTATTAGCAGAGAAAATGTTCACACTTTAGGGCTATTTGTTTGAGTGCAAAATAAAAGAAAACAATTTCAAAAGATGAATGAATTATGGTGGTGAACGATTCCAAAACCTGCATTCATAGGTCATATTAACTGTACGGTTGGTGTATCATTAACCAGGGACTGAAGCAGGTGAGAGATGCTGTGATAGTGCCAGAAGAGACATTTTTGAGACAACAAACCAGAAAAAACACACGTGCTGCACTCCTTCGACATGCTAACACCTACCTGCGCTGTCCGAAACTGGAAAGGAAAAGATGGAGAGGTGAGACCAACAAAAACAACAAATTTAGGAGAATAAATAAGAAGCTCACAAAAAGAAAATGGTGTATGTGCACTTTTCTTTCTGTTTGTGTATAAAGTATGAGAAAGAATGACAGGGGCATTAAATTAGGCCTCTGCCCTAAAAAGGTATTTCATATACAAGTTACAACAGTGGTGGAGTTTGGCAAAAAAAAGCAGCTGCATATCAACTCGTACCTGCATGTACAATCAAGAACAGAAGTGCGGTGGTATGCATTTCCCAATGTGACCATTAGATGTCACTCTGTCGACAAAACTTGATTCAATTGGAGGAGTTAAATAAATCATATTTGATATTACTGATTTATTGACACTATTTAATCTTTTTTTAAATCATCATCTATCATCAACTCCAAATTACAGAGGCTGTGACCTCAGGGACTATTCATCACACTGTGTTCCCTAGGTAGGTGTTATGCTACAAATTGCCCTTTCAAGGTCATGAAGAGTTACTCTGTAAACACCTCAGGTAAAAAAAAAAAAAAAAGGCATTAGTACACAAGGCCAGCCATCCTTCTGGTCTCCATACCTCACACAGGTCACAAATTCTACACGATGATTATGGCATCTTGTGGAAATCTCTTACAGGTGATCTGAATACAAAACTACTACTTATAGCTCACTCAGACATTACAGTCTGTAGGAGCCAGCCAAGAGACAGATTATTGTGGCTGGACTGGATTTCTGCTCTGTGTCACACAGTATAAAAAGATTTACTGAGCTCAGGAAACCACTCAATGGTCCGTTACACCCAACCTATACTCTCCCAGGTCGCGCCAAACGTTAAACGACAAGAAACCCTTGAGAGTTAACACTTTCCTTTCCACAGATGCTTTTGTTTCATTAATGAAAATAAATATAGTATTCTTAATTAAATATTTCTTTTTGACAGAATTAGTTTTTATTGGACTCATTCTTCTACTTTTTGTACCAGCGTGAACAAACAAGGGCTTGTTCACATGATTTATGGAGAGAACATGTTTGCAAATTAAAAAATTTTGGATGTCATGTTTGTGTGAAATTATGCAACATCCCACAGAGGTTGGTGCGCCAGAGATGGACGGGCATGAATGCGCCTTTTACCACCCAGGGAAAGGATCCTGAGCAGCACATGTGCTACCAGCAGACATGCACCACCACCACGGGCTCCAGACCCAGACAAGAAATTGACTTTTCAGAAGGAATTAAGTGAGTCCAGATGTCTGTGACTCACTAAGCGGTGAGAAACTGAACTATGTTATACTTTAGCAGTTTAGGAAATGAAAACACTCTTATGTTCTTCCTACTTTTACCTTCCCAAAAAAAAAAATAATCACCCGGTTTGTGCGAATATACAAATAATACAGAAGAAATTAATGGTATAAGGCCGGGAATGTGTGAGTTTTCTGGAAGCAGAGGAAGCAGGAGAATTGTTCCACTCTGCTGGACAGGTTTTGTGTTACCTCAGGCTAATTTTTCACTCCTAATGAGCAGCTCCACAGTGAGGCCTGGTTGACTTCTCCTCTGTTTACTATCACGAGTGCGAGTTGCATCTCAGGAGCTCTGAGGATGTCAAACTGAGTAAAGAGGGTGAGGTAGGTGAGAGCTGAGGAGCACCGACTGACAATTTCCGAAGTCTCTAAAGCTGATGACAGCTCAGGCTCTGCAACGGAGTAGAGTAAGTGTAGCAGGGACCAAGGGTGAGGATGGCAACTGACTGAATGTATGTTTAGTCTAATTGAGTGGGACGACTAGAAGTCAATTGCAATGCACAGGTGGGGGACTGGTCAACACCTATCACTGCATGGACCCCACAGATAGAAATCTAAAAATGGAAAGCAATCATTTCCCACTGCAACGGTGCCTTCTGTAACTCACTGAGAGAATATTTGTAAGCTACTATTTCTCTCTGGACCACAAAGAGTGAATTTTTGCCTCTGGTTGTTATGTAAGAATGTCAACCACAGGTTCAGGAGGCACTGAAAACCAAAAATTTGAGGGCACATTTTGCTGATGTAAAACTTACTTTGGGTTAGGGTTCTGAGCATTCAGAGCACATTAATGGAGGTAGGGTGTCTTTACCTTAATCAAGTGCTTGTTCACCCATTTCGTGAAGGTCTTTTTCTGTACTCGATCTCGTTCATCTACAAAAAAACAGAGACAAAAGGGTAAGATACAAGGATGAACAAAGAAACACAGCTGCATATCAGAAAAACAGAATTGCTCATACTTGGTGGATGTCACTTATTTTCCATAGATAAGATAATAAAAGACAGCATTGTGCAAAGGTACTGTATATTCCTGAACAACGCTGTGCCAGATTACCACATGATTTAACACAGACGGTGCAATTTCCCAACAAGAAACAACAAGATCTTGACAATCCACACGCCCACTGAGACAACAGACCTGCATGCCCCCACCCAGTGTTATGAGTGCTGGATTCAAACAGAAACCACAAGGTGTGTCATTTATCATGGATTCAGTAGCTGAAGAGAGCGTTTCAATTTAAAGTTGCAACGCTATGATGACAATGTGGCTTTGTCACTTGTCATCAACTCAGGGCAGTTGTTCCTTTATTTTACATCATCTGAACTACGGATGCCAACGCAAACTCCTCAGACTTAACAGTTTAGTAGAGAGAAGATCCATCTCTCATGCACAGACACACCCTGCTAAGGAAACGTTGTGTGATGTGATTCCGTGCCTAAAGCTGCCTAGAGGCTACATTTGTTTTTCCAGTTTCAGTGCATATTTTTCCAGATATGTTGTGTTTCCTTAACAAGCTCAAACACACGCACACCACTGACCCTTAACCCCTCATCCTTCTAACTCAGTTGGTAGACTCTAGCAGCGGGGTTACTATGTGACCTTTGTGGTAACATTTTCCAGGGGAAGCCTGATGACTGGAGATACAAACAGAAGCTTCCCAGAAGAGTCACCTTGACCTGGGTCTCTGACCTCTGTCCACACTGCGTTACCTAATCCTGTTTCACCAGAACGTGAGCTCATTCCTCTTTACAGGTGAATGGATAGGGGCTCAATTAAGCATCAAGTATCAAATGTCACCAGGCTCAAACAGGTTTCAGTTTTGGAAGTTATTCAGCACAGTCTTCGTGTTTAAAAACTGAGTATATCCAGTAGAAGCTACCCGTGCATTGGAAACGGTGAGTATCCACTGAAGACACTGGAAGGCCCAGTCTGATCAGATCAAGCACTTCTGTCACTTTACACTGCAACAGAAAGTTTTGTGGCATCTAACATTTAACATTTCTTCTGAAATCCTCTTTTGGATTCACATATTAATTCATATCAATTCTACATACATATCAATGTATTAATACATATCAATTCTACATACATGGAAAATCTTCCTGGAAAGCAAGCTTGTTTTTGCCCACCGGAGCCACAGACACAAGATCAAGAATTGAAATAAAATTTTAATATCAGTCACCGTACTGGTACCTTTTCTGCCATCCATAGCCTTCAGCATCCCCTGGTAGTAGCCATCATCTGAGGGGGCCCTCTCCCTGCCCATGCTATCAGAGGAAAAATTCCTGTACCTTTGCTGATTAAAGCTCATTGTCACTGATTGTCAATAGGCAGGAAAAAAAAACAAAAAAAACAAAACAAATATATGTTTAAAAAAAAAAACAAAAAACAAATCCAGATTGCTTGTTCTGTCCTGTTTGGTATCCAGTCCGGTGACCGCAAGCCACTCAGCCGCTCCACAAACCAATGATCTCTTTTTTCTGCTTCTAACTTCTCAGGCCTGCCTCCTTTCCTCCTTTCTCCCTTCCTTCCTTCTCTATTAAAGTTACTTTTTTCCTACTCTGTGCCTCTGGGCTCCAATGTCTGGGCCTGTCGCTCGCCGCAATGTGCATTTAGTGCAAATGTGCAGGACATGAGGGGCAGGGCTCTAAAACACAGCCCTTCCCCTCACAGGGTGCACTGTTGTGCTGAGCCAGGGAGGAAGGAGGGGAGGCGGAGCAGAAGAGGTGTGGTAACCTGCATGTGCTATCACCTCAATCGCTTATTTGCAGAAGATAATTCACCCACGTCGTGAGTCACTAATCGTTACTGATTACAGCGATAGATATACGCCCAAGTCTGATAAGATAGTAATTAGCCACATAACTAAATTCATACAACTTATTCCATTTTAAGGAAGTATGTAATCACAGCCCTGCTGGTCAATTATTCCTTATCACAGCATTTCTTTAGGGCTTTATGTTAGTCAAAAAATGAGGAAAGAGATGATGGATAAGATGATTCACCATTGGCTGGTGTGAATTCCAGGAAATGATGAAGGGCCACACCCTGAACATCCCTGCCTTACTCAGAAAAGGAGCAGTTTATAGCTTTGTAGGTGAAAGAATAGTTAAGACTGGTGCACATGTCGAAGCGGGGCTGTGTAAAAACTGCACTCGCAGCTCATTCCCTGGCCCAAACAACCATTTCAGACAAAAGAGAGCAAATGCAGCTCTTCCTGTTCACCAGACTGTTTTGGCAGGCAGATGCAGAGATAGAGCATTCATTTCTGCACCGTTTGTGGTTACAACTCTGGCTTTCATTACTGTTTGATAAAAAGTTGTGGAGGGACACTGAGAAATTTACACATGTAAGAAAATGAATGCATAACTGTTGTAGCATCTAATTCTAATCCTGAAGAGAGATCTGAAATTGGTATGATTTTCCCTGCCCACAATCACTTCATCTAAATCCACTTTTCCCTCCACAGGGCTGGGTGTTGTGCATGGCCTGTACAAACATGAAAGCCCTTAATCAGTCAGTGCAAGTGTATCTGTGTGTATGTGTGTCCACGTATTGACTCATTGTAAGCCACGTTAGCAAATCCAGAGACACACCTGTGTAGTCCCTCGCACTGTCTAGGCAAGCTGAGGAATGAAGGAGTGGTATGTGGGCTGGCAATTTAATGGGAGAAAGGAGAGGAATGCATGAATGAGTACACGATTTTACTGTAAAAATCTACAAGGGGTAATAAGATTCAAGCTGTGGTAATATATATAGTGGAATTTACTGTAGGAACTGCAAAGTTTCATTCACAATACAGTGTGGTACTCATGTTGCATCCAGAGATGCAAATGAAAGATGTAGAAGCTGGAGTGCAGCTATGTGATATTTCAATATGGAGCAAACACCAACACTTAATGAGATGGATTTCTGAATGTCAAGGAAAACGCCGCCATGTGATGCAAATGCAGAAAGCATGGAACAACTGAGTCATGACAATTTTCCACCAAAACGGAGACTTACCATTAAGGCCTCAGCTTGCTGCTCCCTCATCCCATGCTGCTCCCAGATGGAGCATTTTATACACACGTATGAGCAGAATAAAGGTACTGTGTGTGTATATGTATTTAGCATTAATTTTTTAAGACTGCACAGAACGTTTCATCTGTCATTAGTAAAAGTATGAAATCTGTATTTTCTGCAGTAAATGGAGGGTAACTAGAGAATGAAACAGCAGATGCCTCTCTTGGAAGGCCATGGCAAAGAAATGTACTGTAATTGAATTTAGAAATTCAATAACAATGGATGGATGTTATATGTGTTGTAATGCCCTCTAAACATGTGCCTCAGGAAAGTGCATCTATGTGAGCATAAATTTACGGCTGCATCGCTGCTGTTCCATGCCTCAATTACTACTGGTCATGTTTTAGGCCCAAACTGACAGTCTTGTAACTGTAAATCTGGCAAAACAAAACTGAAGGTTCGAGTGAGGACAAATTATAGCTGTTCGTCTCGTTCACTTACAATGAAATTCTGTCAAACTAAAAACATGTACTGTACTTCCTCTACTAAGCTAACCAAAATGGAGAAACAAAAGATATTCATTTGTTCATCTGTGAAACAATAAATTATTCTCTTTTCTAGCTGCTTTCAGCATATTTCTTCCTGATTAAAATGAAAAATTCAAAATTAAAATTGAAGATGTACCAAAACTAGTACAACAAAATTATCAATTAATTCAGTCTCCACCCAAACCGTTTAAATTTCCAGTACAGAAATATATTTTTTAAAAAACTGCAGGATTTATTTATACCCTGAAAACAAATACTGTACACTTGTTGGTGCTGTTTTAACCCATTATTATGGTTTCCATACAAGACTATATCCCTGGTGCTTTCCAAACACCAAAAGTAAATGTGGAAAAAGGGGGGGAATTTGAGTGAGGTGCGTGAAGTTTCTATGGCAACAGCTTCAACACAGAACCATGACTGCCCCTTGACTCAGAGGTGTATTTTTAGATACAGGGGTGGAGGAGTCTGCCATAACTGACTGATGTGATGTGGAAAAAGAACACCACTGTTTCCCCACCCTCCAAAAAGCAATCACGCTCCTGACCAATAGATGGCGTCAGAGCATAACTACTTTACTACAATAATGACCGTTACCAAATAAAAATACTGCAATAATACTCCCCCTTTAAAATTCCCTATACAGTAGTAAAATTAAGGAATAATTAACACAACATACCATTACAGTGTCATCTATTAGATAATTATAATGATTTCTAATTGCATAATTAAAGTGCAATGTTGATTGTTCAGTAGAAAAATGTTGTGGAGCTCTTGAAGGGTTCTTATATAAGATACTCTAACATTCTGAACATGGTGCTAACTAGTTCATAAAAATAATGCAGAGGCCATAAATTCTTATTTGTCATGGTTATTCATTCACAGTAGACTGACATAAATAAATAAATAAATAAATAAATAAATAAGCGTACATTACACTGGAACTGAGTGATCCTCTACTGAATTTTGTCATTTCTCAAATTTTGAATTCCTGCAGTTCCCACAGGAATACCATATGCCTCCCAGAGTGCTTGTAAAAGTATTATGTGAGCACTAACACCAAATTGTAAATTTCATCTAGTCATCAACTGTCAGAGAAATAAATCCAAAGCAGCAATGCAACTCTCCTTTGCTGTTTGATGTTCTGCGACAGCGCCTTCTGCAGGACAAAAACAAAGCCTGTTCTCTGTGGAGAAACATTGTTCAACTCAATTCTGAGTCCCAGCTTTAAACTTTAAACTCAAAAGACTGAATATAATATTTGAATCCACCAGATTATGATTTTAAGTCATGTTATTTTGTAATATAGTTTAATTCAATTTATTTTAATTATTTAGTTGCTTCCATGCTTTGCTTCTGTTCTTCCGCGATATAAGAGTATCACAGTGCAACTAAACAAACCGTTAAATGATTAAAATGAGTATATCACATTGTTGCATTTGTATTTAGGTCATGGAACTAATGATTTATCACATTTACAGAACATTAACATTACCTGTGCTCCAAGTCTTCTGTAAGTGCAGTAAAAAGCATGTGGTTTAGCAACCCTGAAACCATGATTGAACTCTGCCTAGCAGTCCAAAGGCTTCTCCACTCACCTGTGCAACACATCTTATTGTACAAATATCTGCTTCTCTCTCCACACAAGCTCATCTGGATCAGAAAACTCCTTTTGTCATGGTTCCATGACACAGTCATTGTGAGAGTAGATGAGGATTCCCCTCCTGCTGTGTCCCCTGGCTGTTGTGAGGAGGAGACAAGGAGGACTTTCACAGATCTGAGCAGTTGGCCCTCCCCCCTCTCAGCATTTAATTGAATGTTGTCACCTGTGCTGGTTGATATATTTACAGTATAAATTGTGCAGACCAGCCACAGGGAGGACTATAATCTTTAATGACTTTTAGCTTTCCTGCTGCTAAATTTCAGCATTGACATGCGCCCGGAGTCAGTGTTTATTCTTCTTATCTCTTTGTTTGCTTTTAACATGCAGAACTTGTATCCTTTGCAAAGCCTAAGGATATTGGATTATGTGATGTTTCTCTGGTTAAACAGCCTGAAGAAACCTCCAATGCTGCAATAGCAAGTTCTTGGAACTGCGTTAACCAGTATGACATGTCCTCAGTCTATCGTCAGAAAAAAGAAAAAGATAACAAAAAATCACCTACTGACACCAGGCAACTCTAGAAAGTGATAATTTATGACACTGGCCACAGCTGAACTGCTTGTATGTGCCATTTTAAAAGGAAAGTGATCTAAATAAACTGTGCTCTCCTCTTACAGGACTGGGACCTCTGACCTCAAAGGATGCTCTCTGATCTTCTCACGCTGACAACAAACAGAAATGTTTCTGGGTGACCCATTTACAGGTTGATCTAATTAAAGATATTTCTGCAATAAAATGGCATCATTTGAGCCTCATTAATATAAACTGATCTGAGAAGATTAACACCTGTCCACCCTATAAAGCAAGCTAATTATATTGAGCATTTTCAAGCCATACTTGAAAAATAGTAACAATCCTTTCTGCATGCAGAGCTATTTCCAGCCGTGGGAGGAATGACTCTCACTGTAGAGTCACCACTGTTTGGAAACTCATGGTAATCAGAAAATGGAAATTTGCTCTATCAATAATCATGGGCATGCAGATGTATTTGAGTACAGGATTGGATTTGTTTCCATGGTCCCAGTACAACTTCTAAATAAAATCTAAACCATTCTATGTGATGAGTGTGTTTCTCTGCCACATCAGCATATTTTCATTAGTCCCAGAGGATTTCTGAACCTCCCGAGTCCCTGAGACACAAGTACGCTGTTTATATTATGATTCACGTCTACTGGTTTGCCAGCGGCCTTCATTGTGGTGTGCCATTTCATGAGGGCTGGAAAAAATCTCTCTCTCTTACACACACACACACACAAGTACAGCACTTACACACAGGCATACAGCACCCACGCACTGGAAACCAGTAAGACAGAGCTGGATTACTCCAGGGTGGAAGAAGAACGTGGACTTTTCCCACAAACCATGTAAATCAAGCATCTTGCGAGGTAGAGTGTGTGACTGTATGGTCCTGGGCTCCGAGCATGTCAAACTGGTTGTTTTGCTTCATAAGCAATTCAAAGGTGACGGGCATTCTTCACCAACCGTTTCTGCAATGCAGGTTTGTGCAGTTGACAGCCAGCAAGAATTTTAAGACTTCACTCACTCAAAATGAATGGAAGTCAGACATGATGGTGCTGTAATGGCTAAACTGACAAGTGTGAAAAAATCTGCAATGCTACAACCTCCTTGACCCCTGAGGACCACGTGCCAATTTTAGAAGCCTAAGAAACAAGCACAGATGAGGTGTCAAAGGTTAAGCTCCAAATGCCCACCAGTGCACCTCTGGTGTGATGCAGAATATTTACAGCCTGCCTCCACACTTCCTCATGACCTTTCAGCTGATCACATTCCAGTCTGGTCAGAAAGAGCATGCTCCTTCCTCTGCTAAGGCAGAGCTGCTTCAACGTGGAAGCTCGAGGCTGAAGATGCTGACTGATATAGTGACAGCCGCTGACGAGGCTGAGGAGCTAGTTATTAGACAGCGTGTGTGGGCTGTCATCGTGCAGGATGAACCCCAGCAGAAAACGGGACAGCTAAAACCAGAAAGCTCTGCGACAGGCCTGGACTGAGGACTACAGATCAGCAGGGGGATTAGCTGCATTAAACACGCACTATCTCAGAAACATAAAGCAAACAGTAGATGATCAATTGCAGGTAAAGAAATGCAAATAAGATGAGCACGTATTTATATAATGAATGATGATATCTGACAAAGTATCATGATACACATTTCAAAATCCAGCACAAATATATTCAGACTTACCACAGGTATTGTTAGAAAACTACGTGTCACACTCAGTGTCCTTTCAGTTTCCATAAACAGATGCTATCTTATGACACAACGCGCGTTCTCTTTGCTATCTAGGTTGTCACAACATGCTCAGACAGCATGCAGTTACTTTGTTAACCTTAAAATTGTGACATTGGAATATTTAATACGCTAATATCAAATAATTCAAGTCTTAATTTGATGAATACTTGTATTTAGCAATTGTAATTTACACATATTTAACTGGTTTTGGATAGATTTTTCCTTAATAGTGCTGCAGAAAATGTGACTTTGTAACTGAAGAAACTTTTACTGCGCACTAATTTCTAATTTAACTTGATTAGGCTTGTTTAGCAGGGACTTGGTTAGGCAGTTTTACAACAGCAGAGACAACAATAGAGTTTTTCTCAGCACAGCCTGAAATGTGTTGTATTTGTACACTGCGAGCAGCTAGGCTATTAGCCTTAGAACCCTTGGAGCAAAAGCAGATCTCCCACGCTGTCTGTGAGGAATAATGACTCTGTAGCTAACAGAAAGAACAGCTACTTGAAGAAAATGAGAGCTAACACCTTTGCCTAAGCCTTGAGAACACGACATAAAACAAACACCTTAAACACCCAACTTCTGAGAACTGATCCTTGATGATCCTGTTGTTGCTTACTTAACCCTCACACTGATACCATATCCTGCAGCTCTCTTACCTTCCTTCTTGTGTTTTCTTAAGTTCCAGAATACAATCAGGGTTAGTAAGTGCCCTAAAACCACCAGGGTGGGGACAGTGAGTCCGGGGGGATTTGCAAGCATTTGTTAGGTCAGACAGACAGCGACAAGACAGAGAGGATGAGAGGACCAGGCAGCGGTGACAGGTGGGCCTTAACTGAGAGTGGAGCGGGGCCAAAATGGGTGTGGTGGGGCCATTTAAAACAGAACACCCAGAGCAGGAATTCCTCCAGATTGAAATGATTCCTTAAAGTCTCTCCCTGTGTTTCTCTTCTGTTTGCTCAGCTGTTTAAAGTGGATAATAAACTGAAGAACAATCAACTGCTGCAAGATTAACAAGAACGTTCCTTCTTAATGAATAATGTGAACAAAAACACACTAGACTTGATGAGCAAGTTTGTTTGGGTTGTTTAACAGTTCAAATGGTTCAAAAGCGTTCAATAAGAAATCCTGATAAAGGAAAAAGTGATAAAATGTATAATATAAACAAAAAAACTTAATTTTCCTCACTTCCGAACAATCACATATAGGATGGGTTAACAGAATAACACCATCTCTGACTTTATTATTCTCCAGCTTCCAGTCTTGCAAATGCCAAACAGGTCAAATCAAAACTAAAGACAACTCATATAGATGTTTGTGGCTGGGTGGGCAGAAGGGTGACATTGTCTCGCTCACCCCTGCCCTCAACATTTTCCCCATGAATGCCATCAAACGAAAGGAAATCATGAGTGTTGCCAACCACTCATTCACTCATTATTCCGGTCAGTATCACGTCGGGTTTTAAATATGGAACACAAACAGTAAGCCAGTAGTCAGGCTTTGTTAAATGTTGATGCGTGTGTTCGCAGGCGTGTTTGTTCCCAGATCGGAAACACAAGATTCACATGGTGCGTTTACCAAAAGCATTCAGCTGCCTGCCAGAGAAACACAGTTAACCACAGATGGACATGCCACAGCAACAACACTCTGAGGACCTACCAGGTATGATCTTCATCTAAATGTAGAGAGAGGAAGAGGACAGCCGGGATAAAGAGAGCTGGACCGAGGGGGAATGAAGCGGACGGGAGACGGTCCTGTTTGTTTGCTCTGGACTGCTTGTTTCTCCCCTGTGTTGAATTTTGACAGGCTGTGCCTGCTGCTTGGATCTGTCAGCCTGCTCTCTCATGGCCACGGGAGGAGGGACGACAGCTAAGGGAAGGGGGTGAGGGGCGTAGAGGAGCAGTGGGGTGGGTGGTCAGGGGAGAGAGCTGGAGTTGTCTGAGGGATATAAATATCTTTGACAGCCAGATGATCACACCGTGTCACAGTTAGAAACTGATGGAAGAGCTCTGGCAGAGACTTGGCTGCACTCACCCCCTGGAGACACCCCACACACACAAACACACGCCCCGCTTTGATGATAGTGGTAGTGGTAAATGCATTAGATCATAACCAGGAAGGCCAACCCAGGATCAACATGGTCAACAGATGCCAGAGTCATCTTTTGGATGAAATACTGTCTGCAGTTAAAATGACACAAACACCATTTGAATTTTGTGGATACCATCCAACCAAATGAGACGCCATCACTAAATAACATCTTAAGACTTATCTCTCCCCCCTGGCATTTCTAACAAAATCGGTGCCCAGAAATAGCTGCAAAAGGAAACAGAAAATAGCCAAGACTAATAGTGTATTCATCCCATCATGTTAGTGATTGACACAGACTAGCATGATTGGAGCTCACAGTGTTTATCCTCATTGCTTTTGGGATCAAAGTAATGCACAACAATCTCTAAATATAGCAATTCTAATATATGCATATGGCTCTGTCAGCTGTAGTGCTGACAACTGTTTCCATTTTGCCTGTAACGCTAAAAGCAATTCCACACAGAGTCTGGAGAGCAGCGCTGGCATAGTCTTCTCTCATGAGAAGTGGATACTATAGATGGATGAGCCCTGTGAAACGAAGGCAGCTATACCATACTATAAGAAACCATGTAGGGGCTTTACAAAAGATGGCTGAAATTCCTTCCTGAACATGCTCACGTGCCTTTACAAACTTTTGAACCTCATAAACGACAGCAACTAACATTTGCGTTGGGGACATGGCCTCATGGTATTTGAAGCTGGTGTCCTGGGGGGAATACCTGTTGCATTATCTACATGTCAATCCCCTAAACACTGTTATCTGTGTTCTGTACAAAGAATCCTTAAAGGGTTGCACGCATTCAGATTAAAAGCTTGGCTGGAATTTAAAACACATCGGTGAAAACCCTAAAGATCGTTGCAATCTTTGGCAACAAAAGGCAGATTAGTAAGTCTCAGAAATATGGACCAGTGTGTACCTTGGGAAAATATCATCAGCATGTCAACCAAACCCTAAATGCATTCCACATGTTATGGATCTCTTTGTTGCCAGGGTTTTTCCAAAAGTTACAACATCTGATTCTGTGTTACTGACCTTTAGCACCCTGGAGCTTAATTTGATACGCAGCAGTTTGTGCTTGTTATCGTAGCACTGGCAACCTAGACTGGTGCTGACATATAAGAAAGGCCAATCAGTTTCTTTTCATTTTCTGTTGCTTCTGCTTTTTTTGTTTTAATAGCACAGGCAAACAGGTTTGTAAAAATTAAAGTTAAATGTTCCCAGCTTGACAGGCTCCAGCTGACCCCTGCAATCCATGTGTGGATAAAGCAGGTTAGAAATGGATGGATGGATGTTCCCAGCTTTTATTTAAATGTTCAGCTGAAAGAGTCAAGATTTCTTTAACATGATGCTGAATAGTCAATTACAAATCAACACTCAACAGAAAATTAAATTAGTCCATTTATCTTCCAAATCAATGAAATTCCTGTAAGCATTTGTGTGGATGTTTAAGGCTGCAAAATAAAACATTTTTGCTGCACTCATTGTGACACATGAGTGGTTTGGTTTGGAGCAAAATTAAGGAGACAGCCATTTGTTAGAAAGCAGCACATTTTTGTGCCACTAGTTCCCAGTTTCTACATAGATAAATACAATTTATAGGATGGTAAAAGTGGGCTTACCTAAGTGCAAATATATCCCAGGCTTCAAATGAGCCTTCTCCAGTAGGCTCTACACTAAACCAGTTTAATCACTACTCACCAAAAGCTGTAATGGCAAACAGTAGCGAAAGTATGATGGTCAAAAACCAGAAAATAAAGAGAGCTTTGTTTATGGAGAGAGTACATGGAGATGTATGTTGGAGTTGCAGAGAAATTAAACGTAATGACAATAGTTGATAATGGACAGCAGATGTCAGCAGTGGGTCAGCAAGCACTGTGGTCAGCTGACCATGTGGTCATATCAGATAATGTCAAATCAGACATAACAGCGCAATAAAATAAAAAAAAAAGGTTACAGGATGACCAAATTATAATTTGGTTAGTTGTGACCTTTTTTTTTTTTTTTTTTTTGAAAAATTTTTTTTTTTTTTTTTTTTTTTTTTGGTGAAATATATAGATAGATATACATAAATTCTAATTACTGCACACAACTACAGCGACCGTATATTGTCCTGAGGGAGATCACAGACTGAATAAAGGAAATATGATGCTAATTGAATCCAGATAGGCTGTCACAGTGGAACCAAACAAGCACACCCATACAGCTGCAAGCAAGCTATTCCAACTTCCTGAGTCTTTGTCCTCTCACACCCATGGACCACGCCCGTGTCCAAGTCTCGGTCTGGCCAACATGCACACATTAGTCACAAAAATATATAACAACTTCTAAAGTTTGAAAGTTGTGAAATACTAATCACATTTGGTGTCATGTGGGTATGAAAGAGCATCATGAGATGAATTCTCTCGAGTTTCACTTTAGTGGAAGCAGCCATTAAATTTGACCTTTTTCACTCTTTTACTACAGCTGTCATTTCAGCTCTTTACAAGATCCAGCAGAGGAGGACAGTGATTAGTACTATCATCACATTCTTCACATTCTTTTCATATCTTTCACATACAGTTTCCTAGGAGTCTGCAAGGCACATGCTTATCTTCTATCACCCTGACTGAAAACATAACTCAAATCAGGTCCAGAACATGAAAAATACAGCCAAGGACACTGCATTAATGGTGCAAAGAGGAGAAATGCTCCCAAAAGCACCACACCTCTCTGTCTCGGCCAGTAACTCCTGCAGAACGATTTCTGCAGAAACAGACGAGGCAGAATCTCTGCAAACAGCCCCACCTTGCCAAAATGGCAACAGGTCTGTATGATCTCATCTGGTAAACACACCGATGGCTGCAGGGATAACTGATTTTACTAAAACACGTCCAGAGTGCAACTTAATACAACATAAAACTGGAATTTCACACCCTAAGAAGGTATGACATTTGAATTTGATTTGTTTGATACATTAACATGTGCTACAATTAAATGTAAATTATCTAGACTTTGTGTTAAATTCAGGTGAGATTTAATCCTGAAATTCTTTGCAATGAGTTTTTAAACGTAAATTTAATGTAGTATAAGGTAGAGCATTTGTGTCAAATACTTCACGTGCAAGATAACAATGTTCTTGTAAATGTGTCACAGATGTTTTAGATATTCACATAATTAAAGTGCCACTACATCTCTCACTGAATCTATTCCAAAGTGACCAACAAGCGCACATCACAAACTAGAGGCTGTTCACGCCAACATTTCATCTCAAGCAACAAACTGTGATTAAATCCATTCAAAATAAAACTTTCAGAGAGTCAGACAGGGCAGCGGCACTACAGCACTGTTTGACAGCACTGGAACGTAGAAGAGCAACTACAGAGTCATTATTAAATACCCCACCTAAGACCTCCCACACTTCAAACAGTAAAAGCCCGCATGAGAGTGCAACCACATCACATGCAACAGGAGAAAAGGGACAAACCAGGAAGTAGGTTAGGCCACTGTGTACGTTGAAACTAACCTTCAATGAAGTTGGGCCATGTCTTCTCCTCTGGTTCCTGAAGAGAGTGGTCCCATTCATCATCAGGTGAGGCACCCTGCGCCTGAGCCCCTGCTGCCCCTGACAAAAGTGCCCGCTCTATGGCAAGTGCTTCCAGAACATCCAGATCCAGTTCCTCTGCCTCCTCCTCGGGTTTTACAGGTGCAGGCGGAGGCTGTTCTTCGGCTGCCTGAGGACTAATAATCTGCTTCACCTCAACTATTTCTTCAACCACCACAATTTTTTTCCTCATGGCGGCCTCGTCTGTGTTAGAAATGATGGACTCAGACGTGTGTCCAAGGTGAAGCTGGTCAGAACAAGCTGCTGTTGCTGTGACACAGGTAGAGGGTGTGTCCTTCACGTCTGTCTTCTTTGCTCCCTCTGGCTTTGAGGCCTCTGAAGCAGAGAGGCTTTTCCCTGTGCTGCGCTCTGCTGCCTCACTGGCTGAATGTTGTGCAACTTTGGGAGGCTCCTCTTGCTTTGCTAGTGGGCTGGCCTGAGCTACAGCCGCCTGCGTTGCTGCCACTGGTGTTGCAGATTCTGTGTCTGTGTGTGCTTCCCTCACAGCGCAGAATGTTTCTGGTTTCGGAACCTCCCGCTTTATTTTTTCCGCAGAGGGCAGTGCTGGCTCCGCCTCCCTTTTGTCTGCTGGGGCCTCAGCAAGCACAGCTGCTGCCTGCATGGCTTTCTCACTGCAAACTATTTCTGGAGTCATCTCTGAAGGAAGGCTCACTTCTCTCCGTTCAGAGGCCGTGACAGGGCAGTCTGTAACTATAGCTATGGGCAGTGATGTAATGTGAGCAGACGGCAGTGCTTCTGCATCAACCTTTGCGTTTATTGCATCTAACACTGGTTCCCTAGTCTGCTTTTTAGCTTTGCCTTTTTTTTTACTCTTTGATGGTTCTTCTGGATGTTTCCTTGTAAGAATAGAATCTTGAGACTGCGGCAGTGGAGAAGGATTTTTCTCTTCTATGTCAGGGCTGCCTTCTATGAGCTGCACTTTAGTTATTTTCTGCACCAACACTTTTTCCACCGTGGTGACAGCCAGCTCCTCGGATTTCACTGGCTTTGCATGGGGCACTTCAATGTGTAACTTGTTCTCATGGCATAGTGTTCTCTTTGCTTTTTCACTAATAGTCACCTCAACTGGCTGTTTAACTTCTGCACCAGCAGGAAGATCCACTTGGGGCACTATAGGGATCCCATCTGAGTTGAGCGCTGCAACAGTTTGTTTAGGGACTTCCATCACTGGCTTCTCATGAGATACTTCTTGAATTCTGCTCCCATCAATAACCATTTCAACAGCAGTTTTATTTTTTGAAACATGCAATGACTCCTCAGTCTTTGTACTGGTGCACACAAGCAATGTCTGTAAGGTGGCCTGAGGGGTGATTTGTAAGCTTTCGCCAACCACGTCTTCTGGCGGTTTGTCTGTGGAGAGGTTTTCCTTCTCTGTAGTCTCACCTGGGGATTTCCTTTTCTTCTTTTTTGCTTTCGAGGTTCCGTCAGTCATATGTTTGTTTTCCTTAACCACCTCTGTGGTCACAGGACTGTGACTGGGCTGTGCTGAGGCAACGTCCAGTTTGGATCCTTCCACAGACATTTTCAGAACTTCTTCTTTAACATTTTTTTCATGTTTGTTGACATGAGATATTGCCTTTACAAACTTTTTCTCCTGTTTTGTTCTTACATCTGTTGCAATAACGTTTCCATTTGTGGATTTTTTGTCTTCAGCACCAGCAAGTGTTGGGAGAATTGTTGTCATAGATTCAATTTCAACTACTGATGACTTATCCACCACAGTCTTCTGGGGCACTTCGCCACTTTGGGACTTTGTTGATATCTTCACTGAAGTCACCTCAGGTTCCTGAATCATGTTAGCAACAGGGAAATTGTTCATGTCAGCAAAACTCAGTAAAACTACCTCAGTGGGGGTGGAGACAGGTGGGTTGGTGCTCTCCTGAGAGACTGATACTTTGGCAGTTTTCTTGACTTTTTCTTGGCCATTTTTAGATTCCCCTGAGATCTTTGTTGCTGTGGATTGAACTGACACCTTAAAATTTTCTTTTTGAAGCTTCTCTTCCTTGACATTTTTTGTGATGACAGAAGGCGCAATAGCAGTATCACTGAGTGCTTTCCAATCACTTGTTTTCTCAGCATTAGCCTTTATCTCTACTTTAACTGGATCCACAATCATCTTTTGGCTAATTGGCTCAGCGGCTACCTTTTTCGCATTCTCTTCTTTGAGACCTTTATTTGGAAGCCAAGTGATAACTGATTTGCTTGAGGCTATTTTAGCTGACTTCATGAAAGACGACTCATCAATGATCTTGGCCTCCTCTTTGGATGGTTCACTGGAAACATTTGATGCAGGCACACCTGCAACCTCGTTAACAACAGCAACAGTTTTTGTTTTAGGGGAAAGTGACGTAAAAGTCATTTGTGACACATTCAGTTTTGACTCTGGCGGTTGAATTTGGGCAGCTTTCTCCTTTTGGGCTTTTGACACTTTTCTCTCCAGTGATTTTATTACCTTCTCACTGCTCACGTCGCTCTGTTGAGAAGAGGCTCTTTTTATTAACCTCTCTTCCATCACAGCTGCTTCACTTCTGAGGCCATCACCTTTCCTAAACATAGACTGCCGCTGGTCTGCCATTTCCCAGGAGGCTTTTGTTCTGACTGGTTCAGCAGCCAGTAGACGACCCCTAAATTTGGGGGTCCTTTCAATGAAGCTCTCACTTTCTCCTGGACCCATTATTTTGTGGCGATATCCCTGACGCTCAGCCGCAGCCTCTTGACTCTCTGCTTCCAACCTGCGCCCTGGTTTGGGAAGGTATGATGTAGGACCATCTACAGATTGTACCCGTGCCACACGATGGGCAATGGCCAAGGTTGCTGCTGGCTTCCTCACTCTCTGCAGGGATGCCGGAACAATTTCAGGGGGCAGGTGGAGATATTCACGCAGGTAAACAATGCCCTCATTGGTCAGGTACCAGTAGAAATGTCTCCAGGCAAATGTCTCCTTTACAAACCCTCTAGATTTGAGAGACCCCATGGCACGGATAATTTGCAGATTGCTCACACCTTCTATCTCAGGGTGCTTGGTTTGTGGCCTCTTATCCTTTTTGGCCACCATGACACCATCTCGAAATAAGACTTCATAGATGGCCCTCAGATCCCGCAGGGGCATCAGCATGCCAGCAACCATTGTGGTTTTTCTTAAAATACTTTCCCAAAAATAAACCTAAATAATGACTCAGAAGCAAGACAAGTAAGAGAATTTCACACCTTGTTTCCTTGAAAGGATCCAGTGGCAAAACCAGCTGTCACGTGGCTCTTTACACAATCAGAATAGGTGGGGAAAAAAATCCAAGCAAAAAATTCTCTTTCCTTTTCTTTCCTCCTTTTTGTTGTTAACCCCTAACATAACATGCAAAAGAGGTTACTCCTCTGTAGAATCAGATTGTAGTTTGTCTCTTAAAATCAGCGTGGTCCAGGAATGAACAGCCTCCGTACTGCCGAGATGGCAATGACAGAATGGAAGAGAGGGAGTGTGTGAGAGAGACAGTGAGGCACACTTCTCAGCACAGCTCCTCCTACCCTCTCTGTGTTTCTTAGGGCGAAAAAAAATGGCACGGAAAAAAATTCTCACTAAAGCAAATAGTGCAGCAGGAAGTTGGAAGCCATAAAGTGACAAAGAATTGACTGATATAGAAAGGAACACTTCAGAAAAGAAATATTTCTGAATGAATGGAGCAAGTGCCTACAGTAGTAAGCGCTTTTCAACACATGCGCCGTGGCGTTGTGCCTTTTGCGTAGATACCCACCCACACACAAATGTACACACCTCCTATAATGTACACACATCTCTAAACAAAATGTTGCAACAGGTTCAGGCACAGCAGTCAGTATATAGAGTTGAAAAAACTATCCTGCCCAGGCCCTCCTCCAATACATTTATGCCTGTTGCAGTGTACAATATGTATAATATAATGTAGTCTAGATATATTTTTTATATATTTGGACTCCAGGCATATGACTAATGTCTTAACTAATATTAAATTAAGTTCTATTCGTAACTGTGTTTGTTTGGAGGGTCTCCAAGTCACTAACTGAGGAAACTACATGGTCTAATCACTATTTCCAATAAGGGGTCATTACAATGATGCAACTGTCTGTAAATCAACCTAGGGCTTCGTAACTCGATTTAGCAGGGAACCAAGGATCTCTCTTGCACAACTATATAAAGAAGTGCACATTATAGCTAACCTTTTCAGAGGAACATGGAATCGGATTTCTTTCTCTCAATTGCTTCTCCCTGGTGTACATCTGTCTCTAACTTGTCTGTGTGTGTCAGTGAAAGCGTCCCCTCACGGCTAGTAAAAACTGAACTGAAAGGAGGGCAGAGCCATGCTGGATGCAGCCTATTGACTCATCCCATTGAAAGAAATAATACAAAGTAGAATAAACATGCAGCACCGTGATGAAACTCATTGCGAAACTTTAGTCGTGGCGGAGTGATGCATTCCCCACACATGATTTTACTGAGAAACACTGGCGGAGCGAGTGTTTTTATTTTATTTTCCATGGCAACAGCCAAATGAGGAAAGCCACTTCTACGTAAACCCTTCTGTATATCTGTTTTAGCCTGCAGCTATGCTTGGTGCAGCCACAGTTTATTATAGAACTGTGATGAATATATTTAAACTTTCCCATTTAGGAATACCCATTAAATACATGTTTTACTTAGGACAAGTACTCTATATTCTCCTCCTATAGCACATAAGCTCTGAACTGCCTTTTATAATTCTTGTGTTTTCTTTGGTGTACTGTGCAAGGTTCAGACTGAAGAATGGGAGC
The DNA here is from genome assembly GCA_015343265.1 of Pao palembangensis. Classification (NCBI taxonomy): domain Eukaryota; kingdom Metazoa; phylum Chordata; class Actinopteri; order Tetraodontiformes; family Tetraodontidae; genus Pao; species Pao palembangensis. Next base: position 9,749,004 of record CM027088.1, read on the forward strand.
AGTGTTATCCTCTGACAAACATCTAGGTAGTAAAAAAAAATAATCATTCCTTTACATTATGAAACAAGGGTCTTATCAAGGATATTAGGTAATTTGCCTGGAGAGCAATAAAGCAAGTGAAGGTGGCGGCGGCAGGCGACTCTGCAAGCCTGAAGTATTTAAATAAATTTTGCAATGACTGGTTACATTTTTTGTGGTCTAAGCCTAGAGTACACTGTTCCTCTGTAATCAAAATCACTGAGCATGCTGACTTGATCTTTTGGCCACATATCAGTGTAATTTCATGCACTGTTTATGCACAAAGTGTTCAGTGAACTCCAAAGTTCCTATCCTGACCCTTATTCCGGCATGAAGCCCGTTTCCTCCAGCCTTCCAATAGGACCAATGAGCATCTAATTTCATTCAGCCTATAAACAGATAGTGGATCAGCAGATAGTACAAAATTCGGACAAGGTGGAACAAATGCTGATAAAACCTTGAGGAATAGCTGCTATGTTCCACCTCAGCTTCAATGTATCAGACCTCCACAGGTCTCAGAATAAACTTGTCAACACCAATTCTTGGTGGCTGGCGATTAGCCTGTTCTAATGGCCTTCTGCTCGGAGGGCTGCAGGTCTGCTAATGTGCCATTCTGTTATCAGATCCAAGCTACTTCTGTCTCTTCCTAAGAAAGCAAAGGTCAGCAAAACCTGTCTTAATGATCAATGCAAGTTCTTACTTTGCATGTGATAATTATGTGTTGAATAATTATGAGTGAAAATAAGGAACCTTAAACGCTAAAGAAGATTAGCGGTTAAACTCCAACTGTGACCTTTAAAGGAACCATTGAAAAAAAAAGAATCATTTTGCAGAAAAAGAATAATCTGGTGAAAAATCTATTTTAATTTAAGGAAAATGGGTCTTGGCTGCATATAGCTACAGGAGAGACGATTGACCCCCCAAGTGGGGGACAGCTGTGCTCCCTACAGAGGTGACATTTGTGAGATCACAAACACCTCCAACTCAGGAATCTGCTAAAATTAGAGGTTGTAAGCAATACTTAATGGAGGCAGAAGGTCACCGCCGAGCCTCCCTAATAGTCAGTTATAATTAGTCAGTCTCACATAAATGTTCTATAATATTGTTCTGCATAAACCTTGACAGGTATAACAAAAACATGATGCTGGAAGCAATAAAATGATAGCCATAAAATTACAATGATCTGTAAAAAAATGTCCTTTCTTGTTTCTTAAAATTGAGTGCCATATCAAAATATTGGTGTGGGCAGATAATTACATTGTTTATTACAACTACTCTAACTATTAAGATCTAACTATTGGTGAAGTTTTAAATAGCACCATACATTTATATTATTTTCATATTCATCATAATTTTCATAATGTATATGCCTGGTAAATATCCTTGGAAAGTACAGAGGTTGTTAAAGCACCCACGGAGTAAGAAAGAAGAGTAAGTAAAGATGTGTGTTTCTGCATTGAAAGAGCAAGTTTTGTAGGAACATATAAACCAAGTAATAAAATTACAATGCCATCAAAAATAGAATATCCAACTGACTGAAAGAAGGAAAAAAATGCCCAAACAATTGGCTTTTTGTCTCTACAATATACAGCCATGGAAAAAAATCTAACAACTGATACGTGCTTGAGGTAAAAGTCACAGGCGTGCTTATGTTCTCAACTTCACAAGTCACGGATCATACTGACTTTTCCTTTTCCAGAGTGGAAAAAAAGTGAAGCCCCACGTGGTATCTTGTTTAACCTCCCCACTGACCAAAAATAAGCAAGAGCACCCAAAAAGACAGCAAATCCTGTTTCACTCTTGCTTGGTCTCTCTCCAATACAGTCTGGGTCAGGTGTCAATGCTGTCCAGCCATACTATGCCCCTACAGCTGCCAGATCAAGACAAGAGTCTACCCATGAGGGGGGCATATGAGGACAGACTAAAAGCAGGACCAAGTGTGACAGCTTGCTCTACGCATGACAGAGCAATGATGATGTTCCTGCTGGCTGTTTGCGACCATTCTGAACAACGTAACAAAATTCAGTTCTTAGTTCTAAAACTTGCAAACAGCCATTAAACACAAAAGCTCTTTGTGTTGTAAATAAGTTCCAGCAATGAGAGCTGGATAGAAAATTTGAAACACTTTTGTTCATTTGTCCTATGAGAGAAGGTTTCCATTTCAGCTAGATATTAACCTGTGAGTGAAATAGCACATACTGGGTCACATTGGAAATAGCACACACTGGGTCACACCATATAGTAGCCATGAACAGGATTACCATTATAGACAGGTGTGTCATCAGCTAAACTCACTGTTTAACTGACCACATCTTTTCATGATATAAAAACTCCTTCAAACTAATGCAGATATCAATCAAGTAGCATAACTTACCTTTCTTTGGGCTGAGCCAGAATCGATCTCCAAGAAGATCACCAATATTGCGGCTGCTTCGACTGAACATGTCATACAAAGGTCTTAGTATCTTTTCTTAGTCAAAACTGCACTATTGTTGCTTTGTTATACCCCTATGCGACCCAATGTCGGCCCACTGGAACGATATGCAGGATGGGTCTAAAAGAGAAGAAATGGGAGTGTAGGGGTACACTCGGGGTAGGGAGGGTGTTTGAGGACAGGACAAGGGAATCTTTTCATCTCTGGTCCATAAATGCAGAGAGACTTCAGCACCATAAATCCGATGTTTGTGCCAGACAGGACACATCCTCTCAGCTGCCCTGGATACTATGCCCCACATCCCACACATCTGAAGGGACCCACGCATTATTCCAGCCAACCGGGAGATACACACTGGGCGCCTTGTTTGAGAAACCTTGCAAATTACTGCCCAAGAGATTAAGGAGGGCAGACAAAGGAGAGGGCAGGAGAACAAGACAGAGTAGAGAAAGACAGTAAACATAAAACAAGCATGCACGACCAGGGCATCCAGAGGAAACCACATCAACAACCTCTCCATACTTTGGTCTGTTTTTGGGCAAAGTACTTAAGCTTTTTGTGAGTCATTAAAGAAGAGCAAGTTTATCTTGAAACTGTAAGCAAAAAGTTTGCGGTTTCATTATGTAGGGCTCCAGCACAAATGATATTTCCAAAATTGCTTTAATCATATTTTCTAGATCATAAAAAAAATAAAACACTGCTGAATGAGCAGATCTGTCCTGTGTCCACTGACCATTACAATAAAAGTTAGGGAGCCAATGAAACAACAATATACTGTATATTTATAACATTTATCAAGGAATAGTTGTCTAGCAAATTAAGCATTACAAAGTACCAAGAGACTTCATTATATTTCAAGATTCTGCCTTTGCACAGGTTGAAAAATTGCTGCTAATCTCATCTCTCATAACCAGGAAAGACTACAGATGAAACTCCTTAAATAAACTCTAAAGACATATAATGTTTGTAGGTAATTTATTGTAGGTAAAAGCTGTTGCTTTAATTTAAATTAAGCACAGAACTCGAGGTGCTCACAAAATGGAGCTGCAGTGAGTGAGAAGTGCTTAAAATGGCTGTAGGGAGTGCCAGGCCAGGCCGTGCCAACAGTTTACACACACACAAAGACAGACAGACAGACTGCAGCGAATGTGCCTGCTCATTCATCTTTCTCATGCTTCAGACTGCATGAAAAAAAGAACAAACTCTCTGACTAAACATGAACACATGCCTGCTTTCAGGAATAAAAGTGAAAAAAAAAAAAGAAAATTTGCACGATGAATCAGCATTTGCAAACCATGCAAGGGTGTGGCCTTACTGTGCTTTGTTACTGTAGCAACACAATTTTGGCAGACACCACGTGCTGGTGACAGATTAGGTCCAAAGGAACGCTGGTTCAACGCTGCTGCCATGGGCAACCAGTTATCAAACAGCAAAGCCTGACATAGGATCTGGATTCAGGACTTCCTGACTGGTTGCCACAATATGAGCATTTGCATTGTGACCTGAAGCGGCTGAGCTTTATTTTTAGATAAAGCACAAACACCACGCAGGTGCCTCTTCAAGTATGAGTTACAAAAGCATACAGACACACAGAAGATTTACTATCTGCACCATCATAAAACCTCTCCATCTGTTCTGGCTGAATTGGCTGCATTCCTTCTGTCTTTTTTATGTGGGAAAAAAAAAACAACTGAACTAGCCTTTCATTAATGAGTTGCATGATTATGTGTTTGTAGTAAAAGAAAGAAAGGTTCCATTCTATCACTGTATTTCAGACACCAGTGACTCACCCTCATTATCGCCCCTCTAACTTTCAGAAACTAGTTTTTCCTCAGCTGAACCATGCACAAAAAGGCTCTCAAATACTCTGAGTACCTCCCAACACCAGTGACATTTTAACCATATGCTGCATCGCTCCATAACAACACTAAAGACTGTTCTTTAATGGTGCCATCTATGTCTGGGTCAGCCTCTACCCTGTGCTTGAATGAAGGATATCCTTTATTGCTGACAGCTTTGATTTTTCATACTTTTGCATATCATTTAAATATTGCCACTGTGAAAGCACCTGAACTGATTGTAATTTGTAGAAAAAAGGCTGAATTTTTTTTTTTTTTTGCAAAATTGCCACCTGGTGGCTGAACTTCACAGAATCTTAAAAGTCCCATTTCTTATGTTCATACTGTAGGTAAACCCTACCAACCAGAGACACATTTGTAATGAAGGCCAGACGTATGAGATTACATTGGATTATTTTCTCGCATTTTGTTTACACAAGAATCTCATCCTTGAATACATGTGAGCAAGACACTGGACCCTGAGCTTCCCTGAATCACTGAGGACGCAATATCAATTGTTTTCTAATATCAAGGCCAGTACAGTAAAAGCAGTTAAAAGAAAAAAAAAAAAACTCCACATACAAGTGTCATCACTACGACAGGAGATGCCATTTTCTGATTCCTGTTTGGTAGTTCTTATCAAGATGGCAAATTGGCCGCACATCCTGTCTTTCCTCTGAACACCTATGGTATAAGCACAGCTTCTCCGTTACTGGGAGACAAAGCCCAGTTTCGCCCTCTAAAACTGTCATAAAATCAGTGAGCAGGAGCTGCTCCAACATCCAACAATACAGGGAAGTCAGTGGGTCCAGTTGGCACAAAAACACTCGTGCAAGAAAATGCAAAAGTCGAACAAAGTGGATGAAGGGATTGTCCTTCAGGGGCATGTGTGCTCACTGGGTTCAGAATGGTAGAGTAATTCCAGCCAAGAATCTATTATGTTACCTCCCTGACAACTCAACGCATCGCGTGAAAAACAAAAGCCAAATTTTTTTTTATAGACTGACTGTTTACGTCCTGCTTGGAAAAAATACCATGGCTCAGCAGAAATGAAGGGAACACTTTTTTGGCAAGCCTCAAGCTCTCTAGTGAATCACCGAAACACACGGACTGCAAGCAGATTAAATGTAATACAGCATGTGTTCGATGGCAATGTGTCCTTCGAACAGGAAAATGATCCATGCGTATCACCTTTGAAAAATCTCCCTCTCTTTGTGAAGCTGCCAGGACGGCCATGTGAGGTATGACGGGGGAATTACTCACCCCAAGGTGCTGAAATGTGAACCGGTGCAGGACAGAGCTCATGCAAAGGACAAAGAGAGACGGACACATGATCACCTCTGTTCAAACAGTAACCTTCAGTCCGAAGTTGGGCCATGATTAAAAACGCATTTATCAGAATGAAACGTGTCTGGACTACACTTTTCATGCAAATTATCACATACTGTACGAGATAAATGTCTCTGTACTCATCACTCCACAGTAGTTTAATCTGCCTGAAGCCGATAGATTGTAGAAAGCCAAACAGTGATGTTACTGAACACACAAGGCTTTACTCAAACATTACTTTAACAGGCGGCCAGAGGCCAAAGTGCAGCTGCTGGTTTTTCTGATACGTCTCCTCTGCCCTGTCTCACTTTTATTGTCTTGGGGCCAAGAAAAACATGCAAAAGTCCATTCAAACCATGCAGCCTGACTGATTTCACTAAAGTAAACATTGTCTTTATAAATGTGGATAATTTTGTGACATTGCATAATTTGCCACTGTTGCATACAAAGTATACAAGCAAGATCCAAACACTGATGGTACATGTAGTGTGAAATGACAAACTCTCAATTGTTCCCTTGTGACTGGATCACCCAGAAAACATGTTGAATCTATGTGAAGAGGCCTATTAATCTACACACACAAGCGATCTTGCCCTTTTTTCTTTTGAGAAAAGTTCAGATAACTGAACCAGCATTGTTTGAACACATTCCGCCCTGCAATCAAGCACCCACACACTGATTTCAATGTTAGATGACATTCTTGGTATTTTTTTATATAAATTTTAGACATTTTTTAGGTTTGACCATAAGCAGACCACTGAAAACAGATGTGCATGTGCAGCGTGTTTCCTTTTGACACAATAAAAATGACCTGCTCCATGATGAGCCTGGTCCACACCCAGGTGCTAGAGGTTTTATCCCAATGGGAGCTAAACATTCCATATGTACTTCAGAGGAAACGATGGGCTGAGGGTTGATCCTGACCCAACCCTTCACAGAAACTTACCCCTTCAAGTGTAGGGAGATATCAGTCCGTCACAGAATAAGACAGCATGAATCTGTTCTCTGCTAACCCAATAAGACAACATGGCAGGCAGTGGAAAATTGCATCATCAAGCCGGATAACAAACAAACATAACCGCCAACCAAACATGATAAAGAAATTAATTAACAGAGTACTTATTGGTTCAGATGTTACTGGATCAGCTGACAGGAAAGGGGACACTCACCTGCAAAATAGAGAGAGAGACAAAGAATCAGTAAATGGCTCACAACAGTCAATAAAATACTGTTAAAAAGGAAAAGGGTGTATACAAGTGTTATCAAATTATATAAGAAATAGATCAGATAAAGAAATTGCCATAAAAAAATTATTTTCAAGAATGGCTCTGTCTTCTGGCATTAATGAAAGAACAGGCAGTTTACTTACAAATTCATGATATAAGATGCCTTCAGGATACATTTTAATGTACATACATGTATATACATAAAATATTGTTTGTGTAGATTAAAAAGAGAGATGAGATCATAATCCTTAGTGTATTTAAAATTAAGCAGAATAAAACATCATGCACTCGAGGTAGCCACACCTGTCTAACAGACTAACATCACCATCTGCTGGACACAGTCAATAATCGTGCTACAATGGGAGACGATTATAAAGTGGACACGTAACCCTTTATTATTGATATAATCAAAATCAAAACTTCGACCCACACTTGTGTGGGAGATTTGGTAGAAATTATTCATGTAATAAACATTTAGATATTTTATCCAATCACAAATACCAAGTGGATCTAATACGCGGGAAATAGAAAAAAACAAGCTAGATATAAAAATGAGAAAGATAAAAATTAAACAAAATTAGACCACAGTAATAAACCAAACTACTGGCACTTTTCATGAAAGATTACTGTCTTTAGTTAAAAAAACAAAATAATGGGAATTAGGAAAGAACTTTGAAACATCTCAAAAGACTAGATTTATTGTACTTGTTTACTACAAAAAGAATAATTATGCATAAAGACAAGATTGAATTTAGATATTTAGAAACTTTTGCTGGTAGATGACATTTAGAACTAAAAGCACTAATGACAATCATGATGTTGAAGCTGCTGAAAAAACATCTTTAAAAGATTCCAAACCCGAGAAAACTTTAGAGCCGTCCTTCAGTGGCCCTTTCCTCTCCTCCCCCGAGCACTTACCACCCACATTGGCACCGGGTGTGTTGGAAAGACCCCACACAACACTAGTACTGTGTCCTACAAATGCCAGTTCACAACTTAGAGGGCTTCAGGGTTTCTGACGTGTAACCAACACTGTCTTAAATCATCACCTTATGACATCTGGGATCTGGGACGTTTTAGCCTCTAAAATAGGAACTGTCTTGAGACTTGTACGGTTTTCAGCAGCTGACTGTCGCTGCTCGAGTGTTTGTAGATTTATGGGTAACATCTGCCTATAGCGCTCAAACCATTAGCAGCAGGTTTAAACCTCAATGGATCATATTTGTCTTATTTTCAATGTCCTTTCAATTTGTCTGCAGTTGTCACAGTGAGGACCACTTCAGAGATCCTCCCTGGGCTGTAGCCAGACCACCAGTTCACACTACACCTCTCCTTCTCGCCTTGCTAGCGATCTGAATTCTGCTTCATCCTGAATGAAGCTCAAAATGTCTTCTCTGTGGACTCTGGAGAGCCAGGAGCACAGATTCATTACAATCACAGCACAGTGAGGGTCTCGTGCATTCATGGGCTGCAAGCAGAGGGACATAAACAAATTATTTAGAAAAAAAAATGTAAGAAAATACATTCCATGTGAGTTGTTTTTGCTTATCTCTTCCTCTTAACAATAAAACATCTTTTGTTCTAATGACTTGGATCGGTATGTAGACAATAAAGCTTTTGTCCACTCTGCTACGCTACACACAATCATTAACCAGCTTTAAAGAACCTTGACCTGTATTACCTGCAAACAGTGCAAGAAAAGCAATAGGCTACTACAGTTTGGACGACACCATAATCCAGTATCAAACAGTAGACACATATTCTGCAGGCACAGTACAGAGAAATGGTTCCAAAGGTCAGTTAGGTTTTATCACATCTACTACAGAACAGGATATCATTAAAGAGTTCTAATTTATATTACACGACTGACCATGAGCCCTTATATTCTCTGTTTTAAATATCCTTTTTAATGTTTCAAGGTCACGGTGTCAAGGCAGGCCTTTTTTCAGCCCATCCATCCATTTTCTGTACCTGCTTTATCCACACTTGGATCGCAGGGGTCTGCTGGAGTCTATCCCAGCTGTCAATGGGCGAGAGGCAGGGTACGCCCCGGATAGGTCGCCTATTGCTGGGCTAACACAAAGACAGACAACCACTCACAGTCTCACCTATGGTCAGTTTAGACCATAGGTGATAAATTAACCTAACAAGCATGTTTTTGGACTGTGGGAGGAAACCGGAGTGCCCAGAGAAACCCCGCGCATGCACAGGGCAAACATGCAAACTCCGCACAGAAAGGCCAGAGCCGAGATTCAAACCCCGAACCTTCTTGCTGTAAGGCGACAGTGCTAACTACTGCACCACATTCAGTAAAATATTCATGCTCATATGTACAAAAGCAAGTGGAATTGTCCCGTAAGATGAATCCTTTCAAAACACAATCAATGCATGTACAGTACCTACAGAATCAGGATATTTCCATGCATGCATTGTATCTTCTACTATTTTGGCACAGATATACTTTTACTTCGCACTTTATTTGCTATTATGTGACAATGAAGAAAATCAAAATTATTGAATTTTTATTTTTATTTGTCTTGGTCACCTATATCACCTTATTTTATTAACTGTAGCTTTTTACAGTTTTATTTTAGACAATGATTCATTGTCAACTCAAAAGACCACCATTTAATATTTTAACCTCTGATTTTATTTATTATAACATTTAATTTCCAATATTGTAAAAGTAATAGTAGTGATTTTTTTTAATGATTTTTAAATGCTATGTGGTATCTGTCAGTCATCACCTAGATATGATAAAAAAAATATACAGTATTTGCACTGTAGGTGTGCTTTGTTGCTGACATTATATAACTCTACAGGTTACCACACCTGGGGTTTATAGTCTGACCCATGTGCAGCCCCGCCTACAAAGCCCAGAAATACTCTCCACCTGCAGGGACTATCATCTTACCTTCTGCTTTGTGACATTTTTTTCCCACTTTCTTTCCATTCAACTGCACTCATAGACAACAGTCTGGCTTACCTTTACTTGAACAGTAGGACTCCATGATGGACTTTGCCATTAAAAGACTGAGAACTTTTGAGCTTCCAACATTCCCTGCAGCAACCCTCGCCGACAGCCTTCCTTTACAGCCGAACTTCCTCACTTTACCACTGCAGATCTCTGGCTTTTTCTTCACTATCGCTCTCGGATCGCTCTTTCAAACACGTCACTGTAGAGCAACAGAATGGCTAACCCCCTATGCCACCAGCACCGCTACCCGCCTCTTTCACAGGTCAGAGCCGCCCTCCATAATAACACCTTGACTCATAAATGACGTAACATGCATGTGCACTACAGAAGTGTCCGATATGAACAGCAATAAGTCAAGTCAAATTAGTCAAACTCAAAAGGAATAAAGAGGGAAAAAAAAAGAAAAATTATGTCCAATTAAGATTCATTATTCAAGTTCTTGTGCTGGGATGAATGGCAGAAAAGAGTTTTTCCCTTGTGAATGTGACAGCGTGGCAAAAGAGAACAAAAAAGCCTGTGTGATAATCAGACAGAGAGTCTTTTAAGGAGTCAACAGAATTACAGTTCCGGCAGACACAAGGGGCAGCAGTTCAATATGCAACTGCACGAGAGCGCTGCCACAAGCTGTCACTTCATTGTGAGGCTGTTGACCAGGAGTGAAAAAGCATATTCATTGAGGAATATTATGTAACGAGAGGATGCGATTGACAAGGTGGGAGTCAAAGCTACATGTTCTCGCAAAACCAGCTTTGGTTATTTTTTGATGAAAATGAATGTAACAAACTCGACTGGGTCGCCAGTTCATATTCTGTGTATTTAGAAGATTGTCATGGTGTGGACACTGCCTCATCAAGCATACATTTATTAATTAACTATCTTAAATTGCAGCACAGAGCTACAAACATTAACCTGGGTCGAGAATATACAGAAATACTGAAATGAAACTGAGGGACTGTCCAAAAAGATATTAATAAAATTAGCTCTTTATTTACTCTAAATATGATCTTTAGTCATTTGGACTGACTGAAAGCTTAAGGATAATTTGGGGGTTATATAACTGATAAATCCATCTAACAGATGTTGGTAAAGATCATTTTAAAATGATAGCTTGAACACAATGGCTCTTTTCATTATCGTTGCCTTCCTTTCCTTCCATATGAGGAGGCTAAGAATAAACGCAGGACTGATGACGAACAGACACTAAGTAAAATCACAGCAGTCAGGCTGCATCTTATTTAAAGTAAACTGTTAAGATTTTCCTTTACGTCTCTTCCCAGAAATAGCTCAGTTGGGAGGGATAGGAAACTACCCACGATGCATTTTTCTCCAGGGAGACCTGTGTCAAAGGAATCCTGTATTGTGTGTAAATTGCTTCAGGAGCAACTGCAAAGATGCGAGAGCAAATGTGTAAACATACAAACAACACTCATACAAAGATGTAAATACAATAGCAGGGGAGATCCAGGACTTGGTTCGGTTGGGCTGCAGATCTATCGGATGCTGGAACCTAGTGCAGTCTCCTTTGGTCAGTTTAGTGTTGCCAATTTTCCCAACCCTCAAATGCTTGTTTACAACTCTGGGGGGAAGCTGGAGTACCCAAAGAGAATCGATAAAGACCACATTAAGAGCCTTCCACTCCAGAGAGATTCACACCCTGGATGCTGTTGCTGTCCAAGCGCAGGTTTTCTAACAAAATGGAATGCTTGTTGACATTTATTTTTATCTGTTTTAACTTGCTATTTTTATCTGTTATAATCTGCTGCAAAGAGCTTTTAGTTTTATTTAAATTTAGAAGACAAAGTACCATTGAAACACGCTAAAGCTGCTTTCTTATGATTGCAAATGTGTATTTCTACACAATCTTTTTAAACCTTCTAATAAAATCTCAAAACAGAATCTCTTATCTGTGTTGCACAATCACGTCTCCTCACATAATTTCTTCTGCTAATCGGATGGCCTTAAATGTTCAAGACTAAAAGCAGCAAATGTAGTGCTGCCAAAACCTCCCTTCAAGCTTCATCTTATTCCATTCCTGATATGCAGTCTTTGTTAACAACCTGTTGCCTTTTTTGGCCTTTCTAACAGGTAGCTACTGCAGATAAAAAGGTTGTGTGTGTGTGTGTGTGTGTGTGTGTGTGTATGTGTGTGTGTGTGTGTGTGGTGTGTGTGTGGTCAGACATATCACCGAGTCTTAGTGCAGAATTACAGCCAACTTGGATTATATTGATGCTATCCAGACTACTGAAGGTCCAACATTAAACCCGTTAAAATATCCATTCAGCGCAAATGATGAGCACTAAAAAGGTTCTTAAGCACTGTAGAGTATATACAGTTTGAAGCACTTGAGATTCATTTATTAGTACTTGTGTCTGTCAAAAATTTCAAAGCAATAAATAGGTTTAAAAAAAGTTTTGCTCAGTTATTTTGCAAATATGTGTTACTAATATAATACAAAGATAAACAAATTTCAGTGAATGTTTACAGAGTGGATTTAACAAACTTGGACACACTTTTTACTGATTTTTTTTTTTTTTTTTTACATTTCTTACAGCAGCATGCCAGTGGCATGACAAGTGTTCAAATCATATTCACAGGCTGCAAATAAGCATCTGCAGCTTCCACAGTCTTAAAAGGCTTAGTGCAACCTTTCCTTCCTCTCTTTGTGTTTACCCTCTGTTTATTTGTCCCTAAGGACCACCATCAGGCTTCTATCATGACAGCATTTTAAAAGACAACTGGCAGGATGGACAGTGCAACCTCGAAAGTATGTAATACACAACTTCATAAAATTAAGCTATTCATTTACATGATTTATACTTACACACTTCTCTACTTCTAAGCCCCATCAGCTGCTTTAAAAGCAGCTCACCTTTGGAAAACTGAAATGCAGCATAAAACAGAAAGAGGGCGCTGTATTTCCAGAACGCGCTGTCTTCAGCTAAATGTGATAATGTGCTATGAAGAGTATATGTGCACAGACACCATGTCTCAACACTGTCTGCAATTGTCTTACCAGTGGGTGGTCTTTAGTGTTTATTTATACACAAAAAAGCTTTTAGAGCAGATATGGTTTTTAGATTACAATAATTTGGACTGAGATACAAGCACAAATGCAAACAAGCACTTGGTGCCATGGAATGTTACCGCATACAAAACAGGAATACCTCGTGAAAGGTATGATACATCACAAAGAAGCATGCACAAACACAGTGACAGACAAGTATTTGCATGTTTAATGCCAACACAAATTATAGCCACAGTAATAATGTCTCTATAAAATGCCAAGGTGAGACAAGCGCAACGAGGAGTCACTCTGTTCTTAAACGCCTTCGCCTTTTCCAGTTCTGTGGTGATTCATCGCGTCCGACAGCAAACACTGGCCTTCGAAGTTGTCCTGAATGCAAACACTGTTCTCTGTAATCAGCAACCTTGCAATAATGCGAGCAGCTACCCTGTTACTGGCACTGCTCACCATTCTCATGAATGCACCATGACAACAGCATAGAGAAGCACTTGAAAAGACCACTCACATAAGCCTTTAAATGCCACTGCACATTGCAACATGCAATCTTAAAAAAAAAGCACATACTGAAAGAGCCATGTTGGGAGGAAGAGATTTGAAAGGTTCAAAAAGTGTGTGTTTAAGTGTCATGAAGGAGAAGCTACAGCTCGACCTCCGCTTACCTGACCTCACATGAGAGAATGACACAGATTGTTCTGTCAGGAAAGAGTAAAATATGACAGAGGGAAACCATGTCAATGTGGCTCAAAACAAAGGAAGGAAGGGCATGAGAAGTCAGCCTGGAATACCACAAGGTCAGGGAATTCCCTCTGACTGATTACAGGGAGTGTAAACTGTGAGATGTTGTCACTGACATAATTTAAGTGTTATTAATTTTATAGATAATACTGCACATCTAACACGGACTTTCTGATCAGTTTCAGCAAGACTGTGTCTATGGTATGATCACAAATACCATTTGTTTTAGAACACAAATTTCCCAAAAGAACCCTAACTGACAATAATACAAACATTTCCTGCAACACTCCCAATTCACAGCATAAAAACATGGCCCCCATCCTGTTGCTCACTGGATTTTTCTGCCTGGAAGTGCAGGAACTTGCATTTTTCCTTTTAAACAGAACACATGCTAACCCTAACTCTGCCTGCAGATTTACTGCACCGTGTGTGAGTGTGTGTATTGTTTCACAAGGATTACACATAAATCAATGAATATAAAACACAACTGTCAGAAGATGAGACACTGATGTATTAATCAAGTTAATCCAACTCTGTGCGGAAGAAAGCAAGCATCCATCCTGGTTTATGTCAGAAGCTCACAGAAGCTCACTGTACTGTCAAACTTATATCACTTTCCACTGCAAAATACATAATCTCCTTTCATTCTAACTTTCAGAGATATTAAGTGACTATTTTCTGTCTCTCATTTACTTTAATTAAACATATTTGAGGGATTACAAAGTACCTGTAACTCCACACCTGTACAATTCATAGAAAAAGTGCAAATATTTCTCCATCATTACCATCGCCACCAAAACACATGTGATAGCAGGCCTAGGGTTAATTAAACTGACTCTTCTGATTACCTGAGTAAAGTCTAGGAGTTTAGTCTGGTTCTTGCCATAGGTGAAACTGGAGCAACACGTGTGCATAACTAGTTCTGAGAGGGAAAGCCTGACTGGTCAGATTTGGAAAAATGTAACTATGGTGAGGAGCAGGGTGATGACAACAGAAACACAGACTGATAAAAGGTGTTGCTGGTCATTCCTTCACGCTGTTCTAAACAATCACTCTTGGCAGCACCGGGGTAACTGTACAGCTACACGTCAAGAGGCACAACAAGACAATACTGAGAACCATTTTGCATGGTGCATTTGCATGCCAAATTTCAGAGCCTACATTACTCACAAAATTGTTTTAGGATTTGTCTATATAGTCAAGTCAGTGACACAGGCCACCATCCGTGGCAAGAATAAATCGTACCAGTTACCGCACAGGAAGGAACAGCTCATTCATTCTGTCAGCTTGATTTTCTGTATAACTATTCAAACAAATGACCAATGTTTGTTTCCTGTAGAGAAACACGATCTTTGCTCTCAGTCACAGACACCTCCTAAAATCATTGAAAATCAAAATCAGAAGCTGGAAATACCTTTGAGTGATGCAATCTCGCTTTGGATCGACCTGTACGTCTCCATTTTTCGCCTCCTTGCAAAGAGCAATATTACCTGTTGTTAATATTGACGTTGAAGCTGAAATAATTTTTGTTGAAGCCTGATATTTTAGTTTTTTCTGTCTCTGTGAGAATCCACAGGTTGTGGTTCCTGTGTTGCACCATGTGCATGTGCTCACTCACAACAGCTCATGGTTTCCCTCTTTTACACATGCACACACAAACAAATACATGGCTCCGCCTCCTTTACCCCTTCATTTTCTTAAAACCTGTCAGTCTTTTGCTGTGAAAATTCACAACACAAATAACAACACTATAGAATTAGAGAAGAACATCCCAAAAAATAGATCGAAGTATGTGTACCACTCCCAAGTATTTACATGTTTTCATACCCTAATACGTTCAATAAATCCAACATTTTAAGGGGCATCCATCCAAAGAGACAAATGGATTTGTTATCCAACTCAACACTACATTTAGAGTTCTGGAGGTAAACAGACTTCCAGACAGTCAGTATAATAGAAGGAAATGGAGGCCTCTTCAATGAAAACAAGTATGCTTTCAGAACTATATACAGGTCACAAATATTTACACATGCAATAAAATACTGTATGGAGTTTCATTTTAATACAAATGGTGGCAGACATGCACAGAAGCTGTCAACTGATATTAATTTATGTTTTGTTTTTTATTTATTATGAAAAAATGACAACTCAGTGTTGCAGCGATTGATGCAGCATGTGTGTCCCCTGTAAATTCCTGCCTCTCACCTGTAACCACTGAGGAAGGGACTTAAAAACTGGTTTGTGGACTTCACCCACTTGTTCACCTTTAAACCTCATCATCTTGAACAATACTCAGCTAAAATACACATCAACATGTAATGAATATAAATTGCTTAATTGTCTTGAATATTATCAGGATTGTTCGGAACATAGCCTTCTGAATTGTAGATACTCCTGTATACTTGTAGATACTCCTTTAATCAATATTCATGTCAATCAAATGCCTTCATGCAATTCTTGGCACCTAATTGTGCAGTATTATGTAAATTACATATGTTATATGTAAAGTTTTACTCAAAATCATACTAGTTGTGAATATTCTTTATTATTGCAATATTTAGACACATTTGCAGAAGTGAGCAGAAAATAGCAATGGGAGGTTTGTCTCAAAAATAAATGTGGACCAATCCAGGACTATTTTCAGACAAAAAGCCTTTTTTGTTTCAACAGTCTGGGTGACTTAATCCATCACTGGTTAAACCTCCTTGCTTTCCAGCAGTAGCAGTGTCTGGGCAAAGCGGCAGGAAGTGGATTAGAACATATACCATCAACACAAAATAAATTATGTCAAATCAGCCCATCCTCTGGTAATCACTTTGTATGAGTGTAGCCAACAGTCGGCCTCCATGTAGAGCTATTATTTGACTTAGGTCTTCTCTCACACGTAATAAAATACGGAGGAAATAGCTGACATGTTTTTGGCAGCAAGGGAAACGGAAGCCTAGTGTTTCGCTCAGCCAAAGAGAAATCAATCATATTGTGCGTGTGTGGTTTGTGGAAGTGCTTGTAACAGCCGTCGACAACTTCTTGAGAGCTTGTTTTGTGCCCAACTTATGCGACAGTGACTCACATGCATGCAGAATTACAGATGGATCCAGCTGTGTGTTTGGGTAACGTCAGGACAACTCTGGAAGAGGGCCTCACTCGTTCAGAGTTCGACTCCCACTCAGACAACCAGACAAAGCAGGCAAAGAAGTGAGGACTTGCTGGCAATTGATAAGTTTAAGTGCCTCTATACAAATACAGCAAAATAGGGAAGTAACAAAAGCAGGGAGAAAAGGCCAACACCGGCTGCACAAAATGCACACATGGAAATTAAAATTACTATAATAAGCACTCAAATACTTCGACTGATGATGTTAATAGCTGTGCATTTGGATTGTGCAGATGCTGCTGTTGTTGTAAACCAGACCACAAACACCCACTGCCCTGCTCAAGGTTACAGAGACAAAAGTCTGAACCAATTGCAGTGTCTCATAACTCAGTGGTGAAGGAAATGGAGTTATGAGGTGCTGGGCTTTTGTTAGGAGTTAGTCCAGGTTGAAGCTAAGGTATGTGCTTCTGCGACTTTTGACTTAGGACAGGATCCACCAAACAAAACAGAGTTTATAACCAGTTGGACAGACGGCAGTCTGCTGAGGTTTATTTGTTAAGGTTTGAGAATTCTCCCAGCACCTTAGCGTTAGAGGTTCTATAGACCTCCAAGCATAAAAATGTCTGGCCCTGCAATGCAGTGCTAATTATGCAGAGTGTGACAAGCTTTTAAGCTCATTTATAGCGTAACTAAAAATGATTATTTGCTATAGTTTAATACAGCTGATACAGTACAATAGCTACTCTCTCTTGCCATGAATAAGGACACGGGTGTTGTTCTTAATCTGGGCTGCAGATGCAGTATTACCTTCTCTTTTCATGTCAGTAACAGATGAGTCACCGAGGCTGTTGTGGTGTGAAAACCTGGCTGGATATGAGACTTTTCTGGAGCTAATGTGAATGATCTGGATCTTGCCGGCAAACTTGCAGTGGAGTAAAAGTGACAGTATCTTAACCGCAATAGAAGTTGCAGACATTTAGTACATTTTTTTTTCCAAGCACAGATATAATTGTCAAACACAAATGAAGCAATATAAAAGGTGAACTTTTCAGGTTCACCAGATTTGATTGTTAAAATACCTCACAAATAATAATTGCAACTTTTTTCTTTGTATTTAAAAAAAACAATGGATGGAAAGAAAAGATGATAAAAAGTGGCAGACACAAAGGTTGGGAAGTAGAGATGAAACTGCTCCAACTTTGTCAATTTCTATTGCCGTCAGGTGTTTACTGTTCCACATAAAAACTGCTCCTGGCTCAGCTCTGTTATCTGGTAGTCCCGCTGTTTAAGTCCAGACAAAACATTCCTTCTGTCTGAGGTCACCCAGTCGCTCAAATCTCCCTGGGCAGCAGTCAGCAGGAGAGCAGCCTCACTGCTGAGGGAGGCAGTCTTCGTGTTAGTATGTGTTAGAACAGCTAGCCCGAGGGGCCGAAAACTGATGGCCGCAGCCTGCTGCTCAGCCGTATATGGAGACAAATCTTATCAGTTTTGCAATCAAGTCATTTACATTGTTCTGATTTGTGCTGAATTTACTCGCAAGCGTGTCAAAGTTCTTTGTGTATACAAATAAAAGGAATTTTTCTATGTTGACAGGCAAACATCACACAGCTGTTAAAACTGTAACAGGGGGCAAATTTTCCTACCAAACTGATATCTGCAAGGCTGGTGAGGAATTCTGGGAATCGAGGGAGAGGAAACAATGCTAGGAGAAAATAACCCTTGAAGATTTCTGCCCACACCCCACCCTCAAAGACTGGGTCCCAAAGGGGCCTTTAACTTTTGCGAGGTCACTCCCGACAAAGGTGGACACCAGAAGGTCCTGATACAAGTTTCTGTCCACCACCCACACTGGTACTCATTGTCTTTTACTCGAGAAGCCAGAGATGAACTATCACAGTTTTATTTAGACCTCAGTCATCAGATTGTAGGACTGGTCTAGATTTCCTGTTGAAAAATCTGCTCACCACTGAAATCCATTTATCACTGTTATTAACTGTCATGCCTGTTATGTGGACAAAGCTCCACTAGAGGCTGTAAGGTCAAAATAGCTCAGACAATATGAGGAGCAAAAAGAAATGCAAAATAAATTCTATGATCTTTACTACAGGCAGGAACAATATAGGAGAAGGTTTTAAAGAAATATTTGAATCATAATAAAACTGACTACCCTTCAGGGGCCGGCACACTAGATGTTCACATGAGACTGGAAACATGGTCTTTGCCAAATGATACCTTCCATGAACTTTAAGGAAAAAGTAGGTTAAGCTGGAAGTTCTGGACAAATCCAAAGTCAAAGATGGAAAAGCTGGACATTGCTGTAAGCTCTCATCACTGTTGGGGTTGTTGGGACTTGGCATTGCCACCAATCTTGGCTGATGTGGTCAACAGTTTTGTGCATGTTTTGGACAAGGAAATGAAAATCGACCAAAGCAACATACTTTTAATTTAATAGTTATTTATCAAGAAAGATAATAATTGTTTATCTATCCAGACACCCACACTGACAGCAGACATTCTATTTAAACGCCCTGTTGAGGGTGAAACACAACAATGCAGAGTGACATAAAAATGTATTCTGTTTTTGCTCACGAGAACCCAGCCTACTTCCTGTCCTCCCTCAAGTGCCTCATCATGTCTCTATGACGTCTGACAAAAAATTTGCCAAAGGCTGGCCACAGGTCACAGAGCCTGTCTCTGAGGATGGGGCGCTGGGACATTTGGGTTTTCCCAGCACTGCAGCATCATGTGTCTGTCACTTTTCTTGCACAAAATCCTGCAATCTACTGCCTCCTACTGTTTAGGTTCATAAATGTGTTTAAACCTGACAGGCACTGCAGTACCTCAGCATACTTATTAGTAGATATATGTTGTATATTTAAGGCATTTTTTATTCTGATGAAGAAATATGCACACTTAAGC
The DNA here is from genome assembly GCA_015343265.1 of Pao palembangensis. Lineage (NCBI taxonomy): Eukaryota > Metazoa > Chordata > Actinopteri > Tetraodontiformes > Tetraodontidae > Pao > Pao palembangensis. Next base: position 9,768,599 of record CM027088.1, read on the forward strand.
TTTCCTCCCAACATCTATGATATACAGGACTGTTGTAAAAGTCATCCTGAACTGCCCTTGACACAACTTGCAACTGAGTATGAAAGCTCCCTCATGATCATCACTCCTGACCTTCAACTTTGAATTCATGGTATGAATCTAAAAGGCTAAAGATGAATGATGTAACCCAGAGGTCGCGGCATTCCATGGCCTCATATAAGGCCGAATGGTCGTGCCAGATATCCACTTTGTTTGTCTTTCCTTAACTGTGATATCAGCTGTAAAAACAGAGACAAAGAAAGGTAAAATATTGCATATTCTGGGTCTTTCCAGGCAACGCACACTTCTGTCAGGTATTTTAAATGCATATTCCAAACAGATTAAAGTTCGCCAAGAGTGCCCGAAGCCCATTCTTAGGCATTTCCTGAAATAGCAATACAGTTTCCAGTGGTACAGGAAGACCAGAATTAGCACAAATTTGAACTCTGAAATAACAAAACAAACAGGACAGTTTTTCTGCAGTTGTTGTATGACGTGTGGTTGGACAGAAAATAGGTACACCCACATGGTTCAATGGACACATGAACACACTGGAATTCCCGTTTAGATTTAGAGCAGCCTATCACCTCAGAGGATACTTTATCTATGAATCAGCCAGGCCTTTTTTGTAACACCAGGTTACGCAGCCCTTTTTGGTGAAACCGTGGAGCTGGCCACACCATTTAGGGTCATCTTTATGAGTACATCTTCTGTCAAAAGCAGAAGATAATACGTTCGTGCAAGGCATTTGGAAAGGCTAACAAGCTTTACTGCTCCGTCTTTGGTACCTCAGACCAGAAGAGATTAAGTGATCTTCTAACATAGGAGAATGAGATATTCCTCCTGCATAATTGTGGGAACTTCACAAAGAACTTGAGTGTATTTCGGCTTTGTGTATGTGCATGTGTGTGTGCGGGCACGTGGGTCACATTCCCCCCATTTTCAGCTGTGCGGGGTGACTTGCTTCAACATTCCCAGCCTGTGTGGTGGCTGTCACAGAGGCTGGCACCATTTGCCCCGAATTCCACTAACCAGCAATAAAGTCATAACTTTTTTGCTTTCAGGAAAGGACAGGGCTGGTATTGGAAAAGGATGACAATGCCATAAAGGCAAGATCATGTTCTTTACTCCCTGCTAATAGCAAATGTCAGATCATGTGCAAAAGGGGGGATTTCCATTATTACTCACTCAGTGGCTAATAAATATAAAGTCTATTTAAGTCTCATTGGTAAGTAGTGCTTCCACTTTGCTCTGGCATCCAGATCCTGGATGGAATTTAGCAGTAACAAAGTTGCTCCAGCTATCAAAAAAGATGTTGTCCTCCCTCAACAGTGTTCCTTCACGCTTGACAAAAAGGTTGCTTTTATTTCAAGTCACCATGACACAGAAGCTGCATGAAATACTGTAAAAACATCTGAGATCTCCCTCCTCACATCAGCATCTGCAAAATTTGACATCTATTTGACTGTTTTCTTACACTGTACTCAGGGTTTGAATGTAGCCGTTCCTTCTTTTACATTAGTCATTTTTAGAAAAAACTGAAAAAAAAAACATAAAAAGTTGAAACAATAAAATGAGAGGTAGTCTGCAGCTTTATCTTTAGGTCAAACGCTGCCTTCCTGACACAACATAAAAAGACCTAAAGCTGCCATTGTACTATGAAAATACCATAAATACTACAGTGGCAGAAGTTAAAAAAAAAAAAAACACTTGTGGGTGGGTTTCACAAAGGTTTCTATGAGATACTGATTTTGTTATCAAACAAAATAGTAAAACTGTAGTCAAATTAAACATGTTATCAGACCGAAATTATACTTAAAAAGTAACCAAACCATCTTAATATTAATTAGATTAAGTTTATGGTTCTTTTGAAATACTAAGCTGCTTTAATTTGAGTCTAATGTGCTGGCAGCAGTGATAGCAAGAGGTTTGATATCTTTACAGCAGTCAGAGATGATTGAGGTTATGTTAAGTGATGTATTTGAATCTTCAACCTATTTTTTTTCCCTCAACCTAATCATGACTCTACGGAGTCGTGAAGCTACAAAGCCAGACAGAAAATAGTGTCAAAGTCCCACCCTTCAGTACAGAGTTCTTTTGTCCAACAGGCCAGGTGTTGCAACCTCATAATATTTCCACACAAATGTAGTTTCCACTCCCTTTTTTCCTCCTCTCAAACAATAGAACCATGTGTCTAAACTCTTGGAAAACACTCACAGAGAAAATCTAAACTTGAAAATACCACAAAGCGGCGAGGCTCAGGACGCAAGTCTGCTCCTGGCGATTGCAGTGAGATCTAAAAGGACAAAAATTGACCTGACAGCTTCCACTGAATCCGCTTCCTTAATGAGTTCTCCAACAATTCAAAACCGAACAAGATGTCAGGAGAAATGGTCACTAGCTGGGTGGCAGACATCTCAATCTACGTGAAAGCTGATATGCATAGCAGATATGCATCTTTATGACTCCACAATGTCAAACAGGCAGGAGCGTGACTTTGACAATGTGAATCTTTTACACACACATGCACGCCTTCCCTCCCTGACACTCTAACAGTAATAAAACACCACAGTTTCAGCCATTAAAGAACCAAGAGCTTCTGTCATGCAAAAAAGTTGGGAAGGCCTGCAGCATCCCTCCAAAGATTCCTCTCTCTCCCTCTCTCTCCCATATAAGGCTGGAAAGGAAACCACAGCCACACTAATCAAGCCTCAGGGTAACCTTTGACATGATTTGTGTTGATCTATCCCAGACAGGATGATGCTGACGCAAAGAAAAACAGCATATAAAAGAGAGAAGTGTTTAGTTTTGTTTGATGTGGTGGATTTAAAATCTGATGCAGAAAAAATGTTACTGGGATTTTCCTGTTGGCACTACCAGTCTGTGAACGCAGATCGGCTACACTGTACTTACAGGAAATGCCCCATGATATCATCCAGTTCAAGATGCATAAACGCCAAGTCAGCGCATTTTCTATTAACGGACAAGTTTCCATGAACATTTCACCCGGCGGTGACGTCTGCGCATGGCTGACCTTGACGACAATTCCGCGCCATGCTGCTAGAGAGAACAAATAAAGGCTGTTTTACTGCAGGTGTACAGGCTAAATAAAAATGTAGATGTTTAACTGTTGTTAACTAGCACATACGACACGGCTTTGTCATCATATTTATTTAAGTTTCACAAGGCTGCACAATGTGCATCAGGTGATCTTTTAGTGCCAGTATCAGATACAGAAGAACTAATTAGTAAACTAAAGCCAGGTATAACTATACACTAAATGACTTAATCTGATTTCAAAAGAAAGTACCATTTCCTTGATTTGAGATAAGAGCAGATTACTGCAGGTTAAAGTTCCAAGACTCATCTGGTCTTTGGATTAACATTCCTCTGGTTCTGGCAAGTAAATGGCAAAAAATAAGATGACAGATCTTCCTCTTCCTCAGCTGACATGACTTCTGGAACTGTTGCAGCAGGAGAGGAAATGAAAAGATTTTTGCCGCTCAAGATCTCATCAGTCACAAGTGTTTGAGGGAAACACGACATGCAGCTTCAAACAGACGCATATGCTGCTCAGGCATGCTAACATATTCATACCCAGCTGCCTCTTTCCTTTGAAAGTGAGTTCATTTACTGTCAAACCTGTGTGACACATCACCTCTAACCTCACAGTAGGATAATCATCTGCTGTCATCTATAAAAATAGAGCTGAACAGAATCATGGTTACATGGCAAAAACAACACAGATCATTCAATATCCACTTTCAGTTTCTCTGAAGGTTAAATAAGCTTATTATTATCATTGAAATCTATATTACTTTTATGAGCCAAGCAAATATTGAATTGAAATTACCGTTAGTAGATGATCACTTACCAGAAATATCCCTTTCAATTGGCCAGTTCAACACAGCTATATTTAGGGGATATTTTAAGCCCCTGGGAGCATAGGACAAGACTTTGCAGGGCACATGCCGGGTAAAGTATGTATAACAGCCGTGTCTGCACACCCTCAGCAGTCCCCCAACATGAACAAGGCAATCCCCCGCTTAGGCTGCCTGGTAATATCAGCTGCTACAGAGCAAATTTTGTTAGGAGACGGCCAGTCCTCTGCCATCCAGCCAATTGCAATTCAGAGGAAGTGACAGCTAGTTCAGGAAAAAAAAAAAAAAAAAACTTTAATTGCATTTTATCCCACTTGGAGAGCATTCTTCCTATGAGAGGAAAAACTGTGCCTGCAAATGTTATAGCTCCATTTATAGTGGAGGGATGAAATTAAATTAAAATTAAAATGAAGGAGTTACAAAAGATTAAAATACAATATGGAGGGCTATTTAAGGCAGGAAGGAAGTGAGGCTGTAGTTGAAATGGCAGCATTAATAGCTTCTATAAATACCAGTGCTATGCTTACCATGACAATGTTAATGTGCAAACGTTTAGCATGTCTGATTCCTATGTCCAAACTGACCGGTGCTAACGTCCACCAAGAATACAGCCACTTGGAGCTGTCAGGCCAGTGAAAACACCAACAAGTTGACCAGCCAATCAAGTTTTTCTTTCAAACAGGAGATTAAGAAAAAATGTTTTTCGTCCATGTCCTGCACCCTTCACACTGTCGTAATAAAGGTTGTCTCTTTTCCCCATAACTGTTCTGCACCAGAGGCATTTAAAGATGCTGTCAGAGAGGGGAGGGCCACTTGTCCTGCAAGCTATAGAAGAGGTCAACAGTGAAGTTTTCAGGATTCCTGGCCAGAGATTTATATAAATTACACATTACACATTCAATCCTAATATGGTTGAGCACACATGTCAAAAACTTGGAATATACAATTGTACAACTGTATTTTTTTTTTATGAAATTCCAAAAAAGGACAGTATAAAGAAGCTATGTTAAATATCACCCATCACGAAAAGTTGCATCACGGAAATGACTACAGGAAACACTCTTATTGGCTGTGTCATCACTGTGCCTTAATAAGGAGAGCAGGACCTCAGAGGAGTACTGACACTGTCAAGTAGGAGCACAGAGGAACGTCTGGAACATAAACACCTGCCACCGAGTTTCTGCTTCCCATTAGCTTGAAACACAGATGTGCACGCTGACAAATACAACCAAGCAAACACATTCTGATGTTTTTGTTTCCCATCAGCCCTTCACCCTTTCCTCAGTGTTGTCGCCAAAAAAACTGCACTGTATTTACACTTGATAAGACTTTCCTTTTTATGTCACAAAGCAATCCATCCTTTGTCCCATGAATTTCCAAGGAAATGCAGTGCAGACATCCACGCTGCAGAGAGAAACCAGGCGTTTTGCATTTACAGCAAATGCCACCACGCATCATTGCAAACCATATGCAAAATGTTTAATTCTGACAAATAGAAGCAAAACAAGAAGTAACAGTGATTCAGCAGACTGTCGGTGCAAACAAAAGAGGAATTAAAAAGTAAAAACTAGGCCAATATTTATAGAGACGCTGTCCTGCTTACTGATGTTCCAAGAAGCACACAGGAGGAAAAGTGAAAAACACACAGACGTGAAACACCTGGACGATGTGTGACAGTCACAGAGATGTGTTGGGATTTTCCCTCACATCTTCAATGCTTTAGAATGCAGACAAGATGATGCACGCGTGTATCATGTCATGCTTCAACAAGGTATGCAGCCTGAAGAGAGGAGACGAAGAGTTCAGAGGAACAGATCTATGGTGTCCATTAACAGCTTGGCCTCGAATGTCCTCTGCTGTGTATGTTTACAGGATAACAATCAGCACACCTCGGTACGATCGCAGGTCAGAGGTCAGTGGAGCAGGACCGTCACCACGCTCACATATCAAAGCGATCCGGTGCTGTAAATCCACTGGCTCCCAGAGCGCATGTTAACAGAGGCATCGTGGGGGAGTGACGGTGAAGATGTGTGTCAATCAATAACACCCTCAGTAGTCAGGTGATGTTCAGCCACTCTGTTCCACTGATATAAAGTGCTCAAAGGAACATGTAAATGGTCACATGTTTGCACCTGCTAACAGATGAACGCTCACCCTCTGCGCACATACACACACCCTCTACTGTCATCACAGCCAATGCACATCCAGACTCACCTTTGTACTTCTCTCTGACATTCTCATACGCCTGGATGAAGTCCTGCTCCTCGGCGTTTGGAGGCAGGTAGGCGGGCTCGTACATGGCCATGCCGGCACTCTCACCCTCTTCTCCTCCTCCTCAGTGTCTCCCCTCTCTGCCTGCGTGTCAGGAGGTGCGTTTGTGTGTGTTTGAGAGGAGCCCGTGTGGTCCTCTTTCTGCTCTCTCAGCTGTGTTGTGAACCCTCAGCAGCTCACAACTTCATTCCTCAACCCAACACTACCTACAACCCTCCTCCTCCTCCTCCTCCTCCTCCTCCTCCTCCCTGCCTTTTCCATACACCCTCCCACTGTCTGGCCATGGTACTCTAATATAATGTCAGGCCCCTCCTCTTAAAGCCATACAGCCTGGGTCGTCTCTCGCTCTCTCTCTCTCTCTCTCTCACACACACACACACACACACACACACACAATCTGCTGTTTGCCAAGCACAAGCACAGCAGCGTGAACTCAGTCTGACAACATGAATCCTTCCAGTAACTCTTTAAATTCAGTAAACTTCAGAAAATCGTCAATCATGTGACTCCTCTCACAAAAATCTGTCCATTTTTCTTCAGCACAAAGGCTAGCAGATATCTACAGATAGCTGGACTGGGCGTCAGATAAGTTGACAGAGAACAAGCCAGTCCTTGACTGCTGTTGGTGTTAACCTGGTGAGTTATTATCAACAAAAGCAGCCACTGAACTTTTTAAACACAATTTCAGAAGTTAAAGTCCATCAGAATGCTTTCATATCCCTGTACACATTAAAAAAAGATAAATAGTGTGCCTCTATTTATTCCTTTGGCTTTATAACATTCTATTTCCAAATTTAGTCATCAACAAAGGGCAGAAGCCACCTGCTATAGGGTATAATGTCCTGACAAGATGTTATTTATTATATGATCTGGTTAGCTGGTGCTGTGCTGCTGACCTTCTGCGCTCACGAAGGGTCACTAAATATTCAACAAATTAGACAGCTTACAGTGCGGACCGCTGACTAAAAATTAAAGCCTTTTTCCTTTTTGATCCCTGTGCACAACCTCTTTTTGCTAGTAAAGTCGCATGACACATATTAAATGCATCTGACGTGCAAATTCTGGAAAAGAATAGCCTGTAACTATCCAAACAGCTTCTCTGCTGTCATGAGGAATATTAAAGATGTGGATAATAAACAACCCCTGCTTCACAGCCACGGCAGCATCAAAAATAATGTCAGGTACAATTTAATGGCGTGCCTCATTTAAAAAGGATGAAATGATAGTGAAAGTTAAAGAAATAGTATCTCTCTCCATTTCCACCATGCTGCAACCTGACATCTGAAAGGGAAAATCCCTCCAACTCAATCTTAAAATCAGAAATTACTTTGACCTCAACAATTTTCCAGAGAGGAAACCTGATAAATCTGATCCAAAACCCTGCCTTTTGATGTTGCCACTCCCCTTTCAAACAGGAAGCAGAGGCAGAAACACACAAGGGCATGTGAGGAAACCAACATGTTTACATGAATAAAATTCTACAGCGGCTATCTGAACGACTCTTATTATTTTAAAAAAGATTCAAGAGATGGAGTATTCCAGGGTGTGTTACAATGTTGGAAAGTTTATATATCTTGTAAAACAAGGAGAGAAGAAAGGATTGATCTATAAGAGATAAAAATACAGAGAGCATTTCCAGCTCTTAGGTGGTCTCAGGTGGTCTTCTGAGCCAATGATGGCGCAACAGTTTATTTTACACTCTTCCACAGCCTCATGTGACTGTGAGATCAGTGACTGCTGAGTAATGTGTGGGAACTAACTGGAAGCTAAATGCTTAGCACCTCAGTCATGATTAATACTTGCTGACATGTATCTCTCTCTGCTATAAACATCTCAGTAGTGACATTCGAGTGATAATTTCAAACAGGACACTCACTGGATAATTATGGTTTGGCACCACAACCTAACAGCTGGAGTGCCAAATCTGGCTTCACATTATCTGATTATTCATTTAAGCTATAAGGCTTTAAACAGCCAATGAGTGCATGACTAAGGCGAGTCTGTTTAAAAAAAAAAAAAAAAAAAAAAAAAGAACATGAATCTTCCTCAATACTCATTCACTCTAGCACACTTTTCACATCATTTAAATGTGTGTGTTCTTATATTTACAGATGTATTGTCACAAGATGATATCAGACCGTGATTAACTGTTCAGAAGAACCTTTATGATATGGGATTGAATTCCATGAGGCCTAAATTGGAGACATGTCCTCACCTCTTCAAACACCCAGTCTGGAGGCTGACACATTTCCCCATCAGGGATCTCTGGATACTGTTACATAGAGCAATAACATGGCAAAGCTGTTGGAACAACAGAAAATTAAGCAGAAGTGCATGCTTTTAAACTGGGTTTTGCTCTCTCCAATGGCTTCAATCACTTAGCTAAAACCACAGCAAAGTGCCAAGGGTTAAAACAAAAAAAATGAAGTGTTTCCCTTCTTTTGCCGGTAACTGACCTCTTTTGCCACGGTTCATTTACAGAATTACCAAAACTGGTGGTGACTTTCAGCATTCCTTCAAAATGCTGCCCAAAGTGGCAGAGGTCTAAGGGTCAGGGGTGAGGTGGGGATGTCAATAAAATTTCTCAGGGATCATAAAAACTGCTGAAAAAAACATTTTCTCTTCTGCACCAGGGGCACAAGAGTCGACTTTATAACCTCTGCTATTTGAAAGGGGTGTGGGAAATGAAGCACATTTTCCAGGAAGGACTCCCCTTCATGAAGTGTGCTTCAGTTTACTGTAGCTTTTTTGACACGCAGCGCCATCTATTGACCAAATGTTGCAATAAATTCTAGCAGAGACTCAAAACCTGTTTTTATACGCTGGCATTGAGAAGCCCGATTTACCTTGAAGGTTATGTCTAAGAACACCACCATTGAAATCTCAGGACAACCTTTACAAATGATAATGAATAATATGTTTATAAATGAAAGTAACTGATTCAGAATAAGAATAAAATACAATGCAAAAATGCCAATGTATGCTGAGTGTCATGTTTCTGTGTTTGTGTGCATGCGTGTGTGTGTGCGTTTGTGTGTCTGTGCAGCATCAGTATCAGATCATAGCCTCTCTGTGATGAATAATTGAGGAGGAGTCTGCAGGGATGTTGGCTAAACTCAAGCATAACTTTAGAAAACACACACAAACACATGCAACCTACGAACTTACAAAAGAAATTACAAGGAAACTTTTGAATATGACCAACAACTGTAATTCTCTGAAATTTAAACTGGAACCAGTTGGACTGTGGGTACTACAGAAGGAAAACTCATTCTGGAAGTCTGTGAGCTCTAATCCATGAAACTGTTTTCCTCACATCGCCTGAGGTTTAATAATCTGTTTTATCTACACCTTACTCTACGGATGTATTATTAATCAACCATGTAGGTCTGAAGCTGCTGTATAGTCACAACTGATGCTTTAACAGACTGTTGCAGGATGCCTGACCTTTCTCTGAGCTCCTTTCCCAAGCCTGAGTCACAAGAATGATGTTTATTCATCTACTGAGTGTTCTGCAGTGTTATGTTAATTAAACATGATATAAAACACCATCAATAATATATAGATTATAAGGATTTAAATGTCACAACACTACTTCACAAGAATTATACTGTCTAAAGATATAGGTCTTAATAATGGTAACATCAATTCATTACATAACTCTCAATTTAGGGTCTTTATACCTCTTTAAGCCTTTTAAATGTCACAGATAATCAAAGCAAAAATGGTTTATGTTCTTACTATAGTCAGCCACAAGAGGGCACTCAAAGCTAAGCAGACCTGGGCATCAAGTTAAATACGCGTATTTAGATGAGAGAAGGATACCAGTGTCGGCTACAGTGACACTCCAGGAGTAAATAAAGATACTATGAAATCTCTGCTGCAACAGCATAATAACAATATGCTTTTCTTCCTGAAGAAGACACTGGCGTCTGCCTCAACCTTAGCCTCAGGCAGTCAGCAGAGTCCACAAAAAAAGCCCTTCCTTACACTGCTGACACAGCTTGCCAATTCCTCCTTGTGGACAGAGGAAGATAGGTGGAGGATGTAAAGTCTTGCTAAGGTTGTGTAAACTTCCTTTAGTCTGGCAGGAGCCTAGCATTCTGACACAAACGCCATCAAAGTCTCATTGTGCTAAATTTGTCAAAGTGGCAGTTAGCATGATGCAGGACATACTGTCCTGACTTAACAATCGAACACAGTATTTTAGAAACTAGTTAGTCACCCTTGAAGGAAAGCATGAATATATCAAGAGTGAAATGAGATATAAGTATTGATAACAAACTCCTGTGAGTGACTGATTATATCAGTCAGTTTTATGTGAGGCCGTGAGGCACAAACACATATGAGCCGGCGGTGATGAGCACATCAGAGTCAAGGAAATACTAGCCCAGAACGTAAATAAATAATGTTTCCTACATTCTCAGAGTTGGACTGAACAGGATCCAAGCCTATTGTTTGAGCAGAAAGGACCACACCTCTCACTGCTGCTTCCTTGCCTTAATATACACAGCATATCCTGCCTGCATGGCTATCATCATTTATATTAATATATACACAACTTTTAAAATATATTAATATTTAAAAGTATGCAAAACTTCATTATGTAGCCCGGACACTACAGATGTACTGTTTAGCACGTCCCACCTGCAATGCGAATCACAGCCCTCTCAGCTGGATCCAGGACCTCCCCAGAGGTTGACTTGGAGCGCTTGATCCTCTGGTGCTTGGACAAGTTCCAGGGCAGGGTGTCTCCGCGACAGGGGGCACCGATCTGCTCCTCAGAGCACTCCTCCTGGGTCTGATCCTCATGTCTGTTTTTGCGTGACGCCATTGATTTTATTTCTAAAACAATTACAAGACAGACACACAGGCTGGTTTTAAAGTGGAGGTCTGCACCACAGTGATTTATTTCATCCTACAAGCTCCTGAGAATGTAGTCCCCTGTAATGGAGGTATTGCTTATCAATACCATGTTTGTGTGAGAGCAGTAAAGTCTGCAATTGATGTATAAAAGCACATATGCGGTGCACTGAAACAAATGATATAACACATTCTTTTGTACTGAATAAAGTAATGTAATTTCTGGTGCTCAGATGCATCTGAAATAATGCAAATGCTAAATACTTGTAGTCAAGTATGAAGTTAATTGTTAAGCCACAAAATTTAAGATCAGTTTTAGCTAAATAGCAAATGAGTCTTTACTAAAGTAGCTACTGTGTTTGAGCCAGCCTTCAAATGTTTGCCTGGTCTGGATATGGATGTCAAGATTAAATGCAAAATATTTTAAAGCGAGGGTGTGATATGATGCAAAGCCTGGAGCTGGACACATGATAACAACACATAAAGACCTTAAACGGTTTCAATGTAAAACTAACTGTTCGTATTACATCATTGTGTATTTTTTTTTTTTTTTTTAACTCTTATCTGGACTTTGGTCAGAGCTGGAGCCGAGGTAGGGGAAACAATTCACTTCAAATTAGAAACAAGGACAGCAAAAGTCTGAAAATGTGAAATTGAATGTGGGCATGAGCATTTAATACAACTGTTACTATTAGTATTCAGTAAAATCCGACTATGGCTGATATCTGTTGTAGAAAATGCAACTTTCTGGAGCAACAATTTTGGCCACCGCTTTTCAGTGTAACATATTAACTTTCTGTCAGCATAATTAATCCCAGAGTGCCTTGGACACACACTAGCTCATGAGATACAGCACCTAAGAATCTGTGAGATGTTGAATAGTTTGAGCTAGTAAATATTCTTGTAGCTAATGTTCTCACAGAGGCACACCCACTGCACCTTCAAGGACCTGAACTATGGCACCAAAATGATAACAAAAGTACAAATAGAATGTACAATCTGCATTGACATTATCAAACAAAGTCCATCTTATTTATAGTTATACTGTACAGAAGACTTCACAGGAACTAAAGTGCTGCTATCACAGTAATTTAGTAAAGCACTGGCTAACAAATTAGATAATCTCAAAGTGTGATCCGCCCATCCCCACATCTAAGGAATAAGACCCCTTTAGCATCTGTCTGCTGAGGCTGTTTCCAGAATCAAAAAAGTGCTAGTGACAGTTACAGAATAAAGGGGATATGTTTTTTGCTTTTTTTTCCTCCAGTTTGGATGGTCTGATTCAGTGATATAAGCTAGGCTACATGTCCTACACCGTTTAAACCACAGCAGCCTGCAACGTCCCACCGGTGGGCTAATACACAACACCGGAGTTATGCCGCAATGTATGGAAGGAAGGATGACACCGGGAGCAAATTTTCAGCGTTTTCTTACCTTAATCCTCTGCTGAATCGGGACGGAGAAGAGTGTCAGTGAGCCATGGGGGCATGTGCCGGCGCTTCAGTCTGCGTCCTGCAGATTACTGCCAACCAAAACCAAGTCCTGTGTGTGTGTGTGTGTGTGTGTGTGTGTGTGTGTGTGTGTGTGTGTGTGTGTGTGTGTGTGTGTGTGTGTGTGTGTGTGTGTGTGTGTGGAGGACGAAAGTCCGCAGTCATGGTTTGCGTTTGTTTCTCATTCGAAATCTCACTGGGATGTCATTTGAATTGTGCAATAATTCATGAGACACAACAACCCGGAGAGCGTTTGAAGATATCGATGTTTTTTTTGTTTTTTTTTTTTTGTTTTGTTTTGTTTTGTTTTGTTTTGTTTTTCTGCGGCTGGTGTGAAGGTGCTGCCACTGTGAAAACGCTGCATGGCTCAGTGTTCGATTAGTATGCCTGCTCGTCCCGGGCAGGTGTTGTGCCGTTTTATGCACCCGTGCCGTGAAATGCACCCGTTAACGTTCACTATTAAAGTGTCATCTGCATGAAACTCACTCTAGTAACACATACTAGTCCCATCTCCATACAGTGAAAAGCATTTGATGATGGGATCAACAGGAAATAAAAATGCGAGGGGGTGCTTTTCAAGACAGTGCAGATGTTCCACTTGCCATGATACCCCCACTTATCAGCATCAGTACTGTAAGCTTGTTTATAAGAGTTGATGCTGCGGAGAAAGACACCACTTTCAAGAAATTATTACTTATCATAATGGATCCGCTATTATATCAAGCGCATTTCACGGCAAGTAGAACAGGGGATAAAATTCACGGCAGTGGGGCATAACACCGGCACAAAAAGCTGGAAGACGAAACATAAATATGGTTACACACTCAGGATTATCGGAAGTAAATGAGGTAAATAATTATTCAACACCTGGTTAAAAAAAATAAAATCCACATTTAATTGCTCCTCGCAGGGGCCAGAAGTTCTAAAATTAACAACAAAAGTCAGACAGACATGTGAAGCAGAAACAATTCCCGAGAAGAACTCTAAAGCTGCAAGAAAGATAACGTCTCTTCCCAGAGACACTCCCTACTCAGTTTCACTTCATTACTTACCTAAATCTGAATTCCCAGAATCCAAGGTTAATATTTTAGGTTCATTTGTAACAAACACAGGCCAGATGTTTGTTCTGCTGTCCCATCGACGACTGATGCCTCTGTCATTAATGATGCGTGATTAATGTCTCTGAATACTTCTTCCAGTCACACTCCAGATATATTCGATGGCTGTCCTCCACTCACCTCTGCTTCACAACAACAATTCCCCATCTCGCCAGTGACAAATGTCTCTTTAATGCCCCATAGACCGATGAGAAATGTCCAACACTGTATATGCAGATGTCTCTAACTGACCTGGACAGCTTGTGAGTCAATTTGGCCTTGAGGAAAGGGGATTATCTATTTAGGCGTGCACGTGTATGAAGTACAGGTGATTGTGTCAGAAATCAAATCCTGAGCTGGAAAAAATATACAGCAGATTAAATGTGAGTATATTACTGAGAATATATGTTTGTTATTTTTTAATAAATCATAAGACAGCAAAACGTCTAATTTGCGTTATGTACTGGGTATTGGGATAAAACGTGTGTAACAGCGTCCTCTGGTGGGAAACTGATGGTTTATTTGCAAACTGCCTTTTGCTATTTTTATAAATACCAATTATTTATCAGTTAGTATTTCTGAATGTTTTTGCAATGATCACGCAGACGATATCACGTAGGTGTGATATCACATATATATATATGTTATTATTACATATACAAAATAGCGGTCTACTTTAATAAAAGCTTTAGAGGTTGAACGGGCAATATCATTTATATTCTCTGTGGAATATGATTAAATTAAAATCAGTGAGAATTATGGAAAAGGTCTCATTTAATAATGTCAACCCAGAGGTGATGCTGCAAAAATGTACTTGCACTCAGTGATTCTTAGTCACTTCCAACTATTGCCTAACCAGCTGGTCCCAGGCTGGTCAGAGTGCAAAAAAAACATTGGAAGTTTTATACAAACAAGCAATTAAAATTATGGATAAAAAACCTAGGCACTATCATCATTGTGCAATTTAAAAAATATATAGTGTTTTAAACTGGGACAGTCTTCATACATTTGCAGATCTAAATTTGATTTATAAAGTACTGCAAGATTTGGCTCCAGATCCTCTGGCAGAGTTCACCAGCCAAAGAAACAGCTCTGAGCATGTCACTTGAGGCTTTGTCAGAGGTGACTGTTTCATTACTCCTCGCAGGAGCACTTTCAGTAAGTCAGCTTGGTCAGTGAGGAGAGCTACCGAGTGGAACTGAATACCTGAGGAGTTTAAACTGCTTACCACGTACAAGGCCTTCACAAAAAAATTGAAAATGTGGCCTATCAACAGCTACAACTGCCAACATTAAAAGACAAGTCTGTTGTGATGTTCTGATGCTGTGATTAAATCATATGTTGTGATGTATTATTCTCTCTTAATTGTATAGTAAGTGTTTGAATATGTATCTTGTATTATATTGTATAGGTATTGTGTGCTCTGTGCTTCCTTAACAGTTTTGTTATGTATTTGTCATTTGTTACATTAACGCTTTTTCAAGTATCTAACTACGCTATTCTCTTTTGTAAATGGATTTTATTGCTTTTTACATCATGGCCAGGGGACTACGGGTGAAAACTAGCCTTTTGGCAAAATCTGGATTTTTTAACCATCTGTAATCATGTGTTTTATGAAATTGTATTGTCCCCTTTTGAATAAACTAAGACTAAGACTAAGTCCACCTACAAGCTGTTTCAAAACAGAAAAAAACTGCCCTCTAGTGGAGATGTAAATAAATTATATATTTGCAACAGGCAAGGAGAAGACTCAGATCTGAAATTGAGAAAACATAACAATTGTGTCAATATTCCAAATTTTTTAGACCAATTCTTCATGTGAGCAAAAAAGATTATTTTCTTTGTTAATCCACAAAAACTCTGACCTAACAACCACATTAGTAATAAATATTCTATTTCTTAAGATCTTAATATTGTCCAATATTTCAGTACTTTCTTACCCAATGAAAAGCCACTGTGGGTCACTTTTTAATTTAAACATTACTGACTATTATTTCTAGTTTGTTTAGAAATTGAAAGTACATATTTTCAGAATGTTCTCATAAGGCCATAAAATGGAGATAGAAACGCCAAATTCCAAATGTTGGATATATATATGATTTGCATGAACAATAAATGTAAAGAGTTCTCTGTAGTGACTCAGTTATGGAGCAAACTGCATCATGGGCGTTTTTGCACAGGCAGTAGGAGCAGCAGCGCTCTAAGAGATGTGTTTGCTTGATGGTTTTCTAGCAGCAGCATTTTAGGAGAAATATAATGAGATTATTACTAAATGCCAAACAGACACACACACTCACACACCCACACATTGACAAACTAAGCAGGCATGCCAAATGCCAGATGCAGACACACAATCCTACACACAAGGACCGAATGCAAAAACCACTTATACACACACAGGAGTGCTCGCTCTTCATAAACCACATTTATGCGCACATGATGCTCACTACTGCTGTTTCTCACTTCCCCACCATTGGTCCAGACCCAGACACCGCATGCCAGTGCACCTCGCTCCATGAGCCACAGGCCGCAAGAGTAGAAGAAGAAACAGATGGGTACCAGCTGTTTGGAGGAGAGCCCTGGGTACACAGCTACTGTATTACAACCCACACCCACACACACACACACACACACACGCATGGACGCAGAGTCATTCAAGTTGTTTAATCATGCCATGCTGGTTCCAGTATTTATTGGCAGAGCATTTACAGGTAATATATCTTTAGTGATCTGTTACAGCTGCAGTAAGCCAACGAGATCCGCAAACTTTCAGATGTTATTGAAGAGAAACCTTAAGAAATAAGCTACATTTGAACAAAACAAAGAGAGCAATCTACCTACATTCTATTTTTTCACAATATAGTCTCCTCAACTGGTGGTGCATTTGTGGTTCTCAGAATCTCGCCTGTTTCAGGCCTGCAGAATAAATCAACAACCATTAAGTAAGACTGAGTGAATAGATATAAATATGTCATATCATATCATAAACTTCCCCAATGTTCAAGTAAAATGTTAAATAAACTCTAGTATTAAACAGATGGATAATTTACATTTGAGTTAATATCTAAAGAACTAAATTGCAGTGTGTAGCAGATGTTTTGACACTTGTGTCTTTAAATTAAACAGGCTTTTATATTTTATCTCTGCATCTTCAAATTGAGATTGCAAATGCCCTAAACCAAGACTGTGTACAGCATGTTCTGTTGGTTTCCCCATGCGGTCCGACTCTGGATCAGAGTATCGTTCAAACTCTGACACTAAAGTAAACACGCAGGCCAGTGAAGAGTCTTCTTCGCTTTCATCTATAAAAATCATATTCAGCCAAGTGCCTGCCAGCAGGTTGATTGATTGATGATGAGGAGATGGAGATCCAGACTCTTCTGCATCTGCGGCTTTCTGTGGCTTCTCTGTGAGCCATGCGGAGCCAGGAGCTGTGGGATGATGACGTGAATGACTTCACAGAGATGGACTCGCTCCAGAATCCTGTCAGTGCACATTCCATGACAGCATGAATTCAGATGTGAGAGATCAGACTGAGGTCACTTTGTTACACATCATTTCTGGAAGTCATCCGGATGGTGTTATGTGTGGTTGACGCTCTTCACGCTGTTGCATAAAAAGTCACCCAACAGCAAAGAAAAGCTGAACTGCCTGACTAACAGCAGCCTGAGCATCAGGGTTCACCACTCGTTTTTACAAAGGAAGATGAAATGAATCTACCTTTGTTTCTCTTAACAACTGTGGCCACCATTCCCCAAATACATATCAAGTTAGCTGTCCTGGACGAGACCAGTGGGTGCTTACTGGGACTGTCTTTCTCTGTGTTTTCTCTCTGGAATTCAGTTACGTCTGACCCAACCTCAACTATCAACTTTCTTCCTATGAGTCAGCTGAGGTGGTGAGTACTCCGGCTTATTATACCAGGACTTACTGAAACCAAACCTCCCCGTCTAATGCATGAAATGTATGTTTCCCCAGTCTGAATGCCATTAGCTGCAGCCAGTGGTTGTTCCCTCTTATTACACTCACTTTGAACAGTATCTGTCTCATTAAATAAAAACTCAGGTTGTGTACAGTAAAATCACGTTTTATTTCTCTGGTGAAGGCCCAGTCCTGCCACTACAAACGTGGCACTAAACTTCACAGAATACCATCTGCTCACTGGATTCCAGAAGCGACCCTCACTGCCATATCAGGGACTTGAACGCTGCAGGAAAGAAACATGGAAATGGAAATGGTACCGTGCGCATGGTTGACCACGCTTGTCCTGTGATTTCGCTGATGTGGGTTTCGAGGCCAGACCAGACCAGCGGCAGTCTGGTTTGGGATCATTTTCCCATCAGGAGCCGACAGGATGTCTTTAATGAACCACAGCGTGTTTCAGCTGTCACATTTCAACAGCCCTCATCATTGCTGTGCGCAGCAAGGAGCGGAGCATGCAGTGGAACAGGAAACATTGTGGAGAATTCATCAAATCCAGGAAATGCTGTCTCAGAAACCACAAATCAAACAGTGGATATGATCTGTGGAAGCATCTCTGGCTAACACATAATAGTTTTAAGGGTTCTAGTCAAGAGTGTTTAGTCCTCTTTCTCAACACAAGCTCTGACCTTTTCTCTTGGAGAGTTCCTTTGTTTAACCCCAAATGCTGTTGCAGTCTGACCTTATCCGTTATGTCCACAGGATGGCGCTGCTGCTGTGTCTCAACGTAGGGCCAGTTCCTGTGGCAGCAACTGGGAGAAAACCAGCTTCCATCATTATCACGATATCTGCAAACTGCGGTGATGGTTCAGTAACTGTGATTTTTGATATACCGCATATTGTTTCACTTACTCCAAACTGTTGTTGCAGACCCTGCCAGGGGCAAATACCCCAAAATAATCTGGGTCTGATGTTGGGTCTGATGGGCTCTTGTGAAACTGGAAATAAATAATGATTAATGTTAATGATGATCATGGTGGTGAAAGGTTCTGTGCCATGGGTTATTTGACTGTGTAAGCTGGTGTAGATAAAGCAGGCCTATATAAGGAAATCCCATCAAATCATTACTGTTGACAGAAGTTTACTTCTCACGTATCACACATTCTCATGGAACATCTGTTAAAGCCTCAAATAGTTGCTTTACTTTCCAAACTCCATGGAATCTCGACACTGCCTTGGAAGTCTATCCTAGTTTTATTTGTGTGTGGAAGTGGACGTATGTGGTGCTGTTGACTGGGAGGGAGGGATACAGCAATGATTAAAGCAAGCACCAAAGCAAAGGCGGTAATTGGGATCATAAACACTCACTTTTCCATGTCCCTCTTTAATGAAGTGCCCTTATTTCTTCTCAAGTGGCTGATCCATCAGAAAAATACCATCCACTGATGGTACCACCCCTTCATCTCATGGTATTATGAACGTAATTTCCATTCAGAAAATGAAATAAAAAAGTGTTTTATTAAAAAAAATAAATAAATAAAAAAAAATAAAACAAAAAACAAATGAACCCATTGATCTGTGATTTGCAGGCATTCTCTGCTCTGTGTATTCGGCTCACAAAAACAAAGATTCCCAGGTCCCATCAATATAAAAGACTGAATCACTGTTATAAAAACTGGCAAAAGAAACATAGAAGCTTTTAAACTAATGAAATGTACTCAAAAACACAATATGAAGTCTAAACACACTCGATACTGCAGGTTCATAATGCACATCCACAAATCATACAAAAGCTCAAAAGACTGTCTTGGAATGCAATCATAATCCTCAGATCTGAAGAGTGAAGGAGGACAAAGCTAAACTTTGTTTAATAATTGACAGTGAAGCCTCATTTTTTTCATTTTCATCTCTTTTTCTCCAGTTGACCTTGTAGTTATGATTGTTTGCTTTTGTGTAATTGTGGAATTTAAAGCTCTAGCTGACACTGGCCTGTTTCACTGCTGATCTGACTCTGCCAGGCCTTTCCTCTGCAGGCTGAGGAGATAAATAATCAGAATTTCATAATAGTTGTACAAATAAAAGTTCTTGTCAGTGATGCTGCAGGTTGCTTTAACAGACAATGGGGTGTGTTCATCAGGAGTCTGGCAGGTTTAAATGAGTCTCTTGCAGAATTTCCCAGAGACTTAAAATTAAATTGTATTTTCCCCCAATTTTACAAATGCTTTATTTTGACTGGAAGTGTTTAAATCTATATTGGGCCCACCCCCTCGCTGCTAGATTAAAATCAGTTTAACATTGTTTTCATTCCCTTTAAAGTTCAGCATACATCAATTAGACCAGCTGTGTCTCTGGTTAAACCCCAAATTCATTTGACTTCACCAATCACCAGTTTCTGGGAACGTTAATTAACTGTATACCTTTAAAGAGGGGCACATCCAAGTCCAGAACGGCATGCGGCACGTTTGACACAGCGAATGAACGGAATAATGAAGATTGTCAGGTAGGAAAGAGCCAGATTGCAAGGCCACAGCAATCAGGAAAACTGGGTCCAGTACAAGGCAAGACTTCAATAAAATACCTCCAGTCTTGGTTTAAATACATTAGACTAGGGCAAATTAAAAACTAGAGTGCATTTTTTTTTAAATCACTGTGTAAATGTTAGCATGTGGAAGTTTTTTCTTTTTCTTTCCCCATTTTCTCCTTCCTTCTAGCTGAACAAAGATGCCCTAGAGGCAGAGCTGTGCAGCTGCTGGATATTACTACATCCATGTGTTTTTAATAAGAGCTCATTATAATCAAAAACATGAAAAAAGTAATGTGGCTTCAAGCTGACCAATTCCGAGTTCAGGCCTTTTGGAGTAATTCTTCTGAGAATTCTACAGAGAAGCCTGTATTTGCAAAAACAAAAGCCTTGCTAAAATCATGTAAAAGCTGTTCCTCAAAACACTTTTTGTTTGTCTGGAGTACATGAAATTAAATTCCTATATTGTGCAAGAGTGTTTACACAGCATATTGACACTCTACAAAGCTGTTCAAACTCTTCAGCAGCACCACAACGGCATCAGATTCAGTCAATAGTTCACGGTCAAACATCTACATTGCAAATGTTCTCACAAACCCCGTCTCTTGGAGTTACGCCGAGTCTGTCATTAGGCTGCCTTTACTCCCCTGGTAATTTCCAACAGAAGGTGCATTTCAGGTGTAACAAAAATTAAAGTAATCATCGAGGTGGCTGATTTAACGGTAGCACCACAGCTTGGATGTGTTATGGAGCAGAATTTAACCCACAGGACGGCCCATAAAAATTCTGATTAACAACAGTTGCATGAAGATATACGTCATGGACCAGGGAAATGAATGAATACATAGCTGTAGCAGTCCCAGAGAGGGTGAAACAATACCTTCAGTCTGTGACTGAAGACAAGGCTGCTAACTGCAAATTCAGCAAAGACCTAAACCATGAACTTAATTATGTTTTAGCAAAATTGTTTAGAGCAGTTGGACCAGAAGTGTCTGCCATAATTAATGTAAGAAAATATTTCCTGATACATTTAAATCCTGTTTGGCAGGAAAAGATGACTGAAATAAATGCAAACTACTTAAGTTAAAACCATAGTCTCCACTTCAAAAGGCACATTGTGTCTCTCTTTTTCACCAAACCCAATAGACCAAGGTGGGCATACAATCTGTGGGGCTTACGGTGCTCAGGCCTTTAGTTAAGTCACCAAGGGTGTCGCCTCACACCAGGACAGACAAGTTTCCATGGGAGGAACGAAGTTGTCTTGCCAAATCCACTTTTCCCCATATTAAAATTGATATTTCCAAGCTGTCGGGGGGTTAAGTCTGGGTTTGTAGACACTCTCCATGACTTCTCGCTGACAGTGAGCTTCCTTTCCCTATAGGTTCGGCATCTCCTGCGGCTTTCCTTCCAACTATGCGGTGTACTCCGTTCCCTATATGAGCTCCAACCCAATGCGGCTCTGGCAAGTTTTTCACTTTTCACTTAGTGGTACACACTCATTTAGTGAGACCTGACACTGTTTGAGGCCGAGGGTACAATCCCTATGTTCCAGCTGAGAAAATATATCATTAGTGCCGCATCATGTAATGCTTGCCACGTTACGTTATAGAAGCTGGGTGTAAAGCGACATGGACGAGGCAGCGGTAATTTCCAGTGTGCCTCATTTTGACCAAATGTCTTGGAATAAGTGGCGGGTGCTAAGGATTTGAAAAGCGGCAGAGATGCTGCGTTGAAAAGGCCATATTTGCTTACTAAATAGTCCAGGGTGGCTGGCAAACTAAGGATTTCCATTGCAAATGTCTGTAGCAACACATTACAACAACCAAGGTTTAGGTCTTTACAAGCCTCCCTTGAGAGTTATATAGATTAATTAACTTTCCAGGGAAATTAAGATTCCATGCTAATTGTAGTCTAGGCATGTTTAATGAGATTAAAGAAGATGGGTGCTTTGCAAATAAGTTCACACACCAGTCTCTTCTTTGCTTGCAAGAATCTATTAAGGAAGAAGAAATCGATGAAAGATGAAGACATTGCGACTTCAAACCATCCACAGACCTGTCGCAGAATGCAGCCTGTTATTATAAACTGAAGACCCTTTTTTTGGCACGAGACCACATCTCTCTGGGCTCTTTCACTTCACAAACATTTTTACAGGCGTGACAGACTGCGACCGAGGAAGCCGCAACAGACAAGTTTGTTACCTCAGGAACAGCCACCCCACGGCCACACGAGACGCCTAAATATATCACCCTGAAACAAAAAAGAAACTTATAGCACAATTAACAGGACACTCACAGCAAATTAGAGGCCACAGGAAGTCCTTTGACTGGATTCTTTGTAGGCTTCACCACAGGACGACCACAGTGGAAATGGCTTTTCATATCACTCATTAATGCCATATTGCTCAAGCCCAGTCAACCCAGTCCAGATGCCCTTGTTTACTCTGTGTTGCCCAGTTGACATAGCACTCGTGACTTGCTCTAGAGCAACGTCACTCTTGCTCCTTTAAGACAACACCAGTCACATGAGCTAATTCTGGAGCAGTTGTTGAATCTGAGCTGGAAGACACAGGGTTTTTTTTAAGCTCTATTATCTGACTGAAACAGCTTTTAAGTACATATTTACAGCAGTTTTAAAAATTTGTGTTAAATTGTTAATGCGAAGTCTAAATATTTTGAATTCAAATAAGTGAAACCTGAAATGCCTATTCCTGAGGAAGCAGTGATTAAATCTGTACAAAACAGCTTAAATAAAAGCTAATCTGCTCGTGCATGAATTTATTTCATGCATTTCCTCATCACCTTTATTACACCCTCAATGAAGGAAACAGTCACTTAGTTGTAGCCAACCACATTTGCTAGTGTAAGCAGCTCCTGTTAAGTTGTTTCATTGATGCAGAAAAGCAGTCTTTAACATTGTGCAGGCGGCATCATCCTCTTACAAGCTCTCACAATAAAAACTATGAGCTCCATAATAAGCCCCACTTTGTTTCAAATACACCCAAGTGAAAACATTTATTGGACTAATTACGTCGCTCCTTCCCACTGAATTTCTTCCGGCGTTTCAAGGGTTTTGGCAAACTTCCCAGTATTGTGCCCAAATTGTGTGTACTCAAGAATACTCAAGACTGTGGAACTAGGTGCCATGTACGGAGAACCCGGGGGAAGAACAGGAAGTGCATGCTAAATCTTTCATTTGCTCCAATGTTTTTCTAATTTGAAATCTACAAAAAAATCACTCGAAAAATTACAAACTGCATCCAACCCGGCAGGTTTTATGAGCAGCAATTGTTATTGTGAGACAAGTAAGGCGATTTCAAATTTATAGGGAATATCAGTTTATTTTGATAATTTAGATTTGCAAACATTTTACCTCTGTGAAGGGTTGACAGACATACTAATATCCAGAAAATATTTAGAATTATACTGAATTTCTTTAGGGTTTACAAAAAATAACAGTGTTATTGTTGCTGACATCAGGAATCATCAGAACCTGCAGCAGAGACCACATCCCCTCATGTTAGGACAACAACCACAGCAAAACCTGCAGGCAGCAGGACTACGCTTGTGTCTGTTGGTGTACGGCATCTGTGTCAAGGACAAGAAACATGAAGCACACCTTCAGCTCCAACACCACCTTTCACTCATCTGTTTCTGTGTGAATGAGCTCAGAGTGTTTCAGTAGACTGAACAAACCTTCCAGGAGTCCTCTGGTATCTCCTCATATGCAGCAGCTACATTATCATCCATCACTGGCACCTCCAGAGCTTCCACCTGTCCATGAATCGTGAACATTTACATCTAGAGCCATATTTGATCAGCCTGACAAAACTCTCTGAATCACAAAGCTGACAGAAATGAGAGCAGGTGGAGTTCTTACTTCACTGGCTGGAAGAGCAGAGCTCTCCTGGAGATAAATGAAGGCCAGCAGGACGGCCACAGCAACAGCAACACTGAACGTCTTCATCTCTGGAGGGTTGAACTGGTCCCACTGGTTTAATGCTTTGACTCTTCTGGTGACTCTCGTCAGCTCCTTTGACTTCTTCCGTCTGATGCTTGTGTGGACAGAGTTTGTTGGTATTTATACGCTCTTAGACCTCTGTTGCCTCATCACCTGCGTAACTCCCAGATTGTTGCTGGGAATGGAAATGGGAATTTCTTCTTTTTTTACAAATGGTAACTGGAAATGCTCTGTCTTTGTTTGTCTAATGCAAACATCAGTGAATCATTTCTGTACTACTTACTGCTTTGGTGATATCACAGGTGGTCAATTTTTCTTGTATTGTGAAATAAAAAACATGATCAGCTGACAAAACCCAAATGTGTTCACAGGTTAATAATAAGATACCATAAACTGTCCAAAACATAAAATGCTAACAGATCTCTTTTATTTGTGAGACACAGCCAAAACTGTTATTAAAATTTTACTTTAACGGGGTCACATAGCTAACATATAGGATAAGTAATCATCCATAGTCACATTCACACCTAAGGTCAATTTAGTGTCGCCATTCACATATTGACCAAATGCTTGTCTTGATCGTAGGAAGAAGCTTGAGTATCTGGAGAAAACCCATTCAGAGATGGAGACAACGTGTAAACTGCTGTGCAAACACAGTATAAGAATTTACATACAAATTTTTGCCTTTGAGATATGTCAGTGATAAAGTTTTCTTTTGCACAGTTTATAGTCAATCTAATTATTCACATTTGAATATACTTGAGTATCTTCAGCTTATCAAATTTGTTTGAGCCCTATTTCACAATAGAAGACAGTTGAAAGCATGTGACATCTCCAAAGCAGGAAGTACAGAATGATTGATGTTTGCACTAGACAAATAAACAAAGTTAGAGAATTTCCAGTTACCTTTTGTAACAAAAACTCCCATTTCCATTCCCAGCAACAATCTGGGAGTTATGCAGGTGATGAGGCAACAGAGGTCCAAGAGCGTATAAATACCAACCATTCTGTCCACACAAGCATCAGACGGAAGAAGTCAAAGGAGCTGACGAGAGTCACCAGAAGAGTCAAAGCATTAAACCAGTGGGACCAGTTCAACCCTCCAGAGATGAAGACGTTCAGTGTTGCTGTTGCTGTGGCCGTCCTGCTGGCCTTCATTTATCTCCAGGAGAGCTCTGCTCTTCCAGCCAGTGAAGTAAGAACTCCACCTGCTCTCATTTCTGTCAGCTTTGTGATTCAGAGAGTTTTGTCAGGCTGATCAAATATGGCTCTAGAAGTAAATGTTCACGATTCATGGACAGGTGGAAGATCTGGAGGTGCCAGTGATGGATGATAATGTAGCTGCTGCATATGAGGTGATGCCAGAGGACTCCTGGAAGGTTTGTTCAGTCTACTGAAACACTCTGAGCTCATTCACACAGAAACAGATGAGTGAAAGGTGGTGTTGGAGCTGAAGGTGTGCTTCATGTTTCTTGTCCTTGACACAGATGCCGTACACCAAGATATTCTGGCGTCATTCTAATCGCTGCAAGTTTTGCTGTGGTTGCTGTCCTGGAATGACTGGATGTGGAATCTGTTGCGATTTCTGATTATTCGTGACATCAGCAATAATAATAAAATACAAACGTTGCAAACTTTAAAGCAATTCATGACTTTGATGATTTTCAATACTTAAAGATTTTTCTGGTATTTGACATGTGGCCGTAATATATCCATCAGCCAATCACTGAGGTGAAATGTTTGCAGATATAAAACAAAACAAACTTTGATATTCATTTATAATTTTCTAATTTATTGATTTTCTTTCTGTACTATACCGCACTTTGGCTTCTAGGTGCTTTCCAAACACACTTTAATTTGATGTGCGGGATATTCAACACTAAAAATTCTGATATTTTATAATCTCAACATTAAAGAAAATTTTTTTTCAAGTTTCACCCGATATGTAACATGAATGTCAGAATCACCACATTGTCTTATCTCCATAGACAATTTTGATGAAGAAAGTAAACTTTGTTGTTACTACAAAGGTCAAAGAAGTACAAACTGACATCAGTGAGCAGGGTTATTCTTTGTTTTTTCATCTTAAAAAGAAAATAAATGTTTAGACAAAACACAGACACACTCAGAGGCTGTTACAGTAATTAAATACTGAAATCAAGCAGAAGTAAATATCAAGTATCTGTTTTTTGTATGATCATGAAACTTTGCCTGAATATTAAATATATGGATCTCAGTTGTCAGCAGAGACATGCTCAAATCTCGTAGGATTTATCCATGTTCATATTTCAAGGTAATTAAAAATAGCCTACAGCTGAATATCACAGAACTTATAATTTAGCATTAGCCCAAATACTATGGTGTTAAAAATGAGCTATTAGCTGCTGGACCCCCTAACGGTCCATCATTCCCAAGGGTGGTCTGGTGTCCAAGCACCAACCAGGCTCAGCTCTGTTCTGCTCTGCTTGGCTTGTTTTCTGGTATTGTGAGGGAAAAGTACAGCATGGTGGTATGCATGCTATTGTCTTTCTGGAATCCTGAGTGAACACAATTACAGTATGATGACCATATATGAGATCAGCTAGATAGCCTGGTGTTAACGCACTGCAGAGATGAGGAACAAGCCCACAAGTGAGTCTGGCATTGTTTTTTGAGGGGACGACATAAGGAGAGGTCAACCTATAGAAAATGCCAATGGGAGCACTGGTCGACCTGTGGCTCCTGTTAATCTAAGCGATTTTGATATAATTACCCAGCTGCACACACAGAGGAGCACGTGTAGACATCAACACACAGAGATTCACATGCTCACAAATGCACAGACAACCAGTCTGGAGCCTGGTGGACTCCTGCATTGATCCCACTCTCATTCAGGCTTGCGGGGGGTTGAGAGGCATACCAGATTGGCACTGTGCCCAGACGGGTGCCTATTGTACGCCCCCATAGCAGCTAAGCTGCTGGAAAACCACACATGGAGATAGCAGAGAGCAGAGGGTTTTGTTCGGCTTACACACACACACACACACACACACACACACACACACACACACACACACACACACGCACACACACACGCACACACCATGTGGTTCATTTTATCTGACTAATACCTACATATACGCAGTAACAAAACACAACACAAAAAAGGCACGAAGCAATTAGAGGCCTGTTTATTGGTGAACAGTGCAGCAAATCTACAAGCAAATGTTTTTGAAGTGCACAAAATAAATTGCCTGAGTGGTAACTTGAGAAATTAACAGAATGCTGCTGTTGTTTGTCTGCATTTAATAAAAGATTAAGGGGCTGCATCTCACGTTGCGTCTGTAATGGACTAAATGAGGTTGGACTTAGATGCTGCTAATTTGAAAATAGAACTAAACAAGCATCAACAATAGTTTCAGGCATTCTCAGAAGAATAGATTTATCTGTTTAACTGTAGATTTTTCTGCAGGGGAGACTATCAGCCTTTCAAATTTCAATTCAATGATTGGTGCCATTCCATCAGAAACATTCAGGGCCAGCAAGGCCTTCTCTGCTGGCGAAAACATTCTTAGAAAATTTTTTTTTTTTTTTTTGTAAAGACATAAATAAAATTATTTTTCATAGTCATTCTAGTCATGTCGTATTATATCCACTTGGTGGTGCTGTTTCCAGTGTTGTAAATATTGTGGCAGAGTTTTTATCCAATCATATTTCAGCTAGCTTGTGTTGTCAGGTTCTCTGAAATCTGCCTAGGGCCTTCAGAATCAACAGGAGCAGGCTCTTGAGCGGACATAGTCATAGTAAATGGACATAGTCAGTTGCGTTAGCCAATCAGATCTCGAGACTGCGACACCAAGGCAAGCTGGAAGGTCTTACGCCGAACTGGACAGGACTGGACTGTACGTGTCCTGTGATTGGATAAGCACACTCGTGAGAGCCGGCACTTGCCGGCACTAACTCTGAGCTAAACTTGGAGATCCAGCTACCGACCTTTATTGCTGTATTTTTTTTTTTTAACTCCATGAAGGAGGAGAAGAGATAGCTTTGGTTGCGGATATACTAGCCACGCCATTTTCAAGACAGACCTTTCATGAAAAGCTGGATCTTGTGAGGAGATCAGCCAACCCATACACTAGCTAGCTAGCTTTGTTTTCAAATAAGCAGCCACTGTGGAGGAGATCCCTGTTGGTGAGTGCAAGCATTTTATTTTTAATATGTATTTTGTCATTTTATTTTGCTAGTATTAAATCAGTGGTAATGAAATGAGTGGACATAATACTAAAAAATCTAAACTTCTGATCATCTGCAATTTATAATGTAAATAATGTTACATGGTGCATTGGCGAAGTTACAACGAGATGTTCAATTGTTTTGCTGTTGCATATTCTCAAAAACAAATGCAAATAATCTGTTTACTTTTATTTTCAATTAATAGTTTGTGTCGTTATCGTTTCGTTGGTGTCTTAGACGTAACCAGCGCAATGCGCAGTTTGACAAGCTTGTTAAGCTCACATAGTTTTGTTGACTAATCTGTTAAAATCATGTTTTATCTTTGACTTTTGACAGTATCTGTGATCTTAGTTTCCTACTATTAATTGTGAATGTGAGCTAATTGATTTTAAATGCTCCAGAAAATAAGTATTGCTCGACTGGCCTATATTAAGGTGATGTAATGTATGATTCTGTATGGATTCCCGAGCCGTGGTATCATATTGATGGTATGAGGTGTATTAAGTATGATGTTACTGAAGGCCTAGGCATGAAATGCACGGCCCGCCACTGGAGACATTACTCAATTAATATTCAAAAATTCTTGGGGAGATGAGCCTATATACTTCCCAATACATCATTCAGCAACATTTTTGTGTCTGTCAACACATCTGTAAATTTCACCATTCAATTTCTGTCAAAATCAATAATCAGTATCCCTCTTTATTTCTGCTACAGGTTTATTTTTGTACAAGCTTTAGTGGTTCAAAGCTGCTACCCTGTCTCTCTGAGTAAACCCAGTAGACCACAATGCACACACTATTGTCTGTAATTTTTCTTTGACCCACGATTATTATAGATTCTCCACTGACAGATAAGTCACGTTCTACAGTTAATCACCAGAGTGTGAACCAGAGGCTCCACCACAGGTCACACTCCATGTCAGAAGCTGCGAGCCATACACACACATACAAACACTGACACACACACACACACACACACACACACACACACACACACACACACACACACACACACACACACACACACATTGGCATGATGTCAGGACCTCCTCCACAGTTGAGTTGATTAAACAGATTTTATCCCACACGCTGCCCTGTAAAATGTTCCATACTGGGGATGGTGAGCTTGTTGCGCAAACTGGGAGCATCACCGACTACACCCATCATGGATTCTCCCAGTAAAAGTGAGGTTATCTCTCATCTTGCATTGGTACTGTTTTTGCCTCCTTACCATGACTGTGAACAAGCAATAAATTTTACTTCAGGAGGATAATGTCTGAATGTCAATGCGTGAATGAAAGAACAGACCCTCCAAAAGGGAGTGAAGGTTGCTCCAAAACCATGTGGCTGCATAATCCAGCCCTGAATAAAGGCAGAGGTGAAGATAAACATTCCAGGACAATGAGACCCTCCCTTAACCCCCCGCTGTCCTCATACCCACTTAAAATCTGCTTACCCACAATACAATACTTGGCTCAAGTGAATAGCCCCCCTGGAACCAGCGTAGAGCCTCTTTGGAATAACACAGCGCCGCTCCTTAAAGCCACAAGTGTCAACTATGGCTCAGATACAACCCTTCTGGGCCCTTACTAAGCACATTATATCCAATTCATCGGGTCTTAATATATTTTAATAAGACCTGTTTCCGATTAATTCCCCCTTGAAACCGGTAGTAACATGGCTACTAGGTGCAAATAAAAAAAAATGAATGAATGGTGTAGCACTGCCAGGGAGTCAGGCGGGGGAAAATAGGAATCCTTGTGGATTTGTCCTGACCAGCTGGCTCTTGAGCCTAATATAATGATTGTGCCCATTGCGCTCTAAGCACCAGTAAGAACGAACATTTACTCAGTCTGTAATACCTTTAAGGTGCATGGTATGATTCAATTCTAGCCGTAAAGCCTGTCATATCATGGGAGAGAGGCCGTAGCTAGTCAGTAGTACAGCATATTCCCATAAAAATACCATGGGCAATGGCTTTGTGTTGTGTTTGGAAGCCACTGTAAAATAGAAACCCAGACATTTCAGAGCAACACGAGGTTAAATAAATCAAAAAATACCCACAGGGCAGAGCCCAGCGGGCTGCTATCATTATGCCTGTCTGTTTGCTTTAATGGACGGTGATAAAATGTCCCATGTCCCCCCACTGCACCTGCTATCTCTTGTAACACTAGCACAGCAAGTGCCTCGTAAATATTGCCCATTTGTCATCCAAGAATATAAACGCGGCACAGAACGGTGACATGAATGAAATGAGCATTAACATTTTTTTTTCTTCCTGTACTGCAGGTGAGAAACAAATTCCCAGAACAACTTCTTTTACAATTTCCTCTTTCCAAAGTCTCTGTGGAAAAGTTAAAAAAAAAAAAAAAAAAAAAAAAAGCTGTCACTGGTAATTAGCTTTTATTAAAGAGTATATTTATTTTTGAAGGCTCGCTTGTTACCTAGCAACTTGAAATGATGACAAAACATTGAGAGCTGACTTTGGATTGAATTTTTCTAATTAAGGGTGGGTTTAGTCATAAAAGACATTCATTAATGCCACCATTTAGTGGGCTTGTACACACAATGATGGCTAACATATGGCAAAATATTAAGACCTGCCTGTCCTTTGACACCACCGTGTCAGTCCGTGCCAAACGCCGTGGCAAACCCATAATGAGTCCAGATTTCCTTCAGCTCCAGGGGCAAGCGATGCCTCATTATACAGTTATTAAACCTGCAAATTATTACAATATTTAATCCTCCACCAAATGTCATAACTTCCATTTCTGCCTCCTGCACTGGAACGAATCACGCAGCTGCCCATGTGCATGCTCAAAGTAGGCTGAATGCAGAATAGAGGTCCCGGAGTACTATATATACAAAATAAGATTAAATGTGCCATTATAACCCACTGTAAACCCACACATTGCATTAACTGATCTATACAGTGTGTTTCAGAGCCCGCTGGGTCATTTCCTGTTAGTGGTTTCACTTGTCGTGCCTTTGAAGCAGGCCTTAATAATAAGAGCCGGCAGAACTAATGAAAATGCTCTCCGAGCAGATTAAAAGGGAGCTTCAGTCTCAGCCACCTAACCACACAGCACAAACATTACAGCACACAGACACACACACACACACACAGAGGTATGCATGTACACAAACAGCACAGTTTACAGAAGTGGTTCGTGCAGGGTTGTTGCTTCTGTGGATGACTGCTAACCCTCTGAGGCAACACTCATATTATGACTCTTTCTAGCAGAACAAAGACGGGAGTATTGAAGGCAGAAGGCATATTTGAGCGGCAATAAGCATTTGTTTTCCCGAAATGTGCAAATGGATTCAGTTTTTTTTTTTTTTACACTGTAAACACTGCAATCTGCACCCGCTGTGGTGGCGTTGAACTCAATGAATCCACTTCAGCTACGGTTCCTCTCCATAAGCCTTCAGGCTTAATCTTCCAGTCTGGGGTCATGATAGGCTGGCTTAGGGGACGACATCTGTGAATTATTCAGTAACTTGTAACCAGCAGCAGATGTATTCAAAAACAATTTGCTGCATCTCTGTGCTCTATATGCGCCCTCCGAGACGCATGTTGGCTTTGTTTCATTCAATAATGCAGCAGACTGGCAAAGCGGAGGTAATTAATGATGGGATTTTAAAGGCTTAAGCAATATTAATAGTAAGTAAATGGTTCACTGGAACAATATATGGTAAAAGTGGTGTCTGATTAGAATAGAAACATTTTCATCAATAGGCTAATTAAATATAACAAGCACATGTGGGAAGCTAAAAAACAGGCAGAATTGTCTAATTGACGTGCTATGTGACAGCATAAACGCATGCTTCTAAGATTTCAGTGTTCAAATGTAATCAAACAGCAATTTTTAGTGCTCATGTATAAGGAGGACGTGTGGTGTTTCATCTCAACTGGTGTATGAAATCATTCAAAAACCATCCTGGTCAATCATGGTCTTTAAGATAGACCTCCACAGAATATAAAATCTGGTGTAGATGTATGAAAACAATTTTTTCCACATTAACATATGGAAAGATGAAATATGTTTATACATTGTTACTTAAATAATGAAAAGTAACTTCTGCCTGGTACCAAGATAAAACCACATGAGCATAAAATATGTGACACCTCTGAACACCTGTGCACTATATTGAGCTCTGAAGTTTAAGCTTCTACATGGACACAGAACATATAAAGAGTTGTGTTATGTTTAGGACCCAAACGCAGACACAAGACCGCAGCTCAAAACAAAACAAAAAAACAACCTTTATTGGGTGTACAAAAAAGAGAGAAAGCGTTCCACAATGGAGGAAAAACAGCAATCACAAAAGCACAAATTGGGATCCACTTGGAAGGGGAACGTGGTGATCCTGAAAAAGGGAAAAAGCTCTTATGAGAAACTGCCAAAAATATGCGAAGCATTCAGCCAAAGTCTGAGTACCACTCTGCAACTCTGAACAATCCAACACTGGTACTCAGGTGCAGCTGCCTTAAATATGCCACCGATTGAAATGAGCCACAGGTGTGCCCTGTCACCAGCGAAGACTCAGACTGCCACGCTCCTTAGTGGAGAAAAAAAGAAGACAAAGGACAACAAAACAATAAAATAACCTCCGAGCATGCAGGAACCCAACATTACCGCGCCCCCCCCCCCCCCCAGCTTCTATGGGAATAGCTTTAGCCCAAGGTTTGGAAGCAGCTTTAGCATCAAATGCTCAAGCCTTAGTCAAGAGTTTAGGAACAACTTTAACTTCAACTGGGGCAGTCATTGCCGCATGACTTGCAGCCTTAGCTACAGGGGTAGCGTCTTTAGCTGCAAGAGTCGCAGCCTCTGCTGCAGGCCTCTTCTGGTCCTTTGCATCACTGGAGTCTGTTTTGCAGCTAGCTCCTGCAGGTGTCACCCTTGCAGATGTTGCTTTGGCTGCTGGGGCTGACTGAGGTGATTCTACAACCTCTTTCTCACCATCACTGCTTGACTCTTTACTTCTGAAACTCTCCTCACTGGGACATGCCTTTTTGGCCACTGGACCGTCTGTGGTTTCATTCTGAACAGGAGGAGCTTTTCTTTTCATGGTCTCAGGACACACATTTCTGTTTCCGAAACTGCTGGGCCGCCTTGGTCGGCAAGATGGGCTGAGGTGCAGCTAAATGTCCCAGTGCTGTCAGAGAGCAGGCAGGAGCGGAGCCAGGAAGAACCTTCAGACCACCAGGAGGAGCTGACCAAATCTGCCCAGACACTGTGCCGGAAATCCAGGAAGAGCAGTTGGTCTGGGACAAGCAGGAAGTAGAGAAACCACAGCAGGACTCCTTTGAGGAGGTGTCTGAGGAAGAGATCCTGTGCTCCAGCGGGCCGCCATCTTGGAAGCTGCGTGGGAAAAACTGAATCCGGCGCCAGAGTCAGCAGAAGCAGCAGGAGAGAGAACGGTGCCGGTCAGGCGGGAAATCTGCTACGCCAAAACGGAGATTGCCTGAGCAACTGTCACCGAGTTTTCCTTTAAACTCCTGATCAGCTGATCATGCTCGCCGAGCACGGAGACCTGGATCGACGGGGCACGCAGCATACCTACTCGGTCCATCATGGTCAGATTGTTCTGTTACATTAAGTTATGTTTAGGAAAACGCTCTTGTGAGAAATTGCCAAAAATAGGCGAAGCATTCAGCCAAAGTCTGAGTACCACTCTGCAGGTGAGAGAACAATCCAACACTGGTACGCAGCTGCCTTAAATGTGCCACTGATTGCAATGAGCCACAGGTGCGCCCTGTCACAAGCAAAGACTCAGACTGCCACAATCTCTAATGGACAAAAAGAAGACAAAGAGGACAACAAAAGAACCCCGAGCATGCAGGAAACTAACGTGGAGTATTTCAACACTGTCAGCTTCCCTATGGAAATATCATGTGTCATTTCAGGGGGTTTAGCCAGAGCAGGAAGACTGTGGTTTGTGTCTCACAGGGTGATATATGTATGTGACACTGTTCAATTCATCTGCTACTGTGCATTTAAAGCCTGTCTGGCAGGCTGCGCTTTATTTTTCCTCAAGACAATGATTATACAGTAGAGATCTGTGGATAAACTATCCTTGATTTGCACTTTAATGTTACTTTTTCAGATGTATCAGCGGCTTTCTTACCTAGAGAAGGACTTTCTATGTGTTTATTTGATTGTTTGAGGGCCATGAAAGTAAATAAGTGAGATGAGGAAGCACACAAGGCAGTTAGATGCGCGTGCATAGGGAAATAAAAGAGTTGTGGCCCAAAGCATCTAAGGACATTAGGGTTTGAGTGTGGACCCAGCCATGGAAGACATGCACATGGCTGGTACCACTCATAAGGACACGTCATTGAGATTTAGAAAGCGTCAGCCGTCATGCTGTAAAGGCCCAACCAACCATATCCAATCCTTTGGCTAAAGGTAGCACTTGTGTCATGCAATATGACATGATGGATTTCACAAGTGTTTCTCAGATCACATAAGTGCACACTGAATTAAAACAAGGAAACACGATTTCAGAGTTTAGCCACATATATTAAGCCATAGACAATGATGAATGTCTTCATCATACAGTCACATGAAATGTATTTTAATAAAACACAATGTACACATTAGCAGTCCTATGACCATACATTTGCTGGATCCTAATTGATAAACCTAGAATATGTTAAAGCATAGTCTTCTTCTTCTTGTCTTCTTCTTTAAAACAATGAAATCAGTAGATGAGGACAAATGATCAGAATATGACAGCTGGCATGACATCAGACAGAAACCTTTTCCACGCATTAAAGATATGCACTGTTATAAGGAACTCAGAGATTATTTCAGTATAAGAGTAAAAGCATAAGGCAAAAACAAAGTCACTGAACAAAAAGTACAAAATAGAATTAATAAATAAATCAAATATATACCATATAAATGAAATAGCTATGTGGCGGCTATGTTTATTATAATAATTTTAATCTGTAGCTTGGTAATAGCTTTTCTAAAACATTTAGAACAGTGAACAATTCAATACTGAAAATACAGTAATAAGCTTTCATATTTTAATAAACTATATACACGTTTTGCCATGCTAGTGAAACAATTAATTTTCTTTTTTGTCTTTTGTTTTAATTCACACTATACAGTTAGAGCATGAAGCAATCTGAACGTAAACAGTTGTGCTGAGAATAAAGTATTTTTGCAACTATGCATGGTAATTTATTTAATATTACTCTTAAAAATGTACATAACATAAAGGCCACACATTGGAACACTGTCTCCATTTTAAAGGGGAAGGTGAGGGTATCTATGACATAAATAAAGGGATAATGACAACAAAAAAAGTCTCTGTCAGCTCAAGATGCCACATTACTTGTCCACCAGCATCATTTTTCCTCAACCAACTCTTTTAACTCTTTCTGTCTCTTCATCCTGCATCGCCTTCTGAGGTTCCTCCAACGTCCCCCCCTGCCGGCCAACTCCATTAACCATCTGTCCACTCGGCTCTCCGGCCTCCACAGTCTCTGGTTACCCCTTCATCTTCCATCAACGCACAGAATAACAACAACGTTAATGATGGGAAGTGTGATCAGTTGGTGAAAATGTCCACAAGGCAAGGCATGGGGCGGGGTTTAGAGAACCCAAGGCTGATCACAGCAAGGTGACAGGCATCAGGAGGCGTGAAGCATGTGTATAGTGTGCTGATACGGGTATTATACATAATATTTTTTTATAGTGATGGTGTAGCTGTGTCCTGGAGGGCAGCTCGGGGAGGTGTGATGGCTGGGGTTTGGGACAGTCCAAGTCAGTCAGAATATAGTTGCAGCAGTGGCGGCTAGCAGCTTTGCGTTGTTTTTTCTTCTTTTTTTCTTCAATGGGAAGTCGGCAGGTTCAGTCCTCACTGACTGCTGCGTGCAGAGGCCAAATGGTCGCTGTGCTGGTTCTGGGCCCGAAACCGAAGCCTCTGCTTGTTCTTTTTCTTTGGCTCTTTGGGTCGGTGCTTCCCCGAGCCACCTGTAAAAAGAAGAAACATTAGGAATGCCACTGTGCAAACATACTGAAGGTTCCACGTGTGGTGGAAAAATGCACCATGCTGGTGGATGGATTGTGAGGATTTTCGTTATGAAGGGCATTCAACACACTCTTGAGGAACAGATGACAGAAATCAATTTATTTTAGGTTAGGCTAGGCTAGGTTAGGCTTTTTTTTAATTTGTCCAACATTTGGTCAAAATTGAGAAAGGTGTTGGAATAAGAGGGATCAGAGTATGTAATGTTTTTGATTGCCTCGGCCCTCTGGACTCAACAAACGTCTGCTCAGTCCAATAGTTTTCACTGTCACTTCAATAGAGAGAGGAGATAAGTATGGGATATTGCATAACTCTCTTTCCAAGTTGGAATGGCCCCTTAGCCCAAGGTTAATCCATCCCAGGCTTCACTGGGATGGGCTAGCCATGCTGGGAACTGACTTCCTGCTCATGTGGAAGCTTGTGTGGTGAGGGTCTACACCCACGGCTAACTTTGACGGAGAAAACTATGGCTACCGAACCACAAGGCAACAATCTGGCTGCCAAGGCCACGAATAAGATAACGAGGTGTGTGTGCAAGATGTACGTGTGTGAGTGAGTGTGAGGGAATTTAAGGGAAAAGAAAATCTAATGGGGGGAAAAGTGGAGTAAGGCTTGGATGATGAGATCTGGATTCTGATCTAGAGCAGAGTCAACGAGCCACACTCGGGTGCGCTGAGAGGGGGGAAATACAGGAAAAGGCTGCATAGAAAAAATAAGTCTGGCTGTTTAGTTGCACCATTCTGGGCCTCATTATTACACTTGTTCGAACTCTTTTTCTCATGAAAATGTTGGTAACGGTGTGTAAAATGTGGCATTATCTCTAATTGCCTTCTCATATGTGCAAGAATTACGGCGGCCTTTGACTCTGTTTCCTATTCTCAGGGCAAAAACTCGGAGGTAAATGTGGAAAATGTTCCCCTATTTAGTCGACACACATGAGAAACAAAGATACAGCAGCAGAAAGAGGGTCTCCCGATGAATCAGGCATACATACATCAAACCATCTAGAAGTCATTTCCTGCAACCAATTTTATCTTGTTATTTTGATCCACATCTCCTAAACCATAGCAGTAAAGTTTCTCACACATCACTTGTAGGTAAAATCACCTTTGGAAAGAAGCTGTTGCATCTCTTCTGTCAAATCCTACACCCTCTAGCTAAGAACACCAGGACATTTGTTAAGATGTCTTTGCATGACTTACAGTAAATCAGAGTCTGAAAGGCTCTTTGGCCTATAGGTTCATTTTCCTAATCACACAATAAAGAGGTAATTTTCAGTCAAAACAGAGTTGCTAGGTTCCTGATAAACATGGCCTTGAGTGCAATCAAGTCAAGATGAAATACATTTGAAGGCAATAAAGCGCATGCTGCTCCCTCAGTAATGGGCACTGACTTGGTGGACCATTCCTGGGATGCAAGGCTGTATTTAAACCAAAAAGGTCTGTATTTTACTGCAATGGCTTGAAAAAAGGCACACTTAAGTTATTTTTTTAAAGCATAGTTTTCCTGGCTTGTTGAGGACTGGGCAGGAGATCTATGGTCCAGAGGGTTTTATGTGCTCTGCAACAACGTGCACCAAACAGGCGTAAATGTGGGGAGAAAGTGCAGGACAGAAACAATTTCATCAGCTGCACATGCACACAGAGAATCGGAGGTCAGGAGGTGGAAAAGGCAGACAGATCTGCTATACTTGTCATACTGCATATTTATCCTCTTATGTTGATTGTAAGCAGGAAAAGAAAACGGATACTTTATAAGCTAATTTATGAGGTAGTTGGTGACTAATGTTGGTCTGGTTTTGTTTTATTAAATATGTTGAGTTGATAATTGTCACGGGAGGATGGTGCCAATGTGGACGACGAAGGAAACAGAAAAACTGTGTGGAAAAAAGATCAATTTTTTCATTCAAATCATTAGCAAAAGTATTCTTCATTTAAACAGAGGTACAAATAACATTACATCATATTCCTTTAGTGTAAAAAAGAAGATTTGAAGATGTTATCATACTTGTATATCACTTTTGATAAAAAAAAAAAAAAAAAAAAAAAAAAATAGAAAATAGGTATTGTGAGCCACCGGTGTTTTACAGAACCTAAAACTCGTCAGAGCTCTTAGTGTCAATATTATCCTCAGATCCAGAACCCCACACATCAACTTCTGATTATATTTCACATTATGATCTCATTACTGACAGCTAGAGGGCAACCAATCCCCACAAAAGCCCCTTTAACCCACTCTGATAAAGGTCTAATGAGATGATGAGATGATCTATCATATTTATGAGACCTTTCATTTAGCCTTTCCACAAGGCACCGTGAATACTGAGCTTCTTTTGTTTTTCTTTGGATGCAGCAAGAATCAAATCAAAGCAATCATCATCTTCTATCAGAAATTCATAAACCTGCATCTTACTGTTGAATTTAAGGTAATTCCTGGCAGTAATTACCACGTCTAAGGCATAATTTCAACAGTGTCTAGACTTTCTTCAGCGTTACAATCATCCTTAACCCAAATTGATGTTTGGAGTCAAGCTAGAGAAGACGAGTTAACTGAATAAACAAAAAACAAACTGTTAAGAGCAAATCTTTATTTTTCCTTTCATTCAGGGGCAGAGCTGGAGGGAGAATTCCCACTGTCAAAAATGGCATTTGCAGAATTTCTCAATGCAAAAGACGGGCGAGCGTGCATGTGCATTTGTGAACGAAATCCCTGTGTGTTGGCGATTGTGAGCTTATATGTATCACCTATGCGAGCTTGAGAAATACTTAATGTCATTTCCAATCTATTCAGCTGCCAAACCAGAGAGCAAAGAAATATTAAACTCTTCTGCATACTCTGTGGTAGACGTTCCTCAATAACCTCTCCCAGCCAGTTGAGACTCACTGATCCTTTTTTCTTTCCCATCATCCACCTCTCCCCTTCACCCTCCCCATGTCCCTGCAATGCTATTTGAAACTCTTGCAAATAGGAGAGATGGGTGAAGATCCAGGAGTTAAACACCGATAGATGTATCATATTATTGAGGCTCGTGCTCCAGAATAATATCTCCTCATGAAATAGCAATATGACTGCCTGCTGAAATGATGCACTGAAAGATAATCAGTCAAATCCATATCCACAGGGAACAAGGCCAGTGCTGAAACGCCATTAATCTGTGTCAACGTGGAAATCCTAAAAACATTACCAAAGTTTTGCATTTATTAACAGTTTTATTGAACCTTTGGGAGTTTAACCTGCAGGTCTTTGGTATTTGTGCCTGTGATCACAGAGGTTGTGACCTCTGTGATTTTGGAACAGGCCAAGTCATTTCATCCACTAACGTCTCGAACTGCAGCACAGGGATCGAAAGCCTAATCTTATCTACACTGTTGTGGCTCAAGAAAAATCGATTGCTGACCTCGAGAAGGCATTAAGACGTACGGTAAATGGGATCTTACACTGCTGAAAACTCTTCCCTGCTCTCCTGTTACCCCTATCGCTCCGCTTGAAGCTGACGCTCAATTAATAACTTCATAGGGTGCAGAGCACGGATGCTGGGCGTGCATGTGTGTGTGGTTGCAGGGGGGTTGCTATCCCAAACAATGCACCAAAAAGATTTTGGCCGACTTAAGGAGAGTAAAGCCGTAAGTTTTGGTGGTCTTGTCTTTTTTACAAACAGACCTAAGCGAGGCCATTATTTGTGATAGAAGGAGAGAACTACTGGCGCCAGCGAGATTTGATTTCAGTGGCAGAAATTGGATTAGTGGCCATTAAGGCCCTCCTCACACATTCATAATGCTGTGAAGAGGAAAGAATCCGTAACCGGCCAGTGTTCTCTGTGCTCGCACATTGACAGCCTCTCTGTCTGGGAAGAGGTTACGAACGTTGCTGTTGACCTACACAGCTTGTAAACTTGATTTATACGTGTAACACAGTGGCATGACCTCTGGTGTGTGTGTATATATATATATATATATATATATATATATACACATATTCTCTCTCTCTCTCTCTCTATATATATATATATATATATATATATATATATATATATATATATATATATATATTCCCCCTGGGCTTAATTTTTCACCTTTATATGACCTATGACCTTATTTCTGAGAATGTATACTTGGCTAGACTAATGCTGCACAGTTCCAACACTGGAATTATTTAACAGATTTGAACCAGATACAATTTTTCCAAGAATAAAAGAGAAATTCATAGTGATGTATTAGAGAGGAATGATAATCTTTTGCTACTGTCTTCATCACTGTTCATCCTCATGCCTACAGTTAGCCAGGACTCAGACTCACAGCAGCACTCAGTGGATGTACGAGCACATGTTGCGAGACATTAATCGGTGGATTGCAGGAACATGGCAGGAATCCTCAGCTCTAACGTGGACAAAGGTGTCTGTCCCCAGAGTCTGACTTGTATATGATATGAAGAGAAAGTCAAA
This sequence comes from Pao palembangensis, assembly GCA_015343265.1. NCBI lineage: Eukaryota > Metazoa > Chordata > Actinopteri > Tetraodontiformes > Tetraodontidae > Pao > Pao palembangensis. The sequence continues at coordinate 9,809,322 of CM027088.1, forward strand.
GGTTACAACTTCTTGGAGGGGCTCTGTGGCAGAGGCACAGGCATCAGATGTTGGAAAAATGAAATCAGTCTCTCCTTTTGACGGTGAGGACAATCATTTACAAGCTCATCTTGCCAACCAACTGCCAAGAGGCTCTGCACAGCATCACTTCGGCCTAACAAGGTTAGTCTGGATCACACTCTTTCATTCACTCTTTCAACCCCCTTGCTCTGCTTACCATCACCATGCATGGTGAGGATGATTTTAAACATACACATTCCGATTTAAAAAGCTAATGTTAGGATTAGGGTGGGTCATTATTTTCTCATCTATGACCCAGTGGAGGATCAGAGCGGAGATAAAAAAGGTGAGCTCACTGCTCCGCTCTTTGATTCTCTGTTAAAGTGAAAACCCGAACAGAGATTAATATCTTCCTAGGACTGAAGACCCAGCAAAACATGCATGACTGACAAGGTGATTAATATGCCTGATGGTCACGAAAGGCAAGTACTTTGTTTTTTCTCCACCAGCAATGGTCAGTAACCAGCAAGGAGGAGCTACATTGAACAGATGATGAGGCGGCACTTTTTGGGTGTACTCAGAGTTCAAAGTCATGCTTTGTTGCTCTTCACAACTGTACCCCTGTGCTTTTTGGGTTGCCACATCTGGCTTCTGCATCGAAATGAAGGTTTATCACGTCAAGCCTTCCGTGACAGTTGTTGAATTAGGCTCCCAAACTGCTCAAAAAGCAAGAAGAGGCATTCCACAACCATTTCCTGTGCTACATCTGCCTTAAAGACTTTACCGTGCAGAAATGTTGGAAACTTTGAAGTTCCTTCTTGCTACTGTTCAAGGAAAAAATAAATGCTGTAATCACTTCGGTCAGATTTCCAAGCTGGAAACATGGGCATGAGATACGACTACTTGGGTTTCACTTTGATGGTGGAATGTCAGAATGGTATTGAGATGTTGATGTACAGCACTGCTGGATGCACTTGGTGTGGATTATATGTCTGTGTGGCAAACGTGTGGCAAACAGCAGTTATCAAGATAACTGAAAAAAGCAATCAAAGGCTCAAACTTCTTCCTGCACAGATTGTATGCAGATTTTTAAATAATATATGGTGTGTGCAACATCACTGCTCCTCCATACATGTGTGTGACAGTTGTGTGTTGTGCTGGGTTACCATTAACATCAAAGTTAGCGATGCATTGTAATAATGTATCAATTTACTTTTGGAAGTCTTCTCTTCCATTATAATAGATCACATGTTTAAATTACTGCTTTCTATCAAATTTCAAATGCGTAACAAGTAATTTAAACATAGTTCATACCTAAAATTGTTAATATTAAAAGTTTTGTTAATCGGAATGCTTCGCCAATAACCTTTGTTGAAAATAAACCCAAAACAGGAGCAGATTTTTCCTTACAAATCCTCATAAACTTTATGATTCTAAGATGCATAAAACACATCAGGCATGCAATATTATAATATTATGTCAATATCATCTTGACACCTTTAGTGAACACTCCAATCTTGTAGTCTTAAGCCAGCGGAGGAATAAAACACAAATATCTGTTGGGTCTATTGCTCTGTTGTGATATGTCCCACTGTTGCAGCAACTTTGAATAAATTATAATTCTGGCTTATGAGACAACATGATTTGAAACGAGAAATTGAAAGCCGCTTCATTAGCTGCCAACGTGATTTAGCCACAATTTAAGTGGAAACCTGTTCTGAGAGAACCTGGCAGATGTTTTCTCCTCCTTGACTGAGGTGTGTACTAGTTTTTTTTTGTTTGTTTTTTTTTTCCCCATTAAATGAGATCTTGCTATATTGCTGTGGCTTGAGCCACCGGTCTCATGTGGTTTAGCAGTCAGGCAGTGAACTGGCATCATGGCCAGCATGTTGAATCTGATGCGCCTGGAAACCACAGGACCTCAGAGAGAAGCGAGCGGCCCTCTCTGTGGTCTGCTATCTCCTGACTGACTCATCGACACATCTGGGCTTAAGTATATAGGGCTGTCCTGCCCCAGGGGCACTTGGGTAAATGAGGGATAATTAGCTTCAGTTGACTTTAATGAATGGTTTAATGTTATGTTTCATTTCTGATGAGTAAAATATAAAGCTCAGCACTTATCAAAGCGAGGTCCTGCAGGACTGCTGCAGGAGCAGTTCTGTTTGTTTTTTTATTGTGTGGATGGGGGTGAGCAGGAGGCTTTTGAAAATAGCAGTAGCATATGAGGGGAGTGGTTAGAATGTGACCACAACTCCAGAGTTCAGGAAACCTTATGCATCATACAGAAACAAATTTATCATTCCAGCAACGAAATTGCTATGGATGTGAGGTTGAAGATAGGATGTTGAAAATGCTACACTGAGATGATTCCCCTATAATCCATCTTTTAATTATGATGTAAACCAGCAAGTATCTTTGAGCGTTATCATCCTCATTCATCTCAGTCTCCGACAAGGATATTGCACTGAGTCGATAAAAATCATTTTATTCGAACAGATCTACGATCAAATGTAGACATATTTGTTTTATTCAATCTCTGATAACTATCCGCTTTAAAGATTTAAAGTCTAATAGAACTCTCGCGTACATTTATATCTTCTTCGGATGTGCTCTGGCAACTGGAGCCCGTAACATTATCGTTGCGGCTCTATTGAAAAATAAAAGCTAATAAAAAGTTGGATTTTTGTTTCCACCATAATACTTCTGCAATTCTCTTTCATGACAGGGGATCAGTCAATCCTCTTGCTGAGCCCTTAGGCCCTTGCAAACAATCTCACTGCATTACAGCATCCTAGCCCACTTTATGAAGGGGATTAAATATGGTTATTAACACAGCTCCGAGAGGGCAAATAAGAAGATGAACTAAAGGTAAGAGGCAATCTGCACCCCAATGTAGTTATATAACAGTTTCCACAGCACATGCATTGGTTAAGATGGAGAGCTCATCCTTACATCTTAACAGTGGCGGACCATGAGGGCCAGCAAGGCCTTCTCTGCTGGCCCAAACATACTCAGAAAAGTTTTTTTTTTTTTTTGTTGTAAATACGTAAATAAAATTGTTCTTCATAGTCATTCTGTTTATGTCGTATTATATCCACTTGGTGGTGCTGTTTCAAGTGTTGTATATTATGACAGAGTTTTTATCATATTTCAGCTAGCTTGTGTTGTCAGGTTCTCTGAAATCTGCCTAGGGCCTTCAGAATCAACAGAGCAGGCTTTTGAGCGCTGTAAGTGAACGGACACAGTCGGCTGCGATAACCAGTCAGATCTCGAGACTGCCACACCAAGACAAGCAGGAAGGTCTTACGCTGAACTGGACAGGACGTGTCCTGTGACTGGATAAGCACACTCGTGAGAGCCGACACTTGGAACTAGCTCTGAGCTAATCTTTGATATCCAGCTACCGACAGCTATGACTGTATTTTTTTTTAACCCAAGATGGCTGAAGGAGGAGAATAGATATATTTGGTTGCAGATATACTATCCACGCCATTTTCAAGACGGACCTTTCATTAAAAGCTGGATCTTGTGAGAAGAGATCAGTTACGCTAGCTAGCTTTGTTTTCAAATAAGCAGCCACTGTGGAGGAGATCCGTGTTGGTGAGTGCAAGCATTTTATTTTTATTTTGTCTACAGAATAAGTAGACAAAATACAAAAAAATATAAACTTATGATCATCTGCAATTTATAATGTAAATAATGTTATAAATAATAATAATAATAATAAATAATGTTCAATTGTTTTGCTGTTGCATATTCTCAAAAACATATGTAAATACTCTGTTTACTTTTATTTTCAATGAATAGTTTGTGTAGTTATCATTTCAGCGACAATGCGCAGTTTGTCCAACAAACTTGTTAAGCTCACATAGTTTTGCTGACTAAGTTCTTAAAATCATGTTTTATCTTTGAGTTTTGACAGTATCAGTGATCTTAGTTTCCTACTCTTAATTGTCAATGTGAGGTTATTGATTTTAAATGCTCCAAAAATTAAGTGTTGCTCGACTGGCCTATATTAAGGTGATGTACTGTAATGTGTAAGCGTGATTCTGTATGGATTCTCAAGCCGTGGTGGTAACATAAGACCTCACAATTATTGGATTAAAAAAAAAGACGAAAAAAAAAAAACAAAAAAAAACAAAAAAAAAAACACTTAGCAAACTGCAGGAATTCCTCACCTACAAATCAGTTTTATTCCAGAACTGATATGTTTTTACAAAGTGAAGTGTCTCTGTCACACACACATTCCACAGCGCAGCTATCTGCAGAATTTGAAAGAACTGGGGATGTAAGAGGAAATTGTTCAACAAGATTCCCTTTTTATATCTCATTTCTGTGAAAGTCCTTTTATCCTCACATCGCCTTACTGGGAAACCCCAGTAGGAAATCCCTCACGTGCTTGCACATGGAAAGCAACTGTCCCAAAACAGGACCAGACCCTAACAAGCGAGGAGCCAAACTAAGTCAGATGGGCTTAGACACTAAAACAGAGACCAGGGCCATCTGGATCATAACAAAATCCCCATGCAATGACCAGTGATGAGGGAACCATGTCTGACTGGCACTTTTTGTTTTCTTTGATTGTTGAACTAACTCTTGAAGGGCAGCCAGTCTCCTCTGCTGATCCAACAAGCTGGAGATATTTTGTTTTTGACAAAAATAGTTCATTGGATCACAGCAAAAGAAAGGTGGGGGTGGCAGGAACTGCTTTGATGTCCTTGCAAAGCTCCTGTTGCATGGAAAGAAAGGTAAAGCGACTCAGAAAGGGCTTGATCCTCTCTAAGGCACACACTCGTCCAGCAGCGGGCAGACAGACAGCTGAGTGGTGACAAACCTGATCACAGACGCAGGCAGTAATAATCCAGCTACAGCTCGCTAAAACACTAACAGGGGACTTTGAAGCATATGGCAGACATTTTCTTGTTGTTTTTAGCTACGTATCATTACAGCACAATTTCGATGGTCATTTTAGGGTTTCGGCTTGCAGAGGACAGATGAGTAGGGTCCAGGGGCTGCAGCATTTGTCAGAGATACAGCAGGGGAGAGAAAGAGAGAGAGAGAGAGAGAGAGAGAGAGAGAGAGAGAGAGAGAGAGGCTGAAACAGTCCATCTAGACTGAAGGTTCAGTAGTAGTAGGTTTAGTACAACATTTCTTACAAGAGTTATGAAAAAAACTATAATTAAAGGTGTGAGATCTATGGTACACTTGCAAACAAGACTTGTACCAAACATACAGAGAAGGATGGTTCAGATAATAATTCACTGTGAAAGCGGTGTGTTTGTCATTTAAACTTTTCTCATTGCTGGATATTTGATATTTGCTCTGTGACTCTAAAATTACATATCTGTGACTTCAGCTCAGTGTTTTTTGTATTTCTACACATAAATAATGATGTAGTTGCCTATAATATGAGTGAGCTGGCCCTGGCCTCTACTTACCCCTTTAGTCTGCGTCCCCCCTGTATTTGTCACTATTAGCTCACACACGCATGCACTCATGCACTGTACTTGTCATGGTATGTGAGTAGTTCAGAAACCCCGGCGAGAGGACAGGAGAAGAGATGAGAACAGAAGAGAGGAGAAGATAGAAGAGGACAGGAGAGATGCATCTGCTAGTGCAACTGTGCACCAGATGTTTTCATCTGCATGCTGCCTTTCTTGTTCCTTCTAGTCAGACCACTGGAGAGAGACACCATGTAATACACCATGCAAAGAGATTCTTTACTGTGATTGCTTTGATATGTGATTGTTACTCAGACAATGCTGGACTGTGAGCAAACTATGTGGACTTTATTATAGGTTTTCCAGAATAGCACACCTGAAGCCATTCTATTAAATTCCTTCATCACTGTATCGGGTTCTCCGGGTCACTTAAATAAGAGAAAAGGAAATATACTGCCACATATGGTCCCAAGCAACTTTCCATCATATCACACACACACACACACACACACACTTGCGCATTTATGAGCTGAGTTGATGCCCATCACTGAAATGATACAGACCACGGTTTAACCCCTGTTAAAGTCAAAGTACCCTTTCCTGGAACATTCATTCAGCTTGTGCTTTCTATCTTCTTAGTACCAGGGGCAATACCAGTCCTTGTGCAGTTCAGTGGGTGGAAATAGCTCCCGTTTGCAGAGCATGAGAACAAGAAAACACTCCCCCTCTCTGCAGTATCATCCCCTACGTCCACCCCCCTCTAGTTTGCTGCCACTTTATTTGTTTGGGCTGTTGATGTTGGTCCACAAGCCTCATTTCCTCTGCCACAAAGATGAGAGCTGAGACCCGCATCCAGTGCAGCGTTTTACTGCGTTTTACTGACACAGCGATACCGTAAATTTGTTGAATGTCGTTTTACTTATTTATGATTCATTCATTATTTGCGAAATTGCACAACCAAGTTTGGATGAACATGTTGTGCAAATTGAGCATAATCTACAAACTGAACACACCTCACATGAAAATAAATGAATAAGAGCACTGCTGTATCAAACGTGTGTATGAGTCTTCCAAAGGCATCTTAACAAAACCACAGCTCAACAATCCAAACTACGTGGTGTGAAAAAAAATATGTTCACTCACACTCCTCCTCTTTCCTCCTGCTTAGAAAAGACCAGATGACAATAATGTGGAGTATTAAGCCCCAGTGAGCGCTGCTGACCCCTCCTCCTCCTCCACCACCTCCCTCCTTCCATCCCTCCACCCCCTGGTCTTTGAAAGGCCTACACATGTTTATGGCTCATGCCTGTGGTATGACGATGGGTTCTCCATATAAAAGCCAGTGGGATCATGGGGTGTTTCAAATATTGCTCTCTGAAGACAGTTGCTGACAAAATGACAGCAGCCATATTTATTTTGGTCAGAGAGCAGGGGCACTTAGTGGGAAGTTAATCAGACACCCCCCAAGCCCCAAAAAACAAAAAAGTAATGTACAAGGGGCAGAGAAGTCTTAGAGACTACTGATAATGACTTTTTCTTCTGATGGAAAATCTAGCATTTCTTAAGTACAGAAAATACATAAAAATTCATCTCAATGTTTAAAAAAAAGTTACCTGATTTTTTTTTTTTTTTTTATTCATTGCCATTTTTTAAAAATCTGGTTATGAAAAAACATGAACTCTGACCGAAGTTTTGACCTCAACTGCCATTGGCACCAATGTGGTGAAGATTAGGCCAAGTTAATGCCTGGTTGATGTGTCTTTTCCTCTTACCTACAATGCTATTCCCAGCAGTACAGTGCCAAATTGTAATTTCTTGTATGGCAGGTGGCAATGACTGTTCCTGCCAGACAACAACCCAGACCATGTGTCCGGAGCCAAGCCATCCACACTGTCCGAGGGGGGCAAGCACTTCTGCGCCCTTCTCAACAACAACTGTGTTGGCCCCTATGGAGCGGTCTTATTAAAGAAAGATTAAGCTGTGCCTCCTTCATTCACAACAGGCTGCGGGGTGAAGCATGTATAATCATGTGTCAAGGTAGCGGCCAAATAGAGCCCTCCTTCTGTCCTGGGACAATGGTCTTAACTTTACTCCTGCTGGCGGGAAGAACTGATCTGGATTGTCCGTGATATTACCCAAGTCAGAGCTCACCGTTAATCACATCATCCCACTGTGGCAGAAATCACTGCAAGGATTTTGTCATTTGTGCACCACTCCTTATTCCAAAAGTCCCGACTCGTAGAGCACATCAGGGAACAATGACTGCAATAATGAGACTCTTAAAAAACAGAAGCGCAAACCTCCTTCTATTAAAGACATTTCTACTTCAGAGTAGTGGCTCGAACGAAGCTGAATTGCTGTTTGGTTTGGACTTGCTGTGCACCACAAGCTCTGCTGCTAAGACAAGAAGAACACATTCGATCAATTAACCTCAAGTTGAAAGCTTGCATTTGTTTTAGAAAAAAGTTGGCCTGATAGCAGACGGTTACGTCTGACTAAAACACACACAGAAATGTGTTTGGATGTTGGATTTTCCAAGCCAAACACTGGCCAGACTTAGACGTGATCATGCTGAGTGCGTAACTAAAATGCTCAGAAGTGAATAGCATCTTTCACCAGAGCTCAAACCTCTTGACTCAGTGAGTATAAACACCAAAAATTTTGTTTCACATGCTCAAATGCATGCACCCGCATTCACTGTTTGCTACGCGCAGGCTGCCAGAAACCAGAATTGTAACAGTGTCTGAAATGGTGTGCAGCAACAGCAAAGCGATTGAACTTCCACCAGAGCAGATTTGAGGCAATCACCACTGCTCTGTGCATCGGTTTACAGGAGTAGATTCTTTGGAACAGATTGTTCACAGACGCTTAGAACCAGGAGATCCACAGCACTGTGGATTCACCACAGAGGCAGACTGGCTACAGACAAAACCTGGCAGAAAGCCTTAATCGTTGACTAAATCCCCATGGGTCTGGTCGATCTGGGGCAGATGTGGGTTCACTTTAGTCTCTTTTAGTAGACTGTAGGTGCTTATGGGGTAAATTAAAGAACTGCCCGCCATGCCCAGTTTTAAATACAGAGAAAGATCATGCAGGGCCTTCAGATGTCACAGCGGGGAGGAGTGATGAGGCGGTAAACTGAGCCCTTAGGTAGGTTTATCCTGTGTTACTGCCACTGAACGTGTGACAAATCTGTCTGCCCGAGGATTCAAACAGAGGGCTCAGGATAAGACTGGGTATCCTGGCTGCAAAAAGGTCCCTATCAAACTTGCAGTATAAAAGCAAACTCCTCACAGGATTTAGTGTGAGTGGTAGCTGGATCTGAGTGCTTGGATGACTGATGAGATGGAGGGCTCTGCCTCTGTTGAGCTTTCAGCACAGGAAAAAAAAGGTTTCTCTGGTTACACAAACGGGAGATCAATACACCCACAGGGACCAGTAGCTCTTTGAGTACAGGTACTGGACAAATGTAATTTTCTTTTCTTTTCTTAAGTCTTGCTCCCAACATTTTCTTTCCAGTAATTCACCTTTCATTCTATAAAACCTTAGTTCTTGCACTAAGATAGATCTGCTTTTAGACAAATACAACTCCAGTTGCCACCATAGGGACTTTGCTGTCTGAGAAACCGAAAGCCGATTTATAAAACTGTTGAAAATTAGCCTGGGTTACAGTTGTGTGTTTGCGTTGGACTTTACTCCCTCTTAAATCTCAAATCTGGGATTACATTAAGAGACGGAGTTTTAGTGGTTTAACATTTTCAGTTGTTTACTCAACATCTAATGTCACTGGTGTGGCAGAAGCAGCTGTTGCTCGAAGATTACCATGGAGTGCGCGGGCCAGAGGGAAAGAGGGAAAAATACACAGATAGAATGATAAGGCCACACAGGGTAGGAAAAAAAATCAGAGGAAGTGGAATCGAACTCGTCGCATGTCTGTTTGTAAACCAGTGAATCTGATGACAAGGACTGCTGGGAAATCTCTGCAGGGAATTCTAAAATGCCATCAATATTCCAGTGTTATCACTCTCCTCACCTTTCCCTTCCCCTCCTCCACGTGGCTCACAAGACAGAGAGACAAATCAGTTCATCAATATTGATGGTGCCAAAGCAACTATTAATAAAGTCTCTGTACTGTTTACGTTCTGTCCAGAAAACCATCTGGGAGACAGACGAGTGCTTTTTTAAGTCTCAAGGGAACACCAACCAAGCAGCAATTAAACAATATGCAGTTATTACTCCAGACGCTGGCAAATTTGATATGATAATTAATCTCCAAATATAAAACTTTGGGCATAACATCAAAATAAATACATTTACTCTCAACCCTAGAGGAATTTGATCTGATTGTAAGAGGACTATGGGCCAGTGTCACTTTGGAAAACCTTCTTATCTGCTATAGCCTCATTCTTCTTCTTCTTCTTGTAAATTGTAAATAAAGTGTTTTGTAAAAATCAAAAATCTTCTTCTTCTTTTTCTTCTTCTTCTATGCATGCAATATATTTAGGTTTCCACCAGTTTGAATAAATGTATCAATTTCCCATACAGGTTTTCTCCAAACTTGAAATGTTTGTTCAAAATTAGCTATAGGCATTTAGATGATAATTGTGTTTGCAATACCTCTGCGGATTTGGGCTCCTCCACACAATCTCCTGCCATCTTTGTCAGTGTGTTATCAGAGCAAATGAATCCCAGCAGTACCAGTGATCTATGGTGTTTACACTGCTAGCAACATGTACATAAAACAGCAGACGCAGTTTACACAACTGGACTTTACTTTCTCCGCTTTGTGTGTTTTACACAAGGATTAGACCTCCGCAGACGAGTGAAAAGATAAAGATCATTCAGATTGTCCTTGTGCACCAGTTCAGCTTAGCTGGGTGAGAGAGGTTCGACAGTGATGTGTAGTGTAATTTAAATACGCAGATATCCAGAAATGCAAGCCAGAGCTGTTAGGGATTGGTGTGCCGGTCTGGTTCGGACGCTGGGTCTTTTGTCCCCCCTCTAGATGGCACCAACGACTGTGAGCACCACCTGGATCCCTCGCACCTGTCACCTATCACCAATTAGACCCAGCAATTTAAGGACGCTGTCCCAGCAGCTGCTGGCTGTCAGATTGTTGGTTTTCATGGCCTCTGGATGCGTGAAGAAGATTCAGCCATCTGGCGACTCCGGAATGGTAGATTTTTGGATTACTCGTATTGTGTGAATTATTTGCTCTTGGTTTGAACTGACTGTGACTTTGCTCTTTCCCTGAGGTTCCCCCGTCCCTTCGAACGCGCTTTCTATTCACCAGCCAGCCAAGGAGAGTCCCGGCCCGAGTTGGCCTTTGTTCTTATCGTTCCTCCGTTGGAGCGTTTTTGGTTACCTCCATTGTGATCCTAAGTGTACCACGACCTCGGGGAGGTGTTCTCCAAACAGTGAGCACTCTTTTCTGCCGCGCCGGCCCTATGACTGGGCCATTGATCTGCGTCCAGGCACCCCACTCCCTTCCAGTCGCATCTATAATCTTTTCAGGCCAGAGCGCGGAGCTATAGAAAGGTATACAAGCGAGTCATTAGCATCTGGACTAATTTGCCCATCTTCGTCCCCAGTGGGGGCGAAGATGGGCAACTCCTGCCGTCCTTTTTGCCATCCTTTTTGCTGTTAGGTTGCCGTCCTTTTTCTTCACAAAAAAGGACGGCAACCTACACCCCTGCACTGACTATCATGGACTCAACGAGATCACCATCCGGAATAAATATCCCTAGGTACTGCCGGACGCCGCGTTCGCACCACTCCAGCGAGCGCGGCTCTTCACCAAAACTAGACCTCAGAAATGCATATCACTGTGTCTGCAGCTGCAGTGGGGATGAATGGAAAACACCAATTGGCCTTTTTGAATATAGGGTGATGCCGTTTGGGCTCACTAGCGCCCACGCTGTGTTCCAAACACTCATCAATGATGTGTTCCAGGCCATGCTGAATAAGTTCCTCTTTGTCTATGTTGACGATATTCTCATTTTTTCAGAGACGGAGGAGGAACATGTGCAGCATCTCCAGCTGGTCCTGAGACGTTTGCTCGAAAATAGACTCTTCGTTAAGGCCGAGAAATGTGAATTCCATGCTACAACTGCGTCATTTCTCTGCTTCATAATTCAACAGAACCAGCTGTCACCCGACCCCGCCAACATCCAGGCGGTGACCAAGTGGCTAACCCTGGCCACCAGGAACCAGCTCCAGCAGTTTCTGGGGTTCTCCAATTTCTACAGGCGCTTCATCCGTGATTACAGCAAGGTGGAGGCTCCGCTGACGAGGCTCACCTCCACGCTCCGCCCCTTCTCCTGGACTGAGGAGGCCAAGGCCACCTTCTCACACCTCAGGGTATTGTTCACCACCGCACCTGTTCTCTCATCCAGATCTGGCCCGGCAGTTTGTGGAGGTGGACGCCTCGGACAGTGGGGTCGGGCTGTTCTTTCTCAGCGAAGCGCCTCAGATGGGAAGCTGCACCCATGTGCCTTCTAGAGTTGATGCCTGTCCATCGCAGAATGCAATTACAACGTGGGGAACCGCAAACTGCTGGCGCTGGTGTGGCACTACAAGAGTGCTGTCACTGGCTGGAGGGGGCTGCAGAGCCCTTCATCGTCTGGACCAACCACAAAAACCTGGCCTACCTCCGGGGAGCCAAGCAGCTAAACTCTCGGCAGGCACTGTGGGCTCTCTTCCTAGATCGGTTCGACTTTGTGCTTACCTAACAACCTGGGTAGATAGGTAAGCGCTGGGTTGTCGCGTCAGTTCTCAGCCGACCCAACCCAATGTGACCCCGAGCCAATCCTTCCACCAGCCTGCATTGTTGGAGCAGCCACCTGGCAGATGGAGGAGCGCGTCCAGTAGGCGCAATGCTCGGCGACCAACCCAGGCAGAGCCCCGCCAAACACCTTGTTTGTCCCTGAAGCCGCACGCTCGGAGGTCCTGTAGTGGGCACACTCCTCCAGGTTAGTGTGTCACGCCGGGCTCACACGCACTCTGCATCTCCTGTGCCAGCGGTTCTGGTGGCTGTCTGTGATCCTCAACACCAGGATTTCCGTCGCCGCCTGCCCTGTCTGCGCCCACGGGAAGTCATCGCACCAACCTCCCACAGGGTTCCTGCATCCACTGCACAGCACCCCCGGTCCCACATCGCTCTGGACTTTGTGATTGGACTTCCGCTGTCCAAGGGGAATGTTAATCTTGAATGTGGTTGACTGCTTTTTCAGGTCCGCACACTTTGTGCTCCTCCCAAAGCTCTCCTCGTCAGCGGAGACGGGAGAGCTGCTGGTACAACACGTGTTCCACCTCCACGGGATCCCTAAGGAGATAGTGTCGGACTGGGGGCCGCAGTTTACATCCCGGGTGTACAGGACCTTCTGCGCGGCCCTTGGGGCAACGGCTATCATCCACAGTCCAATGGCTAAACCAGAGCCTTGAGAACACTCTCCGGTGCATGGCAGCGTGGCAGCCAACCACGCTTATTAAGAGGGAGGTAATGTTGGGGATCAACGCGCTGGCGCCGGTCTGGTTGGGATGCTGGGTCCCCCCTCTAGATGGCGCCAACTGTGAGCTCCATCTGGATCCCTTCCATATGTCACCTATCACCAATTAGACCCAGCAATTTAAGGACGCTGTCTGGCAGCCGCTGGCTGTCAGATTGTTGGTTTTCATGGTCTCAGGACCGTGAAGAGGATTCAGCTGTCCAAAGTGGTAGATGTTTGGATTTTTGGATTACTCGTATTGTGTGGATTATTTGCTCTCGGTTTGAACTGACTGACTTTGCTCTTTTCCTGAGGTTCCCCCGTCCCTTCAAACATGGACGTGCTTTCTGTTCACCAGCCAGCTGTGGAGAGTCCCGGCCCGAGTCGACCACTGTTCTTATCATTCCGTTGGAGCGTTTTTGGTTACCTGTCATTGTGATCCTCTGTATGAGTGCTTGGTTAGTGATTCTTTACGTTTGTAATAAATCTGTTTTCAACTCGCTACCGTGGTCTGCGTTTGGGTCCTCAGAAACGTTCCGTAACGAGCGATCAAAAAAGCATAAATAGTGCTTTTATTAAATAAATCAATAGTGTGTATATACGCTTCTTCTTTATCATCTAACATCTTTAGTCTGCAGTTACATAATCCTATGCATATTATAAACACTGGCATTTGATTTCTGATGAGAACAGGACAAAATATTAATATTTAAACATCAAAATCTTTACAGCTGAAAATATGGAATCTATAAAGATTTATAAGCTTCTATTTAAAGTTTGTTTACAGATCTCAATGTTTTTATAGCATTTCTACAGAAAGTGTGAAAAATTAACCCATTTGTTTATAGATGACTTACATTTGATGCATTGGCCTCTCTTACTATGCTTTATTAAATGGAAGGTGATTATTTTACAATGTCACTCGGCTGAGCTCTGTGAAACAGCACTGGATCTTTTCACATTCCACTTCAGCAGCTTACTTTTTTTTTCATTGTTTTTATTTAAACAGAGGGGTGCTCAGTTTCACTGCCTTTTCCCAAACGGATATTTTTCAGTAGTGCTCAAACAGTGGGGAATTAATGACACATGCCAAAGTCTAAAATTTACCTTTATTAAACAGACCTCAGCAGCACCTCATGAATCTGGAGAGCACTTGGTTGCACAGAGTGACACTTTTATAGACAGGACATGTTAAGACTTAAGTCACTAGTTAAGAAACTTTACTGGGAGGTCTCTAATGGCTGCATCTCCGGGAAACAGTAGCTTTATGTCAGATGGGCAAATATCTCATAAATAGGTCTGCTCTGCACATAATTTAAACTCCATGATACTTTCCCATCATTGACTTTATACTTTAGATAAATAATGGCATGAAGCATGTGCAAAAAAATTCTAAAGTTTAATGTAAAAAAGGTCACAAAGGTATTTAGAAAGGGGGGTGGGGGGTGGGGGCTGAGGGTTGGTGTCCACTAACAAACAGGAGAGGAAACTAAATGTAAGAATGTAAATGTTCCATGCAATTAGTTTCCGACCAAGAGAGCACTCACAGTCTGAAATATGAGAAACTATTTGGGTTTTTTTCAAGTTTATTTACTATTTCTCCACTTTACTGAACACTCCCCTTCAAGTGTGTGAGCCCAAAATGGATACAAATACTAAGGATGGACTTTTTTTTCCCTCTTTGGTTTAAACAATGTTATTTATTTTTTCCAACAGCCTGAAAGATTATCTGTCATTTTAATTGTTTTCTTATTTGGTGAACTAGATATTTACACTTGACCTAGACCTAGAGTATGAGGGATGTAAAATTTGGCTGCATTAAGGAACAAGACAGTGCTCACTGGGAACATCACTTATATTTAAGCCATTTAAGAAAGATGACTAATGTGACAAAAAAATGGTTTGTCTTCAGACACATTTGACTTCTCCTTTAAATGACCTGACATACATGCTTTATGCACTGCAAACATCTCTCAGACCAAGATGGGAGGAAACAGAGACTTCTATTGAGAAAAACCTGCAGACTTATCTTTGAAGAATTCCTCAGAGGAGAGGAAGGGAAGTGGGGAGAGTTGGGAAAAATATACCTCAGACGTAGTACTGGATTGACCAAGGTCTCAATTTAAAAAAAAAAACACCACAGCATACCACATAAATGCTGGAAAAAATTAGGCTGATTGGGAAAGGTACGAGGATTACATGAAACAGGTGGAACTCTAAGTGTGCTCCTATGGGGTATGTGTGATGTTTCTTCTAAATACTGACTTACCACTGAAGGACAGAGTCCTCAGCAGTTAACATATGACCATAAAACATCCTTACCTCTCCTGCAGTGCCTCATGGCCATTTTGCACATCCTGGACTCAGCGATGGTAGGACAGGGTATTGTGTCCTTGGGTGGTTTCTTTACGATGTGCCGTGTCCGGGTCTCCAGACCCCATTTATAACCGCAAGTTTTGTTTCTCCTGGTGCAGGCTCCCCATTCACTCCACTGGCCTACTTCACAGCCCTCTGCAGACACATACGGGCCAGGGATATGCAGTGAAAACAGAGTCAAGTGTAACTCAAAGGTCAAGCACTGGTGAACGTTGCATGCAGTTTGACTGGGTCCTATAATCCAATTGTGTGTGGTCCTAGCAGGACTACTCGTTTTCTAAGCAAACCATTGCAGCGCCTGAAATCATTTATATATTATTTAAAAAGGTGTAAAAAGTGGGTTCAGACAGTTAAAACGTGTTTTTTGCATCTGTTGTTGCACATACCTCCACACTCCATGGTGTCGTCCAGTGGGGCAAAGCCTTCAGGGCACTTATCAAAGCAACGCCCTTTGTGTAGGTAAAAGCCTGACTTGCACTTGGTGCAGAAGTCTTTGCTGAAACAGGACTCACAGTTCTCTATTCTGCACCCTGGAGGGGGGAGAAGAAGAATGAAAAAGCTGTTGTTAACGCTCAACAGTTCAAGCTCAAACAAAATTGTGATATGAAAATGGACACGTGGGTTTGAAAGAGTTACAGGGACAACTTCTTGCACCAAAACAAAACAGCAATGTCGAGCATGCAGTTACTGTTCCACACCCTGCTACTGGAGGACTAACAATGTTACACTTGGAGAGAAATGCGAGGTAATGTGTCATCCTGCTCCTACTCTGCAAATAGCACGTAAAGCAGAGCCAAATTACGACCACACCACCAGAGACACACAGGCCCACATGATTAGATGGAACCTCCCTGAGCTGTCTGATTTACGATACTCCTCAGAGGCCATATTGCCCAATCGGCCGCCAATGTCAAGGAACCACATTTCATCTCTTGCAACACATCCAGGTAGGGTGTCATCTTCTTCTCTTATTGTGTCTCGCACAGTGACCCAACCACTCATTAGCGCGTGTGCACTCGCATAAACATGCGTCATTGGGCTTTTCTGCTTGTGAGAGCAGACGGAGACCGGGTACTGCTCTTTTATCTGTGACCCTTGCAGGGCCTAGGGAAGGGAAGGTTCTCACAATCACACCCCTTAATTACACCATCTCCAGCTAACCATCATGCCTCCTCCTCGACATTCCTACAAAATGAGCGGGGTCCCTCCCCACTTCACTTTGAACCCTAAAGTATGACTTTTGCCCACTGGCTCTGGTCTCACGCTTTCCTGACCAATCTAAACAAACTATGGACATACACATGTGCACATATGTACGAACAACATGGCAATCAGGCTGCACTACAACAGTCACAGTTACTCTGGTCACTTTCTTTGTTCTAATGTTACTTTATGCTGTTAGATTAATAATTTAGTCCAAAACATTAGCTTCAGTTTTCTCATGTGAAGCCATGAGAAACATACTTCGAGGACTACTGGCATAATATCAGATGTTTCTGTGTAATGTCAGTCTAATAAAGGTATAAATCTGTTTGGCTGCTTTTCTCAACTCAGTCTCTTGTTGACATTTTTTTAGGTTAAACTGAAACAGTTGTACTCAGGTTTGATTGAAGAGAAGCACGACACTGGAAGCAGGCAAATGAATCACCAAACTAACTGAAAAGTACAAAACTGTGTTTTATTCATACTTTTCCCAGGCCTGTCATCACCTAAATGTGTTTAGTTTTTTTTTTTTTTTTTTTTTCTGTTTCACAAATAGAAAAAATAAGAGTAAGGGGGCGCAAGAACATCTGGTACCACTCACTAGCACTGGGATTGTTGTGTGATCAGCGTTTGACAGCAAATATGAGCAATGCAAAAATGAACACTATATCTTTGCAGAAATAGAAATGTCTGACATTTCTGTTTTGATTTTAGATGAGGTAATGCAATGGTGCAAATGCTTCGAAATCCTGTATTCTAAATAGGAGATAAGTGAGATGAAATTGCTGGATGACACATCACTGCGGCTCCAAGGGAGTTAGCAAGGGTCAGAGGTCATCAGCGGACAAGGTGGGTCAGAAGGGATCACTATGACAGGGGCATTTATCCCCCTGTCTAGTTATCTGGCAAAAGGCTATCTGTACCAGCGAGGGCTATCTGTGATACCAGAGAAGCTCCCACACTGATCACTGGCCCAAGTTAGTGGTCAAGCAGCCTCTCTAGCAGCTCCAGAGACAGATACAGGGGAGCGGGTTCATTCTTCCTGCAGGATTAACCTCTAGACCACCTTTAAAGTCTTCACCTAGGTGCCTCTGGGAGACTAATGAGAAATAATGAGGTCATCAGATCTCACTGAAGGCCCAGTGTTCCTGGGACTTAAACGTATTATCATCATTATCTCTCAGCCTGGTTCTGGCCATGGGTTACATTATGAACAGGACAGGACGAGCCTTATGATTTAGCTCTGAGAAGAATTTAAAAGCTGACATTGATGTAACCAATTTATAAGAGATCAGTGTCAGTTTAACTGTGATTATTGCCACACTCATTTTTGTTATTTATTTCACTTTGCATTCAAACTTGATGTAGTTTCAATTAGGGATAGACTGAAGATTTGTAAACAAAACAATCACACTGAATCAGGATTGGGGTTATGTATGAAAAATGTACCTTAATTTTCATAAAGGAAAAAATTCATGCTCATTCATTTTATAGACAGATTAATCCCATGTGTTCCAGGTGGAGTTGTTCTGGATGTGGTTACCAAGAGAGTCTAAGCATAAAACCTGAATGTGTGGAGCAGGAGTGTCCATGTTATAAAATATCTGGCAGTGAGAGGAGGAAAACAAGCTTGATTTTTCCATTTTTCTCCTCCAAACTATGGCTAACAACTTGGACCTTTTCTGTAGGTCCTAGAGCTGCCATGTTCTCAGTCGGTTCTTCAATTCAAGGGCTTGATTTACCACAGGTTTGCTTTTGCCGTTCCTCAGCCAGCTCCACCACGCAGCTGAAGCACCATGCTGGTGTAAAGCACAGGCAGTCCTTCTTAAGTATGCAAAATTACCCAGTTTTTTCAGAAATTGATTTAAGTATATTTTGAGCTGTAATGCTTGGTTTGGTAGGGATGCTGTATTATCTGGAAAATGTGAGCAAGGTGCAAGCCATTGTGATTAAATATCTCAAAAACGAATTAACCCATGTAAATTGTATATTTGTTGGTTAGACTGGAAGTACCCACAAGCTCAGAATTTGATCAAAAGTGCGCCACAGCTTGAATGAGTGGCATGAAGAGACGATCGCAGCCCAGTGAAAGTCTTGAAACTCACATTAACACGGTTTCAAGCCAATTTAACTGAGGTCCATGGTGTCTTTATCTGTCATGACCATTAAATTCCAGTGCACATATTATTTAATGTGTGAAAGAAATGTGAAACAACGGTATTTGGTAATAATTCCCTGCAATAAAAAAAAAAAATCTATCTGCACTGAAAAAGAAATTGCCTTTGACAGAACAGCCTCCAGTGGCAGGAAAATGCTGGCAAAGAGCAAACTGTGATATTTGAACTATGCTTGCAGGATATTGGCAATCTCAGGCCTTGATCAGGCTGGTTTTTGGTTGGCAGCTAACACAGCTGGGGTTTCTTCATTTTTCTGAAGTGGGGTGAGGCAACTGGATTGGTGGCTAAATTGTGCATATGCATGCATGCATGCATATGTGTGTGTGTGTGTGTGTGTGTGTGTGTGTGTGTGTGTGTGTGTACAGCAGTGGGGATCCATATTGTACCCAGAGATAGGAAGTTCAGAGCAGTCCTGCTTCCACGCTGACCCTCTCAGCACTTTCTCTTTTTGCAGTAGTTTCCTTTGAGCTCATAATTCTTTCAGCTAGAGATTTTGGGTGTGATACGAAATGACAGAACATGTGCTGGCTTGGGAACTTTAAAACTGAGACATTATGAAATGTGACAGAGGAGAGAGTGCCGCTGTATTGCAGTCATAAAGACTTGGCAACGTATAAAGCAACTAAGTGCATGACTGTTACTGCAAATCCTCCTGTGGAGGGTAGCTTTATACCCACAATGGGGGAGCCGTCTGATAAGAATCTGTCTGAATAAGATTCACTGAGACCACGCAACATCTCAGCAATATTTAACATTGTGGTTTCCACGTTGTGGGGCTGTTTTGGAATCCAGCTCAAGTGCAGTTGTAAATAGGCTCACAGTTGTTGCATGGAAAGTAATTATTTATTATGGAGTGTAGAGGGGCAAATTGATTGGACCTGTTCATTCAAATTACATAGCAAAATGATAAAACTGCAGTTATTATCATTTGTGTTATATTAAGAACCATAAAAATGCAAACTCTATTATTATACTGTATATAAAATAAACTTTCCACTGTGGAACAATATTGGTATACAATTTTTCTTTGCTAAGGGGTTTAATTTACAGACTGCCCCTGGTATTTAAAAGCTATTTATGAGCAAATTTTATCCCGGGAAAGTTGCTTCTTCAACTGTTAAACACTGATTTTTGAATGCTATGAATTGTCCTTCATTAAAACATATTATGTTACTGCCAGGCTGCATCATATTTTTACCATTAAAAAAAAAAAATAGGCTCAGTTTTGCTTGTTTAGTTCATGTTTTTCTTCATCCAAGCCACAAAGAAATTCCTAAATAAGATAAGATCTCAGAGACAAAATGTTGGTGTAATAATAAGCAGCTGCTCCCTAAATGATTTCAGAGAATGTTTTAAAAGCCCATGATAACAGCGGCACAACGCCACATTCCAGTCTTCTTTTGAAACCAGGGTCACAGCATCCTTGGCTGGGCCAATATAGAACCTTCTAAAAATTATTTACCATCCTGCCTTTAAACTTTCTCATTTCACAAATGATATTCACTGACCTGACATTTAGCTTATGAGATGCCCACATGTGGAGTTTGGAAGTGAATGCTTTTGTTGTGATTTAGAATAAAATGCAATGCTTTATGATGCTGTTCTGTAAAGAGTTGTGGCATATGTTACAGTCATATTCTGCCTGAAGTGAATAAAGTCTTGTTTTTGTCTACCTCGGGATGCTATTTTTAAAGTGCTCTGTAATATCAAATGTATTTTAAAATAACATGGTTTAAGTATCTCATTAACACATAACAAAGACTCCATATATTGCACTGTATGCACTGTATATGATGTCAGTAGTTGGGCCATCCTTATAACTTATATAACATCAAATAAGGCAGGAAATTTAATCGAATCCCCTGGCGACAAATGGTATTGTAACAGTTATGCATCTTAAATATTCCAGTCATAAGTATTCAGTTCTAAGGTACAGTAAAATGCATCCTGAGAGAGTTTTGAGATCAGGTCACAAAAACCACATTCAGAGGTGGTCTGGATAACTTGTGACCGCAGTAGTTTTGCAGTGAGAACGTAAATGTGGGCTGGACCACATCTAAAAGTACAACCTAGAGTTTATGTCCCATCCCACTGTCTGTCTCAGACACCCAAACAAACAGTCAACAACAGTTTATCTACACACTCACCATACATATTAAAATGTAATAGCATAACTTAAAACTTAAGTTTGTTAAAATGTTTGTAAAATTGGTCTGTATATGCTGACAGTAACGTGTTGGATTTCTGCTGAATTCTTAGCCCTGAACATGAAAGCCTAGTTTTCTGCACTCCTGTCTGCTGCAGTCTTGTTGTCCTTAGTCTCTCATCAAAAAAAGTGTCTCCTCGCTGTAAGAAACAACCACACATAACAATTATAAACAAAGTCCCCTCCATATTTTTCATTGTTCTTCATGTTACGCATGCCACAGCAGTTTCCCACATTACCATAACAGCCTGTTATGTTGAAAACATTCTTTTTGCAGTAAAAGGAAAAAAAAAAATCACAAAACAACCACATTATAAAGTAAGTATAACTGAGTAAACCTGAGATGAGTGAAAGGGGAACTCAGCAGAGTCAGTGGCATAAAATAACCTTGGACTCAAATCCATATGGGCAAATGGAAAAAATCTAGATGTTATTTAGATGGTGAGTTGGGACATGAATCCACTCACAGGAGATGTTAAAACTCATGTACAACAAGGTGAAAATAGTCCCTCAGAGCTTGATCAGGTAGCCTAATCATGAACATGATTTGATGTCTATAGTTTTACCATTATATAAGGTTATACAGTATAATATATAAGTATAATATAAATATATAAGGTTATATAGTATTATATAATACTAGCACAACTTGACTGCTACAGCTTTAACTTGCTGTCCAGTTTCAAATTAATATGAAAACATCATACTTGCATATATTTTGGCAGTGATTGGATAAACATAATATTGACATTACTGGACCTGGAGGACCAGACACCCTTCTCTGGGGCTTAATTTTAGTGCATCTGTCAGGAGTATGGCTCAGAGAAGCAAATGAGTTTAAATTCCTCTCTGTTTTCATATCAAACTTTCAGCCAACACCTTGGGTTTAGCATAAACCTATAAACTCTCTCTCATATTCCATGTTAAGAGGAGGGTATGAGATCAGGGATGTGGAGTAGAGGGAGACCTTTCATTAATTGGATTTTAGCCAAATTGTGAGGATATTTTAATATTTTACTGTTATTGTGGGATTTTTATAGTAAAATGATGTGAACAGAGTGGGACTCACGATATAATCCCTTCCAAGTTATGAACTAAAACACTTTTTCCCACCAAACAGCAAAGCTGCTGCATGCAAGAGCAATAATATAGTGACTTAATTCAATACAAAATGTGTAATATGATTTCAACAATGTAATAATTCATCATCCATTTGCTATTTGTTAAAATAAGTAGCATAAGGTTTTGTTGGAGAATCTGGACCTAGACTGGTCTTCTGCTTGGACTCAAAAGTATTTTAACAGAAATGTATTTGGGTTCCAAGAATCAACACTGTCTGGTGAAAGCCTTAATTAACGCTTACCCAGTAAGAAGCAGGTTTCATTTTGAAAAACATATAGAAATTGTTCTTAGCAAAACAGATGATGTTTAATGATCCAAAAGGGTGTTTTTTTTAATGTTCCTCTACAGAATAAATGTCTCAGGGGCAGATTAGAGCACCTTGTTTGGATTTGGACATGAACTTCATGCCTTGCCGGTTACTTTATTATAAGTGAAAATGCAAGTGCAAATGGAGGGTTGAAGAGAAATGTGGCTTGTTAAATCCCAGTGGAGACACTTGAGGCTTCACTACTTCCCTCCACCTGTGTGGACATATGAGCCGTTTAATTTGGGAGGTATGTGTGTCTCCTCTGGATAATTGTCAATAAATCACGAGAGGTTTGGGAACGCGTGTGGGTGGAGGTGAGAGCCATGGCAGTGTGAGAGAGATGGAGGGGTGGGAGTGTGATGTGAGGTCACGACTTACTAGAGCACATGTTGAGCTCTGGGCTGCGCATGCCGTAGTATCCGGCCGGACAGTCGTGGAGACACTCCCCATACTGCCTCATCCTCTCCCTCCGCAGAAACAGGAAGAGTTTTGGCTGGCAGTTCACACACCCATTGTCTCTGGAGCACACGGAGCAGCCTTTACAGATGGGGTATGTTCCATAGCTAGCTGCAGGATACACAGGACAGACAGGACAGATCATTAATAACACAATAAATAAAACATAAGCATGTTGCAACCAAAAATTAAAAAATATCTTAAATGGAACCTCTGGTGGTGGGCTTCAGTATCGTACAGTATACAACCAATGGGCAGCATTGTCAATATGACGTGGACCTGAGTGTGAATTAGTAATAACATAAGATTTTGACACATGGGAACAAGAGACTGGACATGTGTATGATTTTTACAAGAAACACTTCTACTTGTTCAACAATTGTGGAAAATCTGCAGACATGTTGGAATTCCATGGGGCACCAGATTCCATGTGGGCCCACTCTTTCTTGGTGGGAAATGAATGAACTGAAGGCAACAGATTTTAATCTGAAGGAGGTCTAACCAGCAGAAGACAGCTGGAGAAGCAGTATGAAATCAATACAATCATTAAAGGTTTATCAACAGGATAGTTCATGCAAAGACTGTGTTCTCTTTTGATGTTTGAATGTTTCATTTAAATATATTCTGGAGCTGGCCTTCTTAACATTTGTGCTGAAAGCCCCCAAAAACCAGAGCAACTTCAACCTGACCTGCAGAAGACAAAGAAGCTATAAAGGTGGCCCATTCCAGAATTAGTGAATTTCAGCGAAAACTCATCAGCATTCACTTACAGGAAAATGTCCTCGGGTGATTCTAATTCCTCCAAGAGATTCCCTCCAAGTCTTAAATATCATATGCCGGGAGCGAGTAGCAGCGATGCTTGAACTGAGCGACCTACCACGTAGCCTCATAAAAGGCTGAGCAGCTATTTGGACGAAGGTTGAGATATTGAGCAGATCATCCAAGTTGCTGGCTGTGGATCTGTATATTACATTTCTTGAACAGAATCTCCCAGACAAAAGGAAGCAATAAGTGGCCCCAGAGCAAGCATTGGGTTGTAATTATGTGAAAAATCAGTCAGTGGATTTCAGGAATAGCCAAACTTTGTGGAATCTCCTACAGCAGCCTGCATAGATGTAAGATTAAGTGCTAATCAGACAAGCAGAATGTGTCTAACACCACATCGATCACAGCAGGTTATTCATCTCACACACTGCTAACTGTCTGCAAGGTGTAAAAAAAAGAAAAATCTGCTGGTTGCAGCTGATCAGAATCACTTTTATCTACAATACAAGTACGTTTCTTTCTATTACAAGTAACATTTAAAAAAAATAATTCCTTAAAAATACATTGAATTTCATTTCAATGATTGCTTTCAAGTAAAAATGGACTGCAACGTTAGCCAACCTCATATATTTCTGTATAATATATACCCTGGTTGCGTGTACAGCAAACTGACATTCACATCAAACTTGGCCACATTTGCTCGCATGGCCCTCGCCAGAACTGAACACAGATCTGACATTGAGGCAAAGTCAAACTGGCAAAAGTTAAGAGGTTGAAAAGCTTCAGTCTCCAGCCCTATTTCACTAGGCTTTGCTTTATGACTCGCACAAGCGTGCTTATAGCTTCAAACTAAAAATAGAAGTAAAATCAAATCAAAGACCTTTGTTATTTTAGAACACTCGCCAGCAGAGAAATAACTGTCAGTGATAAAGTGTGGATCACACATCTTCCTCAGTCTTTGTCAGATCTTTGTTGTGCTGGTTGTTAATTTAGCTGACTGAGGATAACATAATCACGCCTTGTGAACGCAACACATCCCACATCCTGGAATAAGATGGGGGAAATGCTGTGTGCTGGTGATGGAATGCCTTTTTTGGTGCTGATCTTGAGAGAAGGGAAAGGTTTGGGGGTTCAGGCCACAGTTATTTCAGCAAGGAGGCCACAATTTGTGGCGTCTGCAAAAAGTGATGTCGGGCTCAAAGCTGGCACAATGCATTTAACATGCATCCTATGAGAACTATCAGGAGACGATTTGCAAAAAAAGTGAAGCTGCAGGATGAATATTTGGAAGATGCTGGTGAGTGGCCTGGAAATTGAAAAAAGGTATGCCAAAACATGTAGCTGTCTTGTGTTTCAGTAGAGAGAAAAGAAGTGAATATCAAACACAAGTGAGTTTTTGTTCTGAAGTCTCAATCAGTGCAGCTTAATATAATTTGGCAGAAACATAAAACACTATGTTTAATGTTTTGGGGGGAGGGGGGTCCTGAACCATGGATGTGGTTTTTGCTGTGCATATGCTGTCTCTCTCAGTTCTAAAATAGTCAACGTTCAAAGCCACGATGTCCATCCCAGCACTACAAAGTATGCTTTGCCTCATGTTTCAATACAGCTCAACTACCCTCCATGGTCTTCTCCTTTCCCACAAATCATGTAATTCCTTGGCTCTTCAAGAGTTTCCTCTGTCAATCACAGAAGCCAACGCAATCCCAAGACGCAGCAAAGCCACATCGAAAGTGATCACTGAGAGATTATATGTACCATGTTTTACCACCCATCGGAGCTCGCCGGCTATTCCAAGTGCTATTTTCAACACGATAAACCAATACCTCTTACTCTTTTAATCACAGGGAACACACTATGTGAAACAAAACAAATCTGCTATTCCCACTCGGACTGCTGAAGCTTGCTAAGTGCCGTGAGTACTTGTATACACAAAAGCCATGTTCCATATGAAGAAGCATCTGCAGAAACGTTCTAATACTAGAGCTTAACACATATAGTACCTCACTGTGTCAAGGATACATGATGAAGGATTAGGGGGAAAAAAAGCTCCTGTTCTTTTACCAGATGACAGACCCTTCATCACTTAGCCATCAACAATATACCGTAAAAAACTAGACTTAGGATCAGTATGGATTTTTGTGTATGTAGGAAAACTCTTTGTTTTGTTAGTTTATGATGACACACGAGCAAATACAATTTGCATATATGGTGATCAGCAAAACACGAAGGGTGATCTCATGTTGCTAATTTGGTACTATGTTAAAGTAGAATTGAGACCCTGATGTGAAAGTCTATTTATTCACATGGGGCAAATCAGAGAGCACGTCCAGGTAAAGTTGAGGTTGTTTTTTCCATCAAAAAGAATTGCAAAGCTCACAGCATGAAGACTGCTTGCACGATTGGCAAGTAACGCTTGCATTCTATAGCCACGGGCTTGTTGGAAGGCTCACTCGGAAACTGTTCAAGAGCAATTAGTGTTGCAGTCAGAAACCTAAACTGAGTCTCAGGTAGGTTTTTATAAGTCCAAAGCAAGCATGACGGACTGCTCTTTGTGCTGCCAAGAGCCTCCACGTATTCAAGGGAGTTCCACCCACGGCTAGCTAACTTCCTGCCTTTCACCAACCTACAGCTACCCATGAAATCATTCACATAAACCTGATCTGAATTGCTGCAACCCTACACCTCACAGAGCAAATTGCACAGAATTTCTGGGATCAAGAATGATGTGGGCTCTTCCAAGTGAATGTTGATTAAAAAGGGTTTTTTGGGGGTGGAGTTTTAGTACGGTAGAAAACTGATACTTTCTAATCAATTTTAGGGTTTAAATGTGACAGTTTTATTAGAATAGAAAAAGAACACGCGGTAAGAAGCACAGCACAAAATTAGCTGTAGTGAAGTTGTTATATCTAACTTTTCATAAAAGTTTTGGAAAAGATCCTTTGTTTTAATGGAAAAAATTGATGAAAGGCAATGCTAAATCAGTTGTAGACATTTTTGCTGTCTGCCATTTCTTCACTTCAGTTGCAGCCTTGTGTGGGTACAGAAAATGTTTCGAACCAAAGCCCTTCCAGTCATCACATCTTTAAAATTATACGCTGCTTTATTAACTGATTTTTTTTAAAAATCCAATAAAAATGTTTACAATATCGGGCACAGGGGCATAAAACATTCCTTAATGAGGTGGTTGTTTTGATTAGACTCAGATTCATCATTTGGAAAATGGAAAATATATCAAAATATCAGCCTCGTTGACTGCAATGCAATATTATGAGAAAGCACTGGATCCCCAATCCAGCACACACGAGGGTATATTAAAACAAAACTGTTTCTATTCTCACAGTCTTTCTCCTGTTTTCGAAATAGTCCTGGCATGTAAATCTAATAATATAGAACGCAATTGTGAATAACTAGCAGCCATTGTTTAAAAGACACGTACAGTACATCCTGTGTGAGAAAAAGTGGCGTCATCAAGTAACATGACGAAAAAGGCCATTCAATGGGCTGATTCTTCATTTCCAACTAAACACATCATATGGTGAAGGTGGAAGTCCTCAAGATTTGGAGTTGCAGCAGATCAAGAAAACATTTTGCTCCCATGTGGAAAACATCACATTCACCCAGGGAATTATACCCTTTCTTCATGGCACAAAGTACAATTATTGTTTATTGTCCACCTCCCTTATTCCCTCTCTAAATGATGGATTAACTGCTGCTCCACTTTGGAGGAAAAAGAAATCTTGGGAGGGAAAGAAAGGGCAGATATGGGCCAGAGCGCCACTGCAGTCACCAGTCGATGAGCCATGAACCAAACTGTAAAGGAGCAACCGCTGCTTTCTGGATCTCTGATGAAACCGCAGAGTGATCCGGCTCACGACCTGCAGTCGTGAAAGGCAGCTGAGCCAACAGTGTCACCCCGAGCTCTCAAGAGTCTACCAGCTGCTCTAACGCCTTAATGCTGTTCAAGCTAGTAAAGGCTGATACACGGAAAATGACATCAAACCACTCCGTTTTTAAAAGGCCCGTCACTTTATTTGTCATGGATCTGGAAGTTGCGCTTGGGTCAAAAGCTGCTGGAGTTAACATGGTGTGGCTAAGATAGGGGTACTTTGGGTCCATGCACTGAAGGCTCATTTCTGTTCCAACTTAGCAGAAAATATGTTGCAGTTGCCTCTGACCCAGCTGGAAATAGTCAGGTTTTAGGGTCGACATTTTTTCCCCCTAGTTTACTTTAACAGATCATACTGTAAGCACGTGTTCATATTTTAGGACAGTTCTGCTCCTTATAATGATTTTGCAGCACAAGGCTGAGCAAAAACATTTGCTATCAGATATATTAGCGCAGCCAAACTCTTCCTGGGACACAAATCCCCCAGCTGAGGCGTGTGACACAGAACATCGAACGCTCAATTAAAAGGCTGGCAGTTTACACACGGAATGGGTAAAACAGGCAGCAGCCTTTCAATTGGGAACCTGGAAAATGGGGGCCAATTTAAAGTGTCACTTTTTAGTATGCAATAAAACAGAAGTTGGTGTAATTTACACAGAGGTGATTGTGGTACAGGTTGAACTACAGTCACATGCAGGTGAGAAAGTTTTCTGTGACTCACAGTGTGACCACATCATACACAAGGCTTTTATTTAAAGTTATGGCACTTTGGCAAATGGGTTTATTTTCTCTCCTGCTTAGAATTCAACAGAATGATTAAGCCTTTTTGCTTATGGTACAGCAAGATTATATAGGGATTTTTCCATTTGTAAGAGGTAAATACAAAAACGAATCAATATCACGTCAACAGACAGTCCAGCAATTGAATGAAGACTAACAATCCCTATGTGTTTTGAAGCTGAACCTAGTCAGACTGAGACCCTGACAGCTCTGACTCAATCTGGAAACACTGACCTTTCACCTTTTCACCTCTCTGCTAAGCTGAACATCATGGTTCTCACCCCTGAACTCTACCGTTGTAGGAAGACACCTCATTTCTTTTTTATTATTATTTGAATCTATGTATGTATGATGGATTTCACCTTAAATCCCATGTCAAGGGTTAAATCCCACATCTGGATCCCCTAAAATGAAAAACACCTCATATTTTGTTGAAGGAACTGTAGAAGTAAAAGTTGACCAAATATCATTTCCTGTGCTGTCAAATGTTATGGTTTGTTTTTAGACATCCTTTATTCCTTGTCCACAAAAACAGAAATTTCCTGGAAAATTCCTAAATTTACCAAACTCCAAAGATACCACACTGTTGCATTGGCCTTGAAAAGAAATTCATAGCTGTTTAATGTTGTTAGGCACACAGTTTTAACCATGTCTAAATATGATATGAAATCTATTAATTTTTATTCATTATAAAGTCACATATTGATCAGCATAGGTACAAAAGGACTTTAAATAACCTAGATGAAGGGAGGTGCTTTATTGTTTTTTTCTGGCCACACAATCGAAGAAGAGTATGTGTTAAGTTTCTTCTGCTCTTACCTAACTTTACTAACCAAAGAAAAGGGCTAGCTTGAGTATAAAATATAGCAGCAATTTTCATATTAGTTTCCTCACAATCTTGCAATATATGTATGATCATCTGAGATTTAGATCTGGATCTAATTGTAAAAATCTTTTATCATCAGAACTACATTCATTTGATTTTAATGTCCTGCTTAGAGGTTGGAGGGCAAATACACCAAAAAGGATGGGTGTAAAGATTAGTGTTGGTCTCCTATCTTTTCTTAAAGAAAGAAAGCTCTTAAAGACAGGGGGACGTTTGGAATAAATTTAAATCACTGAAGGTGAGGAATGTGTTTCCTTCTGTCAAAAAGACAAGAAAAGGTGGAGGAGTGGCTCTGATTATCCCATATGTTGGTAATTTATCACACATAAACCTCACACCTAATTTTCGCACCTGTAGCCCAACGTGCTGGAAGTCTAGTAATTCACTCAATCACAAACACACACAGCACACTCCCACACATACAAACACACACACACACACACACACTAAGTGGGTTCTGGTTGTGGGTTTCCTCCCTCTGTGTAGGAGGATAACAGGGACAATACAGGCCAGGATCAGAAGAGTCACTGGGCATGCTCAGCATATTTGCACTCCATGCAGCAAAACCTTCTCTGAACAAAACCCATGCTCACACTCTCTTCGCCATTTGTCATCACCTTGACTAAACTCATCCTGACCTCCAGCTCGCACATCTGAAAAACACCAGAGCTGGATGTGGTTTTGACACGGTTGCCAGAAACCATGCTATGGCTACAAAACCAGATGAGAGCTGTGTTGGACAGTTCTACTGTAACTTATTGAACTATATATACAATATCCATCAATAGAAAATATCCTCCTACTTTCCACCCATTAATTATTTTTGTTGTACCGATTACTAAACGACACACAATCTGCTGCTGCTGTAATAAAAGCATTAGTGTCTGAACCAGCTAGGAAACAACTTGGAATACTTTTTATTCCAAGTTGTCACTTACTTGACAAGGTACTCCTCTGTATGGCACGCTGATGTGCCAGGCCTTCCCTTATACACAACAGACAACTAACCTTAACCCTAACTCTAACATGAAGACAGATGCACAAGGTTAATGTTTTGTTTTTGGTTTTTTTTTTTGTTAATTCAGCCACTTTTTGGTTATACATAAATAACAGATTCTTGTTGGATACCATCCATCCATACATCCATCTTCTACCACTTGTTGGATACATGGGACTCAAACTCCCCGTCCTGTGACCAACATCAGTTTACAGATCTCTAAAAGGGACAAAAAAAGTTGTGGCTCAACCCTTTAAGAGGATACAACCTCGTACCCCTCCGGGCTGGCCGAGGCCAGAGGGGAGATGTGAGTCAATTGCCAGGGTCAAAAGTGGAGTGCACCACAGGGGACAGATGGCAAATACCTGGGCCCACTTTCACACATGGTGCCTGCCCCCAAAAAACATGAACATCAAAGTGTTGAGTTCCTCCTCTGTAACATGGATCCAATATCACAGGGGAAAAAGGGAAAAAAATGATATTGTGTTTTACCTAATGTCTTAGTGAAAAGGATGGAGCACTAATTGGTCATTCTGTTGAGAATGACCAAATAAAAAAAAGAGAAAATTAATATTCCCCTACTGAAAAGAAGAACAGAAAATGTGCAACCCTTCATCAGTGACACGAGACAGAAAGGTTTAACTCAGTACAAGTAACTAGATGACAGCAGGTGTCCTCCTTCCTCTTTACAATTTTCCTCTTAAGTTTTGCAACTTGTATAAAAAACTCCAGATCAGGGTCAAAAAGATTAGGAGACCCCTGTGGCTATGTGTGAACTGTTTTAAAAAGTGACCCCATGTGCCTCTAATTAGATGTTCACTAAAGCCAATCAGATTACAAAGAGACCTAAAACAGAGATGCTATTTGAGCAAGAAACACAAAAGAAACTGCAACATAAACAAAGAAAGATATCATGTCTCAGTACATGCTGCCCACATGTATTGAGTTGGGTTCTTCTTTATACAAAAAGTATGTATTTTACGGTTCCGTGTTGCAGAACAAAGCATACTGCTTGTTGTTGTCAGACGTCTCTTCGTCGGTGGACTCATTTGCCATACCTATGTCATTTTCCATGATGCCACTTGGAGGGTTTTTGTGACCGAAGCTACTCCACCAGCTTTGGAAATGGTACAGTCGAAAGCTCAACACAATTCTCACAAAGTAGGCTGCCCTATTTTACTGTGCAAACCTACCTCTGCGCTGTACTGCATTGTCACACACTTTATGGAGATGATTGTGTGCCTTTACTGATGAGATCCAGCCCAACATTATCCATTACACTTAGCTATTGTCCATTACTGCACCCAATGCGGTACCGTCTCCGAAGCCATTAGCTGGTAAACATGTAAACTGCATGTGACCCCATCTACACATACCTATTAGTTAGGGGTCCTGTTGGTGACAGCTGTTTATACAGCTTAAGGCGCTGCTCCTGAAACCTGGCCCCAGTCCAAATAAAATTATATTCCCTTAAGAAAATTCAGCCAACAACAGATGTACATACATAGAAGGGAGAAAAGAGGGACTTTACCGTATATCTTTCTCCCTTACACTTGTTTGACTACCTGGTCTTGATAACAATAATACTGACAATAATCCTGAGGGCAAGAGGAGAGTTACCACAACTGATGGTCACGAAACAGCTTGTAAGCTTTACTGTTCTTCCACAATGTGTGTCTGCATCATTGTGGCAGCCCAAGTGAGATCCACAAAGACAAAGACAAGACAAACTGCAATAAAAACCACAACCACATGACAGCCAAGGCAGATATGTGCCATCTTAGAGTGAACAGGGCTGGTGGGTATTGGACCCAGTGGAAACATCTTGGTTTAAAGTTACACCGTATGTAAAAGACGCGACCAATGAGCAGAAAGTATCATCCAGTGTGTCCTTAATGAACCTACATTAGAAAGTTTCTAGTATTTTGAAATTAGAAATAATGTCACAGATAATTGTCTTTCTTCTGATGTTGGGTATTGACTCTGATGGTTAATGCAGATATAACTGTAGCTGAGCATCAACGTACCTAATCAATTGTTCCCCTTTACTCAACATCTTTTGGCTCATTGTTTCAATCCAGTTCAGTTTTCAACTGCAGTACTGCGGCAAAGATAAACAGATAAAACAAAAGCCATACTGAAAGAACTGTTCATCCATGGTGGCTGAAAGATTTCAATACACAGCCAATTTACATCTGATGTTAGCCACCATAGCTAAATGTCACATAAAGACACATATTCGTTCTTTTTTTATATATAGTTTTTGTCTGAGTGTGTGATATGGAGGAACAAGCAAACCACTGTGCTGCCTTGAGACAAAATATTATGTCCTGTGTCTTCCATTACATGACTGATCTGAAGTGTTATTGCTTTCTTCTGATGACAGACAGATTCACGTCTCATTCAGTCACTACAGTGTGGCTCTGTGTAACCTCTATTCCCATCACGGACAATGAGCAATGAGCTCAACACTGAGGCCTAGTAATGACTCCCAGTCTTCCTCTTGATTAAAAACACACCAGTGCTTCTGCACTCCGCAGGCAGCCAAGAGGCCTTTCTCTCATCACACCAAAAGGCATGAAAACAAGGAGATAGAAGCCTCCGCCAATCCAGACAAACAGCCAAGAAAATAACAAGCCTCACACACTACACACAGTGCTTCAGTCCCAAGTAGTTAATGCTTAATCCCAAAGGCAAATTTCTATTTAGTCTAAGGTTGCAGGATTACCAATACCAACCCAAATCTCGGTCAAACCCATTCCCTGGCTAGTACATGTATGGTGGCACTCAAACATCCTGCCTTCTTTTCAGGTTTCACACTGTTTCATCACAGTATTGCCCTGGTGGGCTGTAGGCAATAGTGGGTACAGCTGCACCTTTACCTTTACCTTTACCTCCCATATGTAACCTAAATTACAGGCTAGATCCACACAAGTACTTGTTACTGCATCAGGCCAGCTCACTTCCTGTCAATACAAAGGCACTGCATGCTGAGCTTTATATTCATGTGGCTTGTAAGCATAATTAGAAATCCCATAAAACCAGGGGGAAGGGGGAGTTGTGTCCATCTGTCAAATGTTACAGGGTGGGCACATGGGTAGCAATCACATCTTGATGCTGCTTTTGAACAGCGCCAAGTAGAGCCATTATCTAGAAATATTATGTCATCCCTAGGTAATAGAGAAGCAACCAACCACTGTAGTTGGAAACATGGAGTTATAGTATGTGATGCCTATTTATTGATCGACTTTTGAATTTTACCGTGAACTATTGATGCTTGCCTCGGAAGTGGCTAGAAACGGTTCCACAGCGGAGCGGTAATCATGCCTGCTTTAGAAGGTCCTGGGTTTGAGCCCCAGTGGAATCAGTGACCTTCCAAATTTTCAGTTGGGGATCAATTACGCACATCTATCTAAATATCTATTTCGTACAATTTATAGATTTCCTTGCTTTCAGTTCTAACTCTAGGCCTACAAACCACGACAGAAGCTTTTGAAAAAAAAATCTTACATACTGCGATTTTTAGTTCAAATGTCGTTTAATAATTTTTTTGAACAACAAAGAGAAAATTTACCTTGTTTTTTTGAGTGGGTTTGATCTTTGGCTCAGGGCAACTCTCCTACTTGTAAAGCCATTGTATGTATATAATGCTCTCTTTTGTGCCGTTGTTTTAAGTGTGGCACTTAGAAATAATTCCCACATCAGGGTTTTTACAACCCAGTAAATCTGAGAGAATCAGACCAAACTGTCTGGTCATATTTAATAGCCTTATACGGAAGCATATTAAGGTGTAATTACTATGTGGGCGTGCATAGGTGAGGGTTACAAAATCGTTCCGAGGGACACTGCCGTTTTTGTCTGCTGCCCGTGAGTTTTCAATCACCATGCGGAAATATGGAGCATGTTAGGAGATTTTACATATTAAGTTTGTTTTATTTCACATTTCCGAAAAAAATGAACTTTTATGGCACGGTAAAATGTAGCCCAAAGTAAAACCATCTGTTTGGCATTCGGCCTTGCCAACATATTTGCCCTGTGATGACAATGATTGAGTTTGAAAAAGAAGATTCCCTCATGTATTTCTCCCCCTGTAAAAAATTAAGGGGAGGAAAAGGAGGGACAAAATCTGCTAACAGTAGGTTTTTACATGATGTGATAAAGTGAGAAGTGTCATAAAACGTACTTGTGAGCTGGGCTCTGCCACTGAACAATGGCCTAAATCCATCATTTTGCCTCCCTGCCTTATTCATTTACATAAACACAGTATAAATCGTCATTACATGGATTTACACTCAATTCAAGGTAAAATAAAAGATGGAAGGGGAACAAATCATCAGCACTTTGTAAAGCAGACCCTGAGTGAATCTCTCTCAAAGAAAATTCATGCCACTGCATGTTTTTTCCTCTACTGGGTTTTTTCCAGCGGTGTATCATGGCCATGAGTGTACTGAGGAGCCTTTCAGTGGCTTCATCTGATACCGCTGTGACTCGGAGTAGAAGCTGTGCTACGGGCCAGGATCGACATGCATGGGTTAGTAGGTCAAACAAGGAGCTACTATTTCGACAGAGTTTTGAGGCTGGGTCAGACTAATGTGATTTATCAATACACTAGATAAGTGAATCATTGTCCTTCGTGGCCACAGTAATTGTCAAGACAGACCATGCACGTGATTGGTCAAGAAGTCAGTGCAGTTTGACATCAATCTTGACTCGCTGCCTTGATTAGAGCATCATGAACTTACACCTGCAGATTTGGGCTCTCTCTCTCTCTCTCTCACACACACACACACACACACACACACACACACACACAAATATTACACACACACAAATATTACACACACACTCATACACAGATTTAAGCTTATGTAGACTTGGCAGATGAAGCCTGAGAGAGAAAAGGTCAATCTCTGTTCCTTGATGCTGGAGCTCTGGCTCAGGTCAAGACACAGCTCACTGTAATCCCTCTCAGGTGATGCTGCTCGCATTCAGCCATTTCCAGGCTGATCTGCTTAAAGTTGCCACCCCCATTAAATAGCCTCCATCTCCCCTCAATCAGTTAAAACTCTGCCGAGGATGGCAGCAACAAGGGAGACCTGTTTCAGTTCCATGATTTGATCGGTCTGGCATTTCACAGGAATAAAATAGACTAACTGCTTCTGTTAACATCATTGGGATTAGTGTGACATCATGTGAGAAGGCTTTAAGAAACATCACATCTTTTTCTTAAGTAGAAAAGCTCGTTCAAGAGCAGTATCTCACCTCTCTTTCATAGGAACCACTCAATTATAGTTTTATATTGTTACTTAATCACAGTATATTGCGCCAAAGTGTTATAAACACCGGCAAAAATTGGGCATTAAGGGAGATTTCAGTTCACTTAGACCTGTTTCTTAGAATCCAGCTAATTATTTTCTTATTTGCAGTGTTGGTTAAAAAAAATCAAGTCAAAATATTTATCATCATTACAAATTACTTTGATATATTTTAATGTGTGGCAAACTAATATCTCAGAGTATTCACAACCTTCATGTGCATACAAGGAAACCCATATTTTGTGTGTATTTTGTCACCACACACCTTTTTACGACAGCCAGTACATGTCATACACCTTTGACCCCACTCCTTCTATCCTGCTAGGCTGGACAGCCTCCATCTAACTACTCCTGTCCTTCTAAACATCTGGCAACACTGCTGAAGTAACAGGTTACAAGGTTGAATGTGATCTGTGGGAATGTTGCAGCCTGCTGGGGATTCAGATTTGAGATTTCTAGCAAAACCTAGTGGGGCTGATGGCATCAAGTATCAACTTATCTCTACTTCTGGCCACTATTACCAATTCATTACTTGTCTCAGAGCCCCTGCTCTTTTCCTCTGTTTCTTCATGCAGCACTGAAACACCAGCCTGATTTTATGTAGTCAGCAGGTGGCATCATTAGCCAGAGAATAAAAATGAAAAGTAATACTCGGGTGATGTCATGGAAAAGGCTTGATGGTATCAATCTCCTGCTTGTAACTGACAGGACAGGGTGCAATGAGGTGTACATTTAGCATGCTTTGTCACTTATTTTACATGATAGATTGCTGCTGAGGGCTAAATAGTAGGCTAAGCTGTGCTGTTCACTGACTTATTGTGCAAAGATTTACTCAGAAAAGATATGAACTTCCTAATTGTATGCAATTAGTCATTTTTCACTTTGACATCCCTGATTAAAATTGCATTCTTTCACACCTAACATGGGTTTCGACATCACAGTGAAATAATTTCTTGCAAAACTAGAAAAGTAATTTGTTATACTATGTGTAACAAAACCTAACAAACATAATAAAACCTGCTGAGAGCAGACTCGGTCAAAGAAGTTTTCGAATGTGTCTGGGTCTCAACACTCCTGAACGATTTGGAAAGCTCTCCGTGCGTGCCAGACAGGCTGTGTATAAAGCTGTCACAGAAACCTCGGGGGCTAGAAAAATATTCAAGTATTTCTGGGCCGGTGAGACAGTGATATCTTACACATGCGTCTTTCAATATATCCATGATAAATAAAGGAAGGAAGCAAATACCAAAGGATTGGCTGTCTGCCACAGCCTCCTAGAATGGCACTTTCGCTAAATGCACTGTTATCCTCCAAACGCAGTTTTTAAAACATTTTTCTAAAACCTGCATTGTATGGAATTATTTTAACAAATGTTACATCCAGTGTGAGAGCTGACAGTAACAATGTGGAGTTTATAGTGCATAGCCCAAAGCTATTACCGAGGTCAAATTTGTAATTTAACCTCTTGATCTCATCCCCACTGGTTAACCCACCACAAACCACCCCACCTCACTCCTTTCTCAAGAACACAGACAGGGTAAATAAAGACAAATATCAGGAATTTCTGCTCCATAATCCAAAATACACTTAAGACAAAGGAATACAGATTGTATCTCCCCAGCATTGTTTAAGATCACACAGTCATCAGAGAAAGAAACATGCAGAGGAGCTGAGAAACCTGTGTGTGCCAGTACCCCGCAGAGGCTGCCTGATTATTTGCAGATGGGCAGTGGAGGGCTTGCAGAGTATGGAGGATCCCCCTGGCACACAGCACATTTGATTAAATCTGTGCTTCCCTCTCACACTTAACTTTGTCTGACTTTACTCTCCTGAACCACCTCTTCGCACGAACTGATTGGTACTGTGTAAAAGTCTACCGCCCGTGCGCAATTCTCAACAAGTCTCCCCTCGCGGTCATACCAAGGACCGTTGTGGTGTGTTATGTCACAGTTTCTGAGCAGGGCTCGACAGGGGCCACTTTCTTAATCCCACTGTCTCCTCATTCATTCAGAGTATAGAGTAGTATTTGCAAAGGGGCTGATCCCCGGCTCAAATCCCGCGCCTCCGCTGAGCGATTGTTATGCGGGTTTCCTACCAACTGTTCAAAGCGGTTATGAGATCAATTAAAACCAGCTTAGGGGTTGGAGAGGAGATGTGCGATTCATAAGTCAGGAAAGGGGGTATTCCGGATCTATTCATTAAATCACTTCTACAATGCGCCCCCTTTCCTCTAGTCATCAGCTTCAGCTCCGTCTACACCAGCAGCCTTTGACAGTTTGATATATAAATAAAGTGTCCTATGTCGATACAATAACACTGGGAAAAAAGCATTAGTAGCCCGTCCGACGACGGGGTTTCAAATACGATTAGATAAACATTAATTTAAAACCGCTAGTGCACATTTTACGCATTTTTACGCATTTGCTCCGATACTGGAATCGTTACATTATCATAAAAAGCTTGTATAGAAAAGTTATTAAGTTTTACCAGATGCTGAAAGGCTGAATTTCTTTCACCGTAAACGCCTGGAACGTCCCCGTGTTGCACTGTTTATAGGCTCTGCAACGCTTACAATCAGGCACAGGCATCAATCATCAATTCAGCCCAGAATTTGATATCATGTCTTTGTAACTCCCGCCTACTCTGCGTGTACAATGTGCCCATTGGGAAACTACCCACGGCTTTTACAGCCTGGGTGAGCACCCTTGTTTAGGACTGTTGCCTCCCTTGACCTACGCACACTCAGAGCCATCTGTTGAAGTCAATCCCCGGATCCCTGAATCTTGAATGAATCTTGGATGCTCCCCATATATATATATATATATATATATATATATATATATATATATATATATATATATATATATATATTTACCTCTTTTGTTTCTCCTCCAGCGGTGCGAGGGTGCCTGACAGTTGCTGTACTCCATACAGTTCAATATGATCAGGGCAAATGAGAATAGTCGAAACTGCATCTGGACGGCGGTCTGTTGCTCCGACTCCAGTAAAACGGTGCCAACGGGGCTCGGAAGGAATTCTCTGACTTCTTGGCGTCCTGTTTCTTTTGACAGTTCTCCAAAGTGTCAAACATCAGACGAGATGCGACATGCTCTCACGCCGCTGATAGGGATCATTTTATGAAGCGCAGTGGTCCTCCAGTAACTACAAGTGTCCGGTTTGGTGCGCTGCAGGGAAGACGACAAATGAGTTTATCGTGATAACAGGATGATGAAATCAACAGCTTCCTAAATCGTAATGCGTAAAGGTGATCAGACTGTGATACATATAAGAAAAGTAACAAATCATCTGTGTGTTAATGATTTGAGACAATCACAGATGCAAAAGCAGTGCTCGAAAGACCGTCCGAAACGAGGAGCAGCCGTGCGTAATAGTGGCCAGGACGCTCCGCGCTGGTCAATGTCTTACATCAGACGGGTGCTTAAATTCGCGATCCACTTCTAGGGTTCCTCTGACTGCAAGTGCTGCTCGGGAACACGTAGCATCCCTCTTTGTGTGAAATTCCTTCTCCAAAAGACAATTGACAACCGAGCAGAAAAATGGTGGTCGCAGTCAAAGAAAGGAAAAGTGGTGCTGGTAAAAAAGAGGGGAGCCTTCTTTCTTCTTTTTTGTAAAATCTTATTCCTTTTCGGGGCGTTTTTCTTGCCGAACTTGTCCCACAACACAACAGAACTCACATGTGTTGCTCCCTCTGTACCGCCGGTGTGAATGAGTGGCTGAGTTTTGCGCGCTGCTGAGTCTGACTGGCTCAACTGGTCCTGATGCTTGCTGCCCTTTTCCTGATATAGAGCGACGACGCCGTCACGTGTGAAGATTTCAAGTTTTGTGTTTTGTCTGATTTCAGATGTTAAAGATGACATTTGGCGTAGTCCCCCACCCAACCCCTAAACACACACCTCAGCGGACTCCCCTCCTTTGCGCACTTACACACACTGGTCGGTAAAAGGTTGCCTCCGGGTCCTAGCGGGTGCAAAAAGTAGAAACATCCATAAGGAAAAAATGTGATTTTTGTTAGAAGGTGTGGGTCGGCAGCTGCCTTTTCTATATCCAGTCACATTCCTTTAATGGAGACCCAACTTCCTAATAGCTATATCAAAGCCCTATCACTTTCTTTCTCTTAATTTAAGTTTCAAGTTTTGGTCTTAGTTTTCATAGCTGAGATAACTCTGCAGAATAATTAGAGGCTTAACCCCCAAAAAGCAATTATCTGTAACGAGGTGGGGGCGTAAGTCAACCATCTCGTCACACCTCTTTTATTGCGCACAACCCCTCCCCCTTTACTCCCCTAAAACTACTGATAATCGTTGGGGAGGTCATAATTGTGGAACATAAATAAATCATCGGGTATATGTAAGTTTCCCAGCCCCCAGGGCCTTTCACGCTGACCCCGGCGACAGAGACATGCGTGATAGTCGATAGTTTGCACCCGCTTAACGGGAAATCACTTGGGGGTGGGGGGTCGGGAAAGAGTCAGATGTGCGTGGATGGTTGTCGATTGGAGGAAGGTGTGGATGCTCTACCCCCATCAGCCACTAGGTGTGGCACTTATTCTGTTATTTATTACCAGAAATTACTTTCATTTGAAAGCCGCCGCCGTCTAGGGCAGAGGCTGTACATCTGTAGCAAGAAGACGTTTCCTATGAGGAAAATCATCTGAAAAGGTTAACCTTTGTTGTTTATTTTTTTTTCCTTTAATTTTATTTTTGCAACATTGGTTACTCTTAAAGCTAAGGTTGACTTCTGAACTTCGCAAAATAACACTTTCCAACGTGTTTTTTTTTAGCTTAAATACAGAAGGAATCAACAAGATGTCTACCCTCAAGCAGTAAAACAAACTCATTCAAACACGATTGTAAGTTTCCATTTCATCATTGGAACTGATTGAAAAGAATACGTAGGTGGGAAAGGGGAAACCTCTAACAATATGTTGAATATAAAAGGTGGAATCATGCTTGTTTCCTTGCCAAAACCTATGGTGACCTTTGTCCTGACTGTTTATTTATTTATCCAGAAAACAGCGACAGACGCTGTGGTCAGGGCGGCTGTTAGCCGCAAGCGGTGCTTCTGGTTTGGACTGCTCTCTAAAACAACATCTGAGAGTGCACGCTTAAGGTGAATGTGATAATTTAGGTCTCCGACACTTTTATTTTCATGATGTGTCATGGAGAAAGGAGGGGAATGAACCCAGTGCTTTAATTCTGCCCATCCCTGCTCTCCTAGGCATTGCAATACACATTAAGTGGAGGTGACGTCAGTATTTGGACTGTCTGGCTCAAAGCCCTCAGTACCATAACAGCAATGAGGGGAGCTGCTTTACACCCTGTTCATCAGGGTTTCAGAGGAAGGTCTGCAAGACTGGACCTCACAAGTCTCAAGGTATGAAAAAAAAAAAGAGAGAAAAGTTCCAAACCACAATGGTCATCTAAGTTAAAAAGTTTAAAATGTCAAGGAAAGGATGAGAGCAAGAGAATCTGAGAAAGTTATACTTATAGTCTTCGTGTTTGTAGTTGGGAAGAGGCAAACCAGAAATAATCCAACATGACATTTGCAAACAAAGCTGAAACATATGTACAAATACAACTTTATAGCCACCGTAAATCTCCCCGACAAACCATCTCACCTCCAGGTCCCTTTGGTGGGTCTTCTAGAGGCCAAAACTGAAATTTAAAAACATCGACTGGTCTTCTGGAGATCTCCTTCTGGTCATGAAGTTTGTGTAGAACGAAACCAGCATTCAATTAAAGGATGGTCATGTCGGGCCTGCGTTCCATCAGTTTTACTCTCATTCTGACAATCAAATATCGAGAATTAAAAAAATAATAAAATTAATCATTTTTGAACAAGTGCTTTTCTCAAATAAATGGCTGGAGGGTGTGTATAACAGTAATTTATCTGATTATTATTAATACTACTACAATAATAATAATAATAATAATAATAATGACATTAGCAACCGTAATTGACATTAGCAATCATACGCGTAAAATTAGTAGGGACAGAAAAATTAAATGCAAATGGATTACTTCTTCAAAAGCTACAGATCCATTTTGAATGCTGTGATATTTGCAATTTGCCTAATTAGCAACATGCCTCCATATTTGTCCAGGAAACGTGGCGACGAGAGCTGTGACAATTGTGACCTTTCACCTGGCCTGCATAAAATGAACTAGGATCATCTCAAAGAGGTCAAACCAGGGGAGAGAAGCTGGGGTGTATTCCTCTGCTTCAGACTTTGCGTGGAGTCAATGGGATCTCCTCCTTGTCACAACACGCTCTGCATTAAACTGTAATGTTGACAATGACAGGCTCTCAGCTTGGCGCCTGACCACACTGTTGTGTTCAAGTAACCCATACCAAAGGAAATTTCAGATTCTATCCTATCTATTCATCAGCTGTATCACTCAACACCACTACAGGTTCCTACATCTACATGACCATTTTCACATCACAGCAAAATTGCCATAGTCAAAACATTTTAAGTGGTTTCATCTGTGGTATCGGTTATAATCCGTTCTTCTCACTGGTGAAGGGTTGGCAAGGCTATCAGACAACAATTAGACTATGGTGCGTCAATACAGATTTTTTTTTTTTTTAAATATAAAACTTTCACAGGTGTAACGACTGAAAGGCTTTCCATTAATAACTCCATACATCTGCTGTATCCTCAAAAACAAAAAGGCACCACTCTATTTAAGTTGTTTCTCCATGCACATAATTGCCTACTCCACATTTTTACACTTCTAATAAATAATGCAAGGGGATGTTTCTGTGTCACCACCTAATCTTGACTTGATGGCTACAGTAAGTAATCACGGTAAAAGACAAGACATGAAACCAACTTTTTCAGGTGCTTTAAAGGAAACTATGTCCTTAGAAATCTTTAATCTCTGGAAAGAGTTGAGTGGGTTCCGGGGTTCAGCTCTGTGGTCTACAGCCAGGACTGACTTGCTGTATGTAAAAGCTAAACAAATGGAAACAAAAACAGCCATGCTGACAAGCGGAGCTTGGCGCTCTCCATGCATGAACTAAGTCCATAAATGTACTGTGGCTTCATGCTCTCTTAAAAGACGTTAATAGCCACGGTTAAGTAGATTTTCCCGAGTCAGGATGTAGAGATTTATTGTATAGTTGGTTCCACTTAAGACTACGCACTTTTCACGTTTGTTTTCCTATTTTTTCTTCTGCCTCTGTTTAACATTATGCTCACAGATGTCTTGTGTACGTGCTGTTCATTTTCCCAGACTTGATTTACTCCAACAAAGCAGGTGCACTTCACACAAACCCCTTGTTTGGTTGACAAATGAATTGAAGGGTACAGAAAAGGCATATGACAGAAAGCCTGTGCGGGAGTAATTGTGATAAAGATGTGGAGGCAGACGGCTGAGTTACGAGAAGGTCAAAAGCAAAGGAAAGCGGGGGTTGGGTGGGACATTAAAAAGATTGTGTCCGTCTGGCTAATGGTTCTTTATGGCTCCCTCATGTCCTCAGATGGGCAGGATGACTGGCAGAGAGTGTGACCATTGGTAACTGTACATCACCTTGGTTTGCCACCCCTCCTTAAGCCTGCCTGCCAGGGCTGAAGCGAACCACTAAGACCCCATAAAACCAACAGACTAAACAGCCATTCATCATTACTGCAGACACATGAGCCATCACATGCTGCAGGTTTTACTGTCCACCCCCCCCACCCTTTAGTGACTCAACACGCACATTAAAACTTCATCAAGTGTTACAGATACAAAGTCCAACCACTCAAACCTCAACCACCCTTTGGATGATCCAGAAATAAGGCAACGATGGTTGAAAATGGTTAATTGGTCACTTTTATTGAATTGGTGTTGACTTCAAACTGTGAGAAAGCAGTACTCTCCTCCTTAAGTATGGACTGATGGATCCATCTTCTTTATCACACTAAAATCCTGTTTCTTGACCTGCCCAGTTAGGCGTCTAAAAAAAAAAAAAAAAAAAGGGAAAAGTGTGAGAAAATGAAGCATTAGACCAATGTAGATCACAAAAACTCTTCAAAACAGAATGTTTTTCGTTGATTGTGGGAATTGTGAATAGGAACATACATGTGCAAGCAGTTAAGTGGTAACATTTCCCTTTTTGGGGTGTGTAATGTGTGTGTGTGTGTGTGCCGTTTGTGAGCTGTCGGGTTGACAGGGACCCAGAGCAGCCGGCCCAGATGGGAAACACTCAAAGTTCTCTATATGTAAGTGATTTGTTGCCTTGAGGATTTTAGGCTGTTATGGTACTCTGAGTTGTTTGTAGCCTCTTTGGAAAATTACAAAAACTCCTTAATGAGAAAGGGGCAGATTTACTCCTTTACAGGACAAGGTTATGGCCGCACACCTGCTGCAGATATTTAAACAATAGGGAGAAAGGCAATTGTACGCATCAAGAGATAGTTCAAAAACATTTAACATGTCTCATGTAACCTTGCTTTTAGGTGCTCGGCCAGAGAGCCAGTGCATCCATCTGCAATGACATGCATGCATGTCCTCAAGGAGTGTAGACCCACGGGACGCAAAACTTCAGAGCTCCAATTCAGAGCTGTGTGTGTGAAGAAGTCAACATTCCGCTGACACGCACAAGGTCAACATCAAAAACGCACTTAAATGGCATGACTGGACGCTGAACCAGACATCTGCAGCAGGTCCTAAGTGCAGGGAACTCCATGCTTTGAATAATGTTCACC
Source organism: Pao palembangensis (assembly GCA_015343265.1). NCBI lineage: Eukaryota > Metazoa > Chordata > Actinopteri > Tetraodontiformes > Tetraodontidae > Pao > Pao palembangensis. The sequence continues at coordinate 9,853,445 of CM027088.1, forward strand.
ACAAGTCAGTGTGAGGGTCCACCTTATTTACATTGCTGAGCTGAGTCACTTCGCTCAGGCATCGTTTTATGGTTGTTTGGAATCTACCTTGTCATTAGACCTTTGAAGAGCAATGGCAGGATGAAAGCGTTGGCTCTGTTAAACTTGCTCTTACTGGCTTATTTCGTGTAAAGAGAGCTTTTGTTGATGGTTGTTCATCAACATTCTTTGGTCTTGCTGTTCTGAGCCGATCATTTGAACCACTTTTGAAACTGCCCTTGGTTTCTGTTGACCTTCAAAGTTATCTGATCAATCAAGGAAGGGAAAGTTGCCTTCAGCAACATGATGGAAATAGTTTTTTGCATTTATATGTACACGTGTGTTACTCACTTCGGTCTTGGTGCTCTGGGCCTGCTTTTTCTCAATGTTCATGGCCAATACTTGGCTGCGGAACGAGAGACTCTTGGTCTTTTCAATCACCTGTTGGTAAGGTGATACAGCGTTGTTCCCCATGACCACATGGCCCTAGAATGGATTACAAGTTCACATGAGCAATCTGCCAATCACAAATGACATCGCAGTCACACCATCCAACAAACATCCTGACATTCACATCTACTTTACTCATATCTAGATAATTCTATGTCATTCTGGAGGACTGGGCTGTGATTTGCTGATTACAGAGAGCTGCTGTGATGTGTATGCCAAAACATGTAGGCTCAATGCACTATCACAAAGAATACTCATTCTGATCTGAATTACAAAGTCGGACAAAAATGGTTTGCTATTGTTTGTGTTGTTATAACAGAGGAACACCTGGAAAAGTTTGAACTACAGCTGTTAGGAACATTGTCTTTAAATAATTAAAGAAAGGTCTCACCAGTTTGGAGTCAATCTTTGCATCCAGCCTGGCATTGCAGATAAGGTTCACAATCCATCTCTCAGCTTCCTCAGGTGACATGTTGAGTTTGTCTGCCAGCATGCTGTTCAGGAGAGGAGGAGAGGAATTAGGAGAATTAGGTTTTAATTTCAGAAAAGTAGAGAACTCAGTCTCAGTGCTGGGATGAAAAAAGAGAATACCCAAAGATGAGCCTGGCATGTGTCGTCAATCAATTCCTCTTTAAATTTACTTTTAAGGAATGAGGAAAATCAGAAATCAGTGGCGCATTGGATGCACCCATTTACTTAATCAAAAGAAGACATTTGCGCCACCAAAGCACTGGAAATGCTACTGATTCCACAAGGTCTTTTATCTTTCCTCACTGAGAGAGCACGGTTCAGTGGATTTCAGTTAGACATAAAAATATTTTGACTGAGATGAAAACACAACAATATTCTGCCATCATTGTGTCCAAGAGACTTTGATGGTTGGTGTCACCTTGGGGTCAAATACTAGATCAAATCAAACACAACCTCCATAGTTAAAACAGAAATATAACGCAAACTTTATGAAATATCTTAGTTGACATGAAAAGGAGGGGATGAAGGGGGAAAACACAAGAAGCGAGGGAAGGCTGGCATGTGTGCACAATTACTCTCGAAAAAGCTGGAGGTAAAATCCAATGTGAAAAGACAGTGGTGGAGTATATTGCCTTAAATATTGTTCTCCAATTATAATACATGCATAAAGCATCCGATGATGCATCTGGCTCACTTTACAGAACAGATTATTATATAGTAATATCATGTAGTCATATAGTCAACAAGGTCCAATCACTCTGTTGACAGCATTAATAAAGTTAATTCCAAAAACTTTCAGGGTTCCTACATATTCAAAATGTCATACTTTTTCCAGACCTAATTTCCAGACTTCTCAGTAAAAAAAACAGAAAGATCCATTTCTTTTAGATAGTCATAATTTTCTATTTTAAAAAATAGAGCAGTGTTAAGTGTCTTCGAAACAAATATTTTTCCATACACTAGTTTCCATTTTCTATATTCTTCCAGACCTGGAAATGAAAAGAACAACAAAAAAAAAAAAACAAAAAAAAAAAAAAACACTTGTTGACTTAAAGAAAAAACTAACTCAGAAGTGCAGACACCAACTCATTTTGAGAGTCTGTGCGATTGCTTTTATCCGCACCCTAACACTGGCAGCTAAAACTAAACACACTGCTCTAAATAGTCACTGTCCCAGCAGAATGAAAGCCAGGTTGAGGGTGTCCTGCCTTTTGATAGTCCGAGACATGAATGTGTCACAGCAGGGGGGAGCATATGTGTCATTCTTTGATCCAAAGGTTTCCCCAGTACAGCTAGCCTCCCTTGTGGCTTTCAAAATAACTACACCTCTCTTTTACACCCCTCCTTGATACCCTATGCAGACCCTTTCCCCCTGCATTTCCCACCCCTTCTGTCTGAACCCCCTCCAGGCCTACTACATTTCATATAAGGGCCCCAATAAATATCCCAACCCCCGTGTGTACTACCCACAATTACAGTAACCCTAACCATCATTTTAAAAACAAAAACTGAACCCCTCTCATCTCCTCCCATTTATTCTACTAATCATCACTTCCATGTCCATTAATCACATTTGGTGAGTGGGCTACTACAATTGCAGGCCATGGCCTTTTGTCATATTAGGGCCATGCAAACAAATCCTACTACTGCAATTACTGATCTCAAATGTCAGGTTCACTACTGATATTGAGGAAATGTTTTTGGTGCAGAATTACTGTCTTGAGCATTGTGTATCTCACAGCAAAGTTTACAAAAAAAAACGTTTATAACCCATTATAACCCATGACTGTTGGTAAAATGGAGACCAAACCACATAAAATGTAAGTATAATGATGTCAGTGTCTAAATAGGGCGTTAAAAGCCTAGACAACAAATAAAGGCATTACCTCAGCCTAATGAGCACAGCAGGGTTTGTTCTCACAGTGACAATGCAGTTATCTTAATACTTTTACTGCAATGGAGACAGAAGTGGCAGGGGTCAAAGACGTGATGGAAGACAAGGACTTGAGAGTCATATGCATCTTAGCAGCCCATGGGAGGGAGAAAGGATACACTCAGGAAACAATGATGAACATCTCAATCACTCATCCAAAACTGCCACTAACCCAGCTGGACAGCTGCCTGGTCATCAAATCCTTGAGAAAACAACACCTCCTGTGGATCATTATGGAAACCTAACAAGTCGGGGTCAGGTGTCGCAACCAATTTGTGATTGATAACGCATGACGCCAATTTCTGATGCTGTTATTTTTAATGAGAAATCTACAAGATGCTAATGTATATCACTTTACATTGAAAAAAAAATATTTCATGAGAAGAAAAATGAGACTCCTATTTTTTGATTGAGACAATATAGAGTGCCACCTCAGGATTAGTAAGAAATGGCTATCAGTCAACAGCAGACCCCATCACACGCATTCAGAGACAACTTTAGACATTAAAGCTAATCTGAATGAAATTTGTTACTGGCTCTGATTTTAGCAGTGTGGTTAAATGATTGCTGCACTGGAGTACAGGGTGTTTTCTTTGGCAGTTCAGTGAAGTGGGGGCACATGTCAGTCAAGGCCAGGTCAAAAATGATGATCCAAACAAATAAGATCTCATTCCTCCTAACCTCCTCTGTTCCTGTTCTGTGTTATTCCCATCACCCCACAAGGCCCAGGGCTTCAGTCTAGACCAGCCAAAGGTCTCTAATCTAATTTGTAATAAAAAGTCTGGCAATGTTTTAATCCCCATGAAAGACTTATGTATCAAAAGCAGTCATTTCATTCTTATTCTGGCATCTGCAGCAGCTACGTGCAAGTAAAATTCAATGTGACAATAACAATTTTAAGAAAATAAAAACAGGAGGATGATGCAAGAGGGAGCAGGAAATGTAGCAGAATACTACAACCTACACTACTGACATCTTTTGGCCCTAAAGCCAAGTAGGCAGCCTTCATGAATGGTTTTACTTTACACAATCGTGATCCTGTTCCTCAGAGGGAAAGGAGATCATTTTCATTTCGACCCCTTACTCTCTGCGGCTCCTGAGCTTTCGACTTCAGGCTAGGGGAGTTGGTTGCGTCTCAATACGTACCTCACACTTGGAGAGGTCAGACTTTGGGGTCCAACTCCATTAAGGGGGAGAACATATTTAATGGGGGTTCTTCTCCAAAGCAGTTTCTTTCTAATAGCTCTCTGGTCTAAAATAAATGGATTGTTAAATGCCAACATATTACAGAAGTAGGGAGACCATTCAGAGCCACTGTGGTCCAAATTACTCAATTATTCAGCTTGAGGTAAAACACTATTTTCTGAGTAAACCTAAATAGTGTGGTCTTTTAAATGACTCAGCTGTGAGGTGGAAAGACCTTGTCCGTTGTTTCAACCAATATCCTACACACTCCTTCCAACTATCAGTGAGTTGTAAAAATACAATCTCATAAGGAGAGGGAAAACATCTGACCATTGGCCATATGTCTAAATCAGGCGCTTTAAATGCCAAAGTGTGTGTTTGAGGTCAGTGGGGTCTTGCCACTGAAACATGTATGGAAGGACTAAAGAAATAACCCCTGTAAATCAAATAAGGCAAACAAAGCTAAACTGGAAACACACACACAGGACACTGAAAAGTCACGAGACAAAAGGATGTATGTATGTAATTACACGTGCCGGCTGAATCTCATTTTCACTGCCAACAGTATAGTTTTACTAAAGACTTTATTGCATAAATTAAGTCCATTCTGGAGATTTCTGCTGCACTTTAGTATCCGGAGCTGTGGGCAAAAGACGACCTATCACTGAAACCACCATGGCCAAGAGCTGTAAAAATGTCCTCATTAAAATTAGCCATCAAATTCATTCGAGTCCATGCTTTGGTACAGAGGGCTTCTGGGTAGATAACTAATGACTTTGGGTGCCTATTAGAAAGAGTTATGCTGTCCATCGTCATAGCACCCAAAATAAAACACGGAAATCCCTGAAACTGTCCCCATGCTACTTTTGACCACCATAGTCTGAAGGACTGGGACAAAGAAAAGAGGCGAAAAGGAAAAAAAGTTACATTTCCCTTTCACTCTAGCTGCTAACTTTTGCGCTCTTTAATTAGTAAATGTATCTAATTGCAGTAAGTCTGCCAGAAAGAACCAGTACTCCTAATCAATTCCAGACAATCTGCAACTGGAGAGTTCAACAGGCCCTGATCACATTCCATGATTCAACCTTGACTGCAGACCTCTATAAAACAGTCCTGTCAATAGAAGTAATTCATTCCCTCTTTCCAAAAACAACAGTTGTATAAATGATCATTTAGCAAATATACTGTATATCTGAGAGGAACAGTATATGATAATGTGGTTTTCTGAAGGCAATGGGAATTTCGTTTTAACAGGATGAAATTTTGAATAAAGTATCCATGAAAGACTTTAGAGAAAAAGCATTGTGGATTTTTTTACTGGAAAATTTACATGAGCTTAGAACATGGCAGGTCCCTTTTTATCTTGATCCGTTCTTAAGAAAAAAAGATTGTCCATAGGCTGACCTTGGATAAGGTGGGCTTAAAAGTTTAAAGGAGACAGATCTGACTAAGCTCTCCACATAAATGGGGTCAACAAGCCTGTGTTGACGGGGCAATAAACCCTTATCTAGGAGGAAAATTCCAATAATCATTAAGCCTATGTTCTGTCTTACTTCCCGTTTACCATCTGACCAGTTTAGTGATGGCAAACAGGACTTCCTGTCTAAAGATGTCTGCCTAAACTCAAAACCATCATGAAGAATTTGTAGAGGGCAGATTAATAGGAATCCACAAAGAAAATGGTTGATTAAACTCAGTTTTTAGTTACTAACCTGATGCTGATGCACTGATGAATTCTGCAGAAGGTCTCAAAGATGAAGAGGCGGGCATTTTCAATAAAGTCCTCCAGACAGGCAACCAGGAAAAAGTCATTCACAAGAACCTTGGAAACAAAAAGTCCATATTTTTAATGTAAGATGAAGTTTAATACGCACCACAAACTTGAACAGAATCAGTGAAGGTTTTAATCTGCATGCTTCTATAAAGTGATACGCAATTTAGTTAAGAAAAAATAATTTCAGGGGAAAAAAAAATTCAATTTAATTCTAATACATATCCAATAGAAACTAGAGAGGAATGATAATATTGGCAGATCTAAACCTATATCATTACCAGGACTCGTTCCCCTAAGTTTTTTTTTTTGCGTTAATTTAAGTAGCTAAAGGCAGTGCAAGGTGCATTAGATCAACCACAGATCTTCAAATTCTACAATCATGAGATGAGATAAAAGTATAAAAAAGATCAACCACTGAGAAGACCACACTCTCTGCAATTTATCAGCCATCCGGTCTGGTGTTCCAGTGTCAAAATCCAGCTAAATTTCGTGGCTACACTCAACCAACAGCTAAAGCAGTGCCAGTCCAAATAAAGGCACAGATCAGCTTCTTTTAGCACATATTCAGTTGAGTATCCCAAGTATCCTGTTACAGCAGGATAGAATACAAGTTCCTATATACTTTAACAACGTATGGTATATTTAGCTTGTGTAAATTTTCATGACCTGGGGAGTGTAAATGTTAACATTTTAGTTTCTGCATTCCACTGCGATTTTACATAACAGACCTCCATCTTCAATTTCTCTGTGAATTTTGTGCTCAAGTTTAGAAAACTGTTATCTGTCCAAGTTCTGCCTGAAAAAATCCTAACTACACAGCACTATCAGGAAGTGCACATTTCAGGTATGACAACGCATGTCTAAGGTTGATAATCTTCGAACAGTTAATTGTTCTAATTACTGTCACCTGGAATTCAAACCACAAAGCTGAAACAAATTCTGAAAGCAGGTACAAGAGCCCTTTTATGCACATGTAGGGGAGCCAACAATAGGTGGGTCTTCGCATTCTTCAAAACGCAAGTATCTCACATCTGACAGTGATCGTACATTTGGGTAGGGTGGGAAAGACTGGGGGGAAAAAGTTGAAGAGGACAATTTAAACCAAACTAAACCCCCCATTTGAAAACAGTTGGCTCAAGCAATTACACAAAATAATGAAGAAACTACAGAGAAGGAGAACTGAAAACAATACCCATATCTTGTCATTAAAGCAATCAGGAACGCAATGTCTGCCACTTCACAAGGCTCATCAAGACAATAGCGCCTCCCAATAGAGTATCTGTTTACCTCAGACATTCCACGGTCACAAAACATCTCTTAACCTTTGAAAAAAATACTTCTTAAATGTTTGCAAATGTTTGTACATTTCTACTGGGAAAATCTGCATTATTGACTTCAAACAAAATGTTTGCAGACCATCACAGGTAATGCATTAAAGGTGCAGTTAAACATTTTTTGAACCACCCACCTTGTCAAGACTATCTTGTGTGTTGAACAAGTTTAAAAGTCGTCTTTTTGCAACGACTGGCTATGCTCTGCTCAAGTAAGGCTGACAGATTGGTTCGATGTTTAAAGCACATGGAATAACTCGGGTTCTGACCAGAGAGGAAGAACAGATTGAGCATCTATTTCAGCCACAACAGAGCCTTTGTACACAGACCCCAATGAGGCCAAAGAGCAAAAAAGTGCATGCGTAAACAGGCTGGTGACAGAGGGTGTGTGTCATGTCTTTTATGAAAAAGTAATATAGAATCTATATCGCTGATGGCAGATACCCTTTGGAGATTTGAAGAACCCTATTTTTCCCACTAAAACAAGCAAGAAAATAACTTCCTAATTTATTAAATAATCATTTAGGAATCAGGGGACTCTGTGTTAGTTTAAAACAGGTTTAAATAAAACCAAACTGTCTCTTAACTGCCGACGCAAATTATAAACATTTACTCCTGGCAACCAGCCATTTGATCAGGCCAGATGGTTTTCATTTTCAAGGTTTATCGTCAAGAGGCAAAAGATGAAAAGGGGGCCAAATAACCCCAAATCTTGCCTTTTCTTCCTCTGCAGGTCCAAATTATCAAGTCAACTGGGAGAACAAAATTATAGTGTGTAGGCAAAGACTGATCTAGATCACATTCCACAAAATATACATATAATGCAGCTATGACACCTGCTCTCTGTGAATGTGATTAATAGGCCCTGAAGGTGTTCTAGAACTGTCTAGCTAGGCCTTTCGAAGAATAATGTTCATGTACAACTTAATTAATTCTCATTTTGTTAAAAATAAAGTGTTGTTATTCTGATAGTCTACTTTCTTCAGGTGAAAAATTATGCAACACTTGCATTGTAATAGCTCAAAATAGAGCCATGCAGTGACTGGATTGTTGGATGGAAAATATATTTCCCAACTCATATTTGCATTGGCAACATGTTATTTCGTTTTTTAACTATATTGTCAAGCTCCTTAATACTTTAGCCAGTATCCTGGAATTTAAAATTTGCAGGAAAATACTTACAGTATATCAAATGAACGACCAATAATAATCAATATGGAAAGAATTTGTGTGACTTTGGTTTTTGCCACTTGTCCAGCCATGCAATTAGCCAGTGTCTGCACGCCTCTGAGAAGTCCTTTGCTTATAAAGCTTTTACTGTTAACTGCTACCCTGATGGGTCAATAAGAGGCCATAGTAAATTCTGACAGAAGTCTGAGTCACACAATGACTGAGAGCAGCTCTAAATTTGACAATACGACACAATGAACAGGCCATCACTGTTGTGTCTACAGTGGACCCACACAGAAAAGCTGTGTGAGCAAGCAAGTCACTCAGATTATGTCATTACAGTGTTTACTACACTAAATACGAAAGCTCGAAAGGCTGACTCAAACTGGAAGATATCAAAAAGCCTCTGTTTGTAGAAAAAAAAAACAGTAAATACCAACTGGTTGAAATCAACGTTTGAAAGGTTACTCACCGATTCACACTCCCTCAGTTTCTTCTGAGCACTGTCAAAGTCAAAATTCACATACAGGCACTCCACAAACTCGGTGATTGGATCTTTGTAAGTATAAGATTCCTACAATAAAAGTAAAAGTATGGCATTGAAATAAAGGTTTAGCATCTTATATATATATTTTTTTTATTATTTATAGACTAACATCTATTAACTGGTTGAAAAAATTGTGACCAAATAGATCAGGCACCTGCTGTATGACCTTGACCAAGTCCTTCAAAACCTGGCGACGCTTGCGAACATCCTTGTTTGTGATGACTGCGGTGGTGAGGTAACGCAAGATGTGTGGGCACATGGTCTGGATAGCATTGAGGTATCTGGAATGAGTAGAGTAACAAAAAGTACACTTCTTTTAAGAATGATACATAACATTATTTTTTCTATACATTTCCACCCAGAAAAAAAAATCTCCAGAAGCCCTGATAGATAAATGTCCAGCCAAGACCCTTACTTCTAGACATGGGACCCAGCATAGCCTTCTCTTTCATTAGTGTTCTTTTACAGAAAGCAGGGAAAGAAAACCCTGGCGAAAAGATATAGATCAGTGAGCAGCGACCTGCCCAGTAGCAGAAACCTAATCCATCAGTGACTGATGTTTCAGCTACGATCAACTGGCTAAAGACTGAACTCAAGAGACATGATGCTGATCCAGGCTGATTTTTTTTTAATCCCACAACAACTCTGGAGACAGGCTTCACTTAAACAAATATACGTGGAAGGTCTGCCTGATGCCATGTGCTATGACAGCAATCAATTGAGATTGGCTGTTTCACTCAAATTTCCTATTAGGCTCCTTCACTGAAACTCACCCTCCACTTAACCTCCTATTGACCAAATTGAATCTGAAAAGAGGAAGTAGCGTGGGCCCCTTCAAGTCTCCAATCAGACCAGAGGAACACATGGTGAACAGTTTAATTAACCCCGAAACAATTAAAGGGATAGGGGATTCTGGTCACAGTTTTGTTTAGTCTAAAAACAGCAGTAGGTTGCTTGGAAGACCTACTGGCAGCCTGGTTTTAAAAGGGCTAACTTCCTCTTAGCCTTTGTAGCACGTTGACTACCATGGAAGACCATAAAGTTCCTTCCTGTGTTTTCAGATGAACTTACACCAACTCACTCTCAAGGGGGGTCTCCAATACCCTGAGGACATTCAGAACACCCTATTGAGCTTATTTTCTAATTTTGAGACAACAAGCATCATGCTACCAATTTGCTGAAAAAGCTAAGAAGAAAGCTGGAAAAATGCATGAGAAGTGAAGCAAAAGTATGACATCAAAGTTCATCTGGTTAAGAGGATTGGGGAAGAAGAAACAGAGAACCAAAGTCTCATTTCATAAGAATAGAAAGAAAAATAAGTAAGTGAATAACAGACATAAATGAATCGACTCAGCTCATTACTGCAGCCATACAGAACAAGGATGCACCTGTATTACACTTATACAGGACAGCTTTACAAGTCAGAGTTAGGCTGCCAGGAGAAAGCAAACAAAGCTTTGGCCAAACATCTGCTGACTGCAGGGGTAAGGAAGGTCATATGTAGAGCTGAAGGCCAGCCACTGGTCACCACCTTCAGCCAAAGGAAGTACTGGTCAAGAGTTGGGAGACCAGAGCCAAGCCTCAGTGGGAAAAACATGAGGTTTTTAGACTGTGAAACTGCAAAGCACACAAAACTATAGTTTGTCGACACAGATGGCTGGGTGAGCTTTTCAAGAGAAATTATTGGGCAGACCTCCTTAATCATTCACAATAAAAATTAAAACAGTAAAACTCAGGGAAACAGACATTTGAGTGTGTTGTGTTGTGGTGGGCTATGATCGTTTCTGTGGAATCCAATCAGCTGTACAATTAAAACAGGAAAACAGGATGCGACATTATATTAAACTAAACACAATATTATAAATTTGACTCACTGTGGCTGATACAAAAACAGCTCAATGATATTGTCACGGCCTTTGGGGTGGTTGAAAAAGACAAAGAGAGACCAGTGGATGAGCCATGTCCTCTGCTGGAGGGACTGCAGCGGGGAAGTGACAGACTGAAAAGGAAAAATGTCATAATATAAGAAGGAAAAACAAAAATATTAATGCGGAAACCTCTGCTTTAGTCATAAGAGTAAGATCTGCCCTCTTTCCTTGTGAGGTACCAGATAAAACAATAAGCATGCTTGTCTCGTGCATTATAAAATACAACTGCTCAGTATTAAGTTTTTAAGTAATGAGAGCATGTGGGTAAGACATAAAAAGACACAGAATTGCAGTACTGAAAAAAATGTCAAAATTAATGACTGTGTAAGAAAAATTCTGGAAAGATGGGGAGGGCATTTACATTGTTATCAATAGTCTCCCTCAAGCGGGTGAGGTCCTCCATGGCTGCCTCCCAGTTCTGCATCAGGATTTCAGAGGCCAGCTTGCCCCACAGCGAGCTCAAGGCATTCCTATCTGTAGGTGGAACCTAGGGAACAGACATGATGCAATGTTCAGAACTTACAACATAACAACATAATATGGTTAATAACTGCATTTCAACAAACCAGTCGGTGGTTGTGATCCTTAAAATGGTTTTCTAGTTTTTCCCAAAACTTTTTTAGCTATTGAGAAACTTTTCTGTTGTGTGTCTGACATTCTGCCCGAATCATTATACTTAATGAGGAATGATGCTACATCTGTCCAAAATAAAGCAATGTAGAAGTTTCTGATATGATATCAAGTGCCGAGGACTTGCCCTGCATGAAACCAGAAGCATCACTGTATAGTGCATTTGTTTCTAATTTATAATATCTATTCAATTGTATCATCCGGAGGGAGTGGAACTTGAGAGCAAAAGTGAAGTTGATGCTGAGAGACTGTTTAGGTTTTAATTAATGCAATACTGCTGCATTTGATACTAGCACTGCGAGCAGCTAAGGATAACATAATTGGATAATGCTGAGGATCATTCTAAATCAGATCATACTAATGGTGTAACAACAAGGTAGAAATCACTGCGTCGTAGAGATGTACAAGGGCAAGCATTTTACATTTCTGTAAATACCAGAATACAAACTCATGCTAACGAGAACATTTTTTGTGTATAATCACCCTTAAAAATGTCCCAAACTACTGTTTCTGATTTTCAAGACAGATTGGAACAAACAAAACAAAGAAGCAGGTAATGAAACACAGGTTTCAGAATGTCTCTGAACCCCAGCAAGCACTGGACTACACCCTGAGGCTCATGGGAAACTGTGCCACAATAGTTCAAGATAACACCAAGCACCAGACACAGTGACATGAGTCTAGCAGGAAGTCAGAGTGGGTGTCTGCCAAACGCCCGGAGAAACCGAGATCCTAACCACACACCCCCGTGCACCGCCGGACAGCCGCTGCAGTAGACTGTGACACATGACAGATGTACAAGCAGGGGAAACACTAAAAAAGAACAGGTTTCCGCAGGAACCCCACAAATTGGTAAGATTATTCTGGAATAATGGTTTTCTTATATACCAAAGACCAGATACACTGACAGCATTTCAAGAATATCGTATGAAACAACAGGAAGAAACGTTGGTGAGACAGTACAATTTGCATCTGATCCATTTTTTGTTAAAAGGCACAACACAAATCTGTATTACAACAGTGAGCAAAAGCATGCGCAATTACAGATCTAAAGGTCAGCATTTCAACTATAGTTTTCTGTTTTGTTTGTTATTTTTTTCCCCCCTCACTTGGAAGTCCCTGCCTGCTACGTTTGGCTGACCTCCAGGTCATTATGGCAGCTTTCCACACACACAGACATGCACACATATGCACAGAGTCTGGTTCAGTGCTGGCCCTGCTAGAAAAGCCCCAGTACCTGGGTTTTTCCAGCAGTTACCTTGAGTTTCCATTGGTTTGTGAAATGGGCACATTTTCACTGAGTGACCAGCAACAATAAATTTACTGTGCTGGGGATCCATGAGGACACTCAATCTTTATTCTTAACATCCAAACCCTGCATTAAGTGATGATATGAATAAGTTGCTCTTTTCGGACTAGGCCACACTTGTAACAAAACCTGAGGCCTGGATTTTGCAAGGCTGGCTTCCTTCATTTAAGTGACTGGGTTTCCCACGTTAAATGAGTTTGCAGAGCCTCACCTCTCCCAGACAGGGAAAGGAGAGACAGAAAAGGGGTCTGTAAGAATGGTAGGTCCAGAAAACATAGAGGAAAAAAAACAGAGTGTGGGAGCAGGATACTAATGAAATCCATTTCTACCTGTTCCCTCACCTAAAAAGGCTGCATTGTCAAATGTAAGAAACATATCTAGTTACAAAGACCTGGATGGAGTTTAAAATAACAAGTCAAACAATTTAAGTGCTGAAAGAAAAGGAAAAACTTCTCTGGAGGTAAAACAACATTCCCCAATTAGGGCAATTTTGGTTTATTTAAACTGAATTACAAAGCCATAAACTGTTGTTGGATGACTGCATCATGTTTTCTGCAAACTCTCAGACATTTCTGAAGGCATATTCTTGGGCATATTACTCGTCCTCCCCTTTTGGATACAGCTCATCCTTATACCGATTTGAACCAAGTGGAGGAAAACCCATCAAATGAAGTACCAAATGCTTTTCGGTTAAGCCTACTACATGCGGCACGATTTTTTCGAGTCGGTGGGGCGCCCGGGTATTCACACCGCACAACTCAACAGGATCGGCGGGAGCACTGGGTGTCCACACTACAAGACTCGTCTGATATGGGAGTGTCCACACAGCGCGATTCTCTCTGTCAGGAGGCGTGACCGACAAGGACTGGACAAGGAAGTACGTGGCTGCAGCGTGTTATTGTTGTAATTTGCCCTTACGAATGAAATGTCTGTTGTTGGTCCTGGATTTTGTAATAATAAATTTCCCCCACAAAATGTCACTTATAGTCTAGTGCAATTTATTTTTCTTATTCATGACACCTTTTTTGACTGATTCGACTCCGAGGGGACTTCTAGTCTGAAAAACACGGTCTAGCACACCTTTATTAAAACTACAAAACAACTATGTACAGCCCAAAATGTACAATTTACAAGAAAACACGAGAGAACGACACAACTTCAAATGGTTTCAACATCGGGGTTACAACTAAGCAGTTTTTGCAGAAAACTTTTGTTCTGTTTATATTGCGGCGGTAGTGGCGTGCAGATTGGTGCAAAAAGTCGGCGTGGTTGGTGCGGACAGTGGCTGAGTCAGAGTCTCCTGTGTCCACTGACCTCGCAAAACCATGTTTCTATCTCCTGTCCTTTCTTGTTGCTCTGGTCTGCTGCAACCGCTGTGCTGCTCCTTTTCACTTTCTTATTATGCAGCAACGTCCATGTCTGCTCTCATTGGCTGTAGCTCTTTCAACGTCACTACGAGCAGCCTGGATATCTAGCAGGTTTGATATCCAGTTTTACGTCTGAGATTCCGCGTGGGGCGTCGTCAGGCTCATTACTCGAGTCTTCGAGGTACTTAACTCAGTCGCCAAGCGGATTAGTGCCTCACCCCGATTTTGGGTGAGGGCGAGTTGCGAGTCTAAGATGCTGAAAATAGTGCCGTGTATACTAGGCTTTAAGAGTGTTTGTAGTGTAAAGTCTGCATCACTCCTCAGAGTTGTTGCCAGGTTTTTTTCAGGAGAAGACACTGCAGCATACAAATGCAAACAGCCTGCTAGCATCCGAAGACACGAGACTGTGGTGAGCAGTGCGAAATTATAAGTAACTTTTCTTTGTAACAAATAAAGTAGTTTCAATCATAATGAGAAATCTTTAAAAAAAAAAAAAAAAAAAAAAGATAATGAAAAACCTTTCCCATATTGAGTGATACATTGTTTTATATAGCAAGACAAAATAACCACAGGTAACGCAAATGGTTTTTTTTTTCTCTTTAAATTACATAAAATGCCTACTTGTAAAAGCAGATGGGTCTTAAAATTATGAGGTACCACATTTCATGGAAGGTCAAATTAAATTCTGCAGTGACTCAAACCTTTTGAACAAGGAGATTGAAAATATTTCCAATGAAATAAGGCAGAAGTCCTTGCAGTCAAGCAGCACATTTCACTCCCTAATTCATGTTTTACTCATTTCTGAGACCAAACGGAGAGAAGCCACAAATACCAAAACCCAGGCAGCAAGTCTGGTTTATAGAATAATTACTGAGTGTTTGGACTAACAAGAATCATGCCAATACTCTCTGAACTGTCATGTCACATTGTACATTTTAAATACATATTTTATCAGAATCATGTCTCTGTCTAGTTTAAGAAAAAAAAAAAAAAACAGCTGGATGAATACAGTCGTCAATACATGCGCCTTACCTACCGCATAGTGGCACAGTCTCCCTTTAAACACCATGTAAGATGCAAACTAAGAGAAGATTTATAAATTAAGCGTGCTATAAACTAAGAAGTCGTGACAAGGGACTCTCTGGCCAAGCACTCAAATCAATAAGCTGTCTGCCAAGCCTGCCCCATGAGAAGACTACAGACAGATTATGCAGACCGCCACTGATCACTTGGCCCAGTAAGATTCTACTCTAGTATTAGACTCCTAATATAAAGGACGTGCGGAGAATTGAACAGGCATTGATGTCAGCTTTTCACATTCAATTATTCCTCAGTATTTCGTTTGCATGCAACCACTGGAATCAGAGCAAACTGGAAAACATGTGATGTTAAATTTTAATGTCAGAGAAATGCCTTAAGGAGTTATATAAATGAGGACAGTTAAACACGTTAAGAAAGATGATGTACATGGGAACCAGTAAACATTATTGATGGTGTTGGTCAATGACAAGAACTGGAGACTTACCAGGACACGGAAGAAGTACAGATATTCAGCAGCACCAGAGTAGTTTCCACACTCATACTGGAACTTTGCGTATCTGTAAAGTGTGTCTAGGTACTCTTGGCGGAACTGCAAGAAAAGCATAAGTACACTTATTACCTTCAAAAGAGAGTCACTTTTGCTATAAAAGGAAAATGTCTGGTTTTATAGTAGAGAGTCATACAAACATGTTGCAAATATTATTACCTGTTTTTGCATTATTATCAATCACCAGACCAACAAAAAGGATCATTACATAATAGAAAAAAGACAAATTATTTTATTGGTATTGGATAATACCAATACTGCAAGAAAAGCATTAATACATTTATTACCTTCAAAAGAGAGTCACTTTTGCAATAAAAGGAAAATGTCTGGTTTTATAGTAGAGAGTCATACAAACATGTTGAAAATATTATTACCTATTTTTGCATTATCATCAATCACCAGATCAACAAAAAGGTATCATTACATAATATTGCAATTATGCAATATTATGTAATGATATTACAAATTATTTTATTGGTATTAGATAATTTTTCTGAATGTGGCTCCACACTGCTGCTAAATAAATTTGAAATTAAGATGTTTTTATTACAAGCCCATTGCACTGATATAAAACTGCGTTGCCCATCACCTCACGGCAGTGTGTCCTGATATCACACCATTGAGAGGTAGATTTAGGATGGCAGGCAGGCAGGTCAACAGTATACTGAAGTGGGAGGGGACCAACGGCGGGGAAGGGTAAGAAGCCAAATATAAATATAGAACTTCCAGCATTCTTGTGGTTCTCATCCCGAGCTACTCCATTTATTCTCAACAATTCACCACAGAATGTAAATGTCTGCAGAATTTGTGCAAGCCATACAAAGCCCGAAAATGAGTTAAGGGTTGGTACCCACCCACTGTCTCTCCTCTAAAACAACCATGGGTTCACAAAAGAAAATAAAATTTCAGGAAAACTTACGTTGTGTTTTTCTGCCAAATAGTCGAACAGCATTCGTCCATCCCTGCAAAATAAAATAAAAAGCACAACAGTTTGTGGAGTCAGAGGTCATTTAACTCAAGTTGCCTTCTGGCTGACAGAGTTTTGAAACATCAGTCAGGTATATTGTTCCACTTCTGTTTTAAATCAAGAGGTATGTGGACATGACACCCTTTTGACTTGTAAAACAAGGAGATGTGCTGCTTATTATATTTGGTTTGGCCAATACAAATCTGTGTTAGCCATGCGTAACAAATTACATCTGGTAAGAAAAGTGCCTCTGAGTATCTCTGGCTTTGTAATCATAAAGGAATGTTAATAGTCGCCAACTACATTTTACAACTTTGCCTGAAACCACAAGTCTTAGTGTTTATATTGTAGACATCACACTAAAGAGGTAAATGTATTAATGTGAAGTAAATAAATGAAATGCTTCAGTGAACATTTGTTGGATCATGTGTGAAGTGTGCATGTGTCATGGGCGGAAAGCATTTTTATTGTCTTGTGATCTATGGAAGCTCCAAGTGAGTGACATGAAGTGCATCGTACTGGGCATTATGGAAAAGAGATCTTGATTAATGATCTAACCTTTTTAAAGTAAAGCTTGATATAAAATTTTCTTAGGTATAGAGATGAGTCAGCTGCTGAGATGTTGAACAACAACAATTGGGGAAAAAAAAAATGTATAACATGACTGCCACCTTCAGCACTGAAAAAGCCAGACATCCATCATAATGCACAACACCCACAACACATAATTAACAATTTGAGATCCAATCAGAAATCCATAACAATAACAATCAGAGATCCAAATAAAACTTTTACTAGCAACTTTTCAGTCCCTTGTATTAATTTAAGACACAAAACATTTTGGAGGGTGCAAGATAATGATTATTTATTATGTACGAAATGTTTTTTTGATGAATACTTTTGACAGGAAACAGGTTTTACCTGGTGGACTGCATCTGCCTTGTGGTCTCTGGGTCCTCAAACATTTTTACAATTGGTTCAGTCTCTGACTGAAGCTGCTTTAACTGGGCTACAACCTCAGTCCTTTTTTCCTTTAAAGCTAACACAAAAAGAAACAAAGAAGGTGCTCAATATCATTTCAACATTGCATAAGATAAGAAAGCTAATAACCATATTTCTCTAGATGGGAATTTGTGGTGTGTACAATACTACTTACTATAGGGAATATCCTTCTCAGGAAATAGACTTCTGTGAACATCCATAGCAAAGTCCACCATGTTTGTGTCACTGAGAAGGTCCAGTTTACCATTGAGCAGCTCCTCTTCATTGTAAATCTAAAACACAAGAACAAAAATATTTTTCCATTATCTCAAATAGCTGTTCTGCCAAACTTACAAAAGACTGAAGATTAGTATGACGTGATTTTTTTTTTTAAGTAAAAAGCACATAAATAATGCACCATGTATCAAAATAAACTGCCACGTATTTGTCAGTGCAACTCCTCATACTCCTTTTCTGGTGATATTATTTAAAGTATAAATACATAAGCAAAATGTATGCTTATGTTTTCCCATAACACCTACAACTCCATACGATGCGTTATGGGAAAACTGATTATGTAAGTTTCGAATAACTAAATCTCCCTTCATAGTGTGGCATATTAAGTAATTTTTAGCGTTTGGATGTCTTGGAAAGCGTTTCACAACTAAAATTCAGAAATTATTTTAATTATAAAGAGGCAAAATGTGTTTAAATACAAAGATACTTTGTTACGAATCATACGTCTATTTTCCTGTTTGTATTGCAATTAAACACGTCTTATATACCCAAAGACAATGACAAAAATTCTAAGAAAATCCAAAATGAAATTCATTCTTTGTGTAGTATGTGTGTAAAACACATATGTTAGCAAGAATTTGCTAACATATGTGAATTAGGTTCCATATACTTGTATTTATGAACCGTTGTGCCCCACTGGGCGGAAACATTTAGAAGAGTGCTAACGTCTAATGTAACACTAACAAAAACTGCTGGCACCACATATAAGAAACGAGCGCACCTAGAACGCCACTCCGCCGCGTGGCTCGGTCAGCCAAAGTAAAGTCCGAAAAAATCGCAATACACATCCGGTTTAGTTTCACGTGCTAAAACAATTGGGACGCATTTATAATGCCTGCTAATCCCTAAAGTTAAGGCAACAAATATCGTATTTCTTGAATGGCGAGTGTATTGGTCTTTGCTTCGATGATCATTAGCAAATTCAAAATTTTGTCACAAAACACGCGTACGTATGTGGTTTTATTTTGAATTAATGTATATACATTTCCGGTTACGCGACATAATTGTCGTAAAGAGATACAACTACAGAAAATGTCATCCACGACGCGCCTTACCAGGCTATTACAACTGCAAAGAACCATATTTAGGGTCTTAAAATAACAAAAACACAATTTTAGTCTAGCAGCGTGAACTCTGTTCCTACCTCTTTGACAGACAGAAACTCTAGCAAAGGAAAAACGAGATGACGGTCTAAAAAGTGGGCAATTTTGGTGGTGAGATCGTACTCCGCCATCTTTGTTTCGAGGAAAAGGAAGCGGAAGTACGCTGCAGCTTAGTCCAGAGAGACGCACCAATCAGGGACGTCCTCAACGACCCCTGTCGAAACGGGGAGACAGAGCGATATACAGATATTTATAGATTCTTCTTAATGTATAATAGAAAGAAAATGCCAGACATGTGTTTTTTTATTTAATTTTAACACAATTAGTTTGATGGGGGAACATTTATTTTTAAATTATTGCATTCTTCCTTGTGTATGACCCTCATTGCTTTCTCTAAAGTTTGCATGTCTCTATAAAAATTCCCATAATTTCTTTGCATTATATTTCACTTCAAAAAAGAAATTAAAGTCAAAGCTTTGTTGAATTTGAAAACATAGTCTTTCCTCCAGACATTGTCAAATTTACCCATCACAAGCCAGTCTGTGTTGGTGCATGACTTCTTTGTATGCCCAAACCATTTAAGGCCAAATATAGATGAAACATAATAAAAAACAAAATAAAAACAGCTAGATCATTTTCAATCATTTTACTTTTCCACTGGGCTAGAAAGTCTTTACCGTGCATCTCAGACATCATTTTTTTCAGCTTCTTCAGCGACTTATAAAATGTGCCCATTTTTTGTTGGCCATAGCCTGGCAGTCAACGGCCAATATCAGCTCCTAAATGGTCCATCTCTAATAGGTTTCACTAGTACCTTGTTTTCTTGAGAACCACACAGTCTTGGCCTATTTCTTTGCACAATTCTTCCCTTGTTACTAGACGTTTTCTTCCACTTCTCCTGGACAACTGATGGCAGGTAGAAATGAGTCATAAACATTCACCACTCACCATGGCCAGTTCTTGTTTTACTGGGTGCTTCTGACAGTCAGGTCTGGCTTTGTGGCTATTTCAAATAAAGAAAAAGAAATACTGCTTTGACTTTAATAAAGACTTCTATGTGGCATCTACTTTAAGCATGTCCCAGCAAAAGAAGTCACCTATTAATCTTTCAGTAAGTTTGACAATTTTGAATTTGTTTCAGAAGTAAACAGCTCATTTAAATGAATGTCTATATCATCACTGCTCGGATCATGATATGATGACTGTATGGCAAAATAAGGTCAGTGTTGTTTTTATTTACACTGATTAATGTAAATGTGAGACTTCCCCATTGATAAAATGAATGTTTTCTGTTGGAAAAACAAGCCATGACTGCTTCTCCCATATATTTTGTCTGTGCTTATTAAAATAACAACTGCAAGGCTGATCATCCAATCTTTTACAGAGAGGTAAAGCAAACAATTTGCAAAGAGTTGGCAAAATTGCCAAGGGACAAAGAGGATACACAATAAAATAACAGCAAGTGAATGGATCCAGACAATTTCTTTTGTAATGCTTTCTAGTAAATTAAAAGCCAGTCAGTGAATGTGGGTATTTAGGGACACAGCTTCTAGTTATACTAAAAAAAGTAACAACTGCTTCCTCAATTACCAGATATTTTGTGAAATGTTGTGTTCTTGCAGAGGATAATGATGTCATTTTGGCTGTTGCCTGCACAGAGTTTTAGTCTTATTTTTAAACTTTTAGAAATTAGTTGTTGAAGGTTTCTCAGTAACATGGTAGACACATTCTAAAGTTGGTGCTCTTGCCATATATGTCTGACTCATAAACTTTGCAAAACTGCAAGATAATTGACAATTCAATCTTATTTACATCCTAACTAAACTCATCCACCAAAATATATACATAACACCCTGTCAATACTCTATATCCTTCAACATCACACTTGTAGCCATCAAACATTACATCTAAGTTGACAGTGCACACAATTTACTCAAAAGACATCCATGCTACACATGCTAGCTTAATTTTAAATTATAGATTTAAATACAAAATTAGGGTTAAGGTCTTTGCTTAAGTGCCAAATTCATTAAATGTGAGTCTTACTGCTACATTTAGCCTTCCAGATTTAGCCCATTGTGGTCTGCTTTCGAGCATCACTAGTGATTTAGATGTTTGTGAACCCCACCTGCCACATTGCTTCTTGGTCAGCATTATATACAGCTGGGCTTGTGAATGAAGTTGTTTAAAATAAAGTTCTTTTAAAACTTTAAATAAAGCTAATAAAAGTGGTCTTATATAAACAGCTATGCTGTCTCTTTAAATGAAACTGGTGTGTCATCATAATGACATGGTTCAGAATGCAAAGGAGATCGCCATAATTCAATATCTTCTTCTAACAGAAAATATTGCTCTGTCATTAATTTGATCATCTGAAAGGGCATGAGAGTCATGGGTTATGTATTCCATAGAAATCCTCAGCCCTCCAGTTCCCTGAAAGCTTTCTTGGTCAACAAATGAATCAAAAATAGGGAGAGGGGATGGCATCATTATAGAGGGGCTGGTCTCTTTCTAATGTCTTTAAAAAACAGAAATCAATATGATCTAAAGACAAATGATACTGCAAAATTGAGCATCTCCGAATTCCAGTATCTTATATTAATTTCAATAACTTTATTAGATATGCATCTCTGAATTCCAGTATCTTATATTAATTTCAATAACTTTATTAGATATGCATCACCTCACTATGAGTGCATGTCAGGTTATTAATCAGCAGCTCTTGATTTAGGACCCAGCACTTTGTCACGCTGTGGTAGCAGTTCAAGGAAGGCTATCGACCAGGCCTGTGAACCAGAAAATAACAGAAAGTACCAGTGAGCACCCAGTGACACAGTGCATGGCAGAACATCTGCTGAGCATGTGTCTGCTGTACAAAATAAAGACACATCTGAGTAGATCAACATTTGACTTCCAGTGTTTTCATTTGCCATCTCTGCTCCCCGGCTCGCTCCATTTGTTATATTTAACTTCATGTTTCTCCTGTAATTTTTCTTTGAAAACTTACAAAAAAGTGTGGGCGCGACCTTCCAAATTTGTGGTCATGAAGACTCTTACCAGTCAAAAAAAGTGAAATCCAATAACACCAGATTATGCTGGGTAGTTATAGGCTTCCATTAGATCCATGAGGTCTAAATATTCATCTTCCTGTGGATTTTAATTTCCACTAATAATTGCAATTTTGGGTATTTAGTGGGAGTCCTCAGAATCAAATCCCTCTTTCAATGAAAACAAAGCCAAACAAGGAAGCAATAACCACAACTTCCATGAATTACATGTCCTCTGAATTTTTATACAGACATCCTATGTTATTGTAGTGAACATGAGTGAACTTCCACATCTACAGCACCTTCATTGTTGATATGATAGGAGAAAATCAATGATGAGGATGATTAAGAGATATAAATACATGCACATATCTCACATCTTTGAGTAATCTCTTAATGGTGTGTTATATTTTATACTCAAACAATAAGTTCATGCATTTGCCACTGTGTAAAGTTAAAGGGAAGCATCTATAACAAGATTTAGGATAAGTGGATGTGTGTGTCATCCACACCCTGTGCTCCCGCAGGCAACAAACACTGAGATCAAATCTTCCTTTAAATCTAATGAAAAACAATGAAGAGCTACTAAAACTGATATACTGACACCATATACTACATGTGGTAATACTCCAATCCACAATAAGCAATCACACCAGGCTACATGGGGTGTCATGGGAGCAATACATCCTCAGATTCACGCTAGGCCAATTATTTTTGTTGGCACCGAGGCCAGGAGAGGGGATAGCAAAGGAGTGAGGAAACATACTTGATATGTGCTATAATTTCCCGCACTGGGCCTCTTGCTGAGGTTAGGGGCGAGGTCATAGGTGCAAAAAGAGGGAGTGGATTGGAGGCAAAAACGAGAACTCATCTGTACAGAGTTATTCGCTGTGCGCTGAAATCAATTTGGTAAGACAGGGGACCTAATCAGATTTCAAAGTAAGCACAACTCATCGGGCTCCAGAGGGCTCCGTCCAAACAAAGTTACTAATTGTATCTGTCTTAATTTTCCGCAATTCACTTTATGACACCTATGAAAAAGAAATCTAGATGGAACAGGAACTATAATTCAAAACCGCAACAAGCACCTCAACCTTTCTTTAATTTTAATTCCATAATTGTTCACTTCAGGGATGGCCAACTCTGATTGCTTCTGTCAGAAATCAAAATATAATGCCTGGGAAGCGTTTCGGTTGAAATTGTTCTCATATTCACACATAGACACTGAAAGGAAAAATATCGATATATGCATGCCCTATGTAGGGGCTTCCAAAGCATAGAAACTTACGTAAGCATCGGTAGTACAGTCTGGGTTTTCAGATGGCTACACTTGATCTCCAGTGCTGTGACTTTTCTGTACAGGAGAACTGCTCCAAGACAGTTGTTTTCACCACCAGATCAGGCCTCATCTCTAAGTTCTGGATAGCTTGTTCACTGGGTGCCTTCATCATCATTTCCTGAAAGTCACAGCAGCTGTGAAGTGCTTACTACAGGTCACTTTGAGGGCAATGGCTGTCCATGGCACTGCAGCAGACAGGGGATGCCCCTAAACCAAAGGACAGTGAGTGACTGTTTTAATGTGGTTCAGTTGGTATTTTGTGTTCCTGACCACATGAGTAAACCCAACCGATGCGTATACTAAAAAGTGCACGTTTTTGTATTCCTGAAAGAGTATAATTTTTCAGGTTTCCCCCGTGATCTGATATGTCGGTGTGCATGCTACATAAAAAAAAAAAAAGAAAAAAAAAAAAGAGAGAGAAAAACTAAATAGAAAAGTCAACTCTTCTACTTCTACTCCAGAATATTAGGGGGAAAGTGTACAAAGCAGTGTACTTAGAGTACTAACACAGATTATGACATAGGATCTCTAAAATGTCTCTGCAAGCAAGTTTTTGTTGAGCCCACACCAACAAGTGTGTAATGTGGTAACAGAGAAGTATAAACGCAAGCATGCACTGGGAGAGAATGAGATTCACAGAGCCAACTGGGGAAATGAGGATAAACTGGACATGTGCTTGGAAAGCACATTTCATGTTTGTTGGGGAAATTAATTTTAGGCTATATAACTGTCTGCACTACCCAACACTTAAAGAATTATATTAAATTGGAAAATTAAGCACAGGAAAGATATCAAATGGGCGTCTGTTGAAGCCCATGTTGCTGAGCAGTGCACCTGGCAAGATAAGGTTGACGTTTTTTGAAGTGATTTTTTTTTTTTACAATTTTGTTTTAAAAAATTAAATCGATTAAATATAAACGAAAACAACGGTTTAAAAGGAATAAAAAATAAATAGATAAATAAAAAATAAATTAAATTTCTAGACACGCCCACCAGTTACAATGAGCGGATTACGTAAGAAAGCGTATGTTGTCAGACTGCTAAGAGAAAAGATGGCGTCAGTATCAGAAATGTACGACGTGAGTTGGGAAGGTAAGATCAAGCGGAAAAGACTCATCACATTCCCAATGAAACAGAAATTAATGGATTAAGGTTCTCGTTATAAATATTTCCGCATTAAGCACCATTTCGTACTGTCACCACTGTCTTACGCAGAATATTAGCTAATACGTTAGCCTTTCGAGGAGTCAGCTAACGCTAAATTCACGATTAGATTGTGAGTCGTGATTATGGAAATACATTCACACCGATGTTTTGGTCGGTGTTTGTAGTTTTGGAGTCGGTGGTGGTTATTAATAAAGTGCCGTTTATTGTACACGGGGAACGATTTCTGCCGAGTTCCATGCATAGAAATGCCGGTGACATGTTCGTCTTCAACGACCATAGCTTTAGCTTTAGCCATAGCTGCCTCACAGTGCAAAAGACATGTCTGTCAGCACACATAACACAATAAACACTGTCATTGCAGTTTTTATTCAGTGCAAACACATTGAATTCAACTTTTATTCCAAATCGCAGATGACTAGACTAAATAAAATAAACGTGTGTTTATAGAGATGAGGGACAAGCTGCGCAAATGGAGAGAAGATAACTGCAGAAACAGTGAACAGATTGTGGATGTTGGCGAAGAGCTTATCAGTGAACATGCCTCTAAACTGGGAGATGACAGTAAGTTTGCCATTAATCTTACACATTTATTTATAATTTCTAATCTGCCTCTTTTGCATAGGACGATTTTTAATATTTTAGACTTTGCTACAAAATCTCTTCTTCAGTGTAACAACAATAATTAAACGAAACTTAAAACACAAGAGAACTTTTGGTAACACGTTAACTAAGATGACATTCCTACCTTCATCCTTTTCTCTTGATACATGAAACCATGTAATTGGGTTTTTTTTTCTCATTTTATCACCATCTTTTGTTGAAATCTTTGCTGAAATTTATTTTCTGTAAACAGGTGCACACATTTATAAAGTTAAAGTAGTGGCCAAAGATTTAATTTGGTGTTTAATTTTTCAAAAGGCATTTAGATCATATGAGCAGAGAATAATGTTTCACAGCTATATCAAAGGTTTTTTTTTTTTTTTTTTAAGATGCTGATACATGCTGTGAAAACATATTTATGCAAGTACACATTTCAGTATGTCATTTTTTTTCATGTAACAGCACAGTGGAATGGAAAGGGTGTTAATGTAGCTCTTTTATGTCTCTTTTTCCCAGTCTGGATTATTTATGAGCAGGTGATGATCGCAGCGTTGGACTGCAGTCGAGATGACTTGGCGCTGGTTAGTACCACCTATCCTCACACACTTTTTTCAACCTAGAGTCTGTCCTACTTTAGAGAACCTCTCGGAAAATATGAAAATCTGATATTGGAAAAACAATTTCTTAGAAGAGATGGAATTAGAGGATGTAACAACTTAGCAACAACATGGTTCAGTTATGTTGCTTAACCTTGTAGCAATGATTCCCCAGCTCCTCCTTAGTTCTGTAAGGATCTGACAAGGAATGATTGTGTTTCCACGCAAGCTTATATAGAAATATATGTGAAAGAATAAGTAGTTATCATATTGTGGTGTCATCAAATTGTCTGAGCTTTGGTCGTGGGCAAAGCAGACTTTGAATCCTGGTGGATTTTTATGTGTGTTCAAAACCAAATGTATTCACACCAACTGTTGGTGTGAATAAATGTGTCTCTGCCTTCATCCTTACAGACTTGTCTACATGAGTTGGAAAAGCAGTTTTCAGATAGCCACCGAGTGAAGCGGTTATCAGGTATGAGGCTGGAAGCCTTGGAAAGGTAAGCATTGAAGCCTCAGAGCAGGCAGAAACTTTATAACCTCAATATTGCCATTATTTACAGTATATATACTTTGGGGGACTTAAAGACAAGAAAGTGTTAGTTATACTATTAGATATAATTATCTGGGAATGTGTAAGTGTGTGGGGTAGAATGTGTTTATGTTGGATCACCCAGAATTCCTCTGGATGAGAGAACAGAGAAAAGGTTTAGTCCCAGCTACTTTTGAGTTTGGCATTCCCAAGAAGGAAGTGGTCAGATCCTGCTGTTATTCCTGGCGTCTCTCAGGTTTTACTTTTTCTCTTGATTTTGTATTTTACGACTCCTCAATTTGTTATATTTTTCTGTTTGCACATCCAGTGCCTGTTTTTGTACAGAATCCAAGAATCAGTTCAACCCTTAACCGTGTAAATTGACACATCACCATGGTTATAGTTTTATTTTTAACTGGAATTTTAAACTGGAATTTTGAGCCCCAATTTAGGGTAAATGAGTCTGTTTTCTGTCTCCCTCACATTCCCCTACAAGGATCACCATTGCTGGTTTATCGGTTGTGTCAGAGTTTATGTGATAATTGAGAGTGATTGCTTCAGCGCTGTCAGATTAAATAAATAGCACACCAGGATCTAATTGGCAGCAGACAGAGCTGCACTTGAATGACACAGCTTTAAACAGCTAAGTCTTTCCCTTAAAACACACTCTCTCTCACACACCCACACACACACACACAGGGTTACTAAATAAATAATGCAAATCAAAATGACACATGATTACCTGCCTGATCCTAGCTAAAGTGTGGCTGATTAATAAAGTGAATGTGAACTTTGTGAAGGAAGCAGCAGTTCTGGAAGTAGGGCTGTTTGCTGCTAATGGAAACCAGAGTCACTTCTGTCTATTGCAAACTGGGTGGGACAATTTTTGAGTACTGATTTTTTTATTTTTTATTTTTTTTTTTGGGACTGCTAAAAGTTCAATGTTGTCCCCCCTCAAAAAAAAAAAAAAATCAGTTACTCTTGTGAATTAGATAGGAATTCTTACAGAGTAGTGTGTACATGAGAATAAAACAAATAAAAACTTTATATTTTATGGCTCTTAAAAGCCATGAAACAAAGTGACATAATACTAATAAATCTATACCCTGGCTTTAATTATTTTGATGTATTGCCATGTATTAGGAAACATAATGACTGTTTAATTTCTCCAACATCACACACTTTTAAGTCAATTTTCCCCTTTTTCTTCAGGTATGATGAGGCCAACAAGGATTATGATGCCATTCTCCAGGATGACCCGACTAATACCGTAAGGAGGGGAAATGGCAAAAGAGAAGGGAAAATCCCTCTGCTTAAAATTTTACTGTGCCTTACTTTGTGGTCTCAGCTTTTTGGAAGACCTTAAAAATGCTGAGGCATTTTGGTCTTAGCAGTGTGAGTTTGCTAATTTAAACTCCTGTGTCTGTGGCCTTCCTGACCTCAACCACAGTGCTGATCAGCCTCTCTACCACACGGAAGAAAAGTGTTTATGGAAGTGGGGCTGGGTGTGGGTGGGGGTGATTCATGTTTTTAGTCATCGGCAGATATTTTTGATGAAGAAAAAGCATTGATAAAGGTATGTTCATTAAAGGTGCTAAATTACTCAAATTTTCTGCACAGAGATCTATCAAACTCTGATGCAAATGCCAATGTGTGATCATAATAATTTACAATAATCCTTAAACACCCCCTGCTCTGGAACTTTTTTTTTTATTTTCTTAGTTTACCATTTACCTTTGTGAACTGATTTGCAGAAATGTTTTTTGACAGTGTTCCAGTCCTGAACCCCCAATACAAATCACAATACAACACTTTGAACTACATAGTTTATTTTCTGTTCACCTTGAATCAAATCTCCTCTTTGGGTAGTCAGATGTCTTTGGATGCTTTTAACTGTCATTTAGGTTCCTGGTGAAATAGACAATGAATGCTTTGCATTTATCTACTGTTAAGGCAGTGGGTGTTAATTTTAGTCAGTCTCCAGAGCACAGCCTTGACATGGCTCGGCTTCTGTGAATTCCAGGGACATCCCAGGAAAAGGAACGGCCAGTTTCCTGGTGCCTGTATGCTGCATCCTACCACCCAAATGAGCAGATTCTGTCAGTCAAATCTGAGGGTAGAACTGGAACAACAGTCAAATCTCTTCACATGTCCCTGAGATATTAACGTCCAACTTTCTTCCCACAGTCATGATTTGGTTGTAGTGGCAGAGGAGAGAAAGAATGTATCCACCTGTCTTGGATTGAGGAAACTCACTCCTTAAATGTTTGCTCACATGCTCTTGAAAATTAGAAAGGGGGTAGGGCCTGAGAAATACGGAAAATTGGCATACGTAAAGAATACTTGTGAGTCGTCCCATCATGCAAAGTAGAGATTGGAAACTGAGCTGTTGTAATAACAGGCTGTTGGAATAGATGTGGTACCCATTAACCAAAACTGTTGAATCAACAAAAAATGTTCAGATTTTTGTTTCTTCTTTTTTGTGCCATAGCTGTATCCAAAAATGTTGCCCTTCCACTGCTTCTTATGTTCCAGTACCTACAGCAGCGATTTGGCACAAGTCTCATCTGCATTTACAATAAAAAAAATAAATAAAATAACATAATTAAATAAATAATAAAACATAATAAAAAATGGATAATGGAAAAAAGACAAGATGACCCCATTGATAATGGAGGTTGACCTACAGTCAGATATTTATGGGAATAAGTGCATTCCAAAATGTAAAGTTAGAAATAAATCAGTACAACACTATAAAATGCAATCACAAAAATAATGTAAAATTGTGAGCAAAATTAATTTGATTTGGAATGGATCCACATAGAAAGTATATGCCTTTATTCCTTGCTTTAAGTCCATTTTAGTTCCAGTTGTGCCGCCCTTACTGGGTGTTTATTAGAATAAAATACATTATATTTTCAGTTGGAGCCAGCATCATCAATCGTTTTTCCTCTGTGGTTGGTAAGGTTATTAAAAGATAGCCCAAAAGAGGGAATCAAAGCAACAGTTTTATCGACTGTGAGAGAAAGGAAGACAGAGAAGATTAGTCTGAAATTGTTCCTTGTTTAATAAAGTGCTCTGTGACTCCAGGGCTAGCAACTTCCATATGTTCCTTTGAACCCCAAGTGACTCTTCAATGTAGGAAGTCTGACAAAAAGCTACAGTCAACAACACTCACTGTCATGCTTGTTTAATTGTTATCTGCTGAATGAGAAAAGATCACATATGCTAGTAATTTACTGTGAACATGAGTATACACTCGCAGACCATAAGATCAAATTTAGGGAAAAGTACACCTAAAGTGTTGAGGGTTATCTACAACTGTTTAGTCTCCAGTTGTTGTAATATATTTCTTTTTGTGAGTTTTAAATTTACAGCTAACAATCATAACTTATGCAGCATTGTAAAGCTTGTGCTGGAGAGGAAGCCCCACTCATACTAAGTGGTCGCAGATTCAGACTTTCACATCTGACCGAAATCATTTGCAAGAAACAAGCAAGTTAAAATCCTTCCTGAATCGGACTGATGAGTCTGTTCCATCCTAAGGCTTCTTCATCCAAATGGTGCGGAAGGCTGTTTTCAGCTGATGCAGGAAGTTGGGTTGGTGCAAGATTTAATGCATGCCATGTCGAAAAGAAGATGGGCTTGGGGTTTTGGGTAGTGTGCTATTTTCTCCAGTTGGTTAATGGATGACTCACTGCTTTATCTCAGGCCTTGGGCTCCTTCCAGCTCCCAAATATTGAATCATAATGTGTGTGTCCATCTCATTACAGATACTGTAGCCAATTATGTTTTAATTGAAGTTATGCAATAAGTATTCTTCACTGATCAAAATTGTCTAGTATATCTTTATAGTTATTGCTGTTGTGAAAATGCAAAGTGAGGCACGATTGTGAATAAAAATTAGTTTGTGATAATTTGTTCTTTTGTGTACAGGCAGCAAGGAAGCGGAAGATTTCCATTCTAAAGGCCCAGGGAAAGAGTTCTGAAGCAATCCGGGAGCTCAACGAGTATCTTGAGCAGTGAGTATTTCTCTGAAAGCTGCTATTTCCTTTGCCTTTTATTTTAAGTTTACATTTTAATTGACTGTGTTGCAAGATGATATTTCAAATGGGATTTGGTGTTTGTCCATACAGGTTTGTTGGGGACCAGGAAGCATGGCATGAATTGTCAGACCTTTACATCAATGAACATGAGTAAATAACTTTTTTTTTTTTTTTTTTTTTTTTTTTTAAATTGAGTGTTCTTTTATGTACCATAATACAGTATGTTGCAAAAGTTTTTAGGCTAAACAAACTATAAAATGATCAATAGTGCCTGTCCATGACAACTTGAGTTGCTTGGGATTTTTCACATTGTCCTGATGGCTTGATCTGTAGGAGGTTGGCTGACAATTGAAGGGGTCAAGCTGTCAATCACTGAAATCTGAAGAAACCCTATATTAGTAACACAATTCCTGTTTAATAGGATTTTAGGTTCAAGTCCCATCTTCTCCACGAGACCAGACAGATCTGTTTTCCACTGATATTTTACTTGCCAAAAAGGCATAGCAAAATGTTTTATATCGCCTAGCTTATTGTCTTATTAAATGTGTAGCGTTGTTATTAAAGAAGTGAGTTTAAATGCATATGAATGTGGGCACACTGACTCTGAAGTTTTTGGTTGCTCTGGTATGATGGCAGTGGAGACCGGAATGTGTGGCTTGGTGAAAAGGCTACTTATTGGATGTTTGTTGCTTTTGTCTGGGAGGCTTTATCGCTGTAGTAGCGAGAGGAAGTCCAGGGGTGAGCAGATTATCTCCCAGCTTATCCCAACACTTCTAATATCACACCATTCTCTCTCACAGCTTCTTATCTTCAGGCGTGTCAATTTCTTTTGTTTGTGTCCTTTATTTTAGGGTACAAATTCCATGTTTCCCCTCCTCCTCTTCCAGATAGCCCAGCATTATCATCTCTTTTCCACTGAAATAGAACATGGCACAGAAAGAGTGAGAGACAGCGCACTTGCTGCAAAATTCCCAGGAGATGGTGGTGGCACTTTTTCTTTACTTGACTTTAGAAAGCTGAATTAACTCCCCTCTGTTCACTGCTCAAAACCCTGGGAGCTAAAAATATACACTGAACCATTGAGGTCACTATATGCATTATTGGCATATTAACAGTGACCCAGTAGAATTATCTTTGCTGTGTTACTGTTAAAGAATTATTGTGCCTGCTAGAGGTAGATGATGGTTGAGCGGAGGAAGTATTCTGGCTATGGTACAATATTCTGGTAGATGTCTTGTGAGGCAAGCCACAACTACTGCATGAGCACATCTGAAAGACTTTATGTAGAGGAAGTACTAATTGTAAGCAGCCCCCAACCCTGAGCCCTCTGATCTCCCCCTCAACTCAACCCCTTCCCCCGTTTATTTTTTTTTTCTGTCCCCAACTTCCTTGCTCTCCAGTAATGTTAGTCTTTTCGCTGTGTATTGCAGCACACTTTAAATATACTGGTTCTTCATTGCTAAACCATGTACTAAATTGCATTTTTTTATACACATATTTAAGTAGTCACACAGGTTGGGATATAAAAATGGTATTGTTCAAAAATTAAAAGCAGGCCATCAAGACTAACATGATTTTTTTTTTTCTTTTTAAGTGGTGCACAGATGTGCTTTTGCATTCAAATTCTGTATCTTGTTTTAGTCCTGGCACTTGAAAGGAAAAACTGTGTATTAGAAGTAGAGTAGCAGTAGATTAGTGTGAGGTCTACAGCTCAGCAGTCTGCTGCTGAGAAGTGATCTCATCTGAGTATAGGCATAGTGCGCCAGCGCTTACTGTATTGCTGACCTCAGGAAGGTAGTTAACTACGCATTAAAGGCTGAAAACACAGACACAGATGTGATTGAACCTCTGTGTCCCAAAAGAGAGAAGGTTCACCTCACAACAAGTCTCACTTTCACGAGCTGTCTGGACTGAGTACCCTTACTTATCATTCTGTAAATAAACCAGCCATTTTGAAAATTCTTACAGTGAAAAATGGCTTATATGTTCAAAGAAATGGAACATGCCCTTAGCATTGTTGAAATTTAGATGTGATAGAGATAATGATTGATGAAAGACAGCATATTCACAGCTGTGTCAGTCACTGAAGCTTTCTTTGTCATTTCTATAGCTATGGGAAAGCTGCTTTCTGTCTGGAGGAGCTGATGATGACCAATCCCCACAATCACTTGTACTGTGAGCAATATGCAGAGGTAAATACGCCTGATTTTCATAATCAAACATGGGTCTGGATGTTGGAATTAATTATTGCTCTTTTTAAAGGTCTCCCTTTATGTGACCCAGAGACATGTCAGTAGGAAAGGCTAATAAAAAGATGTGTTTATGCTGGGCTGTCTATGCTGTTTGTTCAGATGTCATAATGTCACTGTGTGAACTGACCTGTAGCACAACTTTACTGATCATCTTTATTACCTCCCTACACAGGTGAAGTACACCCAGGGAGGGCTTGAAAACCTGGAGCTGGCCAGAAAATATTTCGCTCAGGCCTTGAGGCTGAACAATCGAAACATGAGGGCATTATTTGGTCTATATATGGTAAGTGCTGCTACAAAGAAAGCGAGAAGCAGGGAGAAAATGTGATACCAAAAACAGTTCAACCACTTTTGAATCTGTGGTTTGTCAAGGCTTCGGCTAGCCACTGAGTATGTCAAACAAGACTGCACTTGTGTGGAGTGGGGAAGGGGCTCCCAGACAGGTCAGTTCTTTGCTGACTCAGATGGTGAACTCCAGAATTGGAAAAGTTTTCCACTCAAGAGCTCTTTATTTTAGTAATAATACCTCTCTGGTGAGACTATTTGGTGTTTATGACTTGCATTAATAGTGAAAAAATGTTTTGTTTGCAGCAAATTATTCAGTCAGGTACCAGTTTGGTTGTAGTCCTTGGTCTTTCCTCTGCATATTTGTTTAAACAGGATGTTGTCTGCTAGTGGCAATGCATCATATGTAACTTAGACTTGACAAAAAAAAAATTCAAATAGTGGTCCAGGGAGAAACATTTGGAGAGAGGGAGCAGATCCAACACAGAGCCACAGTGCTGCACTCTTCAGGTACCCCAAGCAACCCAGTAACCTGCTCAAAGACAGACATTCACCTTGGCTAACAATCGCTGATATTTATTTGGAGATCGAGCAGATCCTGAACAGCTTCCACCAACACTCAGGGCCCTATTAGATACTCAGGTGAGAGTTTATTCAGTACTACTACTAACAGATCTGTAATGAGTCTTTCTTTTACAGATTATTAGCTACTCTCAATGGTCTGAATTTTGGCAGGTGTTTGAGGTTCAGTGAAAGAACAGGAAACTTTCACCATGTGATGCCACCTGAATCAGTTAACCAGAAAAGCTGTGAAGCACTGGATTTTGGGTTGTTACTGACAGCACATGCATGGGGATAACCCTTTATAATGTTTGGGGGTAAGCACTTTTATACCTCTGTATGCATAACATTGAAAATTCACAAGCCAAACAGTTGGTGTCAAAATACATATCCATGTCGATTTGTCACTCAGTGGTCCGGTTTCAGCAGACTGGTAGGGAAACCTTTGAAGTGCTGTCAGAGTAAGCGCTCTGGGGTTTTCTGTGTGGAGATGATGGCAGGAACATGGGAAAAACATAGGATTTGTGGTTGGAAAGTGTGCTGTCAAGGAAGGCAGTAACCCTGCTTCACACACTGCTCCTCTCTCTTTTTGCCAGTTTTCTTAAATCTACAAGTTCCTTTCATAGCAGAGAATCAAAATAGGTCAATTCATGTATGATGCTTCATTTCACAGTTGCACCTTTTATGGCTTTTTCACTCCACTTTGACATGACTTGACCCTTTGTTCTTTGTTGTTTCTCCCTTGTTGACTAGTCTGCAAGCCACATTGCTGCCAGTCCAAAAGTGAGTGCCAAGGTGAAAAAAGACAACATGAAGTATGCTGCTTGGGCTGCCTCACAGATAAACAGAGCCTATAAGGTAAGCTTTCTTTGTCTGTATGCATTTCTTTGGCATTTATATTATATTTTTATGCTGAAAATGTAATACCAGGACAAAGCTTTTTAAGTAAAATACAAAGTGTGTGTGTGTATGTATATATATATATATATATATATATATATATATAAATAATCAATTTACATTATATATACATATATTATATACTTAAAGCCCAAGAATATAAATATAAGACCTTGTTTGTTGTTTAGATGGCATAAGCAGACAAAAAATGTAATGTTTCCTCTCTCAGCAGGAGTTTTCTTGTTGAAAGAAATGCCCCCTGCTGAGCCTTTAAAGACCTCATCTCACTACACTTGGAGACACTGCACACAAACATTTGTGAGATCTGTGGGGGAAAAAAATCTTCATTTACAGTCAGTCACTGACTTCTTGTAGTAGTAAATGTTGCTTTAAAGTAGGATAAACTGACCCCGCAGTAAAGATGCACCATTAGTTTTGACACTTGAAATATGCGCAAAGAAATCAATATGTGGATAAAGATTTTTTAAAATCCTTTTCATGAAAATTTCTCAGGTCATCTCATGTTGAGTCTACACTAACTTCACTTTGATCAGCATATTTGCTGATCTTACCTCACTGTCTTCTAAAAAACTAGAGAACAAGACAGGTGTTTGAAGCTTTTAAACTTTAATCATAAATCAGAGGCTGTAATAAATGTAGACGCAGGATATGTGTGGAAAATGTTATTTTATTTAGGGAGAATGACCAAATTCTCAAAAATATAAATCAATCATCCAAGGCAATAAACTGTGATTGGACACCTGGAGTGAAATGTGAAGTCAGTGTAGGTTCTCCCATTTTCACAATAAAAAACAAAAAATAATAATACATTTGGAAAGGAAAAACAGATGGTTCCATATGCATTTTTGGAAGTTGATCAACATTTTTAAAAAGGAGCAGGAAGAAGTAAATACTTATAGGCTTAGGGTCCTACCCTTGCTAACTAATACAGTCTGGACAGTTGTGACACCCTCTGCCCTTAGATCCTTGAACTGGGTCAGTGGAGTTTAACCAAAAAGTACAACTGACATTTACGTTTTAATTGTGTGGTTTTGACCCTGTGTCCAGTTGATACTACACCTCAGTCAATCTCGCCTTTCTCTGACAGGGAACATGATGTATGCTTGACCCCAGTTCTCCGCTTTCTGTACCACCCTATGTATTTATTGAAGTTGCCTGGTAACAGTGGCCTTAACTTGACAGTGAGCATGTTTGACAGCCTGGCATAATGTGCATGTTGAATGGTCGATGTTTTTGTGGTTGCTGCGCGAGACGAGTTCAATAAAAAGGTGTAAGGTTGCCTTCTTTACTTCTTTTTCCCAGTCTGTCCCCACCTGCAGTTAAAATGACTTCTGCGATCTTTTAATAGGGAGTGGTGGTGTGGGCCTCTGTCAAGACAACTGCAGGCTGCTGTGAGTTTGTGCTTACTGATTGATGGCCTCTTTAAAGTACTGCTCATGTCACTCGCCCACTTTTATTAGGCCCCAGTACCTGGTGATTGTCATACTTCTGTGAGAGAAAAAGGTGGGCAGGTGAGTGCAAGTGGGAGCAGATGTCAAACAGAGGTCACAACTGAGTGGGCCCCATTTAAAAAGAAAAATCATTACCTAGGTTGTTTAACATGTATAAGACCTGGAAATGTCTGGCTTGTAGGTGCAACACACATGAAAGCAACACTATGTGGTCTGATCTCCAGCCCCATGTTGCTAAAGAGATTCTATGATGATGTTCTCTGTCACAGACCACAGGCTCTCGCTGCGTCACCACTCTATTATAAGATGCTCTAAATAGAGGCAGAGTTGTCTGGTCTGTTCCGACTGTTGTAGAACAGGGCAGGAGTTAATGTGGTGGTCTCACCTCAGGGCGAGGAGATAATTGACTACCGGGCCCAGGGTAATGGCGCATTAGGCAGCAGAGCAATGAAATGCACTGATCATTATAGCTACTTCACCACACACACGCATGGAAGGTAGAGGAATGAGTCACATACCCATTTGCCAGTTACACAGCCATTTGCACACCTTTGCCAGCAATCCTGTGTAATTTCTGTTGTGGAGAAGTAGTACAGGCAATGTTTTAGTTCTTCTTTGAAGAGCGACAAAGGCCAGAAAATAATAGATGCTTCAGATTTCTGGATTATGTGTCTATTTATAATATGGATGAAGTAATTATTGTGACCTTTTCTGTTTGCTTGCTCCCCGGCCCAAGGGTTAAGGAAGTTGTCTTTGTACTATATTTGGAGGGAATGCCTTGTCTGTTGCGAACTTTAATTTTCTAGAAATAACTTTTGTTACATGTACGCATGATTAACCCTGCATGGGCTTGTGGCATATAATTTGCTGCTTTTCCCTTGAAAGCCTCTGGACAGAGTTCAGAAATTAGTCAAGTGTTGTGTACTTATGTACCAGAGGCCATGGAAATGGACTAATCATGTAGGCATCCTGTCTGAGTGTTCTACAGCTCACAGAGGTCAAGTATCCCTTATGAATGAGTCAAAAAATACTCCAATGAATATCTAATTTCTTGCCAGTTTTAAGGACTCTTTATTGGTTATGTAGGTAGTGAGATCCGATGAGCTGATGTTCTTTAATATCTCTGCCTTTGTCATCTACCTCTCTTCTTTTCCTCATGCAGCTGGCTGGTTGTGGGAACAAGGACAACAAATGTTCCGTAAAAGCAGTGGAGGAGATGCTGGAATCCATGCAGATCACCATGTCATGATGTCCTCATCTAGATCTTACCATTGCTCCTTCTGCTCAAGCATGTCCATGCGCTGCAGCATGGTAGCTCATTTAGGCTACTGATGTTGAACCCAGATGTCTTTTTATTCCAGTTTAATTTTTGGTTGAAATTTAAAAGAAAAAAAACCCCACACTTTTTGATAAAGTGTCAGGTTTTTTTTTCACTTGTTTTGTAACCTCAAATAGAAATTTGTCCAACCTAGACAAGTTCTACCTATTAACCTAGACTGATTCTGATTGATATATGTGCTATGTCCACATAAAAGCCTGGAGAGATAACATGATGTACAGTTAATGCTATTTATAAAGACACAGTGGAGAGTCCACTTTCTGGAATAGTAGCTATTTCATATTATAAATGAAACATCTGTCTTTTTTGTGTTATGCATTAAATTGTCTTAATAAAAAGTAAAAAGTTTGAAAACTGTTTTTCACAGCCTTAATTCATAAAATGGAATCTAAGAGGCAGATCCAAAGAACAGTGTCTACAAATTCTAGCAATGTTTAGCTGTTGGAAAAGTCCGTCTGGGTTTTTCAGCATTCAAAACTATTACATTATGCACTACCTAAATCATATTTTCTGGATCTTAATTTCAGTTTGACTTGTCCAACCGTCATGGACATGGAGGAGAAGGCTTTTTAATAAACCTGTTAAGTTAAAAAAAAAAACAAAAAAAAAAAACTCCTTGGCTTCACCGGTGAGGTGCTTTCAATCACCTTCTACACAGTCTGTCTATGACAAAAATGTTTTATTTCCACTCATCTCAGGTTGAATACCTTCCTTTAATTTAGCTCAGATTGCAGCTGAACTTGTAGGGAGCCTCAGTGATCACAAGTTGAGCAAATGGGAAAATATTCATACTGTGGGAACTTGGATGATAGATGGGGAAGAGAGACGTCTCTGAGCCGTGCAAGGCTGGTTTCCTCTGCTGCAAAAGATTAGTTGTCTCTTACCCTTGTAGGGTCAGCTGTTACTTTCATCTCTTTTCATCATTGCAGTTGATGACTATTTTCACTCCTTGTCCTGATGGCATTTATAGTCATTTTAGATGTCTTTTTAAATTGAGAGGTCATCAGCTCAAAGTTCCAGGTGCCAAAAGCTTTTTTTCCCCTAGTGATTTAATTCCCTGGCCTTGGTTAGTAGATGAATGTCCCTGCATCTGATTTACCTCAAAAATTAGCAGAACCGATGAAAACCAGAAGATGTCTGAGGACAAACCAAGTTACTTTTACAGGAAATGTGCTGTGACTGAACATTCCAGGGGAAGCAGAAAGATTTAAAGCACTTTCTTTCTGTTAAAGTTTAAATGTTACTCTAATTTAAAGGTGCCTAAAGAGTCTGGTGGCTAATCAGTCCTAGATGTAATTTAGTACCTAACACACTGAGGCAACACTGCCATCTGTAGGCTGGATGAAGAAGTGAGGACAGTAGGGGTGAAGGCGTATCCACCGTCATGTGCCGAACATGTATTATAAAGCATGAAATGCTCGCCTGATGCAGTCTTGTCCAGCATGTATAGCTTGTCGTGCACCAGATTAGCAGATTAGTTATGTTTAGGGGATTCACTATTAGCGCTGCCCTTAATCCCGGATTCCGTGGGAGATTAGCTCCTGGAGAGCTTCCTTTCCCAGGAGTGTGACAGTGGGCAGGTTTACTGAAGAGGATGAGCTCTGAGATGATGAGCTTACATGTGCAGAAGCAAGCAACTTCTCACCAGTCCTCAAAAACAGCATCTGATCTGACCTGCTGAAAAGCACAAACACATCCATCAGAGGAACCTGAAGGTGTTCTGCAATTACAAATCACTGAACTGTGTCATATGCCAAGCTCAGAAGCTTGCAATTTGTCCCTCAAATGAGGAAGTATAGTCCAATAAAGAGCAGGTAGGACATCAGGCTGTTCCAGGAGGATAGTCTTGGAGAGCTCAGGCAGAAGAGGTATGCCGTGTTAAATTCTGCCCTAAAATGCTTACACAACTGGTTCTTACACAAGCACGGACGTCTTGACCCAGGAAAGATACTGAGGAGTACTAGATCACTGTACTAGTGAGTACTGTGTGAGTGTGTGAGTACTAGTGAGTGATCACGGTGATGAATCAGCATAAGTCATTCATTCAAAATTGATTTAAATCCCAGAGAACATTTTCATTTGTGTCAGGAGCGCAGCTAAACAGACTAAACATGGAAAAGAAGGAGCAGCAGCAGCAGACAGAACCGTTGAAACAGAGAAGCCAGTTATCATTTTTTCAAAGTGATGCAGTATTTTCCAGGTTCTTCCTTTTTGTGGAACATTGAGATCAAATGATCACTACAATCACAACATAATGAGATATGGCGGAATGGTGCATGTCGAGAGTGTAAATGAGAAGGAATTGGTGCCCCCCTGCACCTGAGCTCAAGATGTCATCCTAAATGCATTGATGAGTGCAGGAACCTTGACTCTCTTAGGAGACCAAGTGTGGTCCACAGAATCAAATGGTTTTGGTAAATCTACAGAGGGCAGAACGCCTCTCTTGTCCAACACTGACACAAAGCAATGAAATTTACAGCAGAGTGCTGGAGACATAGTCAGCCATCCAGACCTTGCCGAACAAATTCTTAACAATCTTGGACCAAAAGCTTCCAAGCTGCTCAATTTCAATTAGCTGTGATCGCTTTGAGAAGATACATACACTCTAATAAATCCACATTCTGATGTTCTGCTGTATTTGCGTGCATGGTAGATTTGCTTGGCCTGTCAAGTCAAATTAACCATGCTTGCATGAAGATATTCATATAATATCTGACAAGCTTGTATTAATCAGTTTTTCCCCCTTGCTTTGGACAGAGTTCTGAAAGTTGACCACATCACTAGCATCCAGCCTAACATAGAACGGTCAAAAGATCAGAACTGATTCAGTACATACCAGTGGAGATGCCCTGATTATGTGGAAAAATGGGAGGTTTTTATTGCTAAATAAAACCAAGCATTGCCTGTGACATTATAAGGAGTTCTGGCAACACGTATTCACAATGTATCTTTGTTTATTCAGTCTTATTTTACCCTACACAATTGCAGTGGCGTGAACTTAATTGCTTCTCCGAGGGATTCTGGTGCTGGGAAATCATTTCCTCTCGACACGAGAGAACATCCTGTAGAAGACCGAGTGTGTTTGACTGAGAGAGGGAGGAAAATGTGTGGTTGTGAAAGTGTGATTATGAATGTGCAGACGATGTGCAGACGTGCTGTCGTGTCAGCTTGAGTTTGCACATGCGATTGAGCGTGTGTTGGAGATTATGCGATCACTGCAGCAGTATGAAGAGCTTCTCCCCACACAATTAAAACTCTTGGCTTCGGCCGGTGCCTCCTCAACCAGGAGTCTCCAGACTGGTGGGTCTGGATCTTCTGTGGGTTCTTTTGGTTGTTTCAACAGCTTCTCAGCTTCAGGGTCTCCAACGAAGCGCATGTGCTGCCTCCTTTTGACAAACTCTGTAGGGAGTGTGCAGAATCAAAGCGGGCGAATTGTTGGCTCTATCATACATTTGTTCTTTCTAGAAAAGGGTTCCCAAACCACAAATCCCCTCTCAGAGTGTCTTCTCGGCCAGAGAGCACAGGCCTAACCCACACAAGTTCTGAGACCTAATTACAGAAAGGAAAGGCAAAGTCAGTATTGGCTACTGATTGAACTTCCTGGGTGAATGTTAATGCAACCACAGAGGGATATTTTATACTCTGACAAGGGTGCAACAGAGACCAAGAGAATAGGAGGTTTAGGATAGAGCAGATGTCTGCTTAAGAATACATATAAGCTGCGACTTGCTCTGTATGCTGGCATGATACCATTCAAAAATAGTAAATACTATTTTACTGCAGTGCTGAAGTCTAAGGGGCTCTGGCAACATGCCAAACCTCATTCAAACCGGGAACAATGGAAGTTACTCTTCCATATTGCAGTGCTGATACTGTGTAAACACATTCTTTGATTTTGATTACCCACAAGTCCTCCTGTCAGTGGTGAATATATACATGACTTCATGTATAGTTTGAAGGTTTTAATAAGTGATTTTGTTTAATTTGTTCAATAATGAACAATTAGGTGAAATGTTTAGTCAGTTATTGGTGAAGTCAGTGCATGAATTAGGCCAGTGCTGGAGTCAGGGTGGTCGCCATAACATCCAGGAAATTTTGTTAAAGATACGGCCAAATTTACAATTTTGCTAGTAAGCACTTTGAGAGAGAACCTCTGCCAAGGCTGAGATCGCCCACACATGTCAAAATCTATGCAAAGTTCTCTGTGCAAATCCCTGACCTTGAAAAGATATGATTCAGATTTGTGTTAGCATTGCACGCTATAACTGAGAAGTTATTCACAAATCAGGAACATTTTCCTTAATAGTGGCATTCTGAATTTTGCAA
Organism: Pao palembangensis; assembly: GCA_015343265.1. NCBI lineage: Eukaryota > Metazoa > Chordata > Actinopteri > Tetraodontiformes > Tetraodontidae > Pao > Pao palembangensis. The sequence goes on from CM027088.1 coordinate 9,894,956, forward strand.
TTTTGATGGGAAAAATGAATTACCCTCCTCTTTTATTATTGTTTCTGTGTCCTGTTTCTCAGCATTACAGAATCATTTAAAAGTTCCTGGATTTTAATCCCACTGGGGTGTGAAATTTTATTCTGATGATATTTGGTAACATTATCATGCAAATTCAAACAAATTCACACTTATAAGCATCTTCTCCCTGTCACAGGCACAGCATAAACCCAGCTCAGATGCAACAGAGAGAATCTGGAGAATGTGGCGGTTTCAGAGAACTGGTAGTTGTAACAGATTTCCTGCATTCCTGTGAATATATGAAGACATCAAATTGCACAAATGTGGATGGAGACAGTGAAAAATGAGACCCTTGAAAGATTCTGAAAGGTTGGCGAGTAGCTATATGTATGAAAGTGGAGAAAAAAAAAGACATTGTTTAGAGACAGCAGATCAAACAAGAGAATTGTATCAAAAAACCAGGATCTACAGCATTTTCCGAACTGATAGTAGTGACAAACCACACGTGCGGTAATAAAAAGCACATATTTAATCTTCATATCGTGCTGTGGAATTTTTTTTTATCTGCTGGGAAACCTCCAGGAATTGTGTGGGATATCGTGGAACTGTTACTCGCACCTCAGAGCTCTGAAGCACGCCGTCATCTCCAGGCTCGGAATTCCTCTACGTGTTACAGGGTAATTCTGCATCAACTTCAACATGTTTTTCTTTTTAGTAATCTCTTACAGTATTGATACAATCACAGCCACATGCGCTGCGGCTGTGCGTGACTTCATTTCTCACTTGGCTTATCCTGCCCGTCCTGCTGTTAGCCATTTGTATCTTCTGCTGTCCCAGTGCTGCTCATTTTCCTCAACTCTGACTGGCAACTTTGGACGATTTTTGGCCACTGCCTAAGCCTGGTGTTGTTTGATATCTGTAAGTCATGGCAGCATTCAGATATTAGAACGCTGGACTTAATGACATGCAATGTGGTTTGCCGGCTGTATTTCCTTCCTCACTGTTCACTTGTTGACCTTTAATTTCACTGTTATCATACTAATATATATACTCAGTCAAGACACATCAGGCCTGGCCTGTGACAGAATCTGTAATAGACATGAAACCAGTGCAGCAGTGCTTCTGTTGAAATCAAGAACAACATCAGCTGTTATTGCTACATATAGTTTTACAGTATGTGCAGATGTATTCATGTCACACATGCATAACAGTAAACTTGGCGCGCTAGCGTCGCTATGGTGAGGAGACAGGAATATGGCTTCCACTCAGGCTTCTCATTTCACAGCACGAAACAAAACGCTTTTCCAGTTCACTTGCCATTACTGTCAGATTCAGTTAAGTGATTTACGTAGTACCTATGGAAATAAACAGAAACCCTTACGCCTTCTTCCATAAAACACTACCTGGTCCTAATCAGTGATGTGAATGGGGCTGGCGGCCATCCTAGCAGACCCTGGGTGAGAAGCCGGAATTCATCCGAGACAGGTCGTTACGCCGCAAAAGCCACGTAGTTGAAATCAGGTCCAGAACCTTCTTGGTGACAGTGCTAACTTCTGCACTGCTGTGTCACGCCCATTTACTATCGTATTTACAACTGCAACTGCTGACCACAAACACAAAAATGGATCAGAAGGTCAAATAACATTTCTGAAAGTGGATGATCTTACGACAGCAACCTTGCTTTAATTTTTTTTTTTTTAATTTTTAATGAAACAAAAGACGATTTATTTGCTCCAGAGGAAACTACATTGACCGTATAAGTTTAAATGAGTGTATTATTTCAAATTTGAAAAAGAAAAAAAAAAAAAAATTAAAATTTGCTTTTGTGAAATTGTTTTTAGGACAGAACAATGAACACAATTAATACCTCCACTACTCAGATTTTAAACACAGCCTTGGAATAATAAAAGAGTCCCAGACACAAAAACATTATTAAAGAAATCACTTTATGGTTTGAGTCCTTTACCTAAGAATCCATGCCAGACTGTAAAATGATTAGGCTGCAAATTCATTACCTATATGGAAGTATTTTATTTATTTGAACTGGAGACAGCCAGAATTGTCTATCTCAAGTAGGTTCAAACATCACATATTCATGGAGCCACTATTATACTAATTAAAATTGGTTTGGAATGGTTACATAAAAGTCACAGGCATTAGTCCAACATCATGCCTCCTTGAAGTAATTTACACTCGGTGTAAATTCCTACCGCAGGTCATTCTAGCTCCTATATTAAACGACACAGGTGATCAGCTAAATTGCAGCTGACCCCGTGACCTTCCCCCAGCCTTGGTGCTGGCTGGAGTCTTTCCTTTCCGAAGTGAGCCAAACTGTAGAGGCCAATTGAACTATGTGTCCCTCTGAAGGCGAAATGAAGTCTTTCATGTGGAACCGTGTTACATGTGCTGCACGGAGCATTTTCATTCACTCAGCGTTGCTGAAAAGAGCACATCCAGGCATCTAGACCAGGGCTGCTCAATATGTCGATCGCAAAGGGAGTGCAAGTAGATCGCATGACATCCATCTTCACTATGATGTTTGTCTTTCGATTGACATACAGGAGAGCCAATCTGACGTCTGATCTTTAACCATGCTAACTTCTGCTAAACTCTAGCAAGCTACAGAACCGGCGCCAAGGGGCAGGCAAAAAAAGGACGACTGATGGTGCGGACAGGAGCGAGCAGGGAGAAGAGGCAGCGCCACACAGCATCACTTTGATTAAAAACTTAAGGACCTAAAGCAACAGTAACACTGGAGTTAGCATCCATGCTAGGGTCTAGCATGGATGCTAACTCCAGTGTTCATTTGACTTTGACATCAGTTTATGTTTCTAATAGAAGTGGAGCTGTTCTCTGAACACCTCAGCCCCCTTGAGTGAGTAGTACGTTTACTAAATGAACACAGCACAACACTACTGTATTTTGGTTTTCTTTATATATATATATATATATATATATATGTATTTAAGGATGAACTGCCACGTTAGTGAGATAAAATGGCCACAGAGCCTGAGGCAGATAAATGTAGTTTAAAAAAGTGTGCCCCCCTGAAAAAAATCCAATGCTTCCCTCTTATTTGTTTCTGCAGCCGGGTCTGAAGAATGTCGGTATATGCAGTTATGCAAGATACACCAAAATGTTATAAATGAAATTCAGATTCAATTAAAAACATACTTTATCTTAAAAGGGGAAAAAGAGGGAATATGTAATAATAGTAAGAATTAAAATAAAGATAATATATATTATAAATAAATATGTGATTATAAAGTAGCTCGCAAGCTGAAAAAGTGAGGGCACCCCTGATCTAGACTGTAATGCTGCAATTCAGTCCCCTGGTGCAGCTCAGTTCTGCACAGCAGCAAGGTACTTTTTAAGAGTATTTGGTGAAAAATCAGATAAACTGAACCGTACTGCTCTTTTACTCTTCTACTTTTTATGTAGTTTGATTAGCAAAATATCTCCTTAGTTGGAGGAAATGGGTGTTACATGCTGCAACTTTGGACAATGTCAACTTTAAGGTGATTATTACGGTTTTTGAAACTACATCATTGGTCATAAATTAATCACTTTTCTGCCAGATGAAGCATAACTGATTTCAAAATATCCCAGGAATGATCATTATCTTCTTTAAACTATCAAATTCTGCACACACTGACAATGTTTACCTTCTCTTTGGAACCTATATTCCAGCTCAATAATATTAATGCCTTGGTCTGCTCACATTAAACCTACTGTATCACACAGGCGTAATGATACTGTACGTATCAAATGCTAAATGACGTATGATGGTCTCAAGAGTAAGATTACCTTTGCGGTAGATGTTTGTCGATAATTTCATCCAGATTGTTGAATATTTGCCATTTCTCTCTGGAAAACAATCATAGAAGCAAATTTCGCGATCCTAGCAAGATAGAGACAGGGTGGATCTGTGATGGTTCCAGGTGGATGCTTTTATTTTTGTAGGTTTTAGTTATGTTTCCTGTTTTGTTGCGGTGTGCGTTTCTTTTCCCCGCACTAATTGGTGCACACCTGAATCTAATTTAATCAGTGTCCTATTTAAGGCCAGGTTCCTCAGGCTCCCATTGCCAGAATGTTCGCTTTCAGCCGTTTTCTCTGTGTCTCCCTGTGAGTTTCCTTGATTGTGTTTTCCTGTGTTTCCTCTGGTTTTTTTCTTTGTGGTTTTGTTTATTTTTCAAAGTAGTTTAACCTATTGAATCTAGTGTTTTTAATTTGTTCTTTCGTAAAACTGTTTCCTAGCGCATCTAGTGATTTTTAGGTTGTTTCTTTGGTTATTTTTTGGACAGTAAAGATTTTTTACTGCAACTGTTGGGACTTCCCCCTCCGCTTGTGGGTCCAGACTCTGCTCCACTCATAACAGGTTCTTTCTGAGGCCTTTTATTTTTCCTTTACTGACCTTGTGTCTCAACCCTGTGATAGTCCTCAGTCACACTGATGGAGATTCTAGAATGAAAAAAAAAATGAGGCAATGATGGGGGACCTTCACTGGTATGGATTTGACATATGATTTCTTACCTGTATGTTTTATTGTACAAAGAACCTGCGCTGGTCCCTTTGGTCCATATCTAGTCTCTGAAGATTTATGAGCCGTTTTACAGTCAACAGACACAGTCCACCATTATTCACAGTGCGAGCTCAGTGTCTGTGACTTTGTGAATAAATGTCCCTTGCGATTCATATCTGCATTTATTTTCACATGAACGTCCACCAGTCTTGTGGACAACATAAGGGTTAAATGTTTTCAAAAATAAAGTATCGCTTTTGAGTTTGGATTCCATGTCTGTCAGCAGTGAAAGACGGAAAACGAATTATCCGTCATCAAGAAGCATAGAACCAGTAATTTGTTCATGGCCGTCCAGTACCGAATCATCCACAGCAGATGCCCCGGTCCAGCTCGCTGCCATCCCAGCTAACCTTCCTCCATTCATGTCTAAGATGCCATCACTCAAAGTCAGCCAGTCAAGATTCTTAGTACTAGTGCAATAAAACTTATGTGCTATCAATATTTAATAAAACATCCCCTAAAAGTTGATTTCAAACTTCTCCAAGCATTGTTAGCATCTACGCTTACCCTTCTCTACTAACTGTATTTAATTTGTTGACTCTTTTCCGGCTTACTCTAAAACAAGGACTAAAGTTCCAAAAAGGTGCAGATAAGGGAATTGAATCCAAGTGAACTGTTTTGTCTCTAATTCATACTGCTAATATAATATGCTGTGAAGGATTTATCCCTTCTGGACGAGTGTGTGTTTCAAAGCGTCACATGGTACAGGTTTAGTTTGTGTATGAGAAGGTCTAAGATGAGCTTGATTTATTTCCTGACCACAATGAAATCAATTCAACGGCTGTCATGGTCCATCAATAAATCTGATGGCTCGTACAGGAAATGTCAAGTTGAAGTCCTGCACAATGATCCAGTGGGGGTTTACTGCTGATCCATTGTTGACATGTTCTTTCCTAGCTGTAGTTATCGCCAGGTCAACCTACGGACATAATATTCACAACATTGTCAGTGAATCATCTGATATTTCTGAGAATCAAAACACACTGGCTAAATTTTAGACCCAATGACCACAGCGCACTTTAGCTAGTTTTCCTAGTTTTCTTCTGTAATGCAGGTCCAACTGCTGAGTGACTGACAAAACTGAAGTCCACTATAAACCTGACACACCCTTTTATTTACAGAAAATGGTCCTGTGGTGGGAAGTCTGAGTTTCTAAGAAGGACCTAAGAAGCGTGAAGCACAGTACATATGGCCTACGTGACAGCTCTGATTTCCAACAAGATAAATAGTCTGGGGGGAAATGTGGATATCACAGGGCCACCATTTTTGGAGAACACAGGCGGAAGATTTTTCACCCCCTCCCCCTTTTTTAATGGAGGAGATAAATGACAGCAGAGAACAGATTAATATAAACTGTTTGATCTGTTTTCACTTAAGGCCTCGAGCACAACTGTACAAAATCATTTCCTGTTGATTTAACATTTGACCTTTAGGTAGACAAGAGTGTAAGGGCTCTGATTTTTAACTAGTTTTCAGCGAAAACTACACATTTTTTCAGGCCTGACAAGAACTCAGAATATTTGCTTTGGCTGAACAACGAAACTTGAGCAAATATAGTTTTGATGGGTAAGGTGCTAAAAGTTATAAGCTTATTTTAGATTGATTTTTCATCAAATAATGTGGTGAGATCTCCTTGATCTAGACACAGACACGGGGTTATCTGCAAATTAGTGCATTCAAATGTGAAGTTTTACTTCCATTTTGATCAGTGTGGAGACTCTGGAAGAAGAAGTTTATGACCCAAAACTGCAGTCTTCTGCAGAGCTTTCATGGTTTCCATCTTTTTCCCCTGCAATCTATGGTCTGAATAGGATTGCTACATGATTTAGAGAGCCCAAGCAATTATCACTTTAAACACATACCTCTTTCTTTACCTCTACATCTTTTTGATTTGATGAAGAGTGATTTTAACTGTGATTGCAATGTACTTTCAACTATGTACCGAAATCCCACAAATCCAAGGACAATGTTGAAAGCCAACTACTAATTTGTTTATTTTCAACAGCAAAGTTCCTTCTGATCACAGAGTTGGGGAAACTTCTGGCACCTCAAGAACATCTTTGAGGTAAGACAGATTATTGAACTCAAGCTGTGGTTCTCTGTAATTTCTGGCTCAATGAAAATGGACCATTTTTTTTGGTGAGCAGCAAGATGGGGCCATGTGATAAATTCGATTATTACACCGGTCTTCATTCATTGTACCTGTCATTTAGAGCATAGACCTAATTCTCAATTCAACATCTCAAGAGTGAAAACAAAAAACAAGCAAAACAATTATAATAAATGAGAGCATATTAATAACCATCACCTTAAGAAGTAAGAAGCAGTTGAAATCTTTTCTAGTCTTTCCTCCTTGTACTATTCATATAATACTTGTAAAAAAATAAATAAAAGTTCATTTTACAGCCATCAGTCTTGTTACTTCAGTCACTACCAACAAATCACTTCAGCTGATCTGAAGAAGAACAACATAATCAAAATGAACACATGAGATGGTTCATACAGTCCACAAAGTAATACTCAGTATTTTATTTCTGAATAATCTTTTTAATTTAGCTGCCACATGTTTTTAGGTTATCACTGCAGTTGTTACACAGACCAACTCCTTTGGATCACAGTGATGTTGTCCATCTGTCTTACTGGTGGTTCTTTAAATATATAGATTCCTTTCAAGTTGTTTACTTTCTCTCAGTTGAAACAACCCTGGGATGCTATTAGGTAATTTTTGATAACTCTATATGTGATTCGAATTATTTTGAAGTCAACCAGATCATGAAAATTTAGTGTTTTTAATTTGATGAAAAGTGGATTTATAGATTTTTAGGTTGGAGGTCAGACCACTCACTTGCAATCCCACTTTTACAATAATTGAAAAGCAATGAGCGTTTAAGGGCAAACCTGAAATGACTCTGAGACAAATGAAATCAGTGGTATGAGGTCAGCATGCAGCATATAAAATGGACCAAACCCAGCCATCTGGAGATGACAGATATTCTTGCTAGCCTACTGTCCATTACGCTGACCACCTTTGCACCGTCCTTTCACTCCATGAGGAAGAGGAGGAACATCTGAAGATAATTAGAGAGGATGGAAGCATTTTCCAGGACGATCACAGTACAAAGAGGGTCATCGTAGTGGGGTCCTGAGGAATGACTAATGCTGGGTTATGTATTGGTCTAGCATGCTTCTCAAAGGATCGTCTTTCCAAACACCACAGGGTGATATAACATATGTGCCTGTTTAACTCACATATTCTGGCTTAAAGTACCAGCAGGTGCCATCAGCTTTAAATGTGAGACAGACAAGAAGAGGGACAAAACTATAAAAATAATTCAGATAGTTTGACCTGTTCAATATTAGACATGGTTTGATACAGATGAATACTGTGAAATGAAGTAATTCCAAGTGTAGTTTTTGCTGTTTTACTTCATAATAACTCAAAATCTCTAAATCAGAACAAGCTGGATATTTACGTTCAGTCTGACCTCAATTTTAAGGTAGCTTTTGATCAATTTCAACTGCCATACCATTAGTTGAATGTTAGCTGACAAGGCTTGAGCATAATTGCTGTCTTCTTGAGGGAGGGCACTTGCTTAAATCGCTTCAAATCAGATAATGTTCCATTTACTGGGTGTAATATTCCCATAGAGGTGCGTTTTGGTTTTGCAGGCCTCCCATGTGAGCTGACTGCAGCTCATCATGAGTCACCCCTTGGTAAGATCAAGGAAATGTCTTTTTCCACACTAATCCTGGGTTGCACTGCAGTTGCTTACCTCAGGAAAGACAGTATATGCATATATGTTTTTCTGGTCAGGTTGGTTGGTTTACATGACAAGTCAGTACCAGAATGACAAATCAATCAGACTTTATTATTTTAAATAAACTTACACGCTCCTTGTGTAATGACACTTGATTGTGACAGCTACATGGAAATTATTCTATACTAATCTATGACATGTAAACATGGTGCATACAAACTAACACACACATTTCATCCTAAAAATCATTCATTCTAATGTAGCACATGTCATAGTTGTTCAGTCAATCTCCAGAACAGCTAAAGATGCTTCAGAATCATGGGGGTCGCTTGTAGCTTCATATTTGCAAGAAATAGTTTACACTAACAACATCAACATTTAATGGGCCCCATTTTTCCTCCACCTAAAAATGAAATCTGTATTAAAAAGGAAATTAAAAACTTGATCCTATCAGATTTTACCATAGTCTCCAAAGTCTGTGCGGCGCTTCCTTAAGTGAAGAAATAACACAATTATTATAAAAAATAAATGCAAACATTGTTTGTAATGACTACCTTGGTCACCATTCACACACTCACACACTATTGCCTGACCATTCTGGGCAATTTGGGGTTTAGCATCTTGCTCAAGGATTGCGGTGGCCAGGAATCAAGCCAGCGTGCTCAGGCCCAGGCACAACCACCCTGGTTTTGGTTGAGACATGTATAACCATACAAGGCAGTTTTTGAAACAATAAAATGATTCAATGTATTGGACCAACTAGTCAACATAATCACATAGCTACCATATTTACAAGTGCTGGATGTAAATACATTAAGACTGAGACAGGAAGGAGCCATAAGATATAAAAACATTCAGATATAAAAAAAAAAAAATACTTAAGAAAGCTCACTATAGACAATATAAGAGGATTCCTGAGGTTCTAGTCCAACACATTATATATAAATCTAAATAAAGTTAAAAAAAAACTGAAAGATGCTCAAAGGATGGACATCGCAACACACGAAAGGATCTGAAATGAGCAATTGAACCAATTATTAAACCGCCATCTTTTTTTGTAAGTTTCAATATTGTGACAGCTGGAGAGGATGAGGCCAACCCTTGCTTATAACAATGTAATGAGTTTTATTGAGAATGGCATAACATGTTAATGTATCCATACTGCAGTGAAGCGCTCTATGTCCTCCTTAAGTGATTATCATTTAACACTCAGTGCTCTTTATTGGTTTTATATTGCTCATATAACATCAGATGCAGTAAAGCTGAATTTTCTTTCTGGATGAAGAAGACTACTGCGCTGTCTTTTACACTTTCTATACTGTAGATTTGCCTTTGACATACTGCTTTCAGCACTTTGGGATTTATATAGAGGCCGTTCGAACATCCACCAGGGGTTTATGAACCCCAATAAAATTATATTTTGTTCAGTCTTCCAAATGGTCAGACCACAAACCATCCAATCGTGGCATTAACAGTCAGTATTGACCTGTTTTTCAGCTGCGGCCTGCTCCCATGGCATCCTTTCAAAACTTTGAAGACTGGCCTCCAGTTCAAACCTTTGCACGGCTGGAGAAAGCAAATGAAGCCAGGAGCTTATTCTTATTCTACAATTGTGAAGAAATGTTGGATGCATTTCCTGGTCTGACTGGTTCAGACACTTTGGATGATTGCCTTGATCGCAGCATCAAACATTCACTGGTATGTTCCGTGTGAACCGAGGATCACATAAGATTACATATTTTAGAGCATTCCATGTGGTATTAGCCATGTGTTTGTTCATGATAAAAATCTTTGTTGAATACATGATGTGGTGGACATGTTTACTCTGACAGAGATGAATATGGATATTGACAGGCAATCTTGGCAAACCTGGAGCATTTTTTGATTTGAACAATGAACAGATGATTGAACTCCAAAAAACTTCTCACCATATTTTATTTCACACTGGCTATCATTATTTTATTTAAACTCAATTAGAACATAAATTATATATTTATCTTGTCAATTTCAAGTCCTGTCGGAGTTCCACAGTTATTGACAGTTTTTCCAGGACTGTTGTCATAGGGTTTGTGGACTTTGACGCTTGCTTTGAAACCACACAAAATCAAATCTTTGTACAGTCCAGGCTCTTCTGCATGATTAATCATAGCATGACATTGGCCAAAACATCACCCTGAACCCATTCACATCTATTCCAATCATAAGGAGGAGAATCACTTTTTAAGATAATGTTCAATATATTTTAATTTTCTTCTTAGATGACTGCTTTCTTTGTAATTATCTCATTACAGCATTATGACAGCATTCAATTTTATTCTTTTATCTATCTAAGAAAAACCCCAGTCTATTTTTGTACTTTTCTAAAGACATCAGCAGTGGATCTGCATCTTAAACTTCACAAGTGTGGAATAGATTTCCCCACCACAAAAGGATTACACAAAGGAGACATGAGTAGAAATTGGCAGTGGTTTGACATAGAAATAGCACAGTGGAAAGTAAAGCTCCTGTGGTTGTGTTAGAGAAGGACCCGAAACGCCCAGTGACTCCAGGAAACAATGCTGACGATACATCCGAGTTCGTAATTGAATCCCTTGGGATTCTTTGTAGGGTTACATTGAGCTTAATTGATCATCAGTGATCATGACCTTTGGTCTTGAGTTGTGGGAAATATACAAAATAAGGTGAATATCAGTGCATTTCCGCCACCGGGTGGCTAGACTTAGCCTTAGGATAAAGGGTGAGAAGGTCCAACATCTAATCAAAGCTTAGTGTAGAGCCACTTCTCTGCATCAAGTGGAACCAGCTGAGGTGGTTTGAGAATCAGTTAATGTGTCTACCCAGCATCACCAGCAGGAGACTCCACGGTAGACCTAGAATAGGCTGGATTACATGCTTTATAATTTCTTGTAGCTCTGTCTCCTTTGGAGGAGCTAGAGGGTGAGGACGGTTCGACAGTAACGAACCGTCAGGGGAGGCAGGTGAGGCCGTGCCTCACCTGTCATCATGAAAAGAAAAAAAAAATGTAAAATGAAAAAATAAATTAAATGTTGTATTTATATAGAGATTTGTACCATAAAGTAATTTTCCATTTAACTTCACCAGAGTTTTCACATTTACCGGCGTTCAACTACTCCGGCGAGACCTGCAGTGAGGCACCGGCCTGCTGTGCCTCAGCGTGGATTGTGCAGTCACTTGGCTGACCGTGCCTTACATGCTGTAGTGAGACCATATCGCTGTCTCTCGCAAAATGAAGTAAATTTTCATAGTTTAGCTGATGTATAGAACAACAACAATGGGTGGAACGTGTTTCTTATGCTGAGCGATGTTAAAACAGATAAAAAGAGGGACTAGTGAGGCACGCAGGGCTTGTTCTTCATACTAGAGGTCGCTCATGACCCCAAGGATTCTTGTTATGATTCAGTGGCTGCAGAGTGACAGGACACTAATATAGTGAAGTCAATTAAAAGAGCAAAAAGTGCAGTAATTTCTTTTTTCTATTCGCCTGGCCATACTTTCAAAGTGGAAGATAACATATCTAAAACCTTATAATAATAAAAGAAGACAATGAATAATTCTACCAACAAGTTATTTATACTTTCACTTTATAAGAAAATGTAAGAACACAATAATGTTTTTTTTTTTCAATTAAATGTGCTTTTTTTTGTGCTACAGTTTGTACACAGTTTGTGTAAAGAATGCTGATATGAGACTTTAAACATAACCCGTAAACTGCTGCCAATCAAATATTGGATAAGATAGTCTGTAGGGTTATATGTTTGTAAATCTGATTGTGATGATGTCAGTGCCTCACCAGCCATGAACCTCACCGCCCGTTACTGGAACAAGAGATCATCACATTACTCTATGGTTCCTCTCAACTGATGATGAGATGATGGCCCATCATCTCTAAATTTACTGCTAAAGACAGACCAGATTTTAAAGTCAATAGCCACACTATAAATTATTGGCTCAGCTCATAATCAGTCAGTTGACGAAATAAGGAGAGATCTGGTAGATTTAGTAGAGCTGCTCCAACATTAAAAGAAAAGTGAAGGTTGACCTTTGTGCAGTGAACATTATTTATCTTGGTCTTATGAAAAGTACTTAAATTAGAAATGACCATAAAAAAAACATTTATACTATATTAAAAACAGGCTTTTTCCCCCCCTCATTAACCATATCAGTTAACTTGATATGGTGAATGATGACAAATCATGACAAGTATGTGGTCAGCACTGATCCGGGTATAATTGGACAGCTTTAAGAAATAACCCTACCCAAGAACCATGTCGACCATCTCAATGAGGAACAAGAACTGCATAGTCTGCCTTTTATTTAAAAAAGGCGTGCACAGTATGAGCTGGAAAAACGAGCCAGAGTATCTGGCTTGGATGCTCCAATACTGCTAAAGCAACCTTTTGTGTTTCAAAACACAAGACACGCATATTTCAGTCCGCATGAGTCAGATTTGTCTGTGGTGTTTTGGTCACACACATTGCGACAAGCACATTTCCATGTGTTCCCTCCTCAAGGCTATGAATCAATCAAGCTTAGGTACAATAAAAGCAGAAATGCGGTGTGATTATTATTATTACACTAAACACTGTGTTGTCAGTGTACCTTTTTTTCCTGTTCTCGTTTACTGCTGGTCACTGATGAGTGTTTTATGGCCCTATAATCCTGAGCACATAGCCTAGATACATTAATGGGGCCCCTTATACCCATAAGACTGTTTTTAAAACAGACTGACATTGTAATTTTGGCTCGCAAAGGGTCTGTGATGCAGCACACAGTGGTCCAGCTAACTTCATGTGGCCTGTTTCAAAGCTTGGATCGGACGTCTGCGGCAATGTTCCTGCAAGAAATCATCTGTACAATAGCTCAGATGTTGTTCACTCATGCCCCAGCCATTATGAAAACAGAAAATATAATGTTTGTGTTTTGTAATATCAGATTCCATAATAACAAAGGCTAAAACCGCAGTTTGAACACACCTCGTGTTCAGATGTTGCTGTGATCACATTTGTTGCAACGATAATGTCCATATTTAAGGAAAAATGCAGATATCAGTGAGTCAGAATTAGAATTATTGGACTTTGCCAAGAGTGAAAGTCTAAGCTGCAAAGCCATCCAGACAGAGGGCTGGTGGGCATCGCTGCATAGGTGGTTTACACGCAGGACCAGATATTGTGTTTCTATAGTTCCTCCACACAGCTTTAGACTAAAAACTGTTTGGCCCCCTAATCTATCAGAGATATTACCACAGTACCAATGTTGAACTTTTGTAGCATGACAGAGCTGATTTGTTTGTAATTTATTCTAAGATTAAGGTAGGGATGGAATTGTTTTGTTAAGGAAATAAACTATCATTGATATATTCTACTGGTATTTATTTGGTATTCAGTACTATCCAACTACACCGTGTTTTGAATTAAGCATGAAACTAAAGCAAAGCCTTTGGTAATATATGAGCATATGTGCTGTCTGAGGCAATGGCAACAGTGGTCAAGGTGCAAGCTTAAAAGCCGAGTCAGTCTGAGGCTTCCCCTTTTGTAAAGTTCATGATGGCTTCATGCGACTCACCTGTGCTCCTCCCTGTTGCACCACACCTGATTATGTTTCCTATATAACAGTGTTTTTTCAAATGTTAGGACTGAACTCTCATCTGAATTTGTATTGAAGCCTAAACTTCTCATTTTTGTTTTTTTTTTTTTTTTTTTTTTTTTTTCACATTTTTGCTAACCAGAAAACAATTATTCACTTTGGTACTGGAAAAGGAATGTCCTAATTCAAAGTTAAAGCATCACAGCAAATATTTACACCTCCAACTCCAGATCCATTTTTGTCTGTTGAAAAGTCATGGTCATGGTTTGTATTTTAGAGCTGTAGAAAAGCCTTCTGTTTTACCCTTTTTATACACCCAATAAAGGTTTTTTTTTTGTACTTGGAGCTAACACACGTTTCGTAACATTTGCCACACAGAGCAGATTGTTGCATCAGTAAAGCATGCTGCACCACTGCAGGAATCGGATTCAGTTTAATTGCTGACTAAATACAAACTAACAGTTCCTACACACAGTCTGGTTTTACGCTGATCCCTCTCAAGATCTAGGAAATGGAGACCAGAATATTAAACTGGAACAAATATCTTTTAAAAACATCACTTTATTATCCAGAGCAAAGGTGAAAAAATTAGTAAAGTGACAAGAGGTGGTTTTGCTTAAAAATGATTGGATGGTTCGGCTTGCTGTTGGGGTAGACTTAACCAAGTACAGCAGTTAATCATGCCAATTTTCCAACACATTTTCATATCAAGCTGCCTGTTGGAGAGAACTGCATTTAAGCATGACACGAAGAGATGAGGAGGCAATGTGGAAAAAATGCTGTCATTTTAGTATCCTTTCTGGCCCATTTCTTTAAATCCCAGACTAATGGAAACAAGTGTTATTCTGAAATCCCTACATTAGTTCCTCTTTTGAAATTATCCCCTAACCTATCATCTTCATATAAAGTTGCACATTCTCTTTTATCAAGTATATTTGCAGAGGGTATGAGTGAGTCATCATTTTTGTAGAGCGCATCTCCAGCCTGCGTCAGAGCTACCCTCCATTTATCCTTTCACCCAAGCAGAGTGGGTTATATTCTAATTCGCTGCAATACATCAGCCAACAATCAAGCCACACAAATGCGTCCTAGTTTCACTGTAACCTCTGTGTTTTTTGTATTAAAATTTGAGAGGGGATGATGGCTCTTTGGTGTCAGAAATGAAATGATGCCGTAGCTGCCAGAAGGGATCGGCGGTTGGGAAACAATGACACGCCCTGTATGATTCTCACTGCTCTTGGAACTCCGCATGTCCTCCTAGATTTAGTACCCTAATCTTTTTATTTGTCAGATCACGTTCACGTTCTGTGAATGCTCGTCAGTTTTTGGTGCAGGAACATTGGAACAACCAACATAGCTGCATCCGTTGCCTGAAAAGACAGGATGAGGGGAAAAACTAAATGCTTTAATTGTTACAAGGGTGGAGATAGTCGAGGAAACTTTTTGAGAAATGTACGGTTAATAAGAATGGAAAAGTATCAATGATCCATTGGACTCAGGAGCGTCCATGTTCAATTTGTGTGGCAGTCTGAGCCCAAGCCATTCAAACATTTTAAGTTGGATGTGTTTCTCAAGAGGCCAAGATGAGCAAAACTAATTCAGGGGTCAACGAAAGTTATTCAGATATTTCACATGTGGAAATATGCGAGCAGGATCCAAGATTAGTTTTGTATTTGTTCTTGTTTTAGTGTGATTTAGATTTTGTCTTTGTTTTTCTCCTCTGCTTCCTGATTATCCTGATGTTTGCCACCTGTTTCTGGTTTTCCCTCACCTGTGTTTCATTTCTCACCCTCACTTGTGATGATAAGTTTTGAGCCATAGGTAATTTAAGATCACAGCCTGGGTGTGTGTTCCTATTTTTTTCATATTGTTTCAGAATCTGGATTTTCCTTAAAAATCCCAGTGATTATTTTCAAATCTGCATCATGTCTCACCCCACATTCAACTGGAATTGAGATGCAAACAGACCTCCTTCTCCCCCAGAATAGTTTCTCTTTATAATGGGCTTGGCTGCACTGATAAATTGAGAATTATTAGAAAAAGGAGTAACAAATTGGGTTATAAACCATATTTACTTAAGTATGAAAGTATAAATGTGCAACACATGGGCAAAACCACTAACAAAAGGAAGGAAATTAGATGATTGCTCATTCTGGACAAAAGCATGGTTTGTGGTTTGGTGTAAACGTGCACACACTATATGATTGAAACATACCGTATATCAAATCGTCGAATCGCTTTTTTGGGACTCAATGTCTAAGAATAATCTGTTTTTCAGAATGAAAACATTGTGTTGATATACTGTATGATAAACATATTTAAGATGTGATGTAATCTTTATGACAGGCATGAATACATGGACCATCAAATCAGTTTAGTGTTTTAAACCAGCTGTGTTGACATTTGAATAGGCCAGCGTCACGCTGTGGTGCTACTCTGAATATTTTCCACAGTTTAACAGGTTTGTGGTGTTAATCACCCAGATGCTTGGAATAGTATTGATTCTTTTTCAGCGAGTGGTCCTGGAAGAATTATTCATAGGCATGTCATTGATCAAAACTTTTGAGAGAAGGCATGCAGAAAGCTTGATTTGGGCTCTGCTAAGAGCTGTGAAACTGATTACCACCGAGGTTTCAGCTGCTTTTCAAACATTCGCAGCATTTTAACACACTGTTTGGTTCCCATGGTAGATATTTGAATCAAGCACAAAGTTGTGTTGTCAAATACCTACTTATTAATTCACTCTGGAGAAACTCACAGCAAAAACACATTAAGCTCCACTTTTTTCGGTGGGTTTATGGGGAAGGACATGTGGGAAGAACAAAATTAATGGCTTTCACTTTATCTTGGCAATTCCAACTCCAATAAAGTGCAAAGAAAAATTAAAATCTGGCCAGTAAGAGCGCTGAACTGTTACTCAATTGTTGAGTGATGGCAGAGGTGTTCCAAAAGCCCACAGGTGACTCTTTTCACAGCCTCAATTTTCAATTCAAACTCGAGACTTTATTAGCGACCGAGTGTGGAAACAAGATTGCTCATTTCCTAAATAAAGTTTTCCTTACATGAATGTGACTGTTAAGAGAGATTAATCGTCACCTGGTTTAACCTATTCGAAAACTATAAAGACATGCTTATAAAAACCACTGGAGTATAGGAGACATTTACAAACCAATAAATACTGTTCTAAAACACATTTAATGGATAAAGTTGTTCCTTTAAAAAACATTCACATGTTAGCAAAAAGACTTGGAAATGGATCACAGTCTCCTTTCGTACATGCTGTTAGGAACGGGCTGGGTCGGCCCTGTTCCGGGTTGTTTTCTGTTTTATTTCTATCTCCACTAGAGGGCGATGACGACCCAGAAGCCATCCAGGATCACACACCGGTGTCTCGTTATCATTAGTGAGGCTTCTTAAGGCGGCTTTGCGTGGACACCGGTGTCTGATCGTCCCGTCCCCTGAGTTGTAAAACCGTATGCTCGCTGTGGATTGTGTGAATCAATTCTTCTGTGTCTGTGGACTAACTTCTGTATTGTTTTCCTAAGGTGGCTGCGTCCCGTGAGTGGATTGTTTTCTGTTGGCACTGCTGTTTTAGAAACTCCGGCCGGTCGTCCAGGACATCGCTGGATTGTCTAAGTTCCTCCTTCCCTCCGTTGGAGCGTTTTCTGTTAGAATATAACTTTGTGTTTGTGTATTCGACTGTGTCATTAAAATATCTGATTGGTTTGACTGGCGTGTTCCGCGACTGGGTCCTAAACAACCAAACTCTTAACAGAACGATCAGACCAGCATGGACCTAGTGGAACAGCAGGCCGCTCTGGGAGCTCAGGGCATCCTACTCGGCCATCATGAACAGGCCATCGAAATTCTCCTGGACAATATGAACGCGCTAACACAGCAGGTGAATCGCCTCGTTGGTGCCGAAGCACTTCCCGTCCCTGTCGCCAGCGTGGCGGCAGCAGGTGCGCCCTCGTCTCAGCGCGATTGTTGCGCTTGCGATCCTGAGCCGTTTGGGGGAGACCTTGATAAGTGCTAGGGCTTCCTCCTGCAGTGTAGACTGGTGTTTTCGCAGCGAGCGCGCGTCTTGAGGTAAAGATTAATTATATAATTGGATTGTTGCGTGGGAGAGCGTTGGCCTGGGCGCAAGCGTCCAGCACCCACACCCACCTGAACACGCTCTCACTGGAAGAGTTTATTAAACATTTCGAGCAGGTCTTTGATCGTCCAGATCGGACCGTCTTTTTACACTGCAGTAGGGCCTGGGCCTAATAGCAGATTACGCTGTGGAGTTTGGCATATTGGCTGCAGAGTCAGGATGGGATGAGGTCACACTCCAGGGAGCATTCTGGCGGGGCTTGAGCTGGTAGGTGCGCGATGCGCTCGTTATCAGTGCGCGGCCGAAGGACCTGAATGAATTGGTCAACCGCGCAATCGAGCTCGATAATTATCAAAGGGAGCGTCGGCGGGAACGGTCTCTGCACTCCTTTCCGCCGCTTTTCTCTGCGCGTCGTCGAGCCTCCCCTCCTCCCGCTCAGTCACCGACTCCGCTGGCAAGTCCGCGCGCTCCCGAGGAGGAACCCAGCTGCAGCTCGGTCGATCGCGTTTGTCCATCAGAGAGCGACGCAGGCGGTTTACCGCTGGGGTCTGTCTGTACTGCAGCGAGGAGGGCCATTACATTGCATGTTGCCCGAGGTGGCCAAAAGATTGAGCTTGCCAGCGGATGCAGGAGTGCTGGATCCTGTGCGAGTGGTTCTTCCGGGAACTTTGGTCTCCCGCTCGAGACTCTACCTGAGCAAAGGAAGGTACTAGACCTAGATGGCTACGTTCTCGCGAGGGTGACCCACTGCACCGCGTTAATCACTCTTCTTGTGTCCAGCAATCATCGTGAGAGTATACGCCTGTTTTTAATCCCGTCATCATCCACGCCAGCTATTCTGGGCTCGCCCTGGCTGTCTCTGCACAATCCCCAGATTGACTGGTCAACTGGCTCCCTGACAGGTTGGAGTGTAGCTTGCCACTCTCGCTGCCTTCACTCTGCCCTGCCTCCAGCACCACCGAGTTCCAACACCTTGCCCGATCCTGTGGATCTTTCCCTTGTTCCAGAGGTCTACCATGACATCGGCGAGGTGTTCTCCAAATAGCGGGCTCTCTCTCTACCTCCTCACCGCCCTTACGATTGCGCCATCGACCTGCTACCGGGCGCCCTGCTCCCCACAAGTCGACAGTACAACCTCTCCAAACCCGAGCGGGAAGAAATACCTCAGCAAGTCGCTGGCTTCTGAACTGTTGCGTCCTTCATCCTCTCCAGTAGGCGCTGGGTTTTTTTGTGAAGAAGAAAGATGGTTCCCTACGGCCCTGTATCGACTGAGGTCTTAACGAGATAACCTCCCGAAACAGGTACCCACTTCCACTGATTGATGCAGTGTTTGCATCCCTCCAGCGGGCGCGCATCTTCACTAAGCTAGACTTAAGAAACGCCTACCACCTGGTTTGCATCCGTGAAGACCGCATTCAACACACCGCTGGGGCACTAAGAGTACCTCGTAATGCCTTTTGGCTTAACTAACGCCCCAGCGATTTTCCAGGCTATGGTCAATGATGTGCCCCGGGACATGCTGCATATATATCATCAATGTATACAAATTCCTCTTTGTATACATTGGTAATATACCCATCTTTTCTGAAACAGAGGAGGAGCACGTGCAGCATGTTCGGTTGGTTCTGAGATGCCTGCTCGAGAACAAACTGTTTGTAAAGGCCGAGAAATGTGATTTTCATGTGTCCTCCGTGTCCTTCCTTGGTTTCATAGTAGGGCAGGGTCAGCTCTCCCCCGACCCGGCTAAGGTGCAAGCCGTGTTGTACTGGCCTGCACCGACCTCTCAAAAGGAGCTGCAACGTTTCCTGGGATTCGCAAACTTCTACCGCCGTTTCATTCGAGACTATAGTAAGGTGGCGGTCCCCCTGACTGAACTCACCTCTACGTTAAAGCCGTTCACCTGGACTGACAGGGCGGAAGTGATGTTTGCCCAACTTAAGGTACGGTTTACTACTGCACCTGTCCTCTCTCATCCAGACCCAACGCGCCCTTTCACGGTTGAGGTGGACATGTCGGATGTCGGGGTCGGAGCGGTGCTCTCCCAGCGTCTGGACCGACCACAAAAACCTGGCCTACCTGCGAAGTGTGAAGCAGCTAAACTCTTGTCAGGCGCGCTGGGCGCTGTTCCTCAGCCGCTTCCACTTCACTCTCACATACCGTCCAGGATCCAAGAACACAAAGCCGGATGCGTTATCACGCCTCAGGCCGGCTGGACCAGGAACCTGAACCCATCATCCCTTCTTCCTGCGTCATGGGAGCGGTGACCTGGCAGGTGGAGGAACGAGTGTGGGAGGAGCAGTGCACCGGACCAATTCCAAAGGGAGCTCCTTCAAACACCTTCTTCGTCCCAGAAGCTGCCCGCTCTGAGGTCCTGTGGTGGGGACATATGACCAAACTGGCATGTCATCCTGGTTTACAGTGCACCCGTGTGCGTGTGGCATTCCTTCTGCGTGGCCCTTGGTGCATCGTTGAGCCTCTCCTCCAGGTACCACCCCCAATCCAATGGTCAGACAGAACGAACCAATCAAAGTCTGGAGAACACACTCAGGTGCGTATCGGCCCGTCACCCTGCTGCCTCGAGCACCTACCTGCCGTGGGTGGAGTATGCCCACAACTCTCAAGTGTCGGCGTCCTCCGGTGTTTCCCCTTTCATGGCGTCATTGCGGTACCAGCCGCCCCTGTTTGAGTATCAGGAAGAGAAGGTGGCGGTCCCCTCCATCCAAGCTAATCTACGGCACTGTCACAACATTTGGAAACAGGTGCGTGCCGCTCTCTTGCGTTCTTCCCTGCAGGCACAACGGCAGGGTAAACCAGCGCAGAACCCTGGCCCCGGTTTACTCCCCTGGGCAGAAGGTCTGGTTGTCGTCAAGGGACCTACTGCTCCAGGTTGAGTCCCAGAAGCTGGCCCCACGGTTCATCGGACCCTTCAAGGTCGACCGGATGGTCAACATGGCAGCGGTTCGTCTAAGGTTACCATCATCCTTGAAGGTGCTTCCCACGTTTCACGTTTCTCTGGTGAAGCCTGTCAAGGAATCAGAACTTTCCCCGGATGCCGAGGAGCCTCCACCTGTCCGCTTCATCGACAACGCACCTGCCTATACGGTCCGGCGAATCGTATATGTGCATCGCCGGGGCCATGGGTGGCAGTACCTGGTGGACTGGGAGGGGTACGGTCCGGAGGAATGTTCATGGATCCCTCGCGGGCACATCCTGGATCAGGACCTCCTGCGGACTTTCTACTGCGACCACCCGGACAAGCCAGGTAGAGCGCCAGGAGGCGCTCGTTGGAGGGGAGGTTAGGTTAGGAACGGACTGGGTCGGCCCTGTTCCGGGTTGTTTTCTGTTTTATTTCTATCTCCACTAGAGGGCGATGACGACCCAGAAGCCATCCAGGATCACACACCAGTGTCTTGTTATCATTAGTGAGGCTTCTTAAGGGGGCTTTGTGTGGACACCGGCGTCTGATCGTCCCATCCCCTGAGTGGTAAAACCGTATACTGGCTGTGGATTGTGTGAATCGATTCTTCTGTGTCTGTGGACTAACGTCTGTATTGTTTTCCCGAGGTGGCTGCGTCCCATGAGTGGATTGTTTTCTGTTGGCATTGCTGTTTTAGAAACTCCGGCCGGTCGTCCAGCACGTCGCTGGATTGTCTAAGTTCCTCCTTCCCTCCGTTGGAGCGTTTTCCGTTAGAATATAACTTTGTGTTTGTGTATTCGACTGTGTCATTAAAATATCTGATTGGTTTGACTGGCGTGTTCCACATCTGGGTCCTAAACAACCAAACTCTTAACACATGCCCTGTGATTCAGACTCTTTCTGGCTCCAAAACACCAACTTCAGGTGAGTTGGTGCAAGAATGCGGCAACAGAACGTCTGAGGGGTCAATGAAGCAGAGTAAATTACCACAGGTGAAGCAGAAGGTTGACATCAAGCTTTTTTACAGGGAGATGAAGAGCTCCCCGAGCATGAGCTAATATGAGGACATTTTCTGTCCGCTCTACCCATGATTTACCTCTCATTCAGACCATGACCAAAACATCAGATGTGGACATTCTCCTGTTTTCAGCCTGCTTGAGCAGATATATGTAAAGAATCTTCCTTTTTCCTTTCCTTCTCTGGAGATCCTCAAGTGCATATGTTAAAGGGGTTATTGTGTCTAATCTCTTAAGGTATTTCTCCAGCTGATAAGTTATGGCCGTGTCATGATAAGATCTTTTTATTGCCAGTGATTTTCCTCAGGCTCCTGCTTTCATTCCAGCTGTCCTCCTTGCACCAAGGCCGCCTTATATCTATCTTTTGCATTTTGGCAAATGAGCCCAGGCCAGCCCACTCCTACCTTCCTCATACGATGCCCTGCTGGCTGCAGAGTTCAGGATGAGGGCAGTCTGTGGTAAATGCAGTGCTAGAAGTAGTGAACGCCACAGAGAAGCCCGATGGATGGAAGCTATTACGAACACTGGGCCCCTTTTGACCCGGGTCGGAGATAGCTAAACAAAATATAAGACTAGATAACATGCCAGGATAAATGTGATTGTAATCTCTTTCACCCGACGGGCCAGTTTTTAAGTAGTCCTAGCTTTAAAGTTGTACCTGCACGTCATGATTATACTCATTAACACGAGTGTGAGGGCACCAGACAGGGTCACGAGGATGTATGGAGCTGAGAATGCCAATGTGCTGGCCTGTAATTGGGTGCCAGTCAGGCCATCATGCAGTGAAGGCCAGCCCCATGAGAAAAGATATCACATAGCCTGGTTGGCTGACAGCTTCAAGGCCCTTATTGAAAAATCAATGTCCATTTGTGCGTTCAGCTCACCTGGCCGTCTGCCAGCTTGGCTGAAGTCACCTAATGAAACCTGATCCCGTTACCTGATTCCTGATTCACTGAGTCAAAGTGACTTTGCAGCTGAAGTCATCCACCCATCATAGGCCTGGAGGTGAGCTCTGCATACAGCTTGTTGTTGTGGTGTTGTCTCAGCATGCCTTCTGTTGTTTTCACATGCAGCCCCGCCGCTATTGGAGATCACTAGAAATCATCATATTTCACAAAATACCCAGCGGTTTTGTAAATCAAAATATTATGGTTTGATGGAATGGAGAAGTCACTGGAGGTTAAGCAATATTGGTTGAATAAAAAATCAAACATCCAGTCTCATGCCACGCTCATGTCATACCAGAGTTACAGTAATTACCAGTTTTCATCGTTGAAATCATGTCCATGTCAACGTCCCAGCGTCAATTATAAAAGAAAGCTTTTATTTTTCAGTTTTCTTTTCTGAAAGCTACAGGAGGACTTGATTATACAGTAGGACACCATCCGACTGTGGATAATTGGAACATAAAGATATGTTGTTCTGCAGTATCTTCACTGCACAGTACCCTTAAGTCCTAAACTGACTGCGCTTTTTGATGCGTTTATTGGTTTATTTTTTACAAGCCTGTTTTACAGTATTTTCTGTGTAGACATTAACAAGGGCTACTTACACCTTATTGCATTATTTAAATCTTATTACATGAACTGGTTAATTGAAGGCCTTGTATTCCTGCTTGTTTATTGGGTAGAAGCTTTGCCTCATCAGGGCTAACCCTCTAGATGCATGCGTCCTCACTATAAATCCACCATTAGATATTTTATTGTGACGCAGGAGACCTTCACTACTTTTTCCTTTTTATTTACACAGAAAAACAGCAGCTTCCTCATTGCTTCCATAATTCAATATACAGCCTGTGATATTAGTCATAATTTGTTCCAGGGGACTACAGTTTATGTCAATACTGATGTCTTATTATGTTTCTACAGTAGTCTTGAATGAGCTAACTTGAATGTTGGCATATGGATGCATTATTAGCCATTAGCCATAAGCTATTACTTTTGTCGTATTAAAAATTAAAGTCAGTCTAGTCCGGGGTTTTACCAGCATTTCAATCATCTCTAAGTTACTATGGTAAATGGCTCCAGGCGTACCAAAGGCTGTTTTTCACTGCCCCACCAGTCAAAACACATGTATTACAGTGTAATTATTATCAAAGTTGGCTTGAAATAACTTGTGTATATATTATGGGTTTGACAAATGAACGAACAAGCCTGTTGCTGTGACACATCTTGCTGTTTTCCTGTGTCTTAGCATTGGAAACACTGTGTTGTTCTATATTCTCAATGACTCATAATAGGATGGGTTGCAAAAACCAAAATGTATATCTTAGAGTATACACTGTGCACTAGATTTTAACTGTGGCCATCTTGTTAAGCGTTGTGGATAAAACCGCTGTAATATCACAACTTAGACTGAGGCTTTTCTTCCAGTCACTCCACTCACAGTTTGCCATTAGATGGATGGTGGAACTACACTATACTATTGTGCATTGTGATTCATTTTTAGCCCAAATGAGGACTGTGGTCTAATTGTGTCCGGGAAACCTTTCCCATGTGTAAACGCTCGGCCACTCTGACTGATCATTATGTTAAATGTCAGCTGGCTTTCAAGTTGTGGCTGAGGCAGCTGAGCAGCAAAGCCACCGTTCTTCAGTGGATTACAGCTCTCTGTGATGTTTCATCTATCCACGGATGAATGGCTGACACGCGGCAGCAGGCTGTAATCCTTCAGGCTACAACGGCGGTGCCTGATCCAAGGTGGAATGAAACATCCAACTGTATCCAACTCCCCCCACCCCAATCAGAATTAAAACCCCAGTAACTCTAGTGGAGTGGGGCAGGATCTCTGTGATTAGTACAGTGCTGAATGCAGATATACAATCCTTCTCATCAGGTGGGTGGGAAGAATTTAGTAAAACAACATGCATCAATAATGTTCTTCTAAAGGATGAGTCAACTGGGGTCATGACAGAGGTCAGTGCAAAGGAGGAGCAGGAAGTTGCTGTAGCATGGAAAAGTGGAGAGAAGAGGGGCACTGTGAGGGCCACTGCATTGAAGAGTGGCTGTTTGACTAAAGGTTGAGCTGTCTTTAATTACCAGAATGACGTACGCCTGTGCACCTCGTCTGTCCTCGGTTTGACCCTGGATTTAAACTGGTTCCTGTGCATTCACGACACAACTGTGCAGTATAAGATGCCAAAATACTGGGAATGCCCCCCTTGGAGCTTCCAGTTTGGCCCATGCTCCTGACTCTCTTTCCTTCTCCTGATTTTGCCGTGGAGCCTCACAGAGGAGGCAGTGTGTAATGCAATTTGGTTGATTAAAAGAAAACATTAAAGCACCACCTTATTGAATTTGACAGCACGTACAGATCCGGATCTCACCGGCCACTCTCTTTTATTGGCTGGGATGAAGGGGATCACGTCACTGACTTCCACCTCCACGCAGCCCTCCAATGCAGTAGCCCCGCCTTCCTTCCTGTGAAGCCCGAGAGACAAACCTTGACAGGAGGACGTCCTGGGAGATTTGTTTAGACCCACTCTCCGACTCCATGATTTCTCATTACGCTTCTGTAACCTTGGCCACGACAAATGAGGGACGGGAATAAGCGAAAGAAATTAAACATGATAAGAATGGAGAATGATCTGGGGAATAATTAAGAAGAGTCATTTTCACTAATCTAATAAATGAAAAGGACAGATTTGACTTTTTTCCTGTCCTTAAAGATTTTTCCAACACTGTTTTCCCTCCAGCTGATTAAATAAAATATTCATCAAGTAATACTCTTATAAAAATATTAGGCTCGTAGAGCTGTAATTTGACTTCAGGATTGCTCTCCTAAATATGAAATATGAATACATCTTCACTACCTGAGTTGCTTTATTGACGAAAATGAGTATACATCATGAATGGAATGGATTGAATTAGCCCATTGTCACTGGTCCTCATTCAGTTTATGTATCAATATTGGAGCAATGTCTGATACTGCGATCAGTGCATCCTCAGAGTAGCACCTCAGTTACTTTCAGTCTTTCTAAGATGACTCATCTGTTTTCCCAAACAGGCTCCAAGTCTATCAAACTCTGTCAGAGATGTTTTGGGGGGTAAAGAGAGACAGATGCGAGACTGGTGTGTGTGTGTGTGTGTGTGTGTGTGTGTGTGTGATATTTGCAAATATCAAACACTTGCCAATGCCCTCTGCAGAAGCCAAATGCACTCTCATCTTGCCATAGCCAGTCTATTTATTAGCGTTGGTGATGGAGGTTAGTCTGACCGCTCATGTACGGGCGCAACAAAACAACTTCTAAATGAACGTCCTGTATTTAGATGACATCATCCACGGCTGCTTCAATGATGCTGCAAGAAATGAGTAACGGCACAAGAAGGGTGACGTAATGTATCAGCACTATATTGAGCCGCCCAACTGTGACTTTTAATCCATATTGGCTTCAGTGTGCTGTTGATTCCAAAACCTTAATGACTTCATCTGCATTCTGTCTTTTCAGCAGAGTGATGAAGCGATTTTCTTTTGTTCCCGAGAAGTAGTAACCTCAGATGTACTCTGCAGAATTCAGGATTCCAGTTAACATTGGGCCAAGGTTGATAGTGTCATTTAACAGACATTTAAGCTAAAGTGAGTACAGGCTGTGTCTGAAATCACTTAAATATTGAATAAGTTTGACACATTTTTTTTTACACATGGATTTTAGTCACTAACAGAGAGCAAGGACAACCAGCACCATACTTGTAAATATACAGGGTTAGCCATATACTGTATTTATTTATTTTTAATTTATTTTTTTATATTTTCTCAAAGTCTTGTATATTATTTACTTCTTTTTATTTCCTCTTATTGTCTGCTCTGTACGCTGCTGCTGGGCCATTAATTTCCCCATTGCAGGATAATAAACATATTTTTATTCTTCTTTTTCTTCAAAAGTTGATACTTCGTAAACCAGTGGGAACATAAGTGACATTAGCCTTATCTGGGCAACACACAAAACATAAGCACATGGACCCTCCCAGTTATGACCCTGCCTGATGCTTAATTAGTCCCTAAGTAGAAAGAAAAAACACATTCTTTTCACTAAAATGTTCCTTGTTCCTCTATTGCAAACAGGTAAGTCGCTTTTAAAAATTGTGGGGGGAACTGGATGGTTTGCTCTAGTGGGGTCTTACCCTGGGCCTGTTTAAGGTCAATTTTAATTTAATCCACAGAGAAAATGATTAGAACTAGAAATCACAAGACAATGTGAGGAACAACTAGTCCAGAAATCAATCCCCCTCAATGCAGATATTCACACTACCTTTATGATCTAATGAGGTTCAAACAAGGAGGTTTGTCAGATGATTTTAGAAGCTTAAACTAATTCATGATTTACGTTAATAGATTTTTGATGTGCCACATGCACATCAGCTGTTCATGACACATTGCAGCAGTGCTTTTCATTACAGCCCTCTTCACATCTATCAAGCATTGATGGGTTCCATCAATGGTAACTTTTACAGTAGATGCACTAAACTGCCAGTAAGTCATTTTCTTCTCTGTAAAAGATTAAGAGCTGCTCCTGAGTGCACCCACGTGTTCTATGTTGTCAAGAGGAGGACGCTGATAGGAAATCAATTAGCAGAGAAAGCTTAGTATGGGTGTAGTCCCACAAAAACAGAATCATTGCTATTGTTTGATTTCCATCACATGGAACATAATTTAGGACAATGAAGGAAAGAGGAACATGCTGAAATTGGAAGGAAAGGAGAGAAAAGCTAATATGAAAGTTCATATGGTCAAAAGACTGTGCCACTGGGAAACTTGAGATGTGAACAGATACAATTGTATGCTAGAGTTTCCTGCAAAGAGCCCCCTCAAGAAATGAGCGGGGTGGAGGTATTATTGTGTTAAGACATCAGATCCAGGGCATCATCATCATCTGTATATCAGTTCTGTAACACTTTCCCTGCCAGAGCAGAAAGGTAGGAAAATAGTGAAACTGCAAAATTTGAGACAAGCAGTGGAATATTTACTGGTCATATTTAGAAGTGTGAAGGGGTCAGAATGAGGATTATAAACTAAAGAGGAGAGAAAGGAATGGAGGATTTGGAAGTTTAAAGGTAGACGGTGTTGGTAAATGCTCATCTGCTCTGTTTGAGGAGGCACAAGCTCAGATGAATTATTCAGCTCCTTGATGGCTGATCTCCTCCGAGACTGATGCGGGTTCTGCTTGAACATTAGAGTACCAATTGACGGTAAATGCTCACTGGGACAAACAAGAGGTCCTTAAAAGAAAAGACCCGGGCACTTAACTTAGACTGCAAACTCAACCCTCCTAGCCCTTTTGCCCCCGTTTACTGACCTAGCTCAATACCTGGCTGGAGTCAGACTTGTGCACAATATCACACTTGGGAAAGAAAGGTCTCTAAGAGGAAACCTCATTAAGTTGTGCATATATGTGTTAATAGGTTTACATATTAGCATGCAAGTAGAATGTGCATGCAGTTATTAAAACCAAGAAAGTGGAGCAATGTGATGAATGTTTTTTTTTTTTTTTTTTTAATCATGTAAATGTTTTTACACTACTGCAGTGATTTACAAAGATCAAGGGCCATAAATATCGGAGCCCGGATACTGATGGGGACACGCTGGTTGCAGCGGCCTGTTGTATTATAAAGTCTAGTGCTGCCATCTTCAGGATGACTTTAACTATTAGGATAAGAAAACTACAAAAATTAGAAAAATCTGCTTTGGTAAAAAAATTTTGTCAGTAGTACTGATTTTTCTCTGAGGATGTTAAGGTTCAGAAGGGGCAAAAATGTTCAAACTTATTCAAACAAGTTTTCCAAAAATGATATAAAAATAAATAGGATACTTTATTTCTGCAACCTCATTAAGGGAAAAGCAGGAGAGGATGAATGAATAAATATTTAACAAAATTGTGAGAAGCAGTAGGCAGCCACAGTTGCCTGGGGTCATTCATTGAAGGCATTGCTCAAGGGCCCACAGTGATGATGTGGGTGGCTTTCACCTTCCCCATCCAAATTTCCTAGTACTGAACAGGCAGCTTTTTGGTCCTCCAGGCCACCATACCACTCCATAGGTGACTGCTAACCTACAGTCAAACTGCTTCTATACTGATACATATTGTAGTTAAAGTATAGAGTTTGTGATTACATTCCTGTTTTATTTTGACGTTCTTATTTGTCTCATGTGACTTCAGACTTCCTGTTTTTGTATATTTTCCCCCCTCCTGACAATGTTGCTCTGATGATTACCTTCACCTGTTCCTTGTTAAGCTTCTTTTCCAGTTTATCCTGTTACGGATACCGATACAGGGTAATTTTCTGGACCTCCATAGTTGTGCCTTTGTGGACATGTTCATTTTCCTGGTTTGCTTTCATGGTTGTGACCTCTGCCTGTCTTGACATTCAGTAAGCCTGTTATATTAAACCAGTACCACAGACTTGTGTCTCCATCTGTGTCCAATAAGCCAGTTCACACTTGGCAATCAATCAAAGGAAGCTCATCATGAGTGAAGCATACCTCTGCTGAAAAGCAACGTGTCGCCGTGCATATATGGTTATATGGTCAATATTTCCACGTCCGTGTGTTAGCCATGTCGGCATCATTTCTGTCCACATCCTGCTGGATCTCTCCACCGGCTGGTATCATCTCTCAGCAATTCACTCTTCACTGGTAACACAACACTGGAGGCAAATGAAAAGCAGCGCCAGCGATTAGCTCTGCAGAGCCTGCTTTTATTTTCAGACTTACGTCCAACATAATTTTTTGACATTTGTTGACACTGACCAGGGCCTATCATCTATCACTGGTCCATCTATACAGAGCAGATAGTCAGGAATTTTTTTTTTTTTTTATCCTTCCAACTTAAGAGCTGGAAACCACAATTTGTAACGGTTAAAAGCAGAATCCACATGGAATTTGGAGTGTGTTAATAGCCAAATGATCCATAGTGTTAAGTTTATGGTCAGAAATCTTTTCCAACATTTGTTTTATATATTGGCATTCTTAAATGTATTTATGACAAAATGAGATGAAACATGCATCAGTTAGGTCCTTTTTTATTTAATGCCAGGTGGGATTTTCAGTGTTTACTGAGGTGCTGCAGTGATAATTAGCATTCTGAGAGTTCCTCCCATCTGCACACAGTTTCAGTGGAGCTCGGCTCTCTGCAGACACCATTGGGTTCCTGTTCTCTTACAAGACTTTTAACCAGAACCATTTTGGCTAGACTGATTGCTCTGAAAACACTTCTGGTTCCACACTTGTTTCTTCTAAAATGACGGCCATCGTGCTCTTGCTAACTTTCGGTGCAGTAGATATTGTTTTGTAGCCCCACGCAGATCTGTCTGGGGTATACAACTTGTCACACTGCTGAGCATGTATCTGTTGTGTTTGGGACAGGAGAAGATAAATGACTGTTCTCTCTCAGCTTCCTAAAAGCCGCACACCACTCCATTTATAGCATTTACTGTGACACACCAAGCAGTCATCGTTTACCATAATTGAAGGTAAGCACTGAGGCATAATGAGGGGAAACAAGCAAACATGGGATACCATGCATGACAAATAACCACATTAGTAATTTAATACAAATTAAATTAAAGGAGCCCAGCAGGGCTGTGATTTACAACTGAAGGGAACTAAACGGTGATCAGAATCAAGGCTATAATATGTCTGCGCAATATATTTCCATTACCTGCTTAGTTTAGGAGGCGTTTGGGTCATAACAGTGATGTTATTTTTAAAGTAGCCAACGTGTTGTCGCAGAAGCTGCAAGGCCATGTCCTCTGCCACGTAAAACATTTTAAACCTCAGTGGCGCAGCAGATCAGTGGGGCTGGGTGTGTTTTTACTGCAGGACTGATCCAAGTGATCATTTGCTTTCTCATCCATCATTGTAGCCAAATGCCGATAGTTTATCCACATCTGGGAAAGTGATTTTAAGGTGCCAAGAACAACATAGGAAACAGTTCTGAATCTGATTGTGATGGCCTGGACCAGAAAAAAATCTTAAGGGGATTCTCTCTGTTGGCCAGGCAGAATTCAACTCACTAAATTGATAAGATGTTGTTACTTAACCAAAGAACAGGGTGCACCTTCTCTACACAAAAGAAGAGTTCTTCTGGGTTTTGGATGAGATATGATTCATGAGGAAGTAAACATGCTCACACAGACATAATAAGTCCACATCTTTAAGTTCGGGGGCGGGGGGAAAGCTCAGGAAATTCAAAAACGCTCCTGCAGACAAAATTTAAAACAGCTGACAGAATGCATCCATGACAACAGGCTTGAGGACTGAATAACATTTAAAGCAGCGGTCTCCAACCTTTTTTCTGGGTCACAGACCAGTTTAATGTCAGACAATAGTTTCAGGTGTGATGGATCAATACAACAAAAGCACATGATATGACCGCCATGAAAACTGTGGTACTTTCTAAATATAA
The DNA here is from genome assembly GCA_015343265.1 of Pao palembangensis. Lineage (NCBI taxonomy): Eukaryota > Metazoa > Chordata > Actinopteri > Tetraodontiformes > Tetraodontidae > Pao > Pao palembangensis. The sequence continues at coordinate 9,926,329 of CM027088.1, forward strand.
TAATAAATGTGCATTAATAGTGAGCCATAGACGGATGTAATGAAGAGAATCGGGTAATTTTTTTAATTTTTCAAATTTGCTGATACAGATTTACAAAGGTCTTTCCAGAAATCCAGCCAAACTAAAAATATCCTGTGCTGAGTAAGGCAGCAGAAAGTAAGCAACCAAGAGTGAAACTGTATCCCTGAGGAGTTCGAGTTCACTTTTCCCCTAAAAAAGGAAATCAATCCAAAGGAAATTTGTCCACTCAAGGAAGGCTAACACAGGTATAACGCTAATGATCGTGAAGTGTGTTTGGCTTATTTAGCCTTAAACCTCATTGTTCATACTATCTACATACAGTGCACTATTAATGGATCACTGTGGAAGATATTCTTGTCACACTGAAGTTGTGATGGTGCTATCAGACACAAAGCTGCTATGTGCAGCTAAACCCTTTCTAAAATCATAAATTTGATATCATACTTTCTGCTTTCATGTTGGTTTAATACAGACGATCATCCAAAACTTTAATACCAGATGCCTTGACAGGGCAGCGCTGAGGTTGTTCTGTGAGCCTTCTGGTCTTCAAGAGGATCTGGATTACAGAGAATTCAGGGAAGAGAGATATACATTTAAGAATTTAAAGGTGCAGTTGCAGTCAGGTATCAAAGTTCATATGTTTTGAGATGAGTCTAACCACGTGCAACAGTAACAATTGCACGTGTTCACCCGTTTACATATTCATGCACATACATACATGCACACACATTCCACCTGCTGTCACTAATTAAAATACATGTGAGCTCAGTTGGTATTTGTGCACACATAAGCCGTACAAAATGATACAAATAATCCTATAAGCCCAGAGTGAATGAGCACACAAGGTCGGGAAGCGTAATGACACTTTTAGGAAATTGGCTGATGGCAGCAGCGCAGTTGCTCCAGCCCCACTTTACCTGAAAAGATCAACTTACAGAGGAGTCAAACAAATATCAATAAGGGTGACTTAGCTGTGCACAGCTCAATGATAAAGAGCTTATGCATGAAACCTCTGAAAATACACTTGACGTTGGCACATAAACGCTGTTGCTTTGAGTAAATCCCCGATTAAATCCCCCAAACATGTTTAGTTGGCTGTATGAGGCAGTCTGGTGCTGGCTGTGAGATGCTATTTCAACCACGGAGGGGATATGAATGAGTGGGGAAATGCAAAGTAGGCAAAGGAGGGAGGGTGAGGTATAATACTGTACATGTCTGAAGTCTTGCCTAGTGCATTTCATGCTGTAGATAAGTATGTTTTGCTGTAGATAAGTATGTTTGAAGTCTGTAAGGTGGCTTCCTTTAGGCATTTATGTTTCTTTGGAGGTTATAAAAGTGACATCTTGACAGATCATAACACGCAGCAGGAAATACATGTCTGCTTCTTCTAAAATTTAATTTCTGTTGCACTTTTTGACATTACTGGCTGTGGTCTAGCATGATTTTACATGAATATAATAAACTGTTCTGTGAAAAGACCAAGACAACATTTCCTCATATGGATCGTTTATTACCTCTTCCTGGAAATCGCTTCATTTGGCATTTCGGTGCTATTTTGTAACATTATGGCTCTTTTTCAGAGATGCACACACACACACACAGTCAGTTCTGTGGTCACAGCCACTGACAATAAAAAGCCTTAGTCAGACAAATTACCATCTAATCGATGCAACAAATGATTTTCAACTTCTTGGCTATTAGCCCCATTAACATCCCGCACAGCCATTTTTACTCACGTGAACAGACAGGATACACATATATGTTCTGACATTTTAAATAAATAATAATAAAAAAAAAAATCAAATCAGTGAATGAGTGCAGTGACAGTGTGGCCTTATGCTGTTAAACATACAACATCATGTTGAAAAAGCCCCAAAGCTCAGAAAAACACAGCTACGAGGGTAACAGCGACAGCAGACAGGAATCCCTCCTACAGAAAGCAACATTTGGTCTTTTATATGAATTTATGCAAATACTTTGCGTACCTTGTAACACTCATGAATCATGCATGAAGTGCAGAAATCTATACAGTCCCTTGAATGGAACATGACTGCAATTTTGGAGAATTGCCTTTATCAAAAATATTGTGTCTGAGGAAATAAAAAAAACCTTCACAGGAGCAAAGATAAACTGTCCTCTCTGAAGCAAAGAAATTATCCAAATTTACTTCAGAGGATTAACATTCTAAACTGGCCTGCTGCGACTTCTGCATTATATTCAGTCCTTAAATTGGCCTGATAATATCAAATATGTTCTCTGTCAAAGAATATCATAATTAAATATTTGAACTATGTGAAGGTGTCATATTTTGGAAGTGGGAGAAGTCCTTTTTGTGTGATTAGGTGTTCTTAAGCAAATTATCAGAGAGGAAATAACAAGACATGTAAGGAAAAGTTAATCAACCTCAAATTGTCACAGGCACTTGTAGTAACTAGGACCCGCTGCATGTGCTAATTTAGGGCCTGAGGCCTGGAAGTCTCCAGTATGGATCAAGTGGAGGCGGGCATACGGCGTCAGCAATGGCAACTGCACTTTGATCGCCCTGGTGTGTTGAAAACAGATGCACGGAGCTGGGTTTATAGCTTACCTCAGCACTGCACCGCAGGGGATTGTCACTGGATATTACCATGCGGGTCACTGAGCACACTCTCCCATATCACAGTGGACAGAGGCAGCCCTCCATCCCACATTGCTCCCACTCTCCTTCACTGGGGACACTCACTTCCTGAAATGCATCTGCACACAATTTGTGCATTCCCATTAAATATGAATAGCCTTAATAATAAATATCGTCTCTCAGAGATTCTTGGGGAGAAAGTGATGTGTGATCTTGTGTTTGTGACTTAAATATCTGTGATTTGGTGTCAGTTTAAACCCATAATTTGACTTCAGCCTGAGAATATATTCAAGATTTAGGACCGAAGGTGTTTAATTCTTACACACTTTGAATATAAAACTTCAAGTCAAAGTTTCCTCGATTTCTTCCTCCATAGACAAGTGTACAGATGAGTGGCTTGGGCTGGATCTAGTTTTCAGGCTGATGGAACCGTAATGTTTGGCGGAGCGCTTGGAATACGCAATGACTTTTCTCCTGTACATTTCCCCCTTCCACATGGAGACCATGAGCAGCGTGGACAGCACCACGCCGCCAAGCGTGAGCAGGCACAGCCCCGCTATGACGCACCGATCCAGATGGGCACCTATCCGGGCACTCTCCATTTCCAGCCTCTCCATCTCCCGCGCAGACACGCTGTCACGGTCCACACGCACGTCCCGAGGCACGGCGTAGGATATGATCACCAAAGAGATCCCGGTCACCAGACAGGTGACGGCACTGATAAAGCCGTAGTCTATGGAAGTGCCGGAGCCCTCTGCAAAGGAGAGGTCGTCCTCGGACAGGAGGGACAGGTCCGGGAACGTTTCCGAGCAGGGCTCTCCATTACGGATGGGTCTGTGGATAGTTTTACAAGAACTGTCCGGGCTGGCGAGTCGCAGGTTCACGTTTTCATCAACGTACGTGAAAGAAGTCTCTAAATCCTCCCCGCAACACGCCCGCACTTTCTCGCTTGCTTTGCGCGCCGCTGACCTCGGTGCTGAGTGACAGCGATCATGGCAGCTGCGTGCCAGGTTACAGCTGCCTTCCGGTATCACAGGACCTCCTGTTGATCCCAGACACTTGCGGACGTGCAGCGGTGCGCTGGAGACCCGATCCAGGAGGTCAGGATGATCAGGCAGTTTGGTTCCCTCGTTTGTGGGAAGCAGTTGCGGAGAAGCCATTCGTGTACCCGTTGGTTCCCTCTGAGCCTTCCTCCCACGGCGGTGTCACCTGACAGCATCCCTGGACACACACACACACACACACACACACACACACACACACACACACAGCGCGAACACCAGATTTAAGTTATACAGTGTATCTTAATTAGATGACCACAAACGGATGTATCCATTGCGCAAAAGCATGCGTGTGTCGTTTTGAAGCCTGCCAGGCGCACGTACCTGACCGCTTTCATCTGAAACCAATTCAAAGTTCATCGGATTGTCTACAAAAAAAAAAAAAAAAAAAACCGCCAGAGCCTTTTGTGGAAGGTGCTTAGAGTGATCATGATTAGACAAATACCTCAGTATCCAAGTAGGTGAATAAATCCAAATCCAAGTGAGTCGAGATTAAACAACCATATTTCTATTCCGTTTAAAAGCGAACACTGAATTAATATGGTATCAAATCAAAGCGGACATATGAAAAATGCATAACCACAGTTCGTTTCAGAGTTCAGACAGCTTCACTTGGCAACCGAATGCAGCAGAAATCTCTCCGAGTCTCCGGTAGGAGATGCGTGAAATGCCTCTCTGCATAAGGGTGGACCAGGCACGCACGTTTATGTTCTAATCCCTCAGCGAAAGCAGCTCCGGCTGCACAAACGTGCAGAAGACTCAACACTCACCGCGCTATTTCAGCATCCTCTCCTCCCTCACACAGTGCAGGACAAACGGCCGGCAAACGCGCGTTCAGCAGCTTGTCTGCGTCCTCTGCCCTCTCGGCGCTGTGGTGACGGACTGCACCGACGGGAGTCCTCCATTAGTCCCTCCCATACGCTCAGAGCCTCAGCTGACCGCGGCGCGGCGCTGAAAGCAGCACGCTTCCAATCAGACAGCGCACATCTGAAAGGCTGAGGCCTGAACTCTGGGACCTGATGTTAGCGTTTTACTGGCACAACCTGCGCAGAAAGCGTTTGAACAGAATACGATGCTACTGAGAAAAAACACATCAGACTCCGAAGGGGGATGGAAGCATGTTTTATAAAACATTACCACATGAATGCAACCATATTTGAATATCAGACGATGAATGTTTCAAGAGAGGAGATCTAACATTTGAGCATGCACTGTTAAACTGTGTGTATCATGTACCATCTGTCCCACTGGGCTCTCTCGGAAGATTACTGGTCACTATGTCAAAGCCATCCTAATCCACATTTAATCTTAGAGATGTCACAGTTTGCCTGACCTGTGACCTACTGTAAATTGTGTGTCGCATCTTCAGGATTTAGGCTGGTTATCGCAACAAAATCACCAGGTTTTCTTGGGAAACTGAGACATTCGGCAGGCCATCATAAATTATTTAACTGCTTTAGCCAACTTCTAGATTATAAATTGCTTGCCCCCCCCGCACCCCCCCGCCCACAGAACCAGGCAGCAGCTATAAATAAAGTTGCCACTATTCTTGAAGTCCTGGCTGAATGGCTCTGGCACTTCTCCCAATAAGACTCCATTTAACAGATGAGTTAAGAGGAAGACAAAGAAAAATGATGCCTGACAAAGACTGATCGATTCTTTTTAAATTATACATTATGGCATGTTTGGACAAACAGCATTCATCACGCACACGTGGGGATGAGAGTAGGAAAAAAAAAGTAGCTGAAACGTGACTGCAAGCTGGACTGAGGTATAACAGCGAACCATCAGATGGTATCTGTCTGCTACAGTGCACTACTTTTCTTGTTGGCAAGGACACCAGACTTGGAAGAGGAGGGGCAGCCAGGCAGTTAATACTCTGCAGAATGTAAAGCATCATCTTGGCATCAGCATTAATCCCTCTGCATTTTTGCAGACTGTATAAATATGATACATGCATGATGTATTTCAGACTGAAGCTGATGTAGGGAAGATGGGAGATTCCTCCATCAACAGCAACGGGAGGGAGGCGAGGCGTGAATTAATGTGGCAGAGGATGAGTTCCCTTCTGCACTTATTACCATAAAAGCAGCATCTTCATCTTCTCACAGTTATGATATCAAAGATCAGACTAAAGTTCATAGCTCATTAAAAATCTTCAGTGATTTACAGTCTGTGTCTTTTCAACGGTCAAATTAAAAAGCCTAAAAATGATGCATTTATATCCCGTTTCACTGTTATTTGCACAGCATACATCAACGTTATGAGAAGGCTGTTGGAAAAAAAAAATCCTGCAGCAGCTTTTTTAGTCTTTGGCGGTATCCATCAGTGGCAGTTTTGTCTAAGAGCAGAAATCCATTAAAATAAAGTCTTAATTCAACTCCAGAAACCTGGAGACGTTCCTCTATTGGCCTGAGTCATGGGCCATGGTCATTGAGCGACAGAAGAAAATGACTCCTGGGCTATTGTGGGATCAAACGTCTCAGTAGAGGGGGCAACATCTGCAGACTTCAACTTAACTTGGTAACATTCCGCTGACATAAATGACCTGTAGCTACATATGATTGGAGATGATCAATTCGGGAGCGTCATTACACATGAAATGATGTCGTCTATCAAAGCAAACATGTTTACCATCTCCATCCGCAGCCAGGGACCATGCTGAGGGTTTCAGAAGGGCAGTAGGCCACGACAGTGGTGGAGTGTGTATTATTAATAAGCAGATACTCAGAGCCCCCTGGGGTTGTGTTTCCACAGTCTTGGCACGCTAAGCTCTTCACTGCCACTTAAGGAAAGTGTATGAGGGCGAAGGTGAGGTGAGGTTTGCTTCTTCCTCTGACATCATGTGTGGTTGTGGCGGGGGTGGTAGATCCACCATTATGAAATATTCAGCACTTCAAAGTTCAAGTAAATTTGAAGTGACTTCCTGATTGAAGTGTTGTGTACAAATAAGTTGTGGACTGCAGGATGGAGACGTTTAGTGATTCATCAGGGCAGCTTCAGTTCATCAGCCCTTCTTATCTTATATTATTATTTATCATAATTTGCCACAGCTGCTTTCATCGATTGTAACACACTTAATAGCCCTATGTATTGCAGTCTCATATACACAGTTCCAAAGGGCTTCGTAATTACATCACACAGAAACATTTGGTTTTAGCCACCAGATCCCCTTTGTTTGGATAAATACTCAGTCATGTCTGCTCCCCATTTTGGTAAGAATCTGTTCATTATAGACAAGGCAAACATTTGAGATGGGATGAGGTTGTGCCTTGAGGGAATCGAGGAAAATCTTGTCTTGAAGCCAGAGATGTCATTTACTATTTGGTAAAAACTCTGAGCCAAACTCTGAGTAGTCTGCTGGCAGTCCTGAAAGTATGTGCGGGATTTGAGATGTTTGCATTTCATTTTCATTTTGGATTTTGACTAATCTATAAAAGCTGCACTGGATGAATAATGCATAATTATTGCAATTGCAATAATTATGACATTTTACAAAAGTATTTTCTACATACAAAATGTTATTTATCCTCCTTCATGGGAGGATAGCATTCCAGAAGTCTAAGCAAGTCTAGTGTTTTTTTTTTCTTTCTTTTTTTTGTGGCGTGTTAGTAAAAGACCATGGTTGAATGAACTGATGGCGGCAACACCGTGAACTCTTGACAAACCCTAATATTCACAGCAACATGGCAGTCTCTTCGATGTAATTTTGCAATAAAACCACTAGATGGCAGCCAGCATCCACCATCAGCGGTAACGTCGTCACTCGTATACTTTAGGTTGTGCTTTGTGTACTATACAGTGAGTTTATACTGTTTTATTTCTTTATTTAACACACACACATCTAAAGAAAAATAAATGAGGTAATTTTATCATAATTTATGTACCAAACCTGATGGTAAAGAGGCACTGATCATAGAGTTAATTCATCTTTTACTGTCAATAGTAGCATAAAACTCAAGTGACATACAACCTTTCTTTGACTTATGAAATACCTGATGATTAAAACACACAATTCATATTTTTATGACGCCCATGAGCATTTTTATACAACTCGTGATGCCACTGATATAGATTTTTTTTTTTTTGCATAGTTTGCAAAAAAAACAAAAAACAATGGATTATTTTTGTGCAAAGGGGGAAATATATAATATCAATACATGAAATAATGTAATGTATTACTGACTTTTAAAAACTGTTTTGCTGTTATCAGCATTGAATCAATTAATAGAATTAGTATTCACTTTAATTTGCCAGGGTAATAACATTACCATTACCACCTGTGAATTACATAATACTGGTGATTTTCACCTCTTCATCCCTGGCTGTGAGGAGAGATGATCTATCGTGGCTTCCCACCTGATCTGAGCACTTAATTTAGCCCTGGCGTGGTGCTGTAATAGGCACAGGGCAGAATCGATGAAGAAGTGACACTGAATTACCATCACACTGTGACTTATACGTAAACTGACAAAAAACCTCAGGAAGGATTTTGGGATTAACCACAGAGAGGTGGGACGAGGAGGGCCTGAAGTCACACATGGCTTTCAGTAAGCAACACAAACTGTCATTAGTCTGAAAAGACTGTGGTTGTTTATTTATTGGTTCAAGAGGCTCCATCGGGGGTGATGACACAGCAGTCACTGCCTAGCTGCTCTCAAACCTACTGTAGTTGCACAGAACAGTGTAAACCTTCATTTCCTTCCCTTGATGAGGCGTGAGGAGCAATCAGTATGCATGTCGACAACAGGAAGACAGAGGAAAACTCAAACGATGGAGAGACAGAGGAGCCCATTTCCATGGTAGATTTAACTTCATGGGGGGAAAAAAAAAATCCCACAGTTTGCACGGCAACCCTCAACTGCAGTAAAGCTGTCGCACAAAAGGTGACTGTCATGACTCCAAGTCGCGCTGGGAGCATTTTTGACAGCACGCTGTGAAATGATGAAAAGGCACATCATAACAATGTAGCAATAAAAAGTAACTATAGCCTTGTTTATGGCTTTTGATTCAGCATCCATCACAGTAATAGACCTCTGGCTGGGTTACAGATCTCCTGCAGGACTCAGAGGATCATTTTATTGGGTTTTGTGTGTTTAATTCTTGAGCTCTTTTTATATTTCCCTTGTTTCTATGAACCTTTAAATTGCTAATATATGATGGATCTGAATATGAATATGACGTCCGCCTCTTCAAATGCACTGTGTTTACGCATGAATGCGAGTCTAAACAACTCCTAACATTTAATAAATGACACTTCTGTGTTTTCTGTTATTTCCTGTCCTGATGGGGACATTCCTGTACATGTTTAAAATGTCCACTGTAGGATTAGGATTATTATTGGACCATTTTTGGATTTCATATCTATCTATCTATCTATCTATCTATCTATCTATCTATCTATCTATCCCTTACAGACCTGTCATGCGTGAAGGACGCATGTCTGTGTGCAGGCAAAGTTTGCAGCTCCATTCTCTGAAGAGCTCTCAGTAGATGCGGGGAGACTCTGCGGGAAGCTCTCAGTCATGATTGTGAGCTGAGAGAGGGCGGCGGGGCGCGCAGCCACACGTAACACAGCCTAACAACTTTAACCAAGGCGCACTCGAGCTTTGCGTTTTTGTAAAACATTTGAGGTGTTCCCAAAAACCGGAAATTGGATTTCGACGATAGCATTTTTGTTTGTTTGTTTGTTTTTTTTAACCGGATTACATACGGCTGAAATGAAATTGTTGCTGGGTTTGCTGAGTGGACCTCTGGTGCCAGGGCCCCATGGTTCATCTGTGTGATTTCCTTCGAACGTATTGTCTTTAATCTTCCTAAACGCGCACAGAGCTGGATCTTCTCCCGTGATGGAAAACCTCACCATGGATAACGTGACCGTGGAGAACCAGACGTCGGTGCAGGACAATCAAACCTTGGGTGTTTGGACTGACTACTCCGTCGAATACAAAGCGGTCAGCGTGTTTTTAGTGTCCCTAATATGCGGCGTGGGGATTGTGGGCAACATGATGGTCATACTGGTGGTGCTCACCACCAAACACATGCGCACCCCTACCAACTGTTACCTGGTGAGCCTGGCCGCGGCTGACCTGATGGTCCTAACCGCAGCAGGGCTTCCCAACATCACCGACGCCCTGTACGGACAGTGGGTGTTCGGCTACATAGGCTGTCTCGGGATCACTTACTTCCAGTACCTGGGAATAAACGCGTCCTCCTGCTCCATCACCGCCTTCACCGTGGAGCGCTACATCGCCATCTGCCACCCCATCAAAGCGCAGTTCCTGTGCACTTTATCCAGGGCGAAGAAGATCATCACGCTGGTGTGGACGCTCACCTCTGCCTACTGCGTAATGTGGCTCTTTCTGTCGGACACCAAGAAGTTGGTGTACGACAACGCGGTGCTGCTCAGCTGCGCGTACAAAGTGTCCAGGAGCCACTACCTGCCCATTTACTTCACGGACTTTGCGGCGTTTTACGTGCTGCCCCTTGTGCTGGCCACCATTCTCTATGGACTAATCGCCCGGATACTTTTCCTCAATCCGCTGCCTTCGAACCCCAAAGGCAGTTCCAAGATATGGAAGAAAGAGACGGTGAGTCAGGGAGAAAGAATGATCAGCAGCGGCTCTTCCAGCAGCGCCACGGCGTCCTCCCGTAGACAGGTAATTATAATGACGGCTACAATAGGGTGAATAAACACCATCCTCACACTCCTGCAACAGCAAAACCGACACCTTAAACTAATATTATTTTCAGTAAAAGTTGTTAATGACAAGCGATATTTTATTCTGTCCGTACAAACTGAAATTACTCATAAAATTACTCATTATTGTCCATTTGTAATTTAAGATGGAAAAAATCGGATTAATTTCAACAATTCAAATTAACGTCCTCAAATATGGAGCAACAGGCTTCACAACATCGTCAGATCACTTGTGACATGTTCTAAAAATGAAGAACAAATAGCCCATTATTTGTCATTTCTGTATCACAAAAAACTTGTTTGGTGGGACAGTTAGGATCCAGAGTTTAACTCTCTGATAAAGCAAATGGCCACATAACTAAATCTAAGTATTTAAATTTGAGAGGGATATTCGTAGTTAAAGGAAACTGGTATGCCTGAATGAGAAAATCCATGTGATTATAATAACTTTAGAATTTCTTTATCAAATCTCCCGCTGTAGCCTCCTCTGGACTGTCTGCTGACAGTAACTTAATTTAGTGCAAAGCTCCTAACACCCTGTAAAGCTCCCACTGCAGCAGAAGCCCCTGAAAGCAGAGACGCTGAGTGTCAGATGCAGGTAGATAGCAGACCTTTGTTTATCAGATCAGTGAAGAGGCCATCTCAGATGAGAGTGGGGGTGTGTTGTTACCCTGAGGGAGCAGCAGTGTTTGCTTTATTGGACAACCTCAACTCAAACAGACCCGGGCTCTATTGATGTGGACTTGTTTTGTTTTGTTTTGTTTTGTTTTTTTAACGCACATCCCTACTATCACACATTATCTGCATTGCCCAATCACAACGCACACGAGTAGTTCTTCCACGTAGTTTACCGAATTACCTAAAGGTCAGGAAATAATGAGGATGGAGGATTACCTTCTTTGCTCAGTGGTGACGTTGGCAGCACCCTTGTCCAATCCGATTAGACTCACCCGTCCCCAGCTGAGACAACACCGCAGAAGCAGTTTCACCCCAGGATCGCAGAGATTAATCCTGATACAAACCGTCATTAGCTTCCACTATTTGATTATCTTTAACAAGATAGTTTGGGGGTAAATGTCAGTAAAATAGAAGTAATGGATGAAAATCCATCCATTTGTGGTCAGTTTCTAAAGAACACACAAATGAGAACAAATTTTCCCCCTGGTTTGGATTTGTTGAAGAAATTGGAGATTTAGCTTTGACATTTAGAAGATTTGCTGATGGCGTGCCGGTGTTCTCTTCCTGAGTTTGATTGTTGAAGAATGCACCGTTGCCTATTCCACACAGGCATATTTTTCACAATTTGGCCAGCGCGCCAGCCAATTTCCCCGCCATGTTGTCGATATTCCAGCAGGAATATCCTCTATCCTCTATCCGGCTATCCTCTTGAGCTCTTTAAATGTACACAATTAAAGACGAATGTTTAGACAGAGCTGCAGTTAGAAGACGTCACCATTGAAGACTGACCATATGTCATCCTGTTAACAACAGGAATGACCTTTCGTCTCGGTCTCTAGAGATATATATACCTATAATTTAGCTCGTAAAGGCAGTTGATTCTTTAGACTTATTATTGATTATGAGCCCTCCATCCCATACTGTATTTCAGGAACAGAAAATGTATATTGTTGCCATAACTGAAAAGAAATGACATGGTAACAGGAATAATGCCTGTAAATTGCAAATCTCTTGGTGATTTTGCTGAATTTTCTAACCTAAATTTGACCTTTACTAGGTGACAAAGATGCTAGCTGTGGTGGTGATCCTTTTCGCCTTACTTTGGATGCCCTACCGGACCTTAGTGGTAGTCAACTCCTTCCTGGACCATGCCTACTTGGACACCTGGTTCCTCCTCTTCTGCCGTCTGTGCATCTACCTGAACAGCGCCATCAATCCTGTAATTTACAACGCCATGTCCCAGAAGTTCCGTGCCGCCTTCAAGAAGCTGTGCCACTGTGGCCCCCAGCGTCTGGAGAAACCAGCATCTTACAGTTTGGCGCTGACCTACAGTGTCATTAAGGACATGTCCAACGGCGAAAGCCCCGACCATTTTGCTACGGAAATGGAGGACGAGCTGAACGTGCCGACTGATCGGTGCATGGCGACTGGCATCCAGCTGAGTAGCAAGAAGATGTCCTTTAAAGAGCTGTCACTATCAGGGTGCCAGGGCAATGATTAAATAGAAGGAAGCTGTCTGTCCTTAAAGAATCATGACAGCTATTGAGTATGTGGGGACCTTAGAAAAGTTACCAGAAAAACTGCCCTAATGCCCCATGATACTAAAGGGTACAGTGAGACACAGGTAATAAAAGCAAATCCAGAAATCTTTAAGTCAAAATTTAAGTCTAGTCCTGCTGACCATGATCTATATAATCCTTCTGATATAAGGGCAGAGATGCTTTCAGATAAACATTAACTTAAACCCTTCTGGGAAATGGCGTGAGAGAGCGGTTAATGTCATGAAGTCACCCTACACTTAAATGATTTGTTTGGTTGAAGCCAGCTGCTTCCTGCTCCATCTTCCCTCCAGTTAAAACAGGACCAAGCCAATTCTACCATATTTGACACTTCTCTATCCAATATTTCAACCTAATGTTTATAATATGTGACATGACAAAATGTTTAGTCATGTTGTACATATTTCAGTCAATTGCGTGGGTTTAGGTAGATTTCCTTATTGGATAACTTAAAAATGAAATATGTTGGGAGAGAATTCCAATTGGTCCACTTATCCCAAAGTCTGACAGTTTTTTGCTGTCATGGAGCAAGGATCGAGCACTTGTGACTATGGTTGTGCCTATAGGAAGTTAACCTGCCATCTTTTTGACAGTAGGAACCCGCGGAAAGACAACCGTGCTAAGCACAATTAACCAGAAAAAAAAGTAATAAAACTACTTTTACAGCAGACTCATTTGGTTCATTCTGGCTTGATCTGAGCACTGGTGGGTCAGGCAGGTCAAAAGCTCTCTAATTAAATGTAAATCACAACTTTCCTATAAATACAATGTGTTGTGTTCACTGGCTTGTTAATTGGATTTCTGCATTCTTTAGGGATAACTGGAGAGTCCACTCCAAAAGGGCCCCTCTGTGCAAGTATGTAAATGTATGCTATATGTTATATGTTATTGTTGAGTGGGTAGTACACGATAAAGGTTAGATAATCTTCTAACAGTTTTTGTGGTCATGAGTAATATAACGTGATTTCTGTGAATATAACTTAAATGAACAGTTGTTGGAATATTAATGTTGCTTTAACTGAGGCCATGCCTCTTTTCCTCTACGTAATCTCTGGTTGCGCAGATGCTGACACACAATTGTCATTATTAGGGTCATTTATTAGGATGCATCAGAGCCAGTGCCAAACATTTCATCTCACCAAACCAGTGGTGATTATTGAATCAGCTGTATTTGTGTTTTGAAAGCAAATATGTATTTAAATTCATATACTGAAATGAAATTAGTTCATTTTTGCTGTCAGAAATAACATTGCTTCTTAATGTATTTGTTAAAGCAATCTGATATAATGTGTTATTATTATTACTATTATTATGATTATATCTCTCATAACAGTGTATTAGATTGCTACAATTGCATTATCTGCCCTCAGATTTGATTAATATAGTGTACCTTATCAAAGCATGTCATTTACTTAAAGTATTTCAAAGTTTCCTGCAGTGTCGTACAAGATCACAAGAGATTGTGTAATTCCAGCGTGACATTTTAATCTTGCTCCTGGAGAGAAGGTGCAGATATGGAATTACATGACCTTTTGAGAAGATCCATGTAAAGAAAACCACTCCCTTTGCACACAGGCATTCACTTAAACATATGTGTGGATGTAAAATGTCCAATGCTTTCGGGATGTATAATATTTACCCAGTCGACTTTCAGCAGGATGGTTCCTCCTTGTAAGCCTGGTCCTGCTCAAGGTTTCTTCTTGTTAAAAGGGAGTTTTTCCTTGCCACTGTGCTTACCTTGGGGTTCAGGCTCTGGGTTTCTACCTCTGTAAAGCACCTAGAGACAACTTTGTTGTAAAAGGTGCTATATAAATAAATAAATTGAATTGATGTAACGTTTACAGAGGGACTCCAAACGCTGTTTAGGCTGGGGTGACGATGAGTGATGTGAAGCCCACGGAGGTCAGTAATAACCAGGCAGAAATGTGTAACCTTGATGTACAGACAGTGAGGCTATTTATTAGAGGGTCTGCGAACTGTTGAGGCAGTAATTCACTGCGCGAAGCACCTTTCTGTGATTGATCTGCACAGCAAACCCACAGAGAAATCAACGTGTAAATAGATCAGCACAAACCTCAGAGTGTGTGTGGCTCACCCTGCTTTCAAAAGATTATTTCCTGTTCAAGCTACATATACTGTATGTACTGTATAAAATAGAAGGGACAGGGGGACGTAAGGAAGCGGGCACTTTGCCTTCACTATAAACCTGCTTGATATCGTCTGTAGTGCTGTATAAAACCTGTGAAATGTGAAATGGTTTTGTATCTTCAAATGCGCACCTGCAAGTGTGTCTTCAAAAGACCTTATTAAAGAGATTGTTCCATCTTACTTTTTCATTTCAAACCAGTCAATGGAAGATAGAGATAGATATAAAAAGAAATATTAAAAAGTCTGTAGTCTGGTAGCACAAAATGTCTCTTAATTGTGTACCTGATATTGTTTCGTGCATTCCCATTTTGGTTGAAAGATATGACAGCAGTGATAAAGTCTTCTGTTTTGCCCTGCGCACAATTTGCAGCATGATTGCATGTTATTGTGATGTGAGCAAACTTTGATACCATCTGAGACGACACTCTGTTCGTTCTCCAGCAGCTTTCTCTCTGCTCTTCATGTTTGATGGATCGTTTTAAATTTTGTATTGTTTCTGTCTATAATAAATGCATACAGTGATCGCAGCGCCTTGAGCCTCATTGCATTTTAATGTCCTTAACGACCTTTTATTCAAAGTTCTTTTATTTGCCCCCAACTGTCTGTTCGCATCACCAGCGGCCGCTGAAGAAACGGCCCCTTTCAGGAGTCGATTGGATTGGCTACAGATGGCTGCTTTATGAGCTATGGACGCAGCAACGACATCATTTAGAGGGCTGATGGCTTCATTTTACAGTTACTCGGCATATGGTGGCCAGCTTTCACGCAAATTCCCCTGACTGAAGTAATGAGGCCAACTGAGCGACTAACACAACATGACACTCCCGTGCAATTCAGGGTGATCTACTGACGGTAATGGCACCCTAAATATGCCAGTGATCAAACCTCTCCTGATGGTTAGGTGATAATGCTAATGTGATAATGTAGTAATTACGCACGCAGTGTTCTGGTGATGGCTCCATGTACTGGGAGGTAATGTCCCACTGTGTGTCTAAATGATAAAGCAGACAATATCACCAAAAGTGCACCAATGTGTTTACATTAGCTAATGGGTAGAATTATGATTGAAAGAGATGAGAAGAAATTTTATTTATTATGTACTTTTGTGATGTGATGCACCAAACAACTCCTTAAATATGTGCAACCTGTTGCTGCTGGTGGCAATACTTTCACTGAAAAAGAGTGATATTGATTTGAAATAACTATACAAAGCTCCCATGCCTATTTGCCTATTTTGTATTTGAAATTCTTGGAGA
This sequence comes from Pao palembangensis, assembly GCA_015343265.1. NCBI lineage: Eukaryota > Metazoa > Chordata > Actinopteri > Tetraodontiformes > Tetraodontidae > Pao > Pao palembangensis. The sequence goes on from CM027088.1 coordinate 9,942,369, forward strand.
AAGGGATTTATATTTTGATGCATCATTTCAATTACAGCCTGTGAAATACTGGGAAACAGGTTGGAAATCTAGGTCTCATCTTATGTTAACAGTAAGGAGACGCAGGTGTAACACACACCAGAATATGACACCTGAAAGAACACAGGTGGTTAGCTTGGAAAAATCACAATAGAAATGATGCTTTTATATATAACTTTTAGCCTTTTAAGGCTGTTCTGCTGGGACAGATATACTGGCAAGAACCAACCAGACATCTGATTTGGCAACGATATCATCTATTAGAGCTTCAAAAGGGTGAAAATGACAGATTGAGCAGGCAAAAAGCGGCAGAGCGGATGAGTAGGCAGCTGCTTGGATGAAACAGCCACGCGCCTGAGTGTTTGTCCGCCTCTAAGATCCATTATGTTTGAAGTGCCTATATGTTTTCAACACTGTCTAAGAAGAACAAGAAGCAAGACAAAGCCTGCGCCATTAACTGCACATTTACATTTACATGAAAAAGGGAGATCATTCGCAAACAATTCAGACAACATCCGCTGAGAATCAATGCCTGTTATTCCTTCTCTGCACTTCATTTCTATGCTTGGTGATTTACTCCACCTTTCACTGGATAAATAGCCAGAGCTATAGGAGATATTTAACCAAATGAGCATGTCTTCACTCTGTGTTTTACTTTATTTATGGGGCACAGCCAAGAAATAATACACCTAATGTTGAGAGAGTGAAGAAAATAAAAAAAAAAGCCAAAATCTGGTGGTACACTGTGTGAATCTGAAATCCTGCGGAGACAGAACACAATGCATATCTGACATTTTCAAAGTCAATATTCAAGGTCAATATCCACTTGTATGATGGCCCAGGAGAGTTCACCAACACATGCCAAATCAGACTTGGCAAACTGTCCCGGGTGTATTCCTGTCTCTTCCTCAATGACTTCAATGATAAGCGCCATCACCTCCAGCAACCCTCGTCAGGAGCCTGATGTTTAAATGGAGAGGGATGGATCCATAGAGATTGGTTTTTGAGTATCGTTTCAATGGCCAACAGCAAGAGCTTCAAAATACACTCCGCGAGCCTCGATAGCACAAAAATGACATGCAGTGTCACCAGTGAGTAAGGCAGCCCATAATTATTATTATAGTGGTCGTCTCACACGTGTGTAAACATTATTACAGGTCCATTATCTGGCTATTTATCCAGCAAATTGTTAATATGAATTATCTTTTTTGCACTTGACTTTTAAAAACCTCAAATAAGATATATGAGCTAAACTAAAAAAAACAAAAAAAACACATCTGTGGATTGTATGTATCATACAATTTCCAAGTCTGGGTAGAACCTATTAAGTTCATGGTCGGCGGTTGACCTGGATGAATCTGGCCTTGGGCGGTTGAAGATGAGTCATCTCTCATCTGAAGCTTCTTTGGTTCTAAAAGGAAGGTGGCTTTGTCACCCTCCTTCAGATGCGCAAAATGGATGCAAAATTGTTGGCATCTCCACCATGAGCAAAATCAGTAGAAGGCGGAAACCTAAACTTTCCAAACGTTTTGTAACAAACCTGCAAAAAGCCACGCGCTTGTGAGTAGTGGTGATTATGTTTCTGTATTTTCATTTGCAGTTTGAAGTAGCACTTGTCTAGAGTGGGGCGAGCACCGCCATCACCTCCAAGGCTAAAGCTGAGTGATGCATGAAGAATCCAGAAGATGGGAAAACACAACAATGCAGGCTAATCTCCTCAGCCGATAGCCTTTGCTTTGAAATAATGTGCACAATCTTAGCTTGTCTCCCCAGGACAGGAGTGTAGCCTTTATGAAACATGCCAGTGGTCAATAAGACTGCAGGGTAGGAGGTGGAAAACAAACTGGGGAGGAAGTTTAGCAGAAGAGGCTATTAAGAGAGTATCTTTAATGCACAATAACTTCTAGCTTATTTTAATATACTTCTTCTCATCCACTCGGCAACATTTGGATATATTTTGTTGTGGAAACACTTCAACATATAACGAGCCAGTATTGCTAAAGAACGCAGCACAGGAGTGCATTCATCTAAAAGGGTAAGCGGCCACCATTTTGCCTGACTATACTGCCCTCCAGGGCTCTGCAAGTGACAAACGATAGAAAATGATGGGTAAGAATCGCTTACTGCTGCAGTTATTGCTCAAATACTGTTGTCTGCTCTGAGGGTGAATCAATCCAGGATTGATAATCACTCCTCACAAAACACCGCATTCCCTGTTCAGCCGGTTGTCTTGCTGGTGCAACACCTCCACTACACCTCACTGATGGACAGAGTATTATTTCAATAGTACTTATCTTTAATAATGCCTAACTGTGTAGTTAAACATGCTTATTTGTTGTCATGACACACTACAAACTTTGGGACTTCAAAGTTGCTGGTTATTTTAAACTGCTCCATCCATCCAGAGGCTGCTGCCGGGCTAGATAAGTCCTCAGCTGGAGCTGCACATTCTCTCTTTTATGTGTGAATATTTGCATATGGACGTGCATTCATTCACTGTTCATTTAACTCCTGTCTGTGAGGCTCCTGGAACGCTCACACACTGCAGATCTGAAGGACAACAATGATTTATAAGCGTCTGTGGTTGTAGCTGAGTGCGTATAGATCCGTGACTGTAATAAACTAAACACAGTGTAAATCTATTTTCTAAGAAGGAACTGATACAATTAATCACTATTGCTGCCAGTCTGAGATGATGTCATAATAAGGCAATTAAAGGTGATACAGCTCAGAGATGAGGGTTGTGTTCATTTGTTCACATGTTGGCATGCGTCCAGGGTGTGTATTCGTTCATCATTTTTCAATCATACGGCTGATAACTGTAGGAGCCTTGTTAAGCTCAGTCCACCTTTCTCCTTTTGCGCAATGAGGAAAATGTTGCCCAGCAACGACAAACATCTCCTTTACTGGACCTGCTGGTGTTCTGTGACTTATACATTCTCAGCTTTATTCAGAGGTTGATGCATATATTAGTATCCCTGACATGTTTATCAGACATCTACTCCTGATCAAAATGCTTCCAGTGGCCATGTCTAGCTATATTGGTTTAAATCAGAAGATGCTTTAGCTTCACTCTGAGAAAAGAACCACAACAAACAAGACATTTATTTTCATTTCAACATGAGAAAAGGAGCAGCTGATTATCTTTTTGTTTGTTGTAATGTCAGTGTTATTCCTTGTAATAAACTATTTTTCCAGCTTCATCCTTGCTTCTCTATCTACATTAAATGTATAACAAATTAGAATTATAACCAGCAATAAGGATGGATTTGATTTTGCATACATTTTGTAAGACTATTACATCATTAATATTACCATGTTTGCTTTAACCACTTAAAAAAAAAGAAAAAGTAAGGCATGTTGTCTCAGGAATCTTCTCTAGCCTTTGGGTTAGTTACTTAATTTGCAAAATAACTGAACAGAAAGGTCAAAGTGTAAAGCACAAGTCTGCATACGCAGAATCCCATTCATTCTTCACGAAATGAGTTTGTATGCAACGTTGACGGTAGCATAAATGTGTAAGTCAGACATGTGGCAGCACATCCACAGCAAAAAACAAACTGTACTGACAAACTAATTTGTCTAACTTGAAATCAAGTCTTTAGTAACGTGACCTCAGGGAGCCGTGCTCTCAGACGCCAGTGGGGATTGATGTCATGTACAAAGAGTGAGTTCTTACACAAGCCTGACCCAGTTGTGCTTTGTCTTCTGTTTTTATCTGAAGAAATAATTACACAGCAAGAAGATAAACTGCTTACAGTGCCGTTGGTCTGACTTTCTGGGATTACAGGAAATTCCAGGGAAATGTCATAAATAAAACTTGCTATTGAACCTTTAAACCAAAGACAAATGTCTGGCAAAGTCCATTCAGATGTAACCGCAAGGGCATTTGTTTTAATAACTACTGTACACCATAAAATAATAAATAAAGCAAATAAAAATGCTTTATTTGTGAGCCTGGTTGTGGATAAAGATGCATATGCCAGGCATATCTGTTTTAGCTCACTGAAGACCTGGCCTCCAGAACTTGGTTTGCTCATAAATCATCATGCATATTGTTTTATTTTATCTTTGTGCATATTCTCCTTCTGCCAGGATGAGTTTCCTCCAGGTTCATCAGGTTCTTCTCCACATATTATGCAAAGTTATTTAGTGTACAGAGGTCAGACTTCACTGTACAATTAATGGACAAATGTTTAGCACAAATGCTAGAACTTGCTATTGTGCAGTGTAATAGCCGAGATGCTATTTATTCATATTACAAGGAATTACATCCAAGCATCCAAGCTAATTTATCAAATTAAGAATAAGAACAGAGCATCACTGCTAATGGCCAGATGTAAGCTCCTGCAGATGAGGTGATGTCTGAGTCATCATGCTGATCTAAACAGGTTAAATAATGTTCACCTCCGTGACACTGATAACTTGGGCTTCAGATCCACATCAGCATGCCTTGAAATTCCCCAAACTGCCCTAACAAGCACAGACAGTGTTGCACAGCAGGCCTCGTCACGGCCAGATGCAGCCCAGTTAGTTTGAAAATAGGCAGGAGTAACCCTGCCAGATGAATTTCAGCAACTGTTCACAACTCCAGAACCACAGAAGCAACCAGACCCATTTTTACAGATAAGCATCTTCACACAGGCAGATCTAAACACAGGTGAGCAACAGCAGCTTTCAAAGTCAGCAGAAACACCAGCAGCGATGACCATTTTGCTGTCTTTGCCACAAACAAGAAAAGGTTGTCAGAAGTTGTTCTGGCTAATGCATTTTCTGTGTTTCAGCACAGCGTACTCTCCTCAACACCCCGACCCTGCTGACGGCACAGCATGTAGAATGATGTGATTGTGTTGCAGCTGTAAATAAAGGTTGCTGGCCGAGATCAGTGAGGAGAAACACTTCCTGCTGCACTTTGGATGAGTCTGACTGAAGGAAACCAATCATGATGAAAGGACCAGCCAAATTAACTCTAATCTGTTTGCAGCATGTTAGCATCGCTCAGTCTGATGACCTGCACCTTCTCATTCGTGTGCAGGAGTTAAAACAGGAAAAGCAAGTTTTCACAGATATTTTGCCACATATCATGAAAAGTCGATGCCTTGTTTATGCTCCATCATTAGCAAAGATTAGTGTACATGCACCAATAAACTTAGCCATTTAAATTGGATTTACAAGTGGATTTTATTGTAGAAAAATGAAATATCCTGCTTCCTGTTCCAAATAGATGCTGTTATCGAGGCAGTGACATAAAAACAAAAAAAAATCTTTTAGGCGATGGTGAGAATCACTATCAAAGAATTAGCCATGGTTTTTGAGAATAGGAATGGTCCCAAAGACAATTGGTTGTAGCTGCTGAGGGTTATATGAAAAACCTTTAAATATAAAAGGCAGTCACTGTAGCCAGAGTTCTCTGAAGAAGAAATACTCTGCTTCTTTGCAAACCACTCCTCTGGTTGCCACCTCTTAAGCAGAAAAGGATGAAAATCTTCACCAAAGTGCCACGGTTAGGAGATTTACACTGAGGTTTAGCAAGACCAATGTTGTTTACAACTATAAATCAGATAATAAAAGTCTAAAAGAGTAGACATTATCTTTGGAGAGTTTGACATTATCTTTGGAGTTTGTGGTAAAAAGGGCTGATTAGTGGCCCTGGGAGCCCTCAGAGGTCTGGGCCTGTGGTCAGATATGGGCATATTTTACAGAGATTGTGTGCTTGACTATTGTTAACAAAGATGGCTTACTCATCTTACTTCAATAGTGCTGCATAATAAACCTGAGTGACAGATATTTACTAATAATTATGTATCTAGGATGAGGCAGAATTGTGTTCGCTGGCTTATGAAAATGATAGAATCTGGTCTTACTATTCTTTTTTTTTTTTTTTTTAAGAAATGACATTATTTTCAATAAAGATAATTAACCAGAAAGACTAAAAAGAAAGGTCATACGAGTGTGAGCCAGCTTGATTTTTTTTTTTTTTGTCACAGCTCTATTTTGCTGATTCAAAGGCTAATTTATTTAATGACTGAGAACACAACAGTTAGCACATTAATATGTTTACGTCAAGTGTTGTAAAAACTTCTATAACTGGGACATGCATCGTAGAGATCAACAGCTTGGACATGATTTAGTGCTGCAAGACAGGAAACCTTCATGTCCATTTGTCCTGTGGGGATTGTAAATGTCTGAACTATGTTTAATGACATATTTTCTTGTGGATCAGATCCATCTGGCATCTATAGCCATGTTTTTACGACAAATACAATCCTTCACCCCTTTTTTCTGTTCAGTAAAACTTGTCTTCCTTGCTGTTTTGAGTCCTCCCCATCTCTCTCTCTATTTCTTTCTGCAGGTCTCCCATCTCCAGATCTTCATGCTGCATGGATCTCGGCCTTTGGCAAATCCAGAATCCACTGTCAGCACTTGCCTATGCTATTCTCTTTTTTTATTAAAACCTGCCTATGCTGTATTATGTATATATGTATTATGTATATTAGGTCTGCTATGTTTGTATTTCTATGATTGTATTATGTTTGTATTTCTCTCTCTCGTTCTCTTTTATTCTCTCTGTCCTGTCTCCCTCTTCTTCTCCTCCTTTACCCAGCCGACTTTCAGCAGGATGGTTTCTCCTTGTAAGCCGGGTCCTGCTCAAGGTTTCTTCCTGTTAAAAGGGAGTTTTTCCTGGCCACTGTTCTTACCTGTGGGTTCAGGCTCTGGATTTCTGCCTCTGTAAAGCACCCAGAGACAATTTTATTGTAAAAGGCGCTATATACTGTAAATAAAACTGAGCTGAACTTTTTTTTTTTTTTACATTGATAGAATTTCAAAGAAAATCAGGTTTGTTGCCTTTTTTACTGGGCTGTATGAAAGAACGATTAAGAATGTTTTACACTAAGAAAACACAAAAATCCTTGCAGAAAGTCAGCCACTGGATCACCGATTCTCCCAGTGTTCCAGCATCCCAGAGGAGGTCTGCTGTGCTGCACTGGTTCTTTTTCAGCATCAGTGAGGATCAGTGAGGAGAGGCAATACAGCTTAATTGGGTTTTATGAAGGGCTATTTAATTGATGCCATAGTGTCATAAAAACCCCGTAACACCAGTTAACTAATGAAGGGCAACATGATATTACCCAAAAAAAGAAAAAACCTTCTTTATTAGTGAAGTTTTCAACTTTTAATAAGTTTTCTGTAGCTGCAAAAGTTAAGTTTTTTTTCTGACATGTACGGTAATGAGTAAATGAGGCTTCCAGTCCAGCAAAAGCAGCTCTACAGTTTAATGTACTTCAGGACAGCAGCATGAACTTGTGTTCTGGCTCAGCTCAGGGTTGCACCACAGGGTGTGTCAGCTGCTTCAGGGATGTACAGCGAGTCTTCACCACATGACACAGCAGACAAAGGGCAGCAGTACAGGCCACCCAGCATTTTCCCCTCTTGGTTTGTGGGCATTTAAAAAACAGTCTGTCTGCAATCAAATCTAGCATTAATTGGGTGTTACATTTTTTTATTCTGGATATGTGTGACTCAGTGCAGACTTGGTTCCATCTTGAATGGAATGCCCCCAATCTATGACAAACCTGTGACCTTGTCAAGGATTAACTTTCATATAGAATAAACTTATGATTGTTAATTTTTTTCTTTTCTTTTTAGAGTTTTTCCCCATTTCAGTCCCATTGCAAGATGTTTAATCCATAGTTAAAAAAAAAAATTATATACATGTAAAAAAAAGACTTACTAAGTTGTATTTCTGGGTTTAATTAATTTCAAAGGACAGTTTTAAGTCCTAAGTGCATATTTTTTATTTTTTTTCTATTACAGTGAGAAATGTTAGTGGAGCTGCTTTTGGTTTTGATCCAGCTTGACATCCAATGTCGGAATAATTCCCCAGTCTTGCATGTCTGTTTGCTTCACCTGATTACTCTTGCCCAAAGCTGTTTACATTTTCCTTATCCATCCATTCTCAACCATGGCACTGGTCACTCCTGAGGGCTGAGGTGAGTTATTTTGGGCTCACGTCAGCTTTTATTAGAGGGGTGAACTCTTTTTCCTTAACTTTGATCCTTTAACCTTTGCTTTTCTGTCCTCTGTCCTCACAGCTTTTGTTATATTAATTACCTGCTGCAGACTCATTTTGTCACTGACAGGATTAATAAAGTGAGAGCCTAAACCTTACTATCACACCAACGCAGTCTGCCGACAGTGTGGGCAGCAAAGGAAAGGCCACATTAGTCTTTTCATGTCTGATGTAGATGGACAGCAAAGCTCCATGTCAAACCCTCTGTCCTTTAAGGCTCATTAAACACCGCTGGTGCATGGCCACCTACAGACAGACGGGTAGGCTGAAGGGCAGCAGCCAGCGAGGGACTGGGGCCAGCAGGTAGAAAGATGAGCAAGCACGCAAGCAGCCATGTGCACGGTGCAGCAGGGTTCTGACAGAGAACATTAGCATGCCCTTGTTCTCCAAATGCTTGTCCACATTACATGGTTACATGATTGAATTCTGACCCATCAAATGGCCCAAAAATTACTTTTTGAAACAGCGCCTAGTGAGAAAATGACTGCAGTTTTCAATTTATCGCACTGTATTTTTCAACTTTGAATTTTTTAACATGGTACTGCTAGAGTGACAGTTTTTATTATTATGTTGGGCTTTTTTCCCATCATGCTGAAGCCAATTTGATCCTTGGAATTCAAAAGTATGACCTGCCCATCACTCAGGACTGCACTATGGGGTCCAGAACCCCTCTGAGTGTTTTTTATCAATCTCCTAAACAAAGTGCCTGTGAAGTTTTTTAGTCTTTGACGTAAATGAGAACTATGCTGTGGTAGACATGCTCCTCGTATGGGAAAGGACATGTTGCTACTGTAAAATAACCTCTTCATCAATGTCTTGTTTATCAACTCTATAAGTGTCTACTTTGGCATGAGGTTTAGGACGTTAGAGGAGCATTTGTGAAATTGCATGGCACAGTTGAAATGTCTTTGCTGGTTTATGGTTTTAGACACAAATCTTTATTTTTCCAGATTGAATAATTCAGTTGATTGCCTTTTGAAATCCAGTGCTCCTATCAGTCAGGGGTTATCATTTACTTCCCCCCCACCCTCAGTCTTTCACCATTAACATGTTTTAAAAGATTATGTGAGGGAGCTGCCCAGCCCGGTATAGAAGTCAGTGAACATGAGTTTATTAAAACTTGTCAGCAACTTAAATCCCAATGAAAAATGCAAAAGAACAAAAAGGCAAATATCTTAAAGCGAGCACAAGGGCACGTGTGGGTTACAAAAGGAAAAAACACAAGACATAACTCTGGCGCTGGCACAGACTATAACATGTGGCATTATCTGGCATCTGAAGGAAGCCACAGCCAGGCTTTTATAAAGACATCAGCCGTAGCTGGTTCAGGTGTTGCCGCCAATCATCTGCGCAGGTGAGCCTAATGAGGGTGACCAAAAACATAAAAAGGGAGAGAATGAAAACACAGCACCAGATGAAAACCAGGACCACAACAGATTACTATATCAGCTAGACCATCATAGTCTTTAATATTAGAAATGGGTATAAAAGATACATTTTGCTACAGTGGACAATGAGCACAGCACACTCAAGATTAAAAAAGTTTCTGTTTACTTGATATATTATGTTAAAAGACTTTTCAGTTGTAATTCACTATTTTCTACGCCATTCATCCATCCATCCATCCATCCATCCATCCATCTTCCGCCACTTATCCGGGTTCGGGTCACGGGGGCAGCAGCCTAAGCAGCCCAGACTTCCCTCTCCCCAGCTACTCTTTCAGGGGGATCCCAAGGCGTTCCCAGGCTAGCCGGAAATGTCCGGGAGGCATCCTGATTAGGTGCCCGAGCCACCTCATCGGGCTCTTCTCAATGTGGAGGAGCAGCAGCTCTACTCCGAACTCCTCCAGGATGACTGAGCTTCTTACCTTACCTATCTCTAAGGGAGAGCCCAGCCACCCTACGGAGGAAACTCATTTCAGCTGCTTCCAATTCAATTTTCAATTCAATTTTATTTATATAGCACCTTTTACAAAAAAGTTGTGTCTAGGTGCTTTACAGAGGTAGAAACCCAAAGGTAAGGTAAGCACAGTGGCCAGGAAAAAAATCCCTTTGAACAGGAAGAAACCTTGAGCAGGACCTGGCTTACAAGGAGGAACCATGAAAGTCGGCTGGGTAAAGGAGGAAAAGAAGAGGGAGACAGGCCAGAGAGAATAAAGAGAGAGAGAGAGGGAGAACAGATACAATCATAACAACAGATGCAATCATAGAACCATAAAAATACAAACAAAATACAATTGTAGAAATACAAACATATCAGACATAATATATATAATACATATATACATAATAGCATAGCAGGCTGTTATAAAAAGAGGAACGGTATAGGCAGTTTTTAAAGGGAATAGCATAGGCAGGTGCTGACAGTTGACCCTGAGTTTGTTAGAGGCCGAGGTCCATGCAGCGCAAAGGTCTGGAGATGGAAGACCTGCAAAGAGAGAGAGAGAGTCACTACCCAAAGCTCATGACCATAGGTGAGGGTAGGAACAAAGATCGACCGGTAAATCGAGAGCTTTGCCTTTCGGCTCAGCTCTCTCTTCACCACAACAGTAATGCAGTGCAGAGTCCGCATTACTGCAGACGCCGCACCGATCCGCCTGTCAAACTCCCGCTCCATTCTTCCCTCACTCGTGAACAAGACCCCGAGGTATGTGAACTCCTCCACTTGAGGCAGGATCTCCCCCCGCCCAACCCAAAGAAGGCACTCTACCTCTTTTCTGGCTGAGAACCATGGCCTCAGATTTGGAGGTGCTAATTCTCATCCCGGCCGCTTCACACTCAGCTGTGAACCGATACAGCGAGAGTTGGAAGCCATGAACTAATGAGGCCAACAGGACCACATCATCTGCAAAGAGCAGAGACCTGATCCTGAGGTCACCAAAGTGGACACCCTCAACACCGTGGCTGCACCTAGAAATTTTGTCCATAAAGGTTATGAGGAGAATCGGTGACAAAGGGCAGCCCTGGCGGAGTCCATCCCTCACGGGAAACGAGTTCGACTTACTGCCAGCAATGCGGACCAAGCTCTGACACCAGTCATACAGGGATCAAACAGCCTATATCAGAGGGCTCGATACCCCATACCCCTGGAGAACCCCCTACAGGACTCCCCGAGAGACACGGTCGAATGCCTTTTCCAAGTCCACAAAACATGTGGATTGGTTGGGCAAAAGGGTATAGAGCTGGTCCACAGTTCCACGGCCGTGACGAAAACCGCATTGCTCCTCCTGAAACCGAGGTTTGACTATCCGGCGGACCCTCCTCTCTAGTACCCCTGAATAGACCTTACCAGGGTGGCTGAGGAGTGTGATTCCCCTATAGTTGAAACACACCCTCCGGTCCCCCTTCTTAAAAAGAGGGACCACCACCCCGGTCTGCCAATCCAGTGGCACTGCCCCCAATGTCCACATGATGTTGCAGAGACGTGTCAACCATGACAGCCCTACAACATCCAGAGCCTTAAGGAACTCTGGGCGGATGTCATCCATCTGGAGTTTAAGCTCCTTCTGACAGGAGACTCTGCCCAGCATTCCCAGCAGACCCTCACAATACTTTTGGTTCTGCCGGGTCTGACCAGCATCCTCCCCCACCATGGGAGCCAACTCACCACCAGGTGGTGATTGGTTGACCGCTCCGCCCCTCTCTTCACCTGGGTGTCCAGGACATGTGGCCGCAAATCTGATGACACGACCACAAAGTCGATCATCAAACTGTGGCCTAAGGTGTCCTGGTGCCAAGTGCACATATGGACACCTTTATGGCTGAACATGGTGTTCGATATGGACAATCTGTGATGAGCACAGAAGTCCAAGAACAGAACACCGCTCGGGCTCAGATCAGGGCGGCCATTCTTCCCGATAATGCCCTCCAGGTCTCACTGTTGCTGCTAACATGAGCACTGAAGTCCCCAGGGGGATGAGGGAACCCCCAGAAGGAGCACTCCCTCTAAGGACTCCGAAAAGGTTAGATACACTGAACTGCTGTTTGGGCCATAGGCACAAACAACAGTCAGGATCCGTCCCCCCCGTCCCCCGGAAGGCAGAGGGAGACCACCCTCTCATTCACCGCGGTAAAGTTCAATGTACAGGCACTGAGCCAGGGGGCAACAAGAATTGCCACCCCTGCCCATCGCCTCTGACTATTGGCAACTCCAGAGTGGAAGAGAGTGCAACCCCTCTCGAGAAGGCTGGTTCCGGAGCCGTTGCTATACATCGAGGTGAGGCCGACTATTATCTAATTGGAACTCTCTACCTCCCGCACCAGCTCAGGCTCCTTCCCCATCAGAGAGGTGACGATCCACGTCCCTAGAGCTAGCTTCTGCAGCCGGGGAGCGAAGTTGGGCAGCCTTTGGCTGCTGCCCAACACACACTGCACCCGACCCCTTTGGCCTGGCCCCTCCTGCAGGTGGTGAGCTCACGGGAGGGGGATCCCATGTTGCCTCTTCGGGCTGTACCTGGCTGAACCCCATGGGCAAAGGCCTGGCCACCAGGCGCTTGCTGTCATCTCTCTGTGTGCAACTGGACTGTAGGATTTCCTTGGAAACGTTTTGTTGGGTCACATGGTAATGAGTCACCAGGTCTCGTCAAAAGGTGTGAACGTTTGGATTGTTGACGAAGAGAGTGGAGGACTGCATTGTACGTGGGTGATAGAAAGTGCCTTAGTCCACCACCTCTGTTTAAAGATGTTTTTTCCAACTTGATGTGAATGGCTTCCTTGACACCCCAAACCAGTGATCTTCTCTGGCCAGTACACATACTATGTGATCATGTGACCATGTGACCCAACAGATAAAGGGGAAGCACCCAAACTGAAACTAGGTGAACGACCCTGCGAACGACCCTGCCAACAACTCTCCAACATCTCTTAACATGTCAATGGTCCACAAGGGCTATATTTTCAAGATCTGCCCCCAGCAAGTTTAGAACTGAAGAAGTCTTCTGGAGAAAGGGTGAAACATTTTCAAGGAAACCTTACAGTCCAGTTGCACACAGAGAGATCTAACTTGGGATAGAGATGGATGTCATTCATCAAGATGAGACGCTGATTTGCATGAGTTTATGGATGACATTTATGTGCACGTTATTCAGAATTGGACTTAATGCAAAGAATGTGTTTAATTGTAACCCTGAAGGAACACCAGGATTGCAAGTTTAATAATTCAAATCAGCTGATTAATTAAAGTTTGAATTTGAACACCATCACTGAGGTTAATTCCACCACTTCCTTTGTTCTGTTGCATTATGATAACATTTTCATGAGCTTGAAGGCTGATAAATGGTCAGAGCAAAGAGGTTTACATTCTTTAAAGATATAACACATAGAAGCTAAATGGCTGCTCCACTGTGGATCATGGTGGTATTTTTCAGCAGGGTGTTGGTTGGATAGGAGCTGTGGGCAATGGCATGACGGGACAAATGTCAGCCGATGCTGAATCTAATTGCTTCTCAGACAACAGACATTCACTTATACTTGAAATAAAAGAAAAGTCTCTAATCAATAGATGCTTTTCTGTAGAAATATTAAAATAATAGCTCACTGCAGCCACTCTCTGCAGAGTGCTTCAAAGCACAAGTTAATTGTAAAAGCCTTTCACAGGGATCTGCTATTATTGGGAACCATCTGCTTCTGTATATATCAATAACTTTATTAATATATCTCCCCCTTACTGAATATTTTACCATTCAGTGACATATAGGACAAAACCTAAATAGAAAAGACAGTTTTTTGATTGCTTTTCACTAATCCACTAAGTGCACACACACTTACACGCCTTTACTATTTTTGTTTTAAATGAGCTCTCAGTTTCTCTCATCTGAGTTTGTTTGTGCCTTACATGTGGGCTTATCACAATATTGCATGACAGAATAAAATGTTAATAGAGGGCAGGCCATGTCAGAGAGGAGTCTCTTCAAGCTCCTCCTCAGCCAAAGCTGTCATGGTTAAGGAAATCATTTTACCCATAGAAATCGTAACACTTTAATCATAACATTTAAATTTAAGACCAAATTAAATGCATTTAACAGCATTTTTCCTCTCGCATTTTCCTCTCATCATCACTCTGTGAATAGTGAAAATAACATTTCATTTTATGACAAGTAGTCCTGCTTGTTTTAAAGTCAAAGACACTGATTTTATGTTGCACAACAATATAATCAATTGTGAAAATGACAAGCTCAGACAGTTTTAGTTTATTTTCACTACTGCACTTATAAACCTTAGGTTCGTGGTGAGGACCCAAGAGAGACACAATGATGGAATTAACTCTGTTTTTAATTCCAAAGCAGGCATACAGAGGATCAGGCAATCTCATACAAAAGGCAGACAGGTTTGCCAGGAAACAACACAGGATCAGGTTGGATACAGCAGGGTCAAACACAGGACCTCTCTGTATCTGAAACATATGAGCAACAATCTGGAAAAAAAAAAAAATCCCTCAGAGCCTGCAGCTCATATAGCTGCACTGATTATAGACAAGCAGCCAGTGCTGCTTGTCAGAAATGCGGTGCAGGTGTGACTGATCAGGAATGCAGGGCAGGTGTGACAGAGAGAGGAGGGCGAGTGCTGGAGCAGAGCAACAACTGTGACACCCTCTTTCTGCAAAAGTATGACAAAAAACTCGTAGAGAAATCTGAAATTGCTGTATAATCTAAGTGTTACATTTGACAACTCATGATCAATTTTGATGATAAGAGCCCTGAGAAATGAAACGTACAAATGTGCTGACGACAAACCCAGCAGCGATCTGCTCCTCAGACCTCCAGTCAGTCCATGTGACACAACGTGATTGTGATGACAAGAGGAGTCAAGAGCCGTTGAAGAAATGGTGAAGACCCTGAAGCCATTGAAGAAATGGTGAAGGCCCTTAAGACCCTCGCACGCAGCGCAGCTCATTTAAAGCCGAGTGAAACCGAAACTTCTCACATCTTTTTTAAGGACACTAGGGCTGGAAAATTTCACCACAGAGAGCAGCTGGGGAGGATCAAGAGAATGTTATCAGCAGCAGAGGGACAT
This sequence comes from Pao palembangensis, assembly GCA_015343265.1. Classification (NCBI taxonomy): domain Eukaryota; kingdom Metazoa; phylum Chordata; class Actinopteri; order Tetraodontiformes; family Tetraodontidae; genus Pao; species Pao palembangensis. The sequence goes on from CM027088.1 coordinate 9,957,468, forward strand.
AATTATCGAGAGGCTGGACGGGGGTGGATCTGATCAAGCGGTGCCGAGCAGCTGGCCACTTCTCTCCTCAGTCCCAAACTGAGTGACATGTCAAACAAGCAACAAATCCCACAATGCGGCTTCTGACAGCGCTGGTTCATCGGTGCAGTCCGAGTGAGCAACTGTGTGGGTGGAGGGTTGCTCTGCACCACGTAACTGTTTTGAGTCACTGCTGAACAACAATGGCATCATTGCCTTCGTTCTTAAATATTCAGATATGTTAACTCAAAATCGGCTGTTTCACTTATATTCCTTCTCCATTCACTCCACCGATTAACATTCACGGCAGAATATGTACCAATATTCCCATACCATTTGGTGTTTGGATGACGATAACATAACAAGCTGTTCATCTTCATGGAAGCCATACTGGGGCTGCTGTTTGACAGACTGACTCACATCATCAATCATATGTATTATTCATCATCAGCAAATCAACTCCATAACAACTGCTGATGTGCAGTGAAGATACAGCCAGCACGCTCACAGACTAACACCAGCTGACACTGTCACTCACAGGGGCTGCTGGTTTTAATGTGCAGGTAGAGGCTGATGCCTTCTCAAATAAATCTGCAAGGAGCAGGGATCAGTCAAAGTCCATTGGCTGATCAGCCTCTGTCATTCCAGTCACGGCCTTGTGAGGCGGCTTCTGTTTCTCTGCAAGAGAGATGTGCCTTGTGGCTCGACGCAGACTGCCCCCTTAAAAAATTTACCTGACTTACGGCCCTCTTCTAGCAGTTCCACTCTAGTCTGAATAAACAAAGAGCAGATGGCCATTTGCATTCACAAGTGTCAATCTGCTGAGATTAGAGGCAGCAATAGCATCTGGAGAGACTCCAGGCACCTGTGTGAGGACTTGTTAATGTATGCGGGATCATACACGAACCTAGGAGTCCTATAGTCTTTGAATAAAAGGGTAATTGATATTTAAAAATGTAATTTGCACTTTTCCCCCACAATTAATTTGGTGCACAGAAACTAACCATATTGCCTACATATTTGCAAAGTTTTCCATTTGTATTCATGTCAGTTCTTTATTAACTGGCTCCTTTGTCGCGGTAAAGTCTCGTGAAGTGTGAATAATGCATCAGTTGTGAGGTTCTACATTATTGATAAAATTCTATTCTGATTTTATTCTCTCAGATGTATGGCATTACAATGTGTAATTTAGGCTTTGTGGGACCATTTAATTAGACAAGGTTAGTTAGACAAGTGGGCACGAATTAATGTAATCAATTGAATTTATGCATTTAAATGCATTTCTAGCAGCGTGTGATGAGCAGAGGAGAAAGGAAGTCTTCGTTTTTCAAAAGTTAAGGATTTAAGTTTGACTATATTATTTACTTACTGTAAATAATATAGTCAATTTATGCAAACACAGACTTGATTTTCCCTGTAGCTGTCACAGCTGCTGCTCTGCTCCAGCTCTCGCCCTCCCTTCTCTGTCACACCTGTCCTGTGCTCCTGATCAGTCACACCTGCACCGCATTTCTGATTAGCTGTACCGGCTGCTCACCTGCAATCAGTGCAGGGATTTAAGCAACAATCTGGCAAAGAACCTTTTAGAGTCTAAAAGGTTCTTTGCCAGATTGTTGCTCATTTGCCTGTTTGTTTCAGATACAGAGGGTTCCTGTGTATAGTTATCTGATTGCCTGTGTTTGACCCTGCTGTATCTGACCTGATCCTGTGTTGTCTCCTGGCAGACCTGTTTGCCTTCTGTATGAGATTGCCTGATCTTGTCTGCCTGCTTTGGAAGTAAAAATAGAGTTTAATTCCTTCGTGTCGCTCTTGGGTCCCACGCTGAAACCCTGATAGTAGCATATCGGAACAGTCTGATTATTCCAACCTCGATTTAAATTAACCTCACTAGCTGAATTATTTAGGTAAATGTACCATTTCTATTGAGGCCAGCTTGTTGTGTTTATTGGTTTAAGAGTATTTCTCTTTAATAAAATTTGCATGCTGTGCTAATTTACACAAATTTAAAGTATTTGCATTCAGAGGGAACACAAAATGTAAAGTGCTACATGATGATGATGCACCTTAATTTCTGATATTGCAAGTCTAGCATCAGCATCCTCTAATTATTTGATTTTTACTTAATACTTTTTTTAAATACTGTAGAAATGTGCATTGCATTCACCACTTTCTATGCACTGATCATGTATGTTTGTGGGTTTTCTTTCTCTCTCGGTCTCCAGGTTGCACTTCTTCTTCCTCCCCTCAGCTGTTACTAGTGACCACAGGTGAAATCACTTTTAATCAAGGCCTGGAGCAGGATAAAAGCTGGTTGAGCACTGCAGTTGAGCCTATGGGGCCATCAGAAAGCAAGCCAACAACCCAGCCCTGACAGTGCTTTAAATTGTGATCCTGTTTTCAGTCTAATATATTTATTTTTTGTTCCTATTTTGGCTTTTGAACTGTTGTTTCAAAAGGTTTCTTATTTTGGGTGTTCCTCTTTTTCTTTAGCCCAGTTACAATTATTTTTTTTACTCACCTCATCTCCTGGAATCCCCTTGGGAATGTGAATGTACTTTGTACTGTTTTTGTGGGGACTCACAAAACATTAATGCATCCCCCAACTCTTTATCGTAACCCTGACATAAACCAAATTCTAACCTAAAGACTTAAGCCTCAAACAGCACTCTGAAGCTGTGAGGATCAGACAATATTACCTGACTGATATTAAAATATGTATTCTTACTCTCAAACAGTAGCATGGACATTTACACTCACACAGTAGAGATGTATAGTAATATTTCATGTTTGTGAGATAAAGGATCATTGATCATCTTGAACTTTAAGATTTAACCCTAAATTAAAAATATAAATGGACTGAAGTTCCATTATGTTTTCAATCACTATTGTGTATTAACTATGAACGGTTTAGCATTTCTCTTAAGAACAAGCATAAAAGGCTATTTCTCTCACTATCCCCTAAAATAATTGTAATTTAATTTCCTGAGACAGGGCTAATGAGAAAGAAACAATTAGCACATTTAAAGTAAGAAATCATCAAAAATTAAATGAGACATCGTCAGTGTTTGTACAACCAAAACACCTTTTCTAATTTCATGCCATAGTGAGTAAATAAATGAAGATAGGCTAGTGGTGTGTACGCGCGTGTGTGTGTGTGGTTGATTAGTAAGGCAGTGCATTAACCTTATCAGGGATTGTGAATAATGACTGACCCCTCTTCTCCAAGTGTACAGTCGTCCACAATACAGCATCCAGCACGCCTCCATTCACAGCAACGCCATCCTCGCCGGTTACTGTGGCAACCTGACGGAGGAGCAGTTATAATTTTGAAATGATTCACTCTCACTGGAGACGTAAGCGGGGTAAATGAGTGTTTGCGTGTGTGCTGGGGTGAGGAAAACATGCTGGGAAAATGCAGCAGTGATTAAAGCAGGTGTGATCAATGTAACTTTCATAGAGTTCAACAGGATGAGTCACTTCTGCAGGACGTTCGGTCCCTTTCATTTTTATACAATAACAGGATGTAATGAACTATGAAATTAAAACCCTCAGAACCAGGCTATTGTGCTGTTGTCTTTGTAAGATGAAACCATATTAATCCGACTGTTATATCACAAATGATAGTTCCTGTTTACTTTACAGGAAGGGTGCATTTCGTCTTTCGTGTCAGGGTTTTTTTCAAGGTTGCGTAGCCCAAGATTAACCAGATCAAGCTAAGCAAAGATGAAATGCTGTAAACTAAGTGTAAACAGTAAAATGCTGTCTGGGTTTTGTTGGGGATCACTTATTCCCAGTTAACAGAACATTTTTCACCAGACAGTGTGATGTAAATACAGTAAATACTTCCATGTATCACAGTATTTATTGGCTTAAAAACAATTGCCTGAAAGGAAAATCAATCAATAGTTTTTGCTTCAATAGCTGCTCATTCATCAACATGTAAATAAAAGCTATTGTTGTGTGCTCATGCTTTAACATACAGGACTAACATGACCTGTTCACCCTTTGCTCTGGTTATTGCCTCCGTGTTGTAATGAATTACTCTGGTTTCTATAGTGTCATTTTGACTAATTTGGTCTCCCTGTGAGTAGTCTCCTTTAAACCATTACTCCACTGGGACTTCCTTGCTCATATGTTATTGTCAGGCCGGTACCTTAATAATGCTCCCCCGTGCGCACTGTTTTCACTCTGACACCCTGCTAAAGCAGGAACATGCTAAAAGAAATGAGTCTAGATTCCCGGGTCTTGGAAACAGCTGTTTCCCTCCCTGACAAGTTTGTCTGATGGAGTAATGATGCTTTTATTAATCACGACTGGGTAAATTACAACCTCATCTAGCACGACAGAAGTAGTGCACTCCTACATTCAGGACGGTAAAAGGTTAAATATAGCAAAGGAGCCATAGAGTAGACTGATTAATCTTGTCTTTCCCATAAAAAGACATGAAAAGATAAATCAGTGATTCTTGAGTTAAGAGACAAAACATGTCCCACATAAAGTCTTATATTAAAATTGAAAAAAATATTCACAATAAAAACACTGTAAAAGTCAGATCTGTCACACCTGTGTATACTCATGAAATTAATTTAATATATTAGAAACAGAATTATTGGTTTGTTAAAATACAGGCTCTGTACTGAGAAAGTACATGCAATTTGACCTGTCCTCAACGGGACATTACAAGGGTTAACTTCCCCAAATGAACTAGAGTATTAAATTGAATATGAAATAACACATTTTGAGAACATTAAATTATATTATCCATTTTAAAAATGTCCATAATAGTGTGTCCTCATATTCTGTCAACTCAGAATATGAACTCTGCGACCGGTTCTTCAGATTTATTGCCGACCATGAATAAATCAGGTAAAGTCATGGTCAGCTATAATCTTTGACCCCATTATTGTTTCCCGCTTTTGGTGGGTTCAGCAGTGGGAGACATGGTCTGATAAGTTTTACATTATTTGGTATTTTAATTAAAAAATGTTGATATCACCGCAGTCACAGCTTTAACACGTCAACTCCGTCTTTCCATTATAGTATTCTTAAAGAATTTTTAATATCTTTTTAGTTCAGGTTAGCAGGCTTGTGAACAACTGGTGAAAAAACAAAGTGAGGCAGAAAGGAGAGCTGGGTGAGAGGGAGCAGGGGTGTCTAATGGAGGGATGCCCAGAAGGCCTAGAAAATGCATGGCTTTGCAGAATGCAGTGCAAAATATCTATTGACAGCAATGAGGAGGGAGACTGGCTAGCAGTGGTGTAAGATGACCACTAGTGGCTAGCAAAACCCATAGATGTAGACAGAGAGCACTAAGATGTGAGGTAGAGTTCATGCATGAGTGCATTTTGAAACAGGCTACAGTGATGAAAACTGTTGTGATTGCAGTTTGTTCTGTTTTAAGTGACCCATTTGGATACAGATTGTGGCCATTAGTTGTTTGTGCCAGGTAAATCCTAGTTTTCTTGCTTCTGCCTCGAGATCCTGTTACCAGATGTTCTGTGACATTCAACTCTTCCATTACTTGATGTTTACATGCCAAAATTTGGTAAAATGTGTACAAACTTCATGAATATCACCCTCTGTCAGCTGTTTGTCAACACCGTCAGGTGGTTTTTGTGCTTTTATGACAAAATGCTTTACCTGTTACGTTTTGTGTGTGTAGAGGACCCAAACGCAGACATGAGGCAGGTTCTCAGAAGAAAGGCGACCCTTTATTGGGTGTACACAGGAAACAAAAGACGCTCCTAGGGGAGGGAAAAAACAACGTTCATACACTCCACGACTCCACTGCAGGGTGTCCAGAGACCCGAACTCAGACTCAGGAGTGTGGCGAACTGGGAACCGGGGCAAAAACTCTCATAAGTCGAAAATCCAAGAGCCACGAGAAAGCTTTAGTCTGAGTGCCTTCTGTGGCACTCTGCAGGCAAAGGGAGGACGAACAAACACAGTGACAGTGTCAGTCAATGATCCAGCAACAGGGACCAGCTGGCAGCCTCCCTATATCAGTCACTGATGAGGTGATCAGCGACAGGTGTGCAGTCACTGCTGGATCCCGGGAACCCGCGCCCTCTGCAGGGAAAACCAGGGGCGACTCACACACACAATGTAGGGCCGGCAAGCCAGACCCTAACATTACCCTTTGTTCAATTTATTGTGTTTGTATATTAAAAGACAATGATGTCTTCTGATGTAATAACACTGATTTTAAATGCTTAATATATAAAAAATTAAGGAACTTTGAAATTTCCATTTTTCCACATATCAGAATAAAATTCAAAATAATTCAGTTTATAAAAACTGATAGAAACTGTATAGACAACATCAGAAATACCTAGATACTTAAGGACTTTAATCATTTGTTTGACTAATTCAAAATACCGTGATTTTTTTGTGTCTAACAGAGTTGACATAAATCACATTAATGAGAAATAAAAGGTTAACTTCTTAAGTATTTTTATAAAAAAACTGTTCCCTTACATGGTTTGGTGGCTGAGACCTTTGCCTAGTATATTTATTTGAAATTAATGTGGTCTTATAAAAAAAAAAATAAATAAACAATGTCGACTTACAACATGCTTTGTCCCTTATCTCAAGAATGACTGAAATACAAGAAACGACACACTAACCTGCTCAGTATCATGATACTTTGAACAGATTTTCATGGTTCAGCCAGGCTTTCCTCAAAATATAGCTCCAGCTTTAATGAGCAATGTTGCCATAGCACCAGATACTGATCAATAATTTTACTTATAAAGCAAATATAGACAAGATAGTGCATTCCAGACATGAAAATGAGACTTTAGCTTGTTCCACAGCTTTGAAATCAGGTCGTGAATCTTGTGTTCGGAAGTGAGAAAAGTAATTGGTTGTTTGATTTCAGTAAAGTTGCTGGAGTACCGCTCCATAGAAGATCGGCTATACAGTATCTTTGTGATGCTGTGGAATGATTAAAACCACAATGAAGATCCATCCATCCATCTTCCTCCGCTTATCCGGGGTTGGGTCGCGGGGGCAGCAGCCTAAGCAGGGAAGCCCAGACTTCCCTTTCCCCAGCTACCTCGTCCAGCTCTTCCGGGGGGATCCCGAGACGTTCCCAGGCCAGCCGAGAGACAGTCCCTCCAGCGTGTCCTGGGTCTTCCTGGGGGCCTCCTACCGGAGGGACGTGCCCTGAATGCCTCACCAGGGAGGCGTCCAGGAGGCATCCTTACTAGGTGCCCGAGCCACCTCATCTGACTCCTCTCAATGCGGAGGAGCAGCGGCTCTACTCCGAGCTCCTCCCGGATGACAGAGCTTCTCACCCTATCTCTAAGGGAGAGCCCAGCCACCCTGCGAAGGAAGCTCATTTCGGCCACTTGTACCCGCGATCTCGTTCTTTCGGTCACTACCCAAAGCTCATGACCATAGGTGAGGGTAGGAATGAAGATCGACCGGTAAATTGAGAGCTTCGCCTTTCGGCTCAGCTCTCTCTTCACCACAACGGAACGGTGCAGAGTCCACATTACTGCAGACGCCGCACCGATCTGCCTGTCGATCTCCCGCTCCATTCTTCCCTCACTCGTGAACAAGACCCCGAGGTACTTGAACTCCTCCACTTGGGGGAGGATCTCCTCCCCGACCCGGAGAAGGCACTCCACCTTTTTCCGGCTGAGGACCATGGCCTCAGATTTGGAGGAGCTGATTTTCATCCCGGCCGCTTCGAACTCGGTTGCGAACCGATCCAGCGAGAGTTGGAGGTCACAGGCTGATGAAGCCAACAGGACCACATCATCTGCAAAAAGCAGAGACCCGATCCCGAGGCCACCAAACCGGACCCCCTCAACACCACGGCTACGCCTAGAAATTCTGTCCATAAAAGTTATGGACAGCCCTGGCGGAGTCCAACCCCCACCGGAAACGAGTTCGACTTACTACTGGCGATGCGGACCAAGCTCTGACACCGGTCATACAGGGAGCGGACGGCCCGTATCAGGGGGCCCGACACCCCATACTCCCGGAAAACCCCCCACAGGACTCCCCGAGGCACGTGGTCGAATGCCTTCTCCAGATCCACAAAACACATGTAGACTGGTTGGGCAAACTCCCACGCACCCTCAAGGACCCTGCTGAGGGTATAGAGCTGGTCCACAGTTCCACGTCCAGGACGAAAACCACACTGCTCCTCCTGAATCCGAGGTTCGACTATCCGACTGACCCTCCTCTCCAGTACCCCTGAATAGACCTTGCCAGGGAGGCTGAGGATGAATGAATGAAGATCTTAAAGTCAATCTGTACAGGAAGCCAGTGGAGGGGAGTGAGGGTGAGTGTCCTCAGATTCAAATAGTCTGGTACCGAAGGAAAAAAAAAAAAAAAAAAAAAAAAAAAAAAAAAAAAAAAAAAAAAAAACTTCTTTCCAGAGGTGGCAAGTTGAAATCATGACAAGCTTGTGAGTTTTTGTGTTAAATCCTCATAGGAAGATCAATTCAAGTCCCAACCAGTTTACTGCCCAGTCAAACCAGTGGCTCCAGCCACTTAAAATATTTGCTGTCAAATAAGAAAATTACCCCAACTGCCCTAGTCTCTTCATTTTAGGTGGTTCTGTTTGTTATATATAAAGGAGGCTAAATCCCTAATATCAACTATGTGTGACAAGTGTGTTTGGTTGTCTGTGCACACCTGAGCTGCTCTAGCAATCAAGCGTTTTATCACAACACCTGAATTCTGTCAACCATCACCACAGAGCAGAAAAGGACAGCTGAATGGTTAAACTTAATCAGGCCCTCCACACTGACCATTTTGCCTCCTCCTTGCTTGAAAAAAAACCCCCCAAAAAAGTAATATCAGCCATCCCGTGTCTGAGAGCTGCTCAATCTGGGATATTGAAACATTTTATAGATGGCGTTGGTAGAAGCTTAGCCCCTGTAGTTGATGCCAAACACAATCTATTAGCAGTACTGATGTACCTGAGAAATCCATAATACTCTTTGTTAAACACCTGTTCCAAACATAGATGCAACAATGAATTGTATTTGTTTGACTGGGCTTTTTTATTTTATTTTATTATTTTATAACTTTCAGATTTGTTTTGGTGCAAAAAAAATGTATGCTCACTTCATTCTTTAGACAGTGGTCAGTTTGTGTACATTTAGCATGAGAATATATCAGGAATTCTGTCTTTATTCTGCCCATTGCTTGTGATGCTTTATCCTCTCAGTTACCTCGAAGCTGAAACTGGAAATAACCGTTTCACACAGTGGGAGATTAACTAAGAAAAAAAAAAAACTCAAAATTAGATTTTTAACCAGGATTTATAAAATTTCAACAATGGGAAGAATGTTTGTTTAACGGCCCCTCTCTCTCAGGGGGCCGTTAACTTAATATCCTTCCGGGCCTGTACAATTACAAGCTGAATCTTTGCAGCTGCTAACAAACCCATTTCCAAAACCAAGCTCACGCATGGAGAGGGCAGATGTGATGGACATTGAATGAGGTGGTGTTGTGGTTAGCACATGCCAGCTCACTCCAAAGCTCTGCAGTGGATCCTTATTTTTCATTTCATCAACACATTAGTGGCAGTGAATCATTAGACGCCGAAGCTCATCAGCATGCTGATGAACGCATAGTTGTGATAGTCTATCCACACACTTCAGTGCCACAACTACATCACTGACACCACGGCGCCTGCGTCCATTACGCCCCGCAGCCGCTACTACACCGCTGTGACAGCACCAACTGTATTTTGGAGTGCTTCACGCAGCCGCGGAGGTTCCACTTGAGTGAGTTTCTGTGTGTTTGTTGTCAGTGCTGCGTATGTGTGGTAGGCTCTGAGCCACGGTTCCATAACTGGGTATGCTGTAAAGTGAGTAAGGTGATAAATGTTTCCCACCAAGCGAGTCATTTGTCAAGGCCCACAGCCCTTCTAGATAATGAAGTCAGGGAGTTTTGGAGTGTTCTTCTACCAGCGTGAACAAACTGAGAAGCACAAGTGAGTGCGTAGTTCAATCTGGCCTCTGCTTCTGCTCGCCATCAATACAGGACACTCGTCATCATCACACTCCTTCGGGGAAAAGAAAACAGCTGTGGCACTTCATTCATATTCAGAGGGTCCCTGGTTTTGGGTGTTTTTTTTTTCTCTCTCAGTAATAGAGAGAATAGTGGATCCAACATTTGAAATGGAATGAAAATTATTAACAGAATGAAAATTAACAGTCTAAACTTGGACAGTCTAAACTTGGATCTGCAGACAGTACACAGAGTCAAAAGCTTTTTATGAATTCTAATTGCTGGTGCTTTAGAGTTTCTGTAATCTGCCCACAAAATTCACTGAAGAACTTGAGAATGTTGGCTGCTACAGTTAACTTACACTTGATGATTCAATTATGAATGGGCATTGTAAAACCGATATATTATTTTAATGCAGGGGCCTCCAAACCCAACACTTTGGTTAACCAACGGTGCCATAGATTTGTTAACATCTCAGGTTTGCCAAAACTTGAAGGCAAATGAGCCAAGACAGAGAGCAGCCAATTTAAAGGAGTCTTCCAATTAAAAAATTTTTGGGCGACGGTCTCAGGGGAGCAGACAGAGCTCCCTGAGGTAAGTCTTAAAGTCTTAAAGTCTGAAGATTATCCTCCCTTTTTAAAATAAAATGAAATGGTGCACCCTTTTATTTGCAAGCTCTGGTTGAAGCTAAAAAAAACAAAACAAAAAAAAGCAGCTTCGCATGAAATAAACAGGCTCAGGTTAAATGTGTGAATAATATCTGCATTCCTCTGTACTTTTTTTTTCAATGCCCAACAAGAAACGTGCCATTACATCTTATCTGTCCTTGACTTCATGTCCAGACATTCCTCTGCCACTTACGCCTTCAGACAGTTTATCAGTCTGCCCTCTCACTCACCTGTTTACAAGAAAAAAAAAAACAAAAAACTGACTCAGTGATGTTGGTCACTCATCTCTGAATCTTTAATTACCATTTCAGAATATTATTTTATCAGGACATTGGATCAGACAAAAGTGGGGAAGCTCAGCATCTGGGTATTGCTGTTCTCCATCAAATTGCAAAAAAACATTCTTCAAATTTGTGTCCTTTTGTGCAGCATATTCTTCTATATTAATATAAGGGTAAATAAATTGAATCTTGAGGGAAAACTGTGAATCTCTGTACTCTGTACTGTATCTCTGTGTTTTAGGGAGGGAATCTCTTCTGGAACTTCCAATTCTCTCTTGCCTTGCCGAGATAACTGTAGTAATAACCTGGCACTGAAGCTGATAAGGAGTATCTGAAAAGCTACAGGTGGAAGGGGGTTTGCTCATTCACTATTTTTACTAACACCCCATCGACTCATGCACATCAACTTCAAAGAACAGAGGTAAAACACTGTTGAAAAAGAAGCAAGAAGAGCTCTCTCTAACCATTCTCACCTGTATTGTGCTGGTTGACTGTCAGGGGAGGCAGGTAATTAAATCTCTGCACAGGTTGTGTCCACCAGAAGGAGGAAATCCATGTTTCTGGTCAGAGCAGGTTGAGCATCAGTCAGACTGTCAGCAAGTCATGCATAAACGCTGAGGGGAATTTCACCCTCAAATGGTCATATTAAACAAGTCTGTCACACACAAACCCAAAACTCCCATCGTTCCATTGAATTGTTCCATCGTTCATGTAAATCTTATTGTGACTTTTTGTCCCACACCAGGGAAAAGGAAACCTGCAATTAAACATGAGGGAGAAATCCAAAATATGATTAATTAGACCGAACAGCTGAGCAGAACTGAAGTGGTACTACTGTCATGGGCTTTTTATAATGATGGTTGGCCCTTTAAATTTAGAATTTTCAAGAGGCCCTTGAACACTAGGATATTAAGAACTGTGGTGTCAGATGCTTCTGGGATTTATTGAGATTTGAGTGCCAAACTGAACTTGGAACACTTAATTTGTCGTTAATCATGGTTTTGGATTTGTTTGTAGATTCCATTTACTGACTTTCTGCTACATTAACATGCCTGATTTGCTGTTATGCCATCATAACACCTCTGATCTGCCATTCAGAAATGGTGCTTGTTTTTTTTTTTTTTTTTTTTTTTTTTTACAGGTTACACTTCCTGCTGATGAGTGAATGAATACATGTCAAAATAGCATCCAGGTGCTTTATTAAACCTTGTCAGAGCACACGTTCATATCAATCACTGACACTATCAAAACCCCTGAGAAGTGAAATTAAGAATAACAATGGAATGTCTAGTGATATTAATTTCATTTCTAAATGTTTTTAATAGTGTAGCAGATTGGTGTTAACATGTTCCGGAATTAATAACTTTATTGTGTTTCCCAGATGTATTTCTGAATTTTTATCTTATGTCTTGTGGTGGCTGTTGAGACAATGATGCAATTGTGCTGGACACAGTTAATGAGAAACATTTGATATTGTCAGGCAGGAATCTGAGATTAAAACATGAACTGAGTTGTTAGTTGAGGGTGTTGCAATTTGTTTTGCATTCAAATGGAGCCTCACATCCAACAGGGCTTAGCAGGAGGGTGTGGATGAAGAAGTGGCTTACAATTATGTTTGGAAACTAAATAAATAACACGTAAGATAATCCCACTTTAAAATAAACATCATTGATTAAGTAGTATTTGTTTTATTAAGAATGTGTATACAGATAGTGTTACGTGTACTGTGTAATAGGAGTAGTTGTTGTAAAACCGAACATTTATCATAAGGCATAAACTAGGATATATTGACCACTGATAGCACTAAATTACATTTTGGCACTTCATAATTCATAATGCTTTTTTTTTAAAAAAAAGTAATCATATAGTTAGAAATTAAATATATCATCTTCTGGTCTGTCTTTTGTTTTTTTGCTGTACTTAAAATATAATTTATATCTCAGTAATGGACTAAATAATGACGTTAACCGAGAGCCCATTTATTGCCTTAGCCAACAGTGTCGCATTGTGGTGAAACTTGAAATTACGCTTAACACTGACCTAGGAACCTTTGTATCATCCATGTTTCCGATCGGAATGTTATAGTGTAAGGAAACTTTGAGAAGGGGTAGAAACGTATTTTCTTGGGCAGTTAAAAAATACAAAGTACATCGAAACTGTTTTGAAAAGATAACATTTTCTGACTGAATATTCTTGCTTGAGCGGCGTTCTGTTTTCACTTTATATTTTTTTTAACAACACGGACCACGGCTGTTAATGGCTGTGTGTTAAGAGTTAACTTGTGTTGCCTTCTTTTTTAATAAGTGAGTGGATTAAAGGTGTTGTTTAGTATTATGAATCTAGAGGCCAGAATGAAAGCAACCTCAAACCAGAAACTGACGGAAACGGGCGAACGAGAAAGGTACACTCAGGTTATCCTATTATAAGTCACTCATTTAAGGCAGTGGCTAACCCACTTCTGCTTAGGCAGTTATTGAACAATAACAATACTAAAGCTAAAACACAAGTTCAGCTGTCTTGATTGTGACATTCTTTCTTACTGTGTATATACGTTTCCTGATATTTAGAATAGAATAGAGTATATACTTGTTATTTTGCCGTTAATGTGGCTGATGCATTAATGACTTGCGATAAATGAGTGCTCTAATGGAAACTGCTATTGAGGACTGCATCAGGAGTACTCGCAAATATACCTGCTGTATTGTCACGCTTGATAATTGCATATTTACAGGTTGAAGGAGTTACTGAGGACAAAGCTCACTGAGTGTGGATGGAGGGACCAAGTGAAAGCACACTGCAAAGGTACAAAGTACAGTCCTGTTCTCAGAACAGCTGATTTATTGTCGTTCAATAATTTGATAATAATAATTGGGATTTTGGGCATGGGAATTATGGTCAGTACTTTGGAATACAGTGACAGACCAAATTTGTTTTTATAGTAGACCAGTTGAGCTCATTATTTTGGAATGATTTGTGCTGTTGCTGACTCCTGAATTGAACGTCTCATAATTACTCAAATACTGAGCACAAATGTAGGCCATTAAGACCTTTTGAAAACATTATGCAAGTGGTTTTTGGTAGAACAGATTTTTTCTTTAAAAAATATTTTCAGAGATTATTAAAGAAAGGGGCTTGGAGCATGTCACAGTGGAGGACCTGGTGGCAGAAATCACTCCTAAAGGAAGAGGTATGTTCAGTATTTAGAGCATAAAAGTACTGGATGATCACAGCCCTTCCAGCCATGCTGACCTGTAGAAATCCATGATAAATCACTGTATTAGATAATACTTATTACCTTAGAGCATTCTCTCTTCTTTTAGCATTGGTGCCAGACAGCGTCAAGAAGGAGCTTCTTCACAGAATAAGAGCCTTTCTAGATAAAAATGCCTCCTAATTTTTTCAAGTTCTTTAAAGACACACTAAATATATGGTGATGTAAATGTACCTTTCAAGTTCTTTTGTATTCAGATTTGGTACACAGATAATATTTTTTTAACGCAACTAATCCTCTGCAGTTAAATAAATCTGTGAAAAACACATTCCCGCAACACTCTCAGTGTGTGGAGTTTTAAAGTCTGGCTGCCCAAATACTTGTCTACCATGGATTTATATTAATGTATTATAATGTTATTGACAAAATAAAATTGCCTTTATGTTGTTTTTATGGTATTTGCTTTTTTTTTTAAATAGATAATGTAGGTCATTTATTTTGATCATGTTACTGGATTTTAATTAAATCATTATAATAATTGATAACTACAAGTAAAAACACCAGAAACAATTTAAATAGAATTAAAATAATTGGTTCCTTTTCTGGGAAAAAAAATCCAAATGTTAAGGGAAGTCAGTCATGAAAATCTGCCTTTTTTCCCTTCTTTTTTGTGGAATCCTGTTCAACAAATTCCGAAACAAACGTAACCGTGGTGGAGGGTAATCAATCACAGACGAGGAGCTTTCATAGTGCAAAAACCTCTGCCAAGAACCAACAGTCCCTTTAAATGAAAACATCCAGATCTGCTTCAAAATTTAATGGATTCTTCCTTGGCCGATTTCCCATCTTTCCATCACGTTTTGTTAAATTCCATGCAGAGGTTTGTGTGTAATCCTGACAGACAAATGCACATGAGTAGAGGCATCCTCGCTGCAGGTTATCATTTACTGAGAATCGTATTTATTTTCCTTTTTCAACTGCTCAGCAAGAGTCAAAGTGATAACAGGTCTTCGGCTTGTAGCGCTACACATCCGTCACTCTTCTAATATCACATTTCTTGATTGCAGAAGATTTATTTTGGCATTATCCCTGTGTGATGGTACAAATATTACTATGATTGCAAACAACTGTCCGCCTTTAAACGAAACCAGTTACTCCAAGTTCACGAATTTCCTGACTGCTGAAAGCCTGGTCTCTCCCACTGAGATGGCCTGGATCAAACTGGATGAAGGCTCATGTCGTGTGCTGAAGCCGGGGGACATGGAAGGAGGAGAAGACGGTGAGAAGAGGTGAAAATGAGCCACAGCCTGGCTTGGAATATTTCAGAGGGTGGAGGATACTGATTGGGCTGCTGATCAGACACCGCTCTGCATGAATGTTATTTTCCAATTAACGTTTTTAAAAGGGGGAGAAGAGCTTGAACGTAGCTGGACTCTAAAGTTGATTCATATTCATACGCTTAAAAAGACTGCCTTGTGTAAACATTTTTTCCCTCCTGTTTTGCTCAGCATGTGTCCTAGATTTTGGGATTAGATGTGCATGTTTTAGCCATTCAAACATGCAAGAATATCATTAGTGCTCTTTGCTCTTGGTCTTGTCATTGGCTGTAACGCTGATACTAATGACTTACTAACACGCGCAGCTGGGTTTTGTGAGTTCATTTTGTCCTTTGATTAAATGGATTAAAACTTAAATCTGTGCTGATGTTCTCAGTTGATGGAGGAAATCCTGAACACTTGTGTAGGTGGATGCACCAGGGACCATTTTCCTTCTCTGAAAAATGGTGTGAGATTGTTTCAAGACAGAAAAGATTAGGCCCTGGGGTCTCTATCTTTACAGTTATTCCAATGCCGTGCAACTCCATAAGCTTCCCATCTACTCTACAAAACCAGGACTATTACTGGAATGTCTGGTCCTGAATCCTTCCTTTCATTTTTTTTCCCATCCATATACTGAACCACATCATTGTGTTTTGTTGAAAGGTCTCTATAGTTACGCATGCACGGTGCTTGGCTGCTCATTGGTTACGCTCAGAGTGGCCATGAACCTGCGGCATATTAGCGGGTAGTGAGTGAGCCTGACCAAGCCACCCAACCAAGACAGCTGGTGTGTGTTTTCTTAGCCGAAAGATCTACTGTGACATCAGCCCAGGTGACAACATGCGGATATACGGTGCTGCTGTGAACGCCAACTATAAGCCCCTGCCAACACACACACACACACACACACACACACACTGTATGTAATGGCATACATCAATCCCCATGTTATCAGCAGATCTCCCCGGGCCCCAAGTATATAAAGGAGGTTGTGCACCCGGCAGACCAACACTGGATAGAATTACCAATGATGCAGTCTATTATCGTACAGAGTTTTATTTACTTTCTCACTCCAAGATCTCAGCTTTTCTTAATCATTCAGGATCTGTACTGTGGGCTATACACTAACCAGATTACCCTGCACATCATAAAAAAAGACTAGAAAAGTCAGGAACACAAATAAAAAGAAAATGGTCGGTTGGCTCAGAGTTGAGGAAGGCAGGAGATTTAAATGTTTTAGTGATCGCAGCTGCAGCTAATAGTGTGGAAGCGCTTCCTGTGAGGCTGCCTCTGAATGACCCGCCATAACTCATGCAACAACAAAAGGCCTTGTTGACCCCCCCCCCCCTTTTTTTTATTCCACGACAACATCAAGCTCCTAATAACATAAAAGCATGTGTGTCTCGGTGTGCACAGATATGTTCATCACCTACCTGGAATCAGAGCCTGTCAGCATGACAGCAGCTGTGTCAATAGGCCAGAGAGCCAAAACGTGTGGTCCCACGAGTCCCATCAGTGCTGCGCACTCCTCTGAAATAGGCAACATCCAAAGACCATAAACACCTTGCTTATTGTACAAACACTTGAAGAAAGGGCCGTGCCGGGTGGAAACACATGGCAGGGACTTGTTCATGTTTCAAGGAATTGCTGGGAAATGATGATGTTACAGCTTTATTTGGGGTAAGAGTGCACCTGCTTCAGTGGCTAAAGCTTTTACAAAGTCTCTGTGAAGTGGTGAGTATCTGAAACCCTGGTCATTCAACATGAATACATAAATTTCCCTCTACAACGGCACCTGACATTTCTGATTTATGGGAAGCAGCTATGGGCTTTTGTGTCTCGTATAAATTTTTGTTATCTTAATGGAAGGGGCAAAAATGTTGCATAAACGAACAAAGGGTCAAGGAGGGTGTTTCAAAGCAGAAGAAAAGGGGCCATGTGCACCTACAAATTCCCAAGACCTGGTTTGGAGTTGGCCCTCTTTACTGTCAACATGTGTGAGTGCCATGCTCGATAAATTTCTCTTTGAATTCCCTCAGTAGAATTTATGAGACGTGCAACATGGGGTTGCAACTCTTTTGAAGCCTACACACACACAACCACTTACCCTCTCATTCTCAACTGAAGAATAAAAACAGCAGAGGTGGGAAGAAGTTGGCATATAGCATCTTGCAGCGTCAAACAGCTTTAAATGAATTTACACGCGCTTGTGTCTCCTGTGAACTGTTTCCTGCGCTAATGAGGCTCAGGAGCAGGTTTAATTCTGCTATTCCTGGCATCCAAGCATGCCGCTCACACTCATTTCTGATCGACGTTCCCTCTCAGTAGCCCCGTGCAAACATTAAATAAAAGGAAATACATCATGCTTTTTTTCTGTTTTAGAGCCAAGAATTTGGCTTGAGCAATGGTCAGTGAATGTGTTTTACACAGAATTACAAGATTCAGCTATTGTTAGTGTCCACAGAAAAAGTAAATGTTCTGCTTATATGTATTTTCCTGAATAATTTTTAAGCTTCCAATCAAAGTTTTATTATAATTATAAATTATTAGAATTTCCTTTCCTACAAATAACCAGCAATACCCTCACAAACAAGCCAAATGTATTCTGCTATAAAACGTCTCAGTGAATACTGCAAACACCAAGTAGATTTTGCTTGAATTAATGCAATAAAATCTGTTGAATTCCAGTCCACTAGATGGCGTTAAGTGTTAACTATCTTGTGGGGAGAGAGGACAACACTAAAAATCCCTCTAATATCCATCTGTGATTTGCAGTAAATGTTGTGTTAACATTGTACACAAATGTGAAAACGACAATCAATAATTGCATGTTTGATCAGTAACATCAGTATTCAATGCTTTACTATGTACTGATTAGTCTAAAGTATAGTGTGGTTGCATCTTTTTAAAGAAATATATTGACATTAATAATACTAACTGTCCAAATGCAGAATAAATAGCACAGTTATTAAAATGCAAGTGCTGTGAGTTGCTTCACCCACTCACTCACTCACTCACTCTCTCTTATACACACACACACGCCCCCTGAGGAAGCTTGTTTGCATCAATGCTGCATGTCTGTTTAAGTGCTTCTAACTGATTTGTTATGGCGCAACACTATGGTAGCCATCACTCATAACCTCAGGATCGTTAACAGAGGCTTTATACATCACACGTGCACGCTCCACTCATTCACGCGGGTGGCACTGATACCCAAATTTGCTCCTGGCTCAATTGATTAAAAACGATGTGTTCTTTGACCAGAGGAGGTGGTTGAGTTTCAGTGCCGTACCTACAGCACAGCCGGTCTGCGGGTGGAGAGCCGGGGGGTCTCCATGCAATGACACACAGCAAAGGAGTGAAATACAATCCAGACATTGTTTATGTTGTTTCTGATGTAAAGGCTACTTACTGTCGTGTCCAATGCCTAACCCTTAATTTGCTGCCCCGGCCTTTGAAGTGTGTGCATATTTCTGCTTCCTGACACTACCTTCCCTCTCTCGCTCCCTCTCTCTCTCTCTCTCTCCTCGAACCCCAGCAGTTGATATTGCAACTGGATAGGTTATGTTTCCATGTAGGGGGCTCTTTTTAGGCCTGCTATGATGATAGAAAACACAAGTGGGGAAAGGGGGTGGGGGGAGGAGCACCGGGCGCACACATCCACAGAGAGGCCCCGACTCTGGCCCAGACAACGCTGCAGGGGATTAGAGCACACCCTGGCAGCAGAATGGTTTCACTTAAGAATTTCAGTAATCACTTTTAGGAGTGTAATATATAGCTGACCTTCGGCAGCGCCACACGACCCCCCGCTCCCCCAGCCATTTGATCAAAGGAAGCGGCAGTGGCTGTGCAAACAGGCGCTATCAGTGGACTCCAATGGATTTACTGCCTGCTTCTTCTCTCTTGTCTCCCTTGAGTCGTCATTGATATGCACAGAAACGCAGTTTTATCTTACAGAACCCGCTTTTCTCCCAGTACTAATTTACGGGCCGGATCATGACTGGAGGGAACCTAAAAGAGGGTGAGGTGGAGGCTCAGGAGGCCTCAGGGAAGGGGAGAGAGTGGAGGTGGGAACAGCCTGGGGGCCCTCTCATCCACTGCCTGCTGGCTGGGCTGGGCAGGGCGGCTCTCGTCATGGGAAAAGCCCAGTGGGTGCTCTCCTCTCAGCTGGAGCAGTCAGACTCTGTGGCCTGTGTGCTGCAACAATAACACCAACCAGAAAAATTGGCCCAGTAGGGTTTATATGTGTGCGCTGGGATTCACAGGAGGCTGAGAGCATGTGGGTATCATAGCAACAGCTGAGGTGTCCAAATCTCTTTAACTCGTCAGTGCAGTTTTAATTAATAAACTTTTAATTACTTGTGCACATTGGGCTAATTTAAGGGACAATTTAATGGCCAGAAAGAACATGTGACTTTCATCAGTTTTAAATAAGCATTCTCAATAAACCATCTGCAGGACTATTCCAGTCTATTCTTTAAAAAAAGAGTCCATATGTTTATGCTTCAGGGGGTTAAACTCCTGCCAATTTTGCTGCTTATTGGTGTTAATATGTCAGTGGAGGAAGTTCTGCTCATGACCAGTTGAGGGAGTCACACAACAGCTGAGAATCTATATAAGTTTGTCATACCTTTACCACCATAAAGTTGGAAATATATCCCAAACTACAATGCCTGTATTTTATGTTTCTGCAATGATCAATACTTGCAAGGTCATTGTTTTCCTCCTCGGTTGTATAGATATGGTTTTAATTTTCATG
Organism: Pao palembangensis; assembly: GCA_015343265.1. Classification (NCBI taxonomy): domain Eukaryota; kingdom Metazoa; phylum Chordata; class Actinopteri; order Tetraodontiformes; family Tetraodontidae; genus Pao; species Pao palembangensis. The sequence goes on from CM027088.1 coordinate 9,977,702, forward strand.
TGTGTGATAAACATTCCAACCATGAGACACTGGATGCAAAAAGGTAAAAGACTTAAAAATAAATAAATAAATAAATAAATAAATAAAAAGACCATAATAGACTTAGGAGAAAAAGTGAAATTCATCTTGGTTCAGGCTTATGAGAGAAGCTCATACATCTTTTCCAAAAAAATAAAAATAAATCAATCTGGGAAGACCAAAAATTAAAGCCATGAAACAAACCTTAATGCTAAAGGGGGGAAAGCGGCGGGTGGGGGGTGGTGGGGGGTGGGGGTGCAGGATGTCATCCAAGCTTATGATTTAGGAGAAGACAGGTTGAATTCCTTCAGGTGAAAATTCAAACCTCGGCTGAATCCGGTTATGCAACTGCTTCTGTATTTAAAGAGTGATGAGGTGGACGTGAAGCTGCAGGCCATTCAGGCTGAAATATTCCAGCATTCCCCTCATCAGCCGATAAGGTCGTTAGGGAATTTTTGGGAATCAAACAGACTTTAAAGTACCTGTTGTAAATTCTCGGTACCCTTTAAATGTATTCGGCGTAACAGCGCTGAGGCTGAGAGCTGAATGCTTGTCCTGTTACACAGCTGCTGTGTTAATTTGTGCAGAACCAGTAACAATTCTTGAACCAGCACGGCTCAGACTGTGATTACACAATAGATTTTTGAGTTCAGAACTGGCCATATTAACTTCTGATCTACTTTTGGAAAGCATGGAGATCCCTTGTGGTTACTGCTCATTATGCAGAGTGTAGAGCACTCAGTATACTTTATGGTTGTTTTCATCCATCATCCACTCTTTATATTTCAAGCATATGCTGTTTTAGCCATCTAATCCCACAATATGCACATGTGAGCGAGTCGGGACATCCATGTGTATGGTGATGGTGGTATGAATCAGCTGAGGCTCATGTGGCTGGCCTTGCCTTGCTCTCTGTGACCCAGTGGGGCTCAGTCACCAGCTGGTTAGCACCCACTGCACATTCCTGCTTTATTCCCAACCTCGACTCCCTCAGCTGCACCGATCAGGACAAAATTCAAAACACCTGCAACATCATCAGATTCTTACACATTTTTATGGCCACCAGACTTTTTTTTTTTTTTTTATTGTGGAAGAAAGAATGTGAACATGGTGAAAAAAATGAACAAGGGTGAAGAGTAAAACAATCACTCCCATACAGACGATACATCAAAAATCTACACAAATAACAAGGGAAGCGAATTGAAAATTTGGGCTTGAGCCCATTTACCAACAAAATTTTAAAAACTCCCAATTTTTTCCTTTTGTTTATGGATATTTAATTTGGGTTGAATGAACAAGGCTCCACCTAATGGTAAATGTTTTATTTTTCTTTTCTTATGTTGCTGCCTGTTCAACCCATTCCACACAGCCTGGAAATTCCTGCATCTGGAATTCTATCCCATTAAAAAAACATTAAAATTTAACAAAATATACTCTTAATGTACATCTGTCTCAATTAGATAAGTCAAAGTATAGTTTTTGATTGTTGTGACTCGTGTCCCTCGTCTCTGTAGACACAAATTCACACACCAGTATATGCACAGCATTTCCACATCACCTACAGACCATCAGACAACACACACACAGACATACACACCCTTCCCTCAAGACTGCCGTCACAGCTTTTCAAGCACAGCTGTCAAAACTCTGAGACTTCCAATACAACAATTGTTAGAGAGCCAGTAAAAAAAAAAACAAAACATGAAGCGGTTGCTGATCCGACACTTGTGGAAGACTCATATGTTCCAAACCGGCCCTTTGCAGGTTAGATCTGAACTCCTCGTGTCACGTCTTTTTTCCACTGTTTTCCCTCGCTCACATTATTCTCTGTTTAATTCCCTTTCTTTCCACCTCTCATTTCCAACCTCTTCCTCTTTTTTTTGCTCTAGGCACAATCCACTCTTGTCTCACATCAGCTCTCATAACAGCTCTGCAAAGACCTCCCTCAACCTCACGCCTCACATGTGAGTCCACACGGCCAAGAACAGGAATAACACTGAAATCCTCCAAATCAGGTCATGTCAAATTAACGGAGGTATTTCGGGAGCCCACCCAAGTCTCTGAAGGGGTCAGCTGGAAGCTTGCTCAAGGCCAAATCTGCATGTCAAAATATACTCTGTGATTCAGACTGTAGACTAAAGAGGGACCGAACCTCACTGTCAACACGGCTGATCCGGCCTGGAGGTGCAGCAAGGAAGCAAGCTTCAGCTCAACTGGCTGCAATCATTTTTACCATCACATTTTTCCTACCTGATCAGCTAAAGCCGTAGATGGACTACAGGCTCGACCTGCACAGTTAGGTGGCAATCAGTGCACCATTTTTGCTACTCTATTTGTGAGATGTTGCCGGTGGGGTTCTATTTTAAGACATTACTTTTATCTCAGCTCCATCTCTGATAACGGAGAGCTGTGTTGAGCACTGATAAGGTTTGGACCTTGCTTGGACTTACAATCATTTGGCAACTCAACAAGCATTCCAGGGAAGTTCACGGTGATTTATTGCTAGGATGCGGCTGCGTAGCGAGAGTATGTTGGCTCCAGACTGAAGTAGCTGGTGGCACGGCAGGTCAATCAGCAAGATAGTTGAGCTGCGCCGCAGTCTGGGATTCATTCAGGAAGGCTCCCAGGGGGGCTATAAGCTGGAAGGGGGCGGTAAATCCCCACCTTCTGCAAGTTGTGAAACATCTTGTGAGGAAATTTGAGCTAATCTGACTTCACACAGTCAGTCCTTGGAGAGTCTCTTGTGTGAGGTGTGATGAGGTATGAGGTTTGGAGATATGGAGAGCAGAATGGATGTTTGCAGCTGCTATCTGTGAGGAACAGACTGAAACACAACTCATTTTGTTGCCTCATTTTTAAAACTTAAAAGAATGAACTCCTTTAAATAGACATTTCTATGGAAAAGTATCCAGATCAAAATGAGGAAGAATGTGAGTCATTTCCCCTGTTCTTGTTGGAATGATCTTTTTTTTTGAAAATAGCTTCTGCAAAGTTTTGACACAACCAGTCATCACTATATGTTCTATAGGTCAGCACCTGAAAATATCAGAAAAATCTTTTTAAAAAATAGAGTCATAAAAAGTAGATGACCCTTTTCACTTTAATCTGAGTTTATGCAGTTAATGTTTTGCATCTCTGAAAAAAAATAGGTACTTTTATGCATGTATAAGTAACAAAATAATAAAAACTAAAGAATAGAAATGGTAAAAGATACAGATCAATACAGTATTGACAAAAGCCTCATATTGTTAATTGATAATTGACAGTTTGGCCACTTGGTGGCTACACAACAGCTCAAACTACAGCACTGACCAGATATAGTTAACTGAATGCATGCAGCAGATATATGGAGGTTTTCTGCGCATAGCATCAGAAACCTCCACCATTAAGTAATATTTTAGCTCCATGTTGCCTTCTATCAACTCCTGAGGGAAATGTCTGCCTCTGCAGTGTGGCTTTGCTTTACAATATCATAGTTTTTTTTTTTATTTTATGAGCTAAAAACGTGGTTAATGAGCACAGTGGAGGTGGAGATTCCAAAACTGAAAATTTGCAAGCAATAAAACTAAATTAGTGAGCTGAAATATGCTACAGTAAAATCACAACACTGAGGAGAACAGCAGCGTAGACTAGGAGTGACGTAACCCATCTTCACACTGTTCATGCAGCGTTCAGTCGTGGGTTTGGCCTCCACAGTAAATTCCAAACAAGCACAGATCCTAAACTCATCTGCACGCTCCCTCTGAGCTGATGTACTGTATACACGGTCCCTCAGCGACCCATATGAGATGCCAAGCACCTCTCAAGTGTAAGGAAACAGTGTGGTTTCACAATTCCAAGATTAGGACAGAAATCTGCAGTTCCCCACACCAATTTAAGTGGCTGCGGTGCACACACAAACCCACTGAGACCATAGAAACATACACAATGGTTTAGTGTTGGGCTCCGGCCAAGATAAATGACTGCTTCAGGTGAAAACAAACTGTGGCCCCAGCAGATTCTGTTCCTTTTTTCCCCGTTTTTGCAAGTTTTTACAGCAATTTTTCCTTTGTGTGCAAACTTGATCTTAGCCATGTGCTTCTCTCTGACTCCTCCCCTTCCTCTTAAGAAATGTGAATTGTTCTGAATGAGAAATTAATGAACACAATGAACACAAATGCCTCACGTGTGTGTGTGTGTGTGTGTGTCTGTGTCTGTGTGTGTGTGTGGTGAGGCTGAAGGTGAGGCAAGCTTTTAAATTCACATTCATAACATGGTTGTTAGTATGAGAGGAGGAAAATTATGTTTTCATACGTCGCAGAGCCAATTTTACATGTGTGTGCACATTTTGCACACCCTTCAGCTTATTCCTCCGCTATGTGGCTGACCACAATAAAAGTGTTTGCTGCACCCAGAGCTGCAGTAAATCCCACATCAGGATTTTTACTCCGACTGTGTCACCAGGTCATTTACCTGTGCACAGTTTCATAATCACATGTTTGCATTTACGACCCAGCTCTACCCTGTGCACCATAATTCTGCGGTATTTACCGAGACAGAACAAAAATCATTGTTTTTGCTACCTTAATTGTTTCATCTCAAGAAATATTCAGTTTTGATGGGAGAAAAATTAGAATCAAACCCAGCAACATTCTTTCTCTCTTTAGCAATTACCTGAAATGTTTTCTTCAGCACCTGAGGGCCACCTGAGGGAAAAAGGGGAGAACCCCACAGAGGCCCCTCCCTGAATGGCTTCAATTAAAAGAACAATTGCTTTAGTCACACAATTATGAGCTCAGGGTGACTAAATGCGAAAGGCCCTGAAGGAGCATAGCTAAAGATCTCTGGCATCTCATTCAATATGGCCTGCCCACCCCCCGCTGCTCATTACTGGGACCAACAACTGGGAGCAACATTACTGAAATGAGCAACAACAGCACAGACTGTAAGAGCAGAGAGGGATTCAGCTTTAAGTAATGACCAGAGGGTAGCCTAAAGGTTATTCACCAACGGTGCGCAGAAAAGACTGTTGCGGGATGAGATAAAAAAAAAAGAAAACAAATAACAGGTAACTAATCAGAAATATTGTCATTTATCTTCATTCAAAACTGTTAGGAAGTAACAAAATGAGGACTACTCAGTTATACTGATACTCTATCATAGCTCATTTTGCTGTTTTAATCACACTTGCTAATACTTGATGGATTATTATCATTATTTATGTTTCCTTTGAGATAATTAAACAATGCATCACACTCCATAAACTCAGATGTTGTATGCACAAGGGAAGACAGAAAAAGCCCAAAAAACCCAGTTAGACAGTATGTTTGTGTGGAATGTGGCAAAAATGTCAGTAAACAACTGAGAGCAGAGAACATTTTGACTCTCTGGGGAATATATCCAACATCTGCCATACTGTAAAGTTTATATGTAAACTGTATACAGAAGAATAAACTGTTGTCCTTTCTATGTGTTTTTATTCCATTTTCTCAGTCCAAATAATTTGTCAGCGCTAGCATATATGTTCACTATGCCATAACCGCTATTGGTAAGTGTAATTAATGGAAGGATTTGGCGTTTTCCACACCCAGAGAAATGGTTCTGTGCTCAACCCCCTTGACCCTGGCTCTGATGCCTTTCAATGTAAGTCAAATTTTCCCTGGACTGTATAAATGATTATTTTTAATTTTTCTTCAGGGACGCATCTTAAAATGAGTGATTTCATGTGAAGCACCCCAGTAAAGGAATGTCTGCAGTCAAGGTTCTTCAGAGTTGTACTGAGTTAATGGAAAACAAAGAGATGAATGGTAACTTTATGAGATGCTGGAATGTATACAGTTATAGTGGACAGATTAGCTGTTGAATTAATCATTGGATGTACTCATGTTTGTAAAATGCCTTTCATGTGCCAGAGGCAACACGCTCTTGACATTCCTTGCCTGCTCAGCCCCGTGAACATCCCGTAGATTTCACACATACTGTATGCTCTCAGAGGTTGACAGCTTCTGAATGGCTTGATGAAATGGGCAGCCATCTTGGGTACACCATTAAGATTTGTTAGCAAGAAGGCAGGCTTTGCTTTGGAAACACGATTTCTCCTTGGAGAGGAATGAACGTGCAAATGTGCCACAGGTGGGATTCATTAAACTGAGACCTGGCACACGGGTACTCACTGCGGACAATTACCATATTCCAACAGCCAGGGAGCAGAGCCATGCTAACTTGCAACCACACTGCAGATGAGCACACACATACACGAAACATGGGAATGATTTAAAGAAAACACATACTATATACAAACATATTTCACATGTGCATCCACTGATACAATTTATAGGCAGGTTTAACTGCTCTCCGATGAGCTTTTCAAAACAAAATTACCTAAAAGTGGAGCTATGCTTTGATATTTCACAACATATGAAGAAAGAAGGAGGTACACATTCACAAGTACACAAGAACAGAATGTAGATAAATAACAGTTTATTCACAAATCTTAGAGAATCAATCCGTTTTTACTGAACGTGATGATATTCGTCCTATTCTTATCATAAATGTTGGTCTAATTCCACATGTATCACATGTTTTGATTCAGTTAACACAAAACATTTCTGACCTGCAGGGAATTGTCTCTTGTATATGATACATATGTATTGATCTGTGTGCAAACGTTTACAGCAAATCGCTTTTATCAATGAAGACATCGCATGTAATTTTTTGCATTGTTGGAAGCAGCAAAGCCCTGACTAATCCTGTATCAACTGGCTTACATTTACTGTTCTTTATATTTGTGTCTCTTGTAAATTGCTGGACTGGCAGATGTTTTCTAATCTTGGCAGATATGAAAGTGCACGCGCGCACGTCAAATGCAGACCTGAGGAGGCACATTGGGATGCTGCATTACAGCAAGAAGTTTTCAAACAGAGCATTTGAAAAATACTACAACAAATAAAAGTCAAAATAGAGGGAAGAAACCTTAACTTACCTGAAATGGACTTCTCATGTACTACTATTGTACTGCTGACCTTCAGTCATTAAATTACTTTTGAAAACCGCAATGTTATATAACCGATTTAATTGCTAAAAAAATTGTCCTTTGATCAATATGGTATGTGTATATTCAGATATATTTCAATTCTTTCCGTAACATTTGTTTTAAAGTGTTGATTCTGTAATTTACTTCTAAAGAATAGGAAAAAAATCAAAATAGTGTGACTGTATACAGAACTGGATTTATCACCATTTCCAACACACACATATTTCCTATTTTTCTTGTACGTCAGTTGCAACTAACCTCCCTTCACACCTGGTGATCAGGGTAGGGTGCCTTCAAGTGACCCATTTCCCAGAGTCGACCAGATAATTATTTCCAGTTGCAATTAGAATAATAGATTTTCTCTCTCTCTCTCTCTCTCTCTCTCTCTCTCTCTCTCTCTCTCTCAGAGCAAAGGGAATCAGGAAATGTCGCTCCACCTCATTTTTTTGCTTGTCTGACACGCTTGTATAAATACCCTCCACCTGGTCAGGGGAGTGTCTTCAGGGGAGCTATCAAAGCATTCATAAAAATCAAGATGTATGTGACATTCAGTGGATTTCCCCCCACACTGCACGCGGCAGGCCAACTCAGGAGGGCCAGAGCTGGGGTAAAGTTTCCTCTATTTTCCTCCCTGACTAGCAGCTTAAGCCTGATTGACTCTGATGGGCTTTTTAACGCCCCACATGTGTTGTTCCACCGCTCAGCCCTCACTTCTTTCTTCTGTCTTCTCTCTGTAGTCTTTCTCGGGCCTCTGTTGCCGCTCCTAGATCTCCGCCTTTAATATGAGTGTGTAAATCCAAAACACAACTGAAAGCTTTGCTCCAAAACATATTTCCCCACTTCCTTCATTTCTTCTTTTGGGCCGGGAGCTGCATATGCAAAACCACTTGATTATTAGGAGTACAACTAAAGAAACAGACATATCTGCATTGCTCGCGTGTAAAACAATTATAAAGCTGAGGCTGATCACACATGCACACACAGACACACACACTCACACACACACTCATATCTGGTGATCAGAAACTCTGGGAAGTGGGCCATAATGGAGGGTTGCCTGACTCCTGTGTGTTCAACCTTGTGAAGAATGATTGTTCTGTCGGAAAACAGTTGGAGCTCTGAGCGCGAGAATACTAAATGAAAAGGAAACTGATGTGTGGCAGGAACAGGGCAGTGCAGGCACTCAGATCTGTTTGTCGGATTAGCTCATTCAATTGACTAAAAAGTTGGGGAAAGTTATTCATGAGCCGTTCCTGTGCATTGCTTTGCGTCATTCTAGCTAACGCTAGACAAACAAAAAAGTGTCCCACCTTTTTCTGGTTTTCCCCGGTGTTGTAGGGAAGGTCACAGACCTGTGGGGGGCAGTGTTTGTTTACCCAACGGGGTCTAAGTCCAGCTGGAACTGGGCATAGGCAGTGCTGCAGGTGAGAGTAAGGGCTGGCGCAGCCTTCCTGCAGAGATGGCTACATACTTTCCATTCTTTAATGAAGCCCTATAATGACTCCTCTCCAAGACACACACACACACACACACACACACACACACACACACACACTACACTTTCCACTGGTGTACATCCCTGGTGTACATGTAACATTTTGAAACGACGTGGACCCTAGAAGAACACTAATGTAGGTGCTTTGGCCTACAATAAACAGAGTTATTCACATGAAAGCTCAACTGAGGCCATTAGAACTCATCAGAGAGGCAGCTCTACATCCTAGTGGCAGCTCTCCTTTAAACACACAGAACAACGTGCATGCCGAATCTCTCGTAACCCATCTTTTCTGAAGTTACAATCCATAAAATGGTGTTTTTTGGGTTTTTTTCTCTAGCACGAATGAGCATTTCCCAATCGCTGAGATCTCCTGAAATCATACCACAAATCTTCAATTCAGTCCTTTGGGGCCTCTTTGCGTTTTGAAGCATGCGCTTTCTGTATGCTACAGCTCGCCTCTTATCCCATAATAACAATCAATATTGTGCTGAGAAGCAACTATAGCAGCTGTTCAAATATGCTCACTTTTCCATTGTGAAACCCAGAGCTAAGGCCTGTAACTTACAATCACCTGGAGAGTTTAGCTGGCCAGTACATCAGTCTCTCATAAAAAATTATTAATCCTGCAGAAACGATGGCCCACCATCTGACTAAAAGAAGCTGTTGACCTCCAACAACTTGTGCGGCGACTGCACCAAGCCCGACAACTGTCAGCAACAGTGTAACGTGGCCATCCCAGCGGCAGCAGCTCGTAACATGAAACAGAGAAAAACACCCTCATAATCTTTGAGGAAGGTCCAATCAGAGGAAGTGGGGAGGAACGTACAGTAAATGAGAGGCTGTGTGGATGAGGAACACATTTCTCTTTTGGCTAATGCTGCAACAACAGGCCACTCAAGAGGAAATTAAACAAATGAAAGCATTTTGAAACTCAGATACAACAGAGATTAATTAGATTTGATCTGTTCTCGAGGGCTCAGCATGTTGTCTGGTAATGGTATGGTTTTGATCAGGGGGGAAATGTGGTGTCCAAGTCTGTTGTTTCTCAGCTGTTTTTGGCTTTCCCATTCCAAATCCATCTTGTCAACACATTTACCAACTTCCCCTTTCATTGACTCAGGAATTTAAATGCACTGTAATTATCACACTGACAGTGTGGAAGCAAAATGCTGTTGTTGTTCTTTTCTTCTGGGTTTTCATAGCTCCAATGTGACCACAAAAACATGCACCTGAGAAATGTTCTGTTTCAGCAATGTTTAAATGGATAACAAAACATTTGCATAATTCTACTTCTACTTCTACTACTACTAATACTACTACTACTACTACTACTACTACTAATAATAATAATAATAATAATAATAATAATAATAATAATAAGCTCTGGGCAAATTCACGCCCATTCATCTTCAGTCAAGGTCATGTAACATGCTCTAAAAGGGTTATAAATGTCAGCAGCTGGTAATCTTTCCTGACAGGTCACTATTCACCAGTCTCCATTTCTCAACACAAACACACACACACACACACACACATACACAAAAAAACAACTAAATATTCCTAAAAGATGTTCATGTGCACAAATGGGAAGTTCCACATTTTATTATGACTCTGGACTATGCTGTTGTCCAGCTATGCTGTGGACTGCTGACCTGTCCAGGGTGTATTCCTGCCTCTCGCCCAATGAGGGCTTCTTCCCTGGTGACCCTGATCGGGAATGAGCACCAGATAACAGATGTTGTGTTATCTCCATTTCTATATCAGCCTATAATTCCAAGGATCTTGAACGATTAAAGAAACCTCCAGTAGGTATCTCTGAGTGAGTGACACAATTTTCTATGGGATTTAGATAAACCATCGAGTCATTTTTGGTTAAATCCCACAGTCACTCTGTGACCCCTCCACTGGCCAGACCCATCAAAGATTAAAGGTGAACACGGGGGCAAATCAGTTATCGAGTCAGAAACACTCATCGTCAACTTCCCACTGTGCTATTACTACACAAGTGCACATACACACAAACACACGGGTGACCCTCATCCTTCCTCCACTGGAGGTCGTGACCCCATTTACCAGTACTGAGAAAGGAATGAGGGTGAAAATGTGGGGTGAAAACATTTTTTAAAAATTGCTGATTTCTGTTGTAGGTGTATAAAAATTAAATCTTATGACTGGTGGGTTGACAAATATAACACATCATAGTTCTTCCTATTGTAAAAACATTCAGCCAAGTTTTTATTTGATACTACAAAGTGATTCCATTCAGACCTCAGTCAGTGGGGAAGAAAAATTGAAAAACAGAAATCATCTTTTGATTTTTTTTTTTCTTTTTATTATTGTTTTGAGGCCAAGGAGGGGCTTGTTCTGCTCCTGCAGTCAGCAAACAGAAGGCGATAATGATATCGACAATATAATCTGACAATATACTGTATCTCATTATTGAATCCATAGTATTCATTTGAATAGTAGCGTCCATGCAACTATTTCTTTTAATGACACATTCCAGACTTTTAGTCTAGCTGAGAATGGTTGTGGTCACTTCCCAAACAGACTCTTTTTTTTTTTGGAATACAGTGTGTTTTGAGTGGCTTGGGTCATTTGTAGTTGGGTCAAAATCTTTCAACACTCCAGACAATGTGAAGGCTAGAGAAATGAGGCCCACTAAACCCACTGGAGGCTAAACATGAGTGGTTAATAATATAATAAAGGACTGGCAAGTGATGATATGTGTGAGTCTAAATTTGTCAGGTTGGCAAGGAGAGCAGAAAATATAAAATAAAGTTTATTTATTGTATTTCTATCTGACTGGATATACTGGTAACTGTAAAACATAATACACCCTTACAAATGTGTTTGTACAAAAGTATTTTTATACTAACTGTATGTTGTTCTTACTAAGAAAAAAGTCTAAAATACCAGTTACCACCTTTCCCATTATTACTTTCCATGTCTTAGTTTATTACATTTGGCATACTAGGAATCCCGACTTAAAATTAGGTTTTCTGATAGAGAGCAAGTGATGGTTTAGCATGGTTGATGTGTCTCACTACTGATGGACACAAACGTTGTAATTATGGCCTGACTCCTGAATTTAAGTGTCTTTGTTCTTTTTTTATAGAAAGCAATTATTCGACTAAAGTAAACATTAGCATTACACAGAATCCAGCAGGTAGATAGAACTGAAAATAAGTGGTATGATATTCAGGAAAAAAAAAAGTGAGAACGGAGGCTTTATTTCCATTTTTGTAAGAATAATTGTAAACCACTTGATGTGAGTATAGCAATTACTAAAATGTTTGACAGATTAAACTTTATCTTCTTCTCTCCTGAAGTCATGAAAGGCTTAGTGGATCTTAGCACTAAATGATTCCTGAACTGGAAGAAAAAAAAAAAAAAACTGGCTGTTGTAAAGACCTAATGAAGCATTAGCTTGCACTGCTGCTACCCCCATTGCGCTCCTGTCGCATCCCCAAGATGGAGACGCATTGAGTGAGAAAGAAAACAGGAGTTGTGCTGATAATCTGTCATCTAATCCGTTATCTTTCCTGCAACCTGTTGCTGCTCAGCGCCTCAATCTGGCCCCCGCAGCTTCCTCTGGCCAGAGGTTTCACGCGCGCTCTGCTGACAGCTATCTCCCAGAGCAGTTGTTGGTAAACACGCCTCAACTGCTTACCCCAGCAACATGTTTCCTCCAGGCTCTAATCCAGGCTGCAGAGGAGACCTCCCTCTTACCCTTTTGACCCTTCCCTCTGTCCAAACCCCCTCCGCTCCTCCACTGCTGTGGTTGTGGTGGCAGTCGATGAGCCGGTGAGATAAGCCTGGGTGGAATTCCCGTCTGGGTGTTCTTGGGACTGACCTGGGTGGCAGAGGACCGTCAATGAAAATCACTCAGCACTCTGCTCAATAAGGGACCATGGCCGTATTTCACATTACTCTTATTTCTGTCTCGCTTTCATTTGTTTTCCTATTTTTTTTTTTTTTCAGAAGAAAAAAAATGATAAACGATAAAGAAACTTGGTTATGAACCTGTATGAACTTTCAACAACCCCTAACAAAGGGTAATACAGACTTAAAAAGTCTCGCTGTGCATGAATCAAGGAATGAGCTTAGTGATATAAAGAAGTTGAAAATGGCACCAAGAATGTGATCTAATGCAAATCCGATTTCTTAAAACTAAATGGAAAAAGCTCATATTCAAATCAGATTTCCTGGTTTGCCAGACAAAGTGCTTTTTTGGTCTAGATTTTATGAGTGCAGACATTAATACTTGTCAGTGTTTTGCAAGGGTTGTTGACTTCATCAAGTAAACAAAACTCTCAGCGGAGATGTACAGAGTCAGCCATATTTAACCATTTGTCTGGCAGTTCCTTAGAGACCATGGGTCCACGGTGGTGGTGGGGGAGTTGGGGGGGGGCAGTTGTCTGGGAAAGAATGCTAGGGGTCTGGAGTGGCCTGGGCTAGGCAGTGGTCTGGCCATTGTGCCCCATGAGAAGGTAATTAGGAAGTGAAACCTTGACCAGTTGACAGCAGGCTTTGTTCGGGAGCGGGTGGGCCAAGAGAAATGCTTTTGAAAGCTCTTTTGCTGGGGCAAACTCAACCCCTTGCTCCAGGAGCACACTGGGGGAGATCATATAAGTTTCTGGAAAAAATGCATGGGGGGAGTTAATGATATTTATTGAAAGAGAAGAAATCTACAGGCAATGTGTTTCTTGACAAGGCTACCAAAGTAAAAATACGGTGTAATGTGATGAGCAGACAGTTTCAGTAAATAGTATCCTCACATGATGTTTGTATTAAATTCAGCAAATTCTTGTAATTATGCTACTAATATCTCCATCCTGGCCATAAATCAGCAGCCCTGCCAGTTAGAGGTCTGGTACAGCCAGAGCGTCATGGCTGCAGCTGGAACTGGCCAGCCAGCCAGCAACCAACTCTGCCGAACGACGCCACCACTCACACACCAGCGAGCAGGCGTGCCAGCATGGCTGCAATGTGAGCATTTAACATCAGAAAGCACAGTTCAGCAGAAACTAACAGAAACTTGCCCGCCCTTCCAGCAGATGGTCCAAGCAAGCTCCTTTAAAAATAATAATCCCTGAGCCTTAAAAATGCCCATTAAATCAAATTGAATATCCTTTTTGCATGATTTATTTCATCGCCTGTCTGGGAGCCAACATAAATTTGAATGCGATGATCCTGGTTGCTTGTGCTTAAGGGGGAAACTCTGTTCATATAAACAACTAAAATAAAATCATATAAACAACTGTTGAATTAAATACTAAATGAACTTGAAACTGAGTCTATCTTAATTTGGCTTTAAATACAGCCCTAAAATAACTACATTCCACATGTCAAATATGGTATCTACTGGTAACATTTAAGCAAATAAACCTTGAGCTCTACTCCTGCACAAATCAAAGCATATACATTTTTAATGTGTAGACTCTTCAGGAAAAAGCAGATTTTTAGATCTTCAAAATTTACAAATCATAAAACAAAAGCCAAAAAAACCAGACTCAAAATAAGTTAAAAGATATGTGATAATAGCAAGAAAACATCCTTGTGTATCTCATTATGGGATGTCAGTCAGCAACAACCCTTGTTTAGATAGCAGTTTCATTTCAGCAGTTTCAAGTGGTCTGAAGAATGTGTTTAGTTTCCTCACAGAATAGCTGAGACGGACAGACTTACAGCGTTTGTGTAAATGTTTTCCACTTTTAGACACAACGCTATCAAGTAGGCTCCTCAATCTGAACTCTGTGATGTCCTGACCCCGGTGATCCTGGCAGCTTCCAGGAAAAACAAATGGAATTAATGCAAGTTTGTAGAATAAAACGCTCATGTTTGTTAGCAGACGTGTCATTAACACCAACGTTAGTACATTAAAAATGACCAAGGACTTCCAGGAACAAGTAATAATGCACATAAAACGCTGACCTTTTTAATTAAAGGATTTACTGCAGTGTGACTTGAGTGGATATTTAAACACATCTTTACCATCCTGATTTGGAAAAAATGACATCACCCACCTACGCGAGGTGGTTATTCTTACAATCACTCAGCTTTTATGAACTTGTTTGGGGAAACTCCGGGGCTTTATGGGTGGTTTTCACCCCACTCTGGTACATTCGCAGTGCTTACGTCTCTCCGTGCAGGTGTCACGCGCAGGCTTCTCCAACTAAATGAAGTCAACTGATTGCTCTTGACTTTTTCCCTGAGACTGCACAGCCGAACCTGGGGTTAGTCCTCGGTGAGCGCAGTGAGTAAAGTTTTTATGCAGTTGACAGAGGAGTGAGAAAATGCCAAGAGACATTTAGATTAATGATGGCATACTCAGGGCCAGTATTATGTCACTCTGAATGAGGGCTAAAGAGACAGAGAGATGACATTTTAACAGGCGTGCTTATAAACACATTCGTGTTTGCAGAGCGGCGTCCACAAAATAGAAGCAGACACATACACACGCAGGCATACACCTCTCAAGCACCTCACCTTAACACACTGGGCCTGGCTGCTCTTGTATCCTGTAAGTGTGTGTATATGTGCGGTGAGTGCCACAGTTGGCTGGTGGGCCGCTGTTTGATGATGAAGTCATCAGTAAAGTAAACTACAGATGGCCACGCAGAAAGTAAAACAAGTGCCTTCTGCTTAGATTCAACTGCCGCTTGACTTCTTCCCTCTTCGTCTTCGCGTACGCCCCCCCGCTCGGTTGGCACGGCAAGGACCAGAGTGCTCAGAACATTAATGCCATTAGTGAAATGTTTCAGAAGAGGCAGCCAAGCACAATGCATTACACAAGCAAGGCATCACCGCCGAGCATTTTAGTCACCGCTGGCCTGTTCAGTCATGAGGTAAACCCACCTCCATCACACCTGAGAGATCTGATCCCAGTGATGAGGGTCATATGTGTGTGATGCACACATTTCATCTGCATGTGTAGCAGGCTAGAAATAATGACACCATGTAGGTAAAGGCCAATGCTTTTGTTGAGGACCTCCTGAATATACCTGTCTTTTCCAAGCTAGGCGGAAATTAAGGTCATGTGATCCAGGATTAAAGGAGATGAGGGGGACTGAAATCCTCTATAAATGTAGAAGTATAGATTTAAAAAAAAAAAAAAACCTAAACTGAGCACAGTGAATTTTGCCCAGCTGCTTGTGACGTCTGTTTGAAAAAAATATAGTAAGCAAAATCCTGAGCAAAGGTGGGAAAACTATGACAGATTTACTTTTGTGAGTTATGGCTGGCTGCGTGTTATTGCTCCATGTGTTGAATAAGCTAAGGCAGACATGGTTCCCTCCTCCCGCCAGCAAAGAAATTTCTGCGATTCCCTTCATCTCGCCTGAAAACACTGGACTCTACACACAAGTTAAGCCGTGTGTCCCAGAAGAAAAACAGGACCAATCTCCCTCACCACTGTGCGTTGTAATTAAGCCCACAGCTGGCAGTTCCCATTACGCCATCAGGGCGAGCATGCAGACCTGGTCCATGGCACCACAGGCCCTCCTCACCTCTTCTCCCGCTGCCTCCCCCTCCTCAGCACCTGTACATTGTAAAGAAGGCCAAACAGCCCTGCAGCCAACAGTCTGATGGCTGTGAGAGTGTTTGTTGTGAAACACTCTGGTGTAACACATCATCCCCCCCCCACCCCATTGTACATTTTCACATTCTCCTTCGCCGACTGTTTTCAGCTATGGGCCAGATGGAAGGGAGAACGTTCGCACGTGGTTCTGGGGTTCAGTAAAATTCACACCAGCCTTTTATATCTGACAGGAAACTACATGGAATTGTGGCATAATGGAGACCAGCTAAGTGCTGCAGCAATTTCTGCAGGGGCGACAGATCTGAAGCCTGCGGTGCAACGGGCCAGGGTTTCATCACATCTGTGCTCCCCTCTCCTCTTTTTCACTCCTCTCGCTCCGTGATTGCACCTTCCCCCGATTGCAGGTCCCGTCCTGGCCAAGATCAGCTGTCCGACCACAGAGAAGACTGCTGTAAACTGGGGCCAGATTACCACACACAAACGTACAAGCAAACATTGTCAACACAATAAGTTGCTTCCAGCTGCATGCAACATTCATTTAGGTGGAATCTGTGAGATATATTACAACTGGACCAAATAAAAACAGAACATGATTGTGCAAATCCATTTCAGTCTGTGTGAAGATTTCAAATTTATGAGGAAAAACAGCAGCAATCTGAGATCCCGTTATGATGGTAGCCTGCTTTTGGAAGTGTTGCAGGTAAAAAGTGTAACTCACTAAAACTTATTGCACCAGCCAGGGCCATAGTTGTTATTGTTCCGAGTGGCGCTGTCAAACATAAAAATGACCATGAATTTTATTGCCTCGTTTCTCTTTGTTGATGTGTGTTTATGTAAGCGTTTCTGTCAAAACATAGGAAAAAAAGACAAATGTGGCTAATTAAAAGGACATTGCTTTGGTTGTTGCTGTAATAGATACCTCATTGTGGGGTCCGGGGGGCAAAAAGTCACTGTTTTAACCAGGCGTTCTCGCTGGGCGGTGGCTGATTTTTGAACTGCGTCCACCGCCACGTGCGTACATACAGTACATGCACACTGACATTAAAACATGTTTGGTGTGTCACATCAGATTTACGCAAAGGTGAGAGTACAGTTCACAGTCTGAGCTGACCCCATGGAAAGACTGAGTCCTTGTGACTCACAGTTCTGAAATGAATTGGACTGAACCTTCATGAACACACCTGCTGCACCTTCACGCTGCCCGCAGAATGTCCTCGGTGTGTGTGTGTGTGTGTGTGTGTGTATGTGTGTGTATGTGTGTGTGACTTCTGCTCTGCCCTGTCAAAATGCAACATGTTCCAGCTGACTGCAATTAAACGGTAAACTGGAAATACTTACCATTGATTTAGTTGTACATAAATGGCTCGGAAATGTGTCCCAGGGAGGAGGTGGTTACCTCACCGTCCACCACCCAGCGTGGAGACACATTCATCTAACTGATGGTTTATCAATTCAGCCCAGGTTTATAATGAATGTAGGAGTGGGGCTATAAGGGAAAGCACTGCAAAAACAGATTTTTAAAAAACACACACAATTGCATAAGTTGTTTCTCCCCTTTCCTTTATTATTTGACTCTGTTAAACATCATAAATCCTCAGGATGGAGATACACTGGAGCGCCTCATTGAAAGATTTATATCCCTTGCCTTTTTCTAATCCAATATTCCCTCCTCTCTGACCATTCCCAAAATGGTTTGGCTGTGAGGAGGCTCTGCAGAGGGGGAGCACGCACAGACACACAGGCACATACAGAGACACACACACTTGTTCACACACTCCAAATGACCAGAGCAACAGGAGGAATGCAGCAAGTTGCACCACATCCCAGCTGGACTGCCTACGAGCGCTTGCGGTGTCGTCCTCTCCACCAAACAGGATGAAAGGACATCAACCGGTTCGAGATACAGAAGGAACGCCTGGAATTAAGAAAAGGGGAAGCTCTCCAGCGAGGGCTTGCTGGGCAGATGACCTCGGTTCACTGCAAAAGCAAAGAAGAAGACGGAAAGAAAGAGAGGAAGGAGAAAACCTCAAAAACACTCTTCGCCAAACACCTGTAATCAATTATGATTTGCAAAATTAAAGAGTTACTAACAAAGACCCTGGCCTGTAAGAATTCATAATTATCACAGGGGCGATGGAGGGAACTCGCAGGGTTCCCACAGGCTTTGCTGCAAATATGGAGAAGGACAGGGGAACATATGATGTCCAACCTCTCTGAGATCAGAGGGTGAAGCATATCTGTCTGTGCTTCAACCCCGCATTCATGGCTGGTGATAATAGCTGCTCTATTCCAGAACATTCACATTAATCTCACCGTCCAAAACCTCTCTCAGACTTCCACCTCCCAAACCGTGGTGTAAAATAAACAACACAGCAATAAACACCCACGCCACCTGTTTTTCTAACCCTTTGTTTGTGCATAATGACTGCTCTCTCTAACACATTTGTAGACTAACAGTGTCCAATTATGATAGTAACGAGCTGATGCAAATTGTTATTTTATTAAAAATGTCACTATTGCTCATTTTGCAGAACATAAATTGTAAAACTTTGCAAGGCCAGAAAGGTCACAACAATGGCCATGACTCAATAAGCCAAGAATCTCCTCAGAGTAATCGCTATAAAATGTCATCTTTTATCTTTATCACCAAACATTATGCTTGTAGAAACAGCTCTTATCTTAATGGGGTATTAAGAGTGATAAATGCTACAAATGGACACTCAAGAGAAAGGAAAAAAGCTATAAAGACAAGAATAAAGAGAAGATTACAGATGAGCGATATCATCAGTGTGAACCGCAACGCTGTAAAGATAAAACTATCTGCACTTATCACCACTCGCTGCTGCTGGACCTGTCAGAAAATCATAGCAATAATAATCAGACATGGCCTAACACCCATGAACACTTACACGTATAGGGAGGCGGAGGAGGGTGCAATGTGAAACTCCTTTCCAAACAATCTGTGTGCCAGAGAATATCCCAGAGAATATACTCTCCCTGAAAGAAAATAAATGGAATCTCCTGTTTGGGTTAGAGAGCTGAGTGAAAATAAAGACAACTTGCCAAAATGCCCCAATACGAAACGTGTTAGCGGCAGAATTAATTGGCAGAAAAATGAGAAAGTCGGGCCAAAAAATTGTCGTTCATGTCAAGCTGTTTGTATGTAACACAGTCTTCTAAATTCTGTTCACTTTTCACTTGTGATTTCTAATTAACACCATTAAAACGAAAGAGTCTTACATCTCATCTGCAGTATATTGTGTTACATGATGTGAAGTCAGAAATTCCAACCTCAAAATTATGAACAAAGCTATAAAACTGCCTACCTCCAGCTTCTGGGAACCAGCGTCAGGATTATCATTCATTTCAACTGTAGGTTTTCTCAGCTGCAGGGATTTGAAGTTGTCTCTCATGTTACAGTGACATTATACACCACAATACATCATACTTTAATGGCGAAGTTTGATTTTCTGTACAGCTCAGCTCTGTAAAAACACCCATGCAGACTAATAAATGGCTAACATTTACATTGGAAAAGTAAAATCTGTGTTTTTTTAAGTCTTATTCTTCCATGATGACACGATAGTGCTCATTCAGTAGCTTTTGCATGAGGTTGTGATTAGAATTAAAGCCACGTGGATGTTGCAGACCCAGGGGTGCCTTTTCAGAGTGCATTTTTAGGCCATTCATGTCTCATCCAGACAGACACTTAAAGCACTGTACATGGGTGTGTCTGTGTCAGTTTCAAGTGACAGTGGTTAAGTAGCAGTAAATATGCTTCTATTTTCTGGAAATACTCATTATCAGTCACTTTGTCTTTAGTCACTATTCTTTTAAGTAAAGGTAGTTTTTGGGTTCAAGAAAAGTGTCAGTTTTGCTCCAGCTACTGACTAAACCTGTAACAATAAGATGCTATTGTCCTGTCCTTGTTGACATGCAAAAATGTATTAAAGGTGAACACTTAAAAAAGCTAATTACATAGTCCCAGATTTTTCCTTGCTCATTGTTTTCTATAACGGGGAAGTCAAAAATCAGCATTTCTTTCCTGTCACAACTAATTTGCCAAATTGTTCTCAGGGAGGAACGTGACCTCTTGATCTGCATGCAGCTATATCAGATAGCATCCACATCTGCATCTCAAACTCACCAGATCTGCACATTTCTTCAACATCTTAAACAAAATCAACCATTCCCTTTCCCAGTTGTGTATTAAATGTCACTTTAGTAAATGTAAACTGATTTTCAGATTTAGGATGCTTATCTTAAAGAACTCACTGGGATCTTTAAATGACAAATTTGCCACTTTCTTCCAGGGGACATAAGAAAAACTTCTTTTTACCAGTACAATTTAATACATATATTTAGATGTATTAACCTGTATTTTAAATCATTTATTTTGTAGTTGCTTACGTATATCACAGCTGAATATTATTTCATTTCTTTGTTTTTCCAGACAAAGATACATTTTTATAACTCACATGCCATCTATGTCCGAGTCCTGTGTGGATTCCTTCACCAAGAGGGTTCATGACAAGTCTCTGTATTGTCCCATCAGGCATATGTTTGCTAACTGAAATAGTTAAATTATGCAAAGAGGGTCAGGTTGCTCAAACAGTTCGCCTGCAGGGCTGCCAGGGTGAGGTTTAATCGCGGTGGACCTGGTTAGCAGGAGGCCCAATCTGTCGCCAAAAAAACCTTTAGTGCTAGCATGCATCTCATTAAGTGAACAGCTTGCCGTCAGCACGGAGACAGGAAGCCAGACTGTTGTCTCATGATGAATGCTCTCATAAGCACCGCGTGTCATGCACAGGGGTTAAACTGAGGTATTTACACAAGGGGGAAAGAGGGTTACGCGGTGTGTTTGGAATACCCGGTCTCGTCATTTTGACACACCTTCAATTTAATCTGTTGCCTCCAAGTAATTAAACATACAAGTTCATTTTTAGTGGTATTTCAGGTATTTAAGTCAGAATTCTGTCTCTGAACAGCACATATTTTCTCATTAATTTGCAAATGATTCCCCTAGTTTATGTAAAAACCTTTTTTTTTTTTTCTTGGTTAGGTTTTTCTTGACCAAATGGGAGTTTTTCAACTTTCTTGGTTTGCAAAGGTCAAAATATTTCTACCCAAGTCTGTATTTTAATAAAGAAAATAAACCTCATAGAAACTGGGGACTGTGCCAACAAGTACCCAGATGGTTGATTTAGGAATCATGAAAACATTATGTGTTTCTTATTGTACGTGTCATAAAAGTGCTAAGGTTACCTGCTAATACTCTCCATACGCAGAGTATGCGCAGAGAAACGTGCAAGCTGAACCGTGAATTCACCTTCTTGCTGCCACGTGAGTTGGTTCACTCATCCAACTTGCTTGTTCGTATAAAAATTCATACCTTTGCCTTCCATATGGTGAGAGCTTGGAGAAGGAAAGTCTCATACATTTGTTCTGTGTGTGTGTTCTGTGTGTCGACACAATCTACAACCTGTGCATTAAATGTGGTGCTATCATGAGCTTACACCCTTATTCTTATCAGGAGATGCCAAAGATTTATCATATCATTGTTTTCATCAATAATACATCCTTTGCATTATTTTTGTCATTAAATGAAGTAACACTTGACAGTTTTTGGACATTTAGTGTTTCAGGGGAATTCTACAGATGTGTGATGACAGGACACTCCAGGGAAGATTGTCCATCCCTCCTTCACCAACCTGAACCAACCCCCAGTTTCTGGCCTCTGGCATCTGTCTCAACCCTTGCCAGTCCTTGGGAAACTCCCAGCGTTCTCTCCGTTCCACCAGGAACCACAGGAAATGAGTCTCAGAGAGCGCTGAAGTTTAATAAGAAAATAAATGAATGGGGTGTCCCAGAGACAGGGTGAATGAGGAGTGGGAACTGGAGGGAGAGGGAGAGCTGGAGCCGGTGCCCCAGAACGGAGGACAGGGAAGAGAGGAGCCGGAGTATGGGAAAACAAAGTTTTGAATTTGAGACCATTACTGTGTGTTTCTGTACAGCGATGAATCAGGGAAACCAGAACCATGTGCGACGAGGGGTTCTTGTGAAACCAGAATAGTAACCCAGATCAACTTGTGGATCATTTAAACGTGAAGCCTCTCTCTCCCTTTTGAACAATGACCTTTGGCCACAGAGCCCACAAACACAGTCAAAACACACACTCAAACACAATTTGCTTATGCATGTGCTTGTGTGTGTTTGTGCGTGCATGTGTGTGTGTGTGTGTGCACGAAGATAGCCACATAGATCCCTTTCTTCTCCCTCCTGACACAATAACTCTCATGCCCTGAATGGAGGGACAAACATTCCAGACATGCCACATGTCGGGGCTGCTGGCAAATCATTAAACTGTGGAAGACAAACTGCAGGATGCCCTCTTTTTCTCCCACGTCTTTTCTAATTACCCTTATGCCTTTAATTAATGTTAAATATGAAACAGGTATCAACTTAAAGGGCCACTGGAATCTGCACGCCATTCAGAGAAGTAATGCACTTTGAGATCTTGCACAAATATGTGATAATTCTGTAAATTATACAGGTTGTTTCCAGACAGCAGCTGACTGCTCAAAGGTTTACAACAAATCTACCTCTGAGCTGGTCTCAAAGAGGCGTTGAGTTTGAAACGCTAGCAGTTCCGAGCTGCATGCCCTCAGGGCCCTGGCCCCCCTTTGAAAGCACGGCCGTCTAAGTGCCTGAAGTGTAACACCAAGCAGTCCATTGAGAGGCAGGTGATGTGCAGAACAAAGAGAGGATTCAGAGCCTCCGTGACACAGTGGGAAAGAGATGAGTGATCATTAGGCCCCACCAAGGGCCTTGATGGTCTATTTAAAAGCAGCTTCCTTTGATTGTGACAGTGTAATTGTTTCACAGATGTAATCACGTTGAGCAGTTACCTGAGGCAGGGGAAACTGAACTTTCATTAAAAGTGCGGGACTGTCTCCTGGCTGCTTTGTAATTGCCCGTAGTCTTTTTGTTGTCACTGCTCTGAGGAAACGCTGACCCTCAGATGCCACTAAGAGGGTTACAGTTGAGGGGAAAGAGTGTGGAATGCAATGTAGTTCATTAATTTTAATTACGCAGATTTTAGAGGTGAAAAACTCCCATTTAGCTTCAGTGGTAAACCTTCCTGCGGTACACCAACAAGACGTGTGACTACATAAACTGTAAGATGGTGGGAAGTGTTCCAACTTGATCTCGGTCTCCTCAAGAAAGCAGACCAGCCCACACGTTTGTTTTTTATTCAGCAGGCTGAGATGACACAGTCTGTTGGGTACTCTATTGGCCATGTGGTCTGGGTCCATTGAGCGTGGCTGCATCCACGGGTCAGGCTGATTAGATAATAAACCACAGGATCGACAGAGAAAGGACAGGACAGGCAGGATTTTTTTTTTTTTTTTTTTAACGTCTGGAGAATCTGTCTGACACAAAACAGCACAAACATTTGAAAGCTGTTTATATTTGTCACTCAGCAATATCTGAATATAGCTCAACAATAATGCAATCGACTATTTTAGGGAATTTATCACCTTTATAAACACAGGATGTTTAGCCGTTTGTTTAAGAAATTACACACTGTTAGAAGCGATTTTGCAACACAATAAGTAAAACATAAATCACTGGTGCTTTAATATTTCTGTTTGCAATAACCAAGCCGTAACATCCTGCCAGTTTATGATTTGGCAAGAACGGATATACAAACACACAGCTGAGAGCTCAGCAAAAGTCCTCTCCCTTGGCTGTTTATCCCCGTCTGTCACAATGCAGTGCGAAGTATTTTTCCATTTAAGAAAAATAGATTAGCATTATTATTGTTTGAATCACTCACGCTTCCTCCCAGCGCATGTAACTTAATCCCGTTCCCTTGACTCTTGGTTTTTCTGGTGCCCACTCAATTTAAATGATGTATTTTTGTTGTCGAATGACAAATGGACACTAACTGGGAGCTTGTGTGTGTGCGTGGTGCGTGGCTGTGGCTGACCCCGGTTCTCCACGTCCTGGCTCAAAGTACCCCCAGCTAATTTGAAACCTGTTGATAGGTATGGTGCAGATCAAGTGCAATTCGGGGGCAGCAAGAAAAGTCAACACAGAATAGAGCAGAAATTTGGGGTTAGGATTAGGGGGTGGGGGTGGGGAGTTTCTGCATGGTACAAAAACATTTCAAACCAGCTAAGATGGCCAGTGTTACTTTGCTAGCATTAGCTACTACTGTCAATTTTTAACTAACCTAGCCTTTATTAACAAATATTAAAGCTGCTTCACACTAGTGTTACATATAAGAAGCCTTGACTGATTTACAGAGTATCCATAATAGAATAGTCTGTACTTGTAAATAATCATTCAAATTTTTGCACAAAACAAGTTTGACACCAGTTAAAACTCAGGACAATGATCCACAATAATGAATCTGAAGACATGATCAGAACTGATTTATTTGCCTTGTCCTTATATTTGTGATCAACATGGTAAGGCATTCCTGCCTTTTGAAACTTATACAAAAAAAAACCAAAAAAAAAAAAAAAAAAACATAATGTAGATACACAGATGGAATTCCAGGCATTTCTGATGCTTGGAAGTTACACTGGTGAAGCACATGAAGGCCAAATATACATATATCAATTCAATTTTATTTATATAGCAGCTTTTACAAAAACGTTGTCGCTAGGTGCTTTACAGAGGTAGAAACCCAGAGCCTGAACCCCCAGGTAAGCACGGTGGCAAGGAAAAACTCCCTTTTAACAATATATATATATATATATATATTTATGAAAGTCTTTAAAGCATTAATCTGATAGTTATATAATATATATATATATATATATATATATATATATATATATATATATATATATATAAATTAATCTGAGGCCAAACAATATATTTAATAGAAAAAAAGTATTTCCTGGTAAACTGAGATTATTAGATTCAGGGAACTGAGATTATCCTAAAATATAATCCATTATAATCATGATAATGATTTATGACACTGCGTGAAGGGACCTGCTGTTCAGATTAGCCACTACTCAGTGTCCTTGCTACAGATGCACGCAGCCATATATTACTAAAAAATAAATAAATAAAAGCATACTGTATCTTCTTGGCTCACATGTAAGTAAAGTGACAGTTGACATGAATATTGCATCCCTTGGTGGTTTGGCGTGTGTCCATGAGTCCCTGCGCTGCTCATTCTGCACAAGAGGCTCACTCACTGAGCCAAATCTCATTCCATAAGACTTGAGGGAGCGGAGTTAACAGGGCCCCGAAGAGCAGAAACTTAATGGGGAACCTGATGGGCCCCGATCTCTGTGGAAAGATCAGTTCCCCTGTTTAATGAGACTCAGGGCCCCTCTGCGCTGCTGTCCTACCTCTCCTCGCCGGTTCTCACGTCCGCCGGATCAGATTCACTTCCTTCTCACCGTAAATCTAGCGAGCAGTGGCCCTGATCGACGTTAATTACCTGCACTCCTCCTTGAGAAAGTCCGCTCACTCATCAGGATGACTGTTAATGCGTGCCGAGCCCGTGTTTATATGTGTGCGCATGCATGTGTGTGTGAAAAGGGGAAATTGACTTATGATAACAGGAGATGAGCAAATTGAATTCTCACACTATATATCCATGCAGTGGGACAGGCCATACCTCCTCTTGTCCTCACCACCCACCTCCCCCTCCCAGCCTCTACCACTCTACTGCTGTAGAGTCCCGCACTCTCTGTTTATAATTGCCTGAGCCCCTAGAATTTAAAATAATAAGATCAGGTTTCCAGGCAGGTAAGTGCATCCAGACTTGTTATCTGTGATATCACTAGTGCTTTAGCTCTCTTCCTCCCGCTCCCGCTCTTTCCATCCTTCACTCTGTTTCTAGGGTATCTCCCGCTTCTCTAAAACTGTACAGTGAAACACAATACTTTGCATTATATACTTTGTGAAAACCAGTTTCTGCAGCATCTTGTCATCGTTCGGGTGAGTGGGTGCTGTTTGAAGTGCTCTCGGGTTTAGGGCTCGGCATATATATAACAGCGACGGCTCAGCTGCACAACAGTGTATTATTTACCCAGATGGGGTTAATTGCCGAATAAAAGAATGGTTCTTTTCAGTTGACCATTGTAAAGCTTTGCCCACCCCTCCATTGCGCTTTCCTTCACATGAACACACACGCACACATGCACAAAGCACACAAGAGGCACACTTAAAAATATAATGCATGTACAGGCTGAAATATTAAAATGGGAGCAAAACTGTAATCCAGGCACCACATACATCTGGTTGGAATTGCATTTTGTTGTGGAAAAATCTGAGGTTAGGGGGCCAATGACTATGGGGCCAATAAACTGGGATTCTTCATCAGATCTAAAGCTGAAAGAAGGGAGTTAGGAAGACCAGATTATATTGTCACTTACCTACTGTAAGATGATAAATGATCTAAGATGATAAATATTCTGTTACTAGAAAGAAGTCAAGAGAGAAGAAAGTGAGAAAGAAAATGGTAAAAAATTGTGGGGGGTTATTTAAGAGAATGCGAGAAAGAAAGAGGAGGAGAGGGTAAACAGCTCCCACACTTCAGGGCAGGATGGCAGGTCAGACAGGGCTTGACAAGTCCCAGAACAGTAGCCTCTGCTGATCCCCATTAGCAGCAGCCTCACAGTGTTTCTCCTTTGAAGAACAGAAAGTCAACAGTCCATTTGTGTAGATAAGGTGCAGGTGAAGGAGTGAGCGAGTGATCCACAAAAAAGGAAAAAAGCTGAGCTAGAACGATGCTTGAATGAAATGGCATGCATGCTCCTTTCAGAGGTTTGGAACCAACATCACCTACCTCAGCTCTACTCTGACTCTCAGTGACATTAAGAGCTTGCATAAACCTACGCTTGTATATTTAACACGTTTAGTGGACACGTTACTAATATACAATGAGTGTGCTGTATAGACCAGGATTTGTGCTACAATACAGCACATGTGTTAATGTGTGTGTGCATTAGCACACACACACTGGCCACTTTCTTGTGGGACCATTTGTTGGAGAAACCTGCAAATACATCAGACACCTGAGCAAAGCTTTTGAGTGAAGGCCGACATTGTGAGTGACCTACATGTCCATCCCTTCCAACCCCCCACATTTAGAATCCTCAGTGTTCCTCTTGGCCTTTCTCTTCATGCAGACCTGCATTGATCAACCCGGGGGGTGGGGGGGGGCTTCTCTGCCATCCAACTATTAATTATACGGCCTTCATTAACACGGTGCTGATGAATGGCCCCTGCAAAAAAGGGGAGTTAAGAGGAGGTGTTAACACAGCACCTGCCTGCACTCATCTGGCCACTTATTAACCAACAATGACCTTCCACATCATAAACCCACCGGCCGGCTATTTGCAATCTAATAAACAGAGCCCCTCTACCTTGGCGCCCCCTTATCCTCGCTCAGTCCCCTTTACTCGAGCCCCTCGGAGTTTATTGTTCAGGAGGAAAAAAATAGATGCCTCTAAACTTTGGACACCTGGAATCAACTAAAATACAGATCCATGAGACCCAAAAGGAGTTAAGTAGTGGAGGTGGTGAATGGACTGAGAGCGCCTCTCCACAAACCCTCTGAAGAGACTATAGCAGCAGCTTTCGCTGTGTGTCAATGATGCACTCTCTTGACATGGCAGCTAATGGTTGCAGCACTCCGATTCTAATCTTTCACAAGAGGAAGTTAACAAATATTTGGAAACTTTTCAGATATATAATATACAAGTCAGATTTAATGGTAGTGGTAAGATCTTATTTACTGTAAAAGTTGATGAAAACGTACTGACATTTTTTCCTTTTAATCAAATATGAAAGAGTGGGAGATGTAAATGAGGGAACACATTTGGAACTTAAATGTGAATTGCCGAATGGTTTAAATTGTTTAATTTTTGAAACTCAATATTAAAATCCAAAAATCCCGATACTGTTGTCTCTGCAGCTGCCTCGTGGACAGAGATCTCTCAGTAGGAGGTAACCATTTGGTAGGTGTCAGATAGATATAATAGTCGAGGGTGAGCCAGGATCTTGCTCTTGCCGCAGACCAGAGGGGGAAAGGGGAGAGAGAGTCCAGCTAATGGGCCCTAATGTGAGGACGTATTTATTTCATCCACTGCCCCAAGTAATTGCCTGTCTTTCAGTGTGGCCAGGGTTAAAACGTTAAGTAATGGATGGCAGTTTTTGACAGAGGTTAGCCAGCTTCCGCTTTCACTGCTATTCTTCTATATGAGAGATGGATCCTGTCACTGGCTTAGGTGGACTGTTGCTCTTTATGCTCCCTCATCCTGCACTGAAAACTAAGACCAATGTCAGCAAAGTTGCTCCCTAGACATTAAATCAACAAGAATTAAATGCAACCATAGAGCTATTAACATAACTCACCCAGGTTAGGCTGCTGTGTGCTGTACCAATTCAAAAGGGTAGGAGGATAAAAAGATGAACAATGAATTCCAAAGAGGGAGGACAAACTGAAGCATTTATGAAGGCCACTGCTATGCTGGCACGAGAAGATTTTCATGGCTTTAAACTTGACTAAAACCCTAGTCAGTTAATATGAGACAAAAGAGAGGTCTCTGCATATGGTTCAGCTCAAGTTTTAGCTGTTTATAGTTGTCACTGAGACCTCCTGAGTTAAGCTAGTTAAGCTTGAAAATGACTGGTATGGAAATTCTGGAAATGGTTTAGATACACAGTGAAAAACATCTGAAATAGAACATTTCATCTCTTGTGGGCTTTGCCAAATATGCAAATTGCTCAATGTGTGGATTGAAAAAAATAAAAACGGCAAAATTTTAGACTGATTGGGGTTGATGACTGATTGCTCAAGTAATTCAGAGGACCCCGACAAACATGGTAATGGAATTCCCAAAGCAGAGAGTGTCACAGTGACAGGTGAATCAACCCATTATTGTGGAAAGGGTAGACGCAGCTATTTAAACTGCAACAGGGGAGAATAGGCTTTCACAGCTGCCAGACCAAGCATAACCATCCAGCTTCAAAAAAGTTTAATGCATTACAATTGCATAAAGCTGATGAAACAAGCCCCTCTCTAATTATTCAGTCTCTCTCAGGCAGACTGAACACAATGAAGAGGACCCTCTAAAAGCAGACAGAGATCCGTGGTATGTTTAACTTTTTTGCCGACTCCTTTTTATTCTTCAGTTGATCCCTTTTTTTTGTCATATCGGCTGTTCTGAAATTTTTGAGCTAAACATACTGCTGTATGGGTGTGAAAAAAAACATGTGATAACCTTTAAACGTCTTAGAGTTTCCCCAAACAAATGTGAGTGAACGGAAGTCTTGCATCCAAGCGTAAATCAAATGTATATTTATATGCCTATTTTGTCTTGCAGAATCTTTTTGTTGTTCCACTCCCTCCCACCTCCGTCCTTCCCTCAAGCAGGGCCTATGCATTCCCTGTTTCAGCAGGACTTGGCTGCAGAGATATTAGTACAGACAGGCAATAGTGTTGATTACTCATTGGCCATTAGATTGCTTTCACTGCAGTGGCTAAACCTCCTGCATCATGAGATCGCCTGGCTGAGTGCAAGATTAGAGAGCATGCTTTGCTCAAATCCCCTGTTCACCCCCCTTACCACTGACCCAGCCACCCGTTTGCCCAGCCAAGCAAACCCTTCCCTTTCTTTAACCCCCCTAAAAAAAGAAAAGAAAAAAAGTTCATCTGGATCCCCTCAGGTCACTGAGTCAGAATTGCAGTAAGACAGGTTGACTAGCCGTGCAGCCCTTATTACCTCATTTCCTGTGACCACAGTTTTACCCCCTTTTTCTTTTTCTCGCTCAAGAACATATTTTATGATTGTAATACATAGTTAATGGTCCCTATAACTTAATTGTTTTTAGGGTCAATTTGGAATGACAAATTCAACTGAACCCAATTGTTTTGTTGGCTCCGTGGAAACACATATGGCGGGTCCTGTTGGTGATCCTGAACATGCAGGGAAAGCCCCCTGTGCATAAAACATGGATAAACACACTGACACACATATTTGTACTTATGACACCCATGTGGACAGAATGAAGGATGGCAAAATAGCCCATCGTTAAACAAAAGCCCTGTGACCTGTTTCCAACTGAGTTTTATCCCTCTGCTTCCAATGCTGGCTCGGTTAGCTTTGATGGGATTCAGAAAGAACAACAAGAGATTTCTTTCATAAACGGAACAAGACTCGGAAAAATATCCTCACATCTACTCATTCTCCCACAGACGCTTGGCAAAGTGAACCCAGAACTTGTACCGAGGGTTTTACGGCTTTGAGTCAAGTTTTCAAAATAAGCTTGGACTTGAAAGGTGGTGAGACTGAGGCAGGGAGAGGCATAGCGGGGCAGCTTAATACTCATTACTCTCTCTCCCCGGCACCTTGCTGAGTTGAAAAGGTGCCTCTCGTAGGCACATCCACCGGCTCCTAATCAGGTCAACAGCGGAATTAACCAATCTTTTAGATTTGGTCACTGATGCTTGTAGGTTGTAAAAATACTTGCTTTTGAGTGTCATTATGACTTACTGTGATACAGTTCTTGTCTGTCATTTTGAACAATACTTCCAGAAAGTTAAAAGGCAAGGCTGAATGTCAGGGAGGATAAGGCCACATGAAACCTAGTAAAAAGTTATGAATCTCTACAGAAAAAGATTTACTCAAATACTGTGTGCATCACTTTTTTTCCCTACATGCAAGAACCACCAGGAATTGGATTTTGGACCCTGAATGCAGATGCTGGAGGCAGAGAATGTTCAGTTTATTTATTGGTGACAACACAAACTCGCATGTAAGGCAGGCGCGGGTCATGAGCAGGGAACCAGTCCAAGTTAAACATACATTCCAGAGGAGGAAATAGTAAAATCCAAAAACAGTCCAAGGTCCAAAACACACATACACACATACACACACACACACACACACACACACACACACACAAAAAGGACACACTGGAATGAGGGGGCATATAAAACAAAAATATTAAACCAAAGCCATTTTAGATATCATTTTTTTGTTAAAGCAAAGCTGCTTTCCTGTTTCTTTGTATTCAAATAATGGAAATTCCAACGCTAATTATTCTACACACAATAACAGAAATATAATTTCATGGCAATTGGTACAAAAGGCAGACACAAACAGCAAAATTAACCATTAAACCTGCTCTCACTACCTGTACAACTGACAAGTCAGGGAGATCCAATTTAGAAAAACTCTTCATATTTATTGCAGTTTGCAGAACATAATTAAAGATAATTTGCTAAAGCATTACATTTTGCATTTGTATGCTATATTTTTCTCTGTAGATGTTCCATGCATTGACGAGCTACTCTGACAACAGTCAAACAGCACATTGTCTTCACTGAGAGGTACACCAGTCTTCACACAGTGCTTACAGTCAGGCCATAAAACTGCTACAACGCTGTGAATGTGTACGGAATTTTTACTGAGCTCTCCTCCTAAAAGACTGCATCCCTCACTTTAGTCTTCTTTACTAGCCTCCTCCTTAACGCAGACACACACCCCACACCAGCGCACACACCTATGGTGATCTTTCACCTGTCATTAACAAGATGTGCAGACTTCCACTGGAGGTTTTATCCAACCCTTTTACAGTGTGACAAAAATGGTGCTAAACACTATTGAGTTTGTAATATGAGGTCACAGAACTACGAACAGTTTCCACATAAAAGGTTATTGATCGCTCTTAAGGGACAGATGTAAATCTGGACATGGCGGACCTCTGCAGCCCCTCAGACGCTAATCGTCAGCACAGTTTCGTTCCTGCAGCCGTGTGGCCTCGGGGAGTCGAGATGGTACAAGGGGTTCAGAGGGTAAGAGGCGAGAAAAGGGCTCACAGCTGCTGAGGTGAAGGAAGTTCAATCCATCAAATTTATTTGACTCAGTTCTGCATTATCGTCCACAAAGAAACTGCATGGCCTGAGGTGGTCCAAGACAGTCTGATCTGGCCTACATGACAAGGAAGGAGGGGCACCGAGAATTAACGGGAAGCTTATGGAAAATAGAGAAAGTGCGATGAAATGTGTAAGTACAGCCAAGAAAGATGAGGTGATAGAGATAGGTACGAGAGCAGAGAATGAAGGGTCCACAAAGGGCGATGAGAGGAGTCTCCTATGAAACAGGATAAGATATTTGATTTAAGAACTCTTCATTGGATACAAAAATAATAACAATAACAACAATAACAATAACAACAACAACAACAACAATAATAATAATAATAATAATAATAATAATAATAATCTTGACAGAAAAAAAATCCTTGTTTATCTATTTTTCAAGACTTTCATTTTTATAGATATAGGGTGGAACCATGGGAAAAAGCACTTACAAAAGTGCTTTAATAGATTTAGCTTTAATGTTGGCAAACAAAAATTTCCACCTAAATGATGGAGGAGAGGGTGATTGCCTGTTTTCATGCACTGGCATTTTGTTGGAAACAGTCATTTAACCTGATATTTGCTGGAACAGAAAATTATTAATGATCCATGTCCATCCCAGCCACATTTCGTACCATGTGCCTGAATTTGCTCTTCTGATGCTGAACGTCGATGATTATTTGAGGAGAAGACAGATGTGTACATACCTCGTCTGCAAGGAAACATTAGCCTAATACTTTCAACTCAACAGAGGCATCAGTGTATGAGCACTGACTGAAAGAGGCAGACCTACGAGCATGATTTCTGCCAGCAAAAATAACTTTAAAGCATATCCAGGTCCAATTTTCAGCATACAAATATTATATTGCAACCTAATAGGTGCTCTAAGGGCCTAGAAGTTTGACCTGATGATGGAGATGGATGAAAAGAGAATGTAGCCAAAGTTATTGTGGTTACAGAACATGAACGTCACAGCATGAGGCCCGTGATGCTAGCTGGGCTAATTACATTGAGGTGAAAAGCTGAAATTTGAGGATGAGCAGAAGCAGACACATGTGCATCCTCCCAGTGGACGAACAGGAAACCACGGGTGAAGGCAAAGCTCTTGCGTATTTGGAGCACAGTAGTTACATGAACTGTTCAAAATGCTCTAACTGCATTCACAGGGCGTTAATAAGACAGTTTGAGACCGTGACTCACCCGGTCTTTGCCGGAGAGCATGAAAGTACAAGGATGCAGAGAGGGAGGTTAATCTCACAAGGAGCTTATGTGAAACTTTTAATTCTTACATCAACACAGATATCAAAGCTGGAAGATTAAAGGCTTTGCATTTGTCCCAGGGAAAAGCCTTTACCCAGTGAGATCATTCTTCAAATTCCAGTGAGAAGCCACAGCAAGTCTCACCAGTGGCTCATTTGGCATGATTGACATTATTTGCTACCATTAGACGCCAGTATGCGGTTGCCCTTTGACCCCCCAGCAACCATGTTGTTTGAAACAACTTTAAGAAGTGCAGTTTAATCTGCATGGGAAAAAAAATCCTGTGGAACCTGCCAATCTGGGGCCTCTTAGATCAATCAACAATTAGACATGAGATAATGGTGGTTATATTTCCAGGGTCAATGGTCCTAGACTCTCCTTCTAACTTTGCTTGCCTCGGCCAAGTCCCTCCTTTTCCACTATTCACAGCAATAACGACCTCTGCCAAGACTGCAGATACAGGCGTAGTAAGTCTTGTGTTTCTTTAACCACAGCGGTTTGACATTAAGGAAAGCAGAAACGCACTCTTTTCCTCTGAGCGAAAGGCCGACGTTTCAGCCAAGGAGTCTCTGCCCTTGCTTCATCAGGCTGACGTAAGTGTGAATTAATCAGCGCAACGCAGAGGCAAGGCAGAGTGGGTTGAAAATACGAGCTGTGTGCAGGAGCCTTTTGATTGACGGGTTAGTCCCGGAGACGAAAGAATGTTTATCATCTACTGTGCACGGACTGTGGCAGCGCTGAGACATTTCTGCTCAATAAAAAAAAGTCAGGTTAAATCTGGGATGCCGCTCTGAATGTATGCTGCCCTCTTTTTTATTTTTATAGCACAAATAAAAATCATAATGCAGTTTTGTTTTGAAAATGTTCAACAAGCTGAACGGTGACACTCCTGTGTAAAAGAGCTGTGAAAATGACCATTAACCATCTAGCAATACTGATAAAACATGACATGATGAAAGTCGTTAGGATAAAATCAATCTATTGCAGTGTAAACCGTAAAGGGCTGATTTTATTTTTTTTCCACTGTTTGACATCATGAAGAAACTATCCAGGTGAATGCTTCAAGGAAGACGTCCTCGCTGACATGTGATATCGATTTGCTCTCTCTCGTCTGTCAGTGAAGTGAGTCATTGTTTAACTTCCTCTCCAACACCCAAAAGCTGCCTCTCCATGGGACGGGGAATGTAAGGATGTTGAAGGATGAAAGTTCTACTGTCGGTTATTATCCTCCTCGCTGTGCTGGACTGCACAGATGCCCCGACATGGATGATTATTGATGAGAAATATTTATTCATTTCACTCATTCCTGAGCTGAGAATTACTGAATGTATTGTCAAATTATATTGGCTACCATCACATTTTAAGAGTTTCAGACCATTATTTCTATTATTTAAACAACTACCAGATAAATCTGCAGCATTATTGTTGTTAATAATACATCTCTTCCATTTTCTATTGATATAAGTTGATAACAACTAATATCAGTGATGCCTCTAGTGTTGTTGCCATGGCAGCCAATGCAGCTTAATCAATAGCGGCTGAATTTGGGAAAATCTGATTTGACCATTTTCTAATTTTCCGTTCGGATACTGGGCAAATTGTTATATTTTTAAATATCAACACTACCATTGCAAACACCCTTTTTAGTAATTATCTCTTCTCCTCCTCCACAATAAAAGCTACAGTTTGCTGTTCATGTCATGTTTGGCCGTGCTTCAGGAATTTAACATTTTTCTTTGGCTGTTTAGGATGTCTCTTAATGCACCACAGACTAACGGTAGCCTGATAATTGTTAAAACGTGTTTATTCTCCAGGTCATCCACCTTCTATGCCTGTAGTGAGTCAATAAAAAAACATTTCCTTACTGCAAGAAATATTCCCCATCTAGTGCTAATAAGGCACTTTTAAAACCTGCAGAGCATTTTCCAAACAGTATTTAGCAGTCACTCAGTGTGTGTTTGATGCTAAAACGCCTGTGATGCACCAAAAATGATTTTGGGGGAGACAGATTGTGAAGTGTGTAATGCATCTAAGCAAGTAAAGCATGACCCTGGCACCCAGCAGTTATAGATCTCAGAGCTGACACCAGGACTTGAGTACAGTAGTGGTTTGTTGCTGTGAACACACGTGTCCTGCTCTCAGACCTGTTTGTCTCATCTCCCTGCCGCTCCAGATGCTGTGCTGATGTGTTCTTCCATATGGAACCACTCGGCTAAGCAAACAGAGAGAAGGCTAGATCACCACAGTTGGAAGGGAACTGTCCCTCTGAGTAATAATAGTGGAAAGTAGGCGAATCGTACGTCAGCTATCCCCCATTTTAAACAGCCCCCATCCCTCAAACTCCCATTCCCTTCTGACATCTTCCCTCCGCTCCTTACCTGCTGTAATCCATAACAGGTTCACAACAAGTGCACTCTCTGACATTGAGCAGGTGTGTCTTTGTTTTTCCTGTTTCAATGACTGTTTTGTTCCAGTATTAAAGTTCACTTCGAGCAGTCGATCAATTGGGCTTCATGTTGGTGATCCAGGTTAAGGAGGAAGCCTGCCTTCAGACAGTGTTCATTTAGAATTATGGATAGAATTAAAATGCAGTATGACTAACTGCAAAAACATTTCCTTCATATCTTATGACTTATCTCTTTTTTTCTCATTTATAACCTTACAACAAAAGTCCAGTCTTTTAAACTTATACATAAGTCTGAATGTCATTAAGCTGTCATCCTCAAACTTTAAACTTTAAAACCAAAACATTGGTAGAAGGAGAGAAACGCACACCACAGATTCTCCTGTTGAGGAGCTGGCAACAGAGCAAAAAACCTAAAAAGAGAAGTAACACCACTCAGCTCCGAGTCAAAGAAACAGGATTTATTTGCAACAACTTTTGGGCACAAGACCTATGTCATGTCTTGACGCATGTGAACTGCCAAAGAGAGTGGCTTATAAAGACTTATTTGAGCAGTCAGCTCACCTGGTGTATGCACCTGGGCTGTATTTGACAATTACCCGAGTGTTTTAGACAGCAAAGGTGTTAGTAAATCAGCTGATTGCAAAACTCACAAAATAATCCATATAAATACTGCCCTATCCAAATACCATTTCAGAGAAAAAAATCAGAAATATATACAATGTAAAACATTTTCCACAGGATCCATGGATACAGAAAACACAGATTATTCCAAAGGAAACTCAATGTTATACTTACAAAAAGTTTGCAGAATGTATTGCATTGTATATATTTAAAATGTATGGTAGAACAGTATTTATATGGACTGAATGCAAAACATTCTGCACACTTTTTGTAAATATTGTATTGTGTTTTTCTTTTACACAATCTGTATTTGTATTTGTATCCATGGATCTGCAGAAAGATTTACAATATATTATTACATTGTATATATATATATATATATATATATATTTATCTGAAATGGTATTTTGATAGTACAGTATTTATATGGATTGTTATGTGAGTTTTGTAATCAGCTAATTTACACACACCTTTGCTGTAAAAACATGCAGGTAATTAGAGACACCAGGTGAGCTGGATGCTAACAGAAGGCTTTATAAGATACTCTCTCTGGTGGCTCGCGTAAATTAAGGCTTGACAAGAGTCTTGTGCCAAAACGTTTCAAATAAATCCTGTTTCTTTGATTTGGAGCTTAATGTATGGCATTCCTTCTCTTTTTAAACTGAAAAATTACCAATATCTGTAATATTTCCTTGTGAGAGCAGGTTTTCACATGCTTCTGTGCACATCTATGCTCAGGCTATGCTATGAATCATCACTTCTACTGGTTCACGCGATAAAGCCTTTTCAGAGTGACGGCAACTCTCTGATCAGAGTTTTGGCTCGTTTTGGGCTCCTGATGTAATATCCTGTACCTCTGTGGGTGCATCTCTGTGGCTTACAGCAATGAGGTGTTTTAGTACATCCCTAATCCTCTAGAGTCAACCTGATTATGTAATGTTTGAAGTATAAAAAAAAAGAAGCAAGTTAGCAATAAAATGAATGAAGAGGAACTTGCCATATTTGTACTAGTAGCATTTATCTCCAGGTCCAATAAAGCAGAGGAGAATAATTCACAGTGTCAGGGTTTTCATCAAGAAACTCCCATAAAAGCTTCTTGTACAGCCCCTCCTTGCCAAACTAGGGTTGCTTTACTCTCAACCAATTACAAAGACGCCATGTGATACGATGCAGGCTGCACTTGCAGTAATTGTGGCATTTGAGTGGAAGGGTGGGGTCTTTGGCATCCTTTGTGAGACTAAAAACACACATATGTGTTTGTGTTTATCCCTCTCTCCTGCTTGATACCTACAGGGAACAGGGCCAGGCTCTGGCTTCAGTCACAGAGCTGGACCAAGACTGAGGTGCTGATTTGAGCCAGTCACTCTCATGAACAGAAAGAAGTTAAAAGAGAATGTATGGGATCTTTTTAACCTGCAGTGTTTTATAACAGCATTGGCTGATTTATCAAAAATAGAGAAAATAGAGAAAAATAAAGAAGGTGTCTGATCAGTGCCAAACAGCAAACATGTAAATGTTTCAGCTAATGTCTGGGTATATAAATAAACATTTTTTTCCCAACAGAGCAGAGGTCAGGGGTTATGTTGCGCATGACACATGGCATTTTTGTGTAAGTATAATGCTGTTAAATAGCCTCAAATGGAAACAGTAATTTTCCAGATGGTGTTTTAACCACCAATTTCATTGCAAATGAACAGTTTATATATGATCATAAGGTGAAATACCCTTTATGCAATTTAAACACAGGCTATATAGAATATCCTGTAGCAGCTTCACTGTGCATTCTACAAATGAGGTGGGATGAAACATAATAGGGGACAGCAAATTCATAAAAATGCTTCCTGATACAGCACACACCACACTATTATAAAACTGTGGTTGGCATTCCTTTTATCATGCATTTAAGTGTCGTTTTTTTAAAATGACTGTGTATGACTTTTTCACTGACTAATGAGTGCAGTGGAGTTCATGCCACTGAAGCCCATCAGTGTACAGCTTTTCACTCCCAGTCACCCCAGCAGGTTATTCTGTACCTTCTGCTGAGGACTTGAAAGAGCACCAATCATTAAAATAAGGTTGCCGAGTGTTCGGTTGGAATGAAAATCTGCAGTCTGTTATCCCTACATGGTACCCGAGTTCCTATCACTCCTTTAAACCCTGTGAACCTGCATGGCATCCACTTCAAAGGCCTTTTAAATATGAGTAGACTTACCGGAGCTGCATCTGTGAGTATTAGTCATGTGGAGGCATAAATCTGTTTACATTCATTCAAAACATACATTGCACATTTTCTGGGGTGAACTTAAGGTTGTGGCTAAGGATAAGATTAGGCAGGTAGCAGTTATGGTTAGGTTAACCCAGGGCGCAGAGGTCTGTTAGAGATTTTGGCAGTATATGTAGTTTTTAATTTCTCCTGTTTTTGACATCATTGCTAACTAGTTTCTACATGTGCCTCATTTGTAATTGAATGAACAACTTCAAAACTCCACCAAAACCTCTGTGGAGATTATTAAGATCGGCAATGCAGAATGAGGTGTGACGGACCTGTATTTAACACAGGCAAGGTCTCAGAACCCCCTCTCCTGTTCTCAATCAGTCTCTTGCGTGCTTTTACTGTCTTCTTCTCTCTTTTAAAAGTGTAGCCCATTTGGGAGAGACAGAAGAGAGGATGAGGTCCCATTTCAGCAAATCCTGTCAGCAAGGCAGCGCAATTCCCATCTGTCTCAGCCAAAGTTAGACACAGGAGATAGAGAAGCCGATGTCTGTGTCCTGCTTACATCCCCAGGTCCTGCATTGCCTCATCCTATATGAGCTCAAAATGGGCCGGGACCCATGTATTAGAAGGTCTCACCAATGGGACTAGGCTTGGCCTGAAAGCCTGGGAATCATGTTGATTTTTGGCCATATATATTGTAGCTGCCAAAAGCAAATACTTCATGCATGTTAATAAGGAATTGACATTTAAAACACATGTCTAAGTGTGAAAGGCTGAAAAGGGTGTGGGGACCTGCCGTAGGTGACCAGAACAGGTTTGAAGTGTTGCACTGGAAAAGGGGGGTATGCCCCTGCAGGATCCCACACCACTGTTGTCTTTCTAGTGCACACACCTCACAAATCATTGCAGCTTCTCACCAAAAGTCCACATTCCTCAAGATTCAGCTTCATGAGAAACACATGGCTGATGTGAATCGCATTATTCCTGATTAAGAGAGTATCAGGGATAGAATTCAAAATAAACACTTTGGGTACTAGACATGAATTTATGAATATGCTGCAAATCCAGTGGAAATAATTTAGTTCTACAATGTGTGGATTTACCCAAAATGACAGTAAAATAAATTCAAATACAAACCTAATAGGTTAATTGATTTGCTTTTATAAGATTACCAGGTAATACGTGATGCTTGATGATTTGTGTTATTTTGTATGTGAGGTTCACTAACTCTCATGGGTCTGGATTATTTTATATTCAAGTTCAATTTGTTACACTGGCTGAAATTTGCCAAACTTAAAGAACACCATGCAAAGAGCAGGGGTTTTTCCTTGTCGTGTTTAGACAAATATGTGTGTGTTGGTGTGAATCACCAAGATTAAAAGATGTTCAGGTTGGTTGCACAGCCAGGTTGTTTTGCCTGCGGGGACACGGCTCAGATCCTTGAAGAATGATTATATGAAGAAGAGCGTGGCGTGTAAATGATGGAATGACATTCTGTTCAATACTCTACCCTTCAATTAACGCCATCAGCTGAAAACACAGATTAAAGAGGGGGCAACAGTGAGAACACAGCAGAGATGGGGAGGGAAAAAAAAAAACAAAGGTTGCATCGACAGTGGAAAATTGCTGCACCAAACATGGACGCGGGATAATTAAAGGGCCGGGTCTTCTCATGCCACGAGATTACTCAATTCTTGTGATATCTTTTGGGATGCTGCAGTCAGTACGCTCTGTAATCAAAAGGTCGGCCAAAAGACTCTGTACTGGAAGAAGAACAAGACACAAGAGACACAGATGCAGCAAGAGGGGTCAAAATGTCGCCACTAAATCATCACCATAGGAGTCAACGGATGTTTTTCCTCTTTTGAACTTCCACTCTGAATCCTCCAAATTTATGTTTATCGCTCAAATGACTGAATACTGAATAAAGTAAAGTCGCATACTTATTCAGAGACTGATAAAACCCAAAATTATGTTCAGTGCAGGAGTCCTATTACCTAAGGAAACATTGAAATATGTGAACTCTTTTAAATCCAGGGAATCTAAATCACAACTCTGAATATTAATTACCCAGAAAGACTTCATCTATTATTGTAAGGATGTCATCCCACTGAAGGTGGAACAGCCAGTCAGTAATTTAGAAAGATACAGGTACAGGAAACAGGAAAGTCTGGCAAATAATGTAAATGTCAGAGGCGTGTAAAGAATGTACAAAGAAAACTTGCACAGTCTGCAGTGCAAGGCTCTCGAGCTGCCATAGGTGCTAAAGAACCTGTCCAAAGCGTTAAAACTGGAGCTTTTCACACAATATCCCAAATAAGTCATACTTTCCTGATAGCAACCTGTCCAGTTAGAAAGTAGTAATGATTCTGAATCGATTTCGCTTGCTCTTTTCACTGGAACAGACAACAGGAGGAAAAAGTGGTAATGTGTGCTGTGGGCAGAAGCTTTGCTTTGTCTCCCAGGAGACACGACAGAACACCGGGACAGGTAAAAAAGAAGCAGAAGGGCAACAACCCATCTTCTTTTTTCAAGCCCCTGAGGTTCTGTAATTAAATTTAAGCCAAACAGCACACCTGCCAGTTTACTAGTAGCAGGATTTGAATAAAAAAAAGTGATGTTTCAGCCAAAAACCTTTCAGTCTCAGTCACTTATTTGGCACTTTTCCTGCGTAGCTGCATCCGCTCTGTCTGCCTTCAGATTTATGTGTGCAAGAAGCAAAGACGGAGAGGAAAAGCAGCACTCTCTCCAATTTCAGATTCTTTTTTTCTGTCATTCCTCTTTCTCCGTTCCAACCCACTCCAATCTCCTCTCCCCTCATGCCACCCACCCATAATAGTGCTGATCCATGAAAACATACAAACATGACACTGAGCTGATGATAAACAGCAGGTCTGTATTTGGGGAGGAGAGGAAATCAACTCCAGTTCAGGATGTGACCACTACCTTTGCCCAGATCAATCATACTCCAGCAGATCTGTGTGTAGGGGGCAAGCATATCAGTCCAGGGGGAATGGAGACAAACACATACACACACAGGCGCATATACACATAAACACAAAAGCCCTGCTAGTCTCTGTGCAGCGCTCATATTTTGGTTGCACTCTTCCATCAGGCAGGTAAAGAATGGACCCACTGCAACTGGATTCCAGGGCTGCTGGGTTTACACTTTGAACTCCCCCTTTCTTATCTCCCAGATTAGCTTAATAAGAGAATTATGAAGCTTAATAAGAGAATTATGAAGTCAGAGGAACATCTAAAGCTTCCTGGGGGGTCAATGGCGTGATAAGAGACAGCCCCGGATTGGAGAAGGACACCTCCGGTTGAAACACAACCATGCACTCGTATCCACAGACCTCCACCTCAGGGCTCTACTTATTCGTTCCTCCATCATCCCTTTCCCCTCCTTCATCAAAAAGAGAATTAGGAGGAAACAAAAGAGGAGGGAAGTCAAAGAAGAAGGGGGAGCACAGATAGCACTACTACTGACTTCCTTCCTGTTCATTCCAGATTATGTGTCCACAACTTTCAAGGATAGAAAGTTGTGACAATGAGTTCCCTCATTGTCCTCAAAATGCAAAATACATACAAATGGCTACTTTTTACTGAATTATGTCTGAAAATGAGATTCCTCCATTTAACACTTCACAGAACTACCAAAAGTCATGCTTTCATGCTTTGATGTCTAATTCCTAATATGTTAAACCTGAAGAACCTCTCCCATAGTGCATACTGCTGGCAGAAACCCGCCTATCACACATCCTTCATTGAGCAAACACCTCCGTGATGCCAGAAAAGTTTTTAAGAGACTTTAAAGGAAGTGAAGACTATCCCACCCTTACCCCAGCCCTCTACACATTCTCTCCCCCTCTCAAAAGTCCTATTCATCCTTTCCATGTCATGTGTGACAGCAGAGGCACCCTGCTGACTGTGGCCTCATGAATGTTACTGAGGTTGTAGCTCCACTCACACCTGGACCATCAGATCCCTCGCTGAGCTGGAATCTCCACCTGTCCGCCTGGCAACAGCAGCCCTCTGGTCTCTTAAGGACACCCTTCATCCCCTCACCCTTGGCCCGGACCAGCCAATCTCTCATGCCATGCTAATTTAATCCAAAAACACTTCCTATGGCAGCCTGTTAATGTCAGAGTAGATTTCCTCTACCTTCCTTGCAGCCCACGAAAGAGCACCACCCTGCCACTTTGCCAGGAACCTTCCTTGGTTTAGTGTTTCCCAACGAATGGCAAATATGCTTCAAAAGCAATAAACCTAGCCTTGATATTTATTAGGCTGTTATTCAAGCATTCCTTCATGACTTGGCCAAATGTAGACACACATGCACGCACATGCACATACACACACACACACACACACTTTTGTCAGACATATTAGTAATTCTAATGAGGACCATAAGATTAAAGAGTTGCATTGTCTTGGGTGTTACAGTACACGTCCTGTTTCACTGTGAGGACGAGAGGTCATGAAAACGAACACAGAGGGAGGAAGTTGAGAATGTTTTGTGATTAAAGGTCTCTGGAAGATCTAACCTTTGAGTCCACTCCGACTTGTCAGGTCTCAAACATATGCTGCCTGGTCTGGGTTGTTTTGGTGTGTTAGGGACCTCCAGAGGCAAATGAGAGATTTTAACTCTTACCCAGACAAATGAGCCAAATTCATATTAGTGACCAGCTTAACTGTTCTTTAGGGAAATGTGTAAATAAATAAATAAATGAATGAGTGAACAACTAAAGAGAGTACAGTGGAATTTAAAGATCAGACACTCAGCTCAGCTTCTTAATCGCAGTGTTAATCTTCTTAATCGGAGAATTTAAAGCATAGTGGATTCCTTCCCGCTGGCAAAAATACAAAAGAAATGAAATACATGATATTGCATAATATATGTTATAGTATTATATCATATAATGGGAAGATGTATATCTCATTGATAAAAAAAGAAAACATTTTTAAGATTGTAAAGCAGCCAGACATTTGGCAGAGAAGATGTTTAATCTTGAGGTTGTCTGCTGGGGGAAACACTCATACTTAGATCTGTAATGCTACTGATATGTAAGTGTTG
Source organism: Pao palembangensis (assembly GCA_015343265.1). Classification (NCBI taxonomy): domain Eukaryota; kingdom Metazoa; phylum Chordata; class Actinopteri; order Tetraodontiformes; family Tetraodontidae; genus Pao; species Pao palembangensis. Next base: position 10,021,257 of record CM027088.1, read on the forward strand.
GTGGTTACAGAAAAAATAAATACTATGGGTGCATTTCTTAAAATGAAAAAAAAACAACTCAAAAACAACGTTATGGCTCACATTTCCACCTTTTCCTTTCATTACCAGCTACCACCGTTTCCTCGTGTCCCTGACCTCACAACTCCTTCACCCCTAATCAGTCCTATCTGTATCCAGTCGTCAATCTCTCAGTGAAAATCGTTTCCTTTCTGCCAGTTGTTTCCTCGAATGCCAGAGTGTTTGCTGTGACCCTGGAAGAGTTCCCCCTCTTCCTGTCAGGTTTGTGAAAAACCTAATAAAACGCTCTTGGTCGGTGAAAAGACATTCTACAAAAGAGCAATATTTTGTGTGTGTGTGTGTGTAGGTGGCGGTGGGGGGAGGAGGGTGTTTGACGGCACGCACATCTCAGGCTCAGTTGGACCTCAGTGTTTGAGCCGTGGGGAGGGTCGTACCTCTAAACCCAGAGGATGATAAATTGCATTTAAAAGAGACAGTAAAACATGGCCATTGCATAAAGTCATCAGTTAAAGTTAATTACAAAATATATGAGAGTTTGATTGAATAGGTCTCTGGGGAGTGATCAGGGAGAGAAGCTGCAGGCAAGCTGCTGTCCGATGAGCGGCAGTGACTCACGCATTCCTCGAGCTGGGACCTGGTCTGTGTAATGGACGTCAGCCTGGGATGATTCATCCCAGGCTGCCATCAGCAAATGTTAGTGGCTATCATACCTGGTCCAGTGAGGAACCTGGAAACAGCCGGCAGAACCATTTAATCCATGGCTTGTTTGTTGGTTGAAGTTTCACAACCACCACAGTTTTATAGGAACTTTAAGTTGGAAAAATCTGTCTGTTTCATAAACACCCCCCCAAATCCAAAGAAATGGGAATTTAACCAGACTTATAGTGGGAATGCACTCGTTCTATTTGCATATGATATCTTAACTTATGTGGGTGTGCTAACGTCTGCACATGCTTCATCAGGGTTGCATCATGTCTGGTGATTTCACACGTTTCTTCTCACTTTACAGTTTGGACTTTCTTAAATTATTCTTGCACAACACCCCGACCTTGTGCACAGCGAGGTCACAATTGTCCTTCACTAAACACTGTAATGCCAAAATACTGTACATGGGAGATCTGACAGATTACTTTAAAGTGAGTAAATAAATGCATCAAGTCACAGTCTGTCTTTCAAACTTCAGTAGATTTTTGTCATTTGTAAATGTAACCATAAAAAAGAAAAAAGGTACTTTTGGTTTATTTGTTTTTATTTTATGTGTTAATTTCAGCACCAAAATAATGCACCTGTATGATTTTAAGATAAAATATAAAGGAAGCGAGTTTGTTGCTGTCATTCATCAATTCTACTCCTTATTGTGTACTTCATGTCACTAAAATACAGTAAACGGCATCTTTTTTACACTCTAGAGCTAAAGATATTTGCATTTTAGTACGTTATGGCAATAAAGTATGTATAATTCTCTAAAAAAAAAAAAAAAAAAAAAAAAAAAGTAGCAGGACATGTATGGACATGTTTACTGACTGAGAGTCAGACTCATAGACCAAACCTCCTGCAGGATATTAGTCTGGGGAGGTGCAGACATAATTCAGAGAAAAACTGGTCTTTGGCTCATAAGGTGACAATTACCAGCAGAGGAAACTTCTCAATGTCACATCACTGAAAATTATTTGTGACAGCGTGTACCTGCTGCGTCCCCATCGTTTGGATTAATGACACACAGGACATGCTGTACAAGCAATTACATGAGTGTAATAAAAAAATAATAACTTATTTATATTGCACTAGTTTCCATGCAGGAATGTATAAAATATATCCCATCCAATAAGATGCAGGTTAACAATAGCATGCTGTGTTCCAGTTCCTCGCGTACCCAGCAGATGCTATACCTTCTATTATCTCTTTACATAAGTAAGTACGTTTTTTTTTTTTTTTTTTTGTATAGCACTTTTCTCAGACAAAGGTCACAAAGTGCTTTAACAAAAATAAAAAATACAATAAAACACAGGTAATATAATAAAACACAACTAAGAACAAGGATAAAAATGGAAATATTAATAAAATATGATAAAATACAAATATAAAAGTCATAATCACATTAAAAGTGTGTGGCTCATTGTGGTGGTGTATTAATGTTTACAGGGTTTGGAGGAAAGGAAACTCTGAGGAACAGGAAGCTCATGTAGCAAGCAAGCTAATGGGAAATTGGTATGGTCTTGTATGATTTTATTGGGATCATGGGCATGGCCTTCACATTAATTAGGACATGGAGCACAGAGGTATTTTTTACAGGAAACTAAGAATGGAACCCCCTGCTGTCAGCCTGAGGGCTTCAGCGCCATGACTCCAAAAGTCTAGAGGACTCACAAGTAACCACAGCAGGATAATGCAGGTCATATGCACACAGATACACTGACACACAAGAAGGTATGAGAGTGCACACGCTTAACCTTTTATTCAATAGAAAACAATTCCTTTTATTGTGTTTATTTTCAGATATGCAATTCTGGATGGATTATATGCTAAATTGAATGTTACATTACTTTCAAACATCACACCGTTCTATAGCAGTTGGGAAGTAAAAATAACTTTGAAACATTTCACTTGTGTTGAATGGCTGAGTAAAGGGGGTTTTTGCTATTTTTTATTTTTTTTATTTTAAAAAGCCATAACTTGAAATAATATGTTCTTTGTATTGTATTTAAAATATCTGGAATCTGGACAACCGTGTTACATTTGGGGACAAAAACTTGATCTTGAAGCAAGCCTTAAATATTCGCTCTTAGATCTGTAATTAAGTCCCTGTGTGTGTGTGTGTGTGTGTGTGTATATGTGTGTGTGTGTTCAAACCACCCAAGTTGGTTTGAAGTACACAGAGGTAATTTCATCCTCCATATGGCAGCGTTTTAATGTCTGCATTAATTTTAAAGACATAAGGAGGGACGTGATCTATCTCTCTCTTTCTATCTATCTGTAAAAGTGAGCTGAATCTTTAGAAATTCAGCCAAAAAAGAAATAAAGCAAATTTGTATATGTAATGTATCTATCAAGAGATGATGTTGAGCACTGCTGCTTGTCAGTGAAAGGGAAGCAGATGCTCCTAAACCACAATGAAAAAGGAAAACAGAATCGTCATTCAGAGAAAAACTTGTTTTTCTGCCTGCAAAATACAGGTTAGCATTTTTCCATTTTCGTCATCCATTTTTAATACAGTTCTTATTCATATTCAATTCAATGGTATCCCAGATAAGATTTTTTCATATTCAGCATTTCTATATTTGTTTGTTTTAAATTATTTTATTATTCCCCCACACACACACACACCAAACAGGTACATACAAACAGTTTAAATTTAACAAAATTTTATAATTTCTTTTAATCCAGACAACTCCCACACAGATGATTTGAGGAAGATCAGCTGTCTTGCGAGAAGCATTGGAGAGTTTAACCCAGTGTCAGAACAAGCTGTCTCAACGTGTGTTTACACAATTTAATGCACAAGTTCAAAGGTGAAGGGGGAAAGGCCTTTTAATGTTTCCGGGTTTATTTATTCTGCCTAGTGTCTGGCTAAGAACACCCACCCACCCCTCACTCAGGACCTCCTTCAGCGGTTCCCACCTCGAGTGACACAGCAAAGCCTGTGATATGATTGGTGAAGAGCAAAATGTGGCCTGTGTGAGAGGTCGAGAGGAAAAAAAAAGAAACTGTAACTTCAATCAACATGATTTTCAGGGCATGTTAAGTACACACAGTAGTATATACTGTAAGGGTAATAAATCAGCAAAGAGCCCCGCTCATCTCTGCGCGGGAGTGGACGAGTGAGCTGTTTTATCGATTTCAAATAGCTCATGTAATTTTCTTTACAAGCACAGACTGAAGTTTAATGATGAGGAAAGTGAAGTGAAAACTGTGGAAACTTGTGAATCCGTGTTGCATATTTATGACAAAAAAAATTTCTCACATTCTGAGCAGATGCTCAATTCATATACGCTCACACACACACACAATCTCTCTCTTTTGTACAATGTCTTTTCACCATTTTATTAGGTTTTTATTAGGTTTCACATTCTGAGCAGATGCTCATTTCATATACAATAAAATAGCTTTAGGTAGGCAGATGCAGTTATGCCAAACTGCCAAACTTTAACTGTTGTTCCTGTGAGCAGTCAATCATACACTGTTGAGCCATTTTATTTGGCCAACTCGCAGTAAGTGGAAAGTGTTGGCACTCTTACCAGAGGCTCATAAAATTGACATGTCCGTAAATTCATGCATTTATTGACACGCATTAATAGATGCAATGCGCTGGTCTCTGGTCCCGACATTCTCAACCTGTTGGACAACTTTTGGAAGAAGTTCCCAGTCTGGGGGAAGTGCTTTTTTTCCACATAAAAAAAAAACCCTTTTAGCAGAATGCTGTGGCCAGACTAAACAGAAAACAGAAAAGTTTACTGTGCACAGATGCACTGCAGTTCAGTACGAGTCCAAGAACTCAAGCCAAAGAGTCATGGCTGACTGTGGATTATGGCTATCGAGGGGATCTCGTCTTCAGACAAGGACAAACCATTACATTACGCAGGAAAGAGCATGTTTTTTGATGATACAGTTTGAAACTGCTGTTGCTGCAGCTGTTGTTGCTACTGGTCTGTCTGTCTGTCTCTCTGTCTGTCTGTCTGTCTGTCTGTGCTGAGGGTTCAAACCTTTGGTCTGGAGCCAAATGCAGGTCTCAGAGAAAAACCACATGACTGCTCCTCCAGTTATTTCTCAGGAAAAACTGCTCAGACTAAATAGGACTTATGATGATGGTGCAATTGTTTAGATTTCATTTGCAAAATATGTACAACAGAGTAGTTCTGGTCAATGCTTCCATACTCTTAATCAGAAATAGGTTAAAGTCAATCTGGCTGAGAAAACAGTTCGTTATGTTTCAAGCTGTGTCAGACAAAATGGCTCTTGCGTAGATTTTTCTCATTAATTAAGAATCTCTTGTAATTAAACTGCATTAGATTACAATTATTACACAGTTATTATACATTTATGCAACCAAGGCTTGTAGTCTGGATGAAAAGCAAAGTCTGCTTTCCTCACCTCATTTGCTCGATTTCAGCCCAGCTCGTCCCCTCCTCCCCACGCTACCAAGATGTGCCAGTCACAGGACGCCTTGCTGGCTGCAGAGAGCACTGTCTCGACAAGGTAGGTGAGAATTCGTCCTTTGCCGGTCAGCCTCGCCGGAAATCAGGAATTCCCTCCTCCTCCTGCCCTCTTCTTCCCTAATGGCTCATACCAAACTCACCAGGAGATCTGTGGCCCTAAGAAGACTGTCACCAACTTCCCCAGAGGCAAGAGATTATGTGCGAATTCCATGCATGTGTCTTTTCCCTCCTATTATTACACCTTTCTTCCAAAGGTGAAGGTAAACAGTTTTTTTACACGACACTGATTAGGTTTTTCAGAAGGAAAAAGATACTCCTGCGGTTTGTGTTTCACGTCACCTCTTTTCATTCATGAGCTGCTAATTGTAGGAAGGGCCCCGTCATACACCAGTGAGCAGTGTTCTGTCATGAAATTTCATCCATCACTACAGACTCTTGTTAATATGTTTTTAAAATATGTTGAAAAGATTTTTCACTACTGTTCTGGTATTTTTATTATTTTATTTTTATGAGGGCTTAATTTTTTTTCACCTTTTTCCTCTTTGCTTGCTTTCGTTTACATTTTCTTTACTGCGCGTTTCTCTCTGAGTTCAGCTGGAAGTGCTCTGTTTTCTCCACAGGAATTTTATGACCCTCCAACAAGGCGCTGGGACACAAGACTTGAGCGGTGCTGGTAAAGATGGTAGGACTGGACAGACAGAAAACCTTGAAAGAGTTGTTGACAGTTGTGTTGGTTTCTTAAGGACATTTCCAAATGTTGCAGGCTTACAGGGGAGGAATGAAATTCGGTGGACCTGCTCTGTCCTGGATGATAAAATGCATCTGTATGTGTCTTTTCAGAGAGCAATGGAAGCAAGCGCCAGGAATAGATAGAATGGTTCCCCCCAGATTAATCAGCGCAATAACCCTGCAATCCAAGAAGTCTGAGGAGAAAGCCCAGAGCTTGTTTCAAGACTTGCATTTCAAACCTCTCTGATGTAGACAAGGAGGTAATTTGCAAAAGCATCTGGAGTTGGTGGTAAAGCAGCGGAATGTGTTCCCATCCACGCCCCCGACCCTTCCCGTCCAACCACCTCCCTCGTCTGTTTATCATAGGGTATCCGATACGCAATCAAACATGAAAGGATGTGCTCACGTGAGCCTTTTTTCAGATGAAGAAAAGTGACATCTCTGGAACCATTTATGCCATTTACATCACTTCTGCAACAAACCTCCATCCCGTCTGTCCTCCTCACCTACTAAACACCATTAATCAAACCACGATAACACAGCACCATATTGTTTTATTCTGTTTATCCCGTGAATACTCACCACAAGCTAATTCCCAGAACTGACTGCACTGCATGGAAAAACACAGCAATTAGCTGTTATAAGTTGACTCTGACTTAAAATTTCAGTTTGTCCAAACTGAAGCAGAACAGCATCAATCATTTGCCTAAGCAAATACAGTCAATCCAGACAAATCAAAAGGTAGCCCAGCAGTTTTTGGCTTGGATTTGACTTTTCCAATAAAATGACCGTATCAAGATATTTTTTTTCCAGAGTAGAGTACATTAAAAAGTATTCTACAGGGAGCCATGGCTAGTGTGAACTTTAAATTGTAATTTGTGGATTTGACCCAGAAGCAGACACAGGCAAAGACTTGGAGTAGAAAAATATAGTAGAATATATGTTCAGGGCTAATGGACGACACAGAGAGCGATGAGGTATGGTGGACAAGTGAGAGGAGATGGCCACGCCTGCTGCCCAATTCTGTTGGATGATGGGTTAGCAGCAGGTGGACAGCCTGCAGAGTGCAATCATTAGAATACAAGTTGGGTCAGACGATCTCCAGGAATAAATCATAAAATTAAGCAAACACATATCAGAATAGGCATAAAATTGTTCTATGAGACAATGATCTGGTGGTGAGTGAATGATAAGAAGTCAGGAAACCGATGGCACCACCATATTCTCAGGGGCACTTCTGCGGTCAAAGACGTGGACAACTGTCAGTAATATAATTCATGCAGCATATGCGCTTGGTGGCAAACTTTGGTTCATTGTTCAGGGCGATGATAATGGCCAACCTAAGCTGAATTTATGGATTCATCTGCAGCGTTTCAAACATAAACCCAAGACAAAATAAACTGTTCTTCTGACCTATGGAAATTGAAAATGTGACTGAAAAAAGCATGAAAACAAAACTCCAGTTGAGATTTTAGACTTTAAGATTGTGATCATCCTTTAGCTATGACTAATTTTGCTAGAGAAAGATATTTATATAATGTATTTGGCCTGCATAACAATGTAAATGACTGAATACAACTTGGGTTGGATAACAAATATGTGGACAATAAAATATGCTAACTGGAGAGAGATTTATATTACACCAAAAACAGATATAAACTGGAAAGTAAGTGTTTTTTTGTTTTTGTTTTTTTTTTTGGCTAATGTAGACACACTTAAAGAAGGAGAAAGAGAGACAAAAATAGGTGGCAGACAGGGTCAGACAATGAGAGCAGAATGCTGTTTACTTATTGCACTCAACCATGAGAGGGCTCCATCTCAACAGTCACTCCGCTGGACCCTGCCTTTGCTGCATCCAGGCAGCACTCCCCCCCATCCCCCAAGCCACCATGACCCTAAACCGCTAACACTTTACCAACACAAAAAGATGCGGCACGGCACTTTCCTTTTCACCCTTGCATGCAGCACCCCCATTTCACCCCACCCAATGCACACACACACACACACACACACATACACTCACATGACACTTGCCTCCCCCTTTCCTACCTTTGTATCAGTTGAAAGGCATATGGTTACCGCCATCCGATTCCCTCGGTTGAAAGTAGCCTTTCACTTTACCGCAGTTCACAAAGAGGTCAGACTACGGCAAACAGAAATATTGTCTGAGAGCTCACTTTTTTGTGCCTAAGCTGTGAGATGTGGGAAACACAAGAATAGCAGGAAAGAGAGACGGTCCCTGATAAAGTTACATCTGGTCAAACAAACCTTGCTCCATACCTCATGCCAGAGCGGGAGAATTTATGTTGTAGTGAATAAAGAGTGGTATTTGGGGGAATTGACAGAAACTTACCTCAAACATGGTCGGCCATATATCATTCATTCAGTTCCATGTCCGTGCACCCAGCTCAGATTTCCTGATGCAGCACAAACAGCTGCAGTTCCAGAGCAGCAACTTTGGGGATTTTTGAGTAAAAGTCAACTGATGAAGAATTTAGGATCGTGGGCATTCTTTTTGTGTCACAATAGAGAAGGTCAGCCATGGAAAGGCAGGTAGGAGGTGTCAGGCCTGTCTCAGTGGCTGCTCCATGTAACATGATGAGCGAGTGTCCCAGCAGCTAATCAAGTTCCCTGGGCTATCTTTGTCTTTGTCTTACTTTGGTAAATGATTAATACTGGCTGATCCTGAGCTGGCCTTGTTTGCTAAAAGACTTGTACCTGACAACTTGGTGCATGAAATGAAAACTATTTGTAACACATTTGGAGGCTGCCTTCTGTTACAGAAGATCTCCCTGTGCAGATTAAATACATCACAGAGTGAATTTGGTGCTTTGAAGCTTTGTCATCTCTGCTTAAGTTTCCCAAATGTTAGGTCTAATAATTATAGTCATGAACTGTAGGGTGTTTTCCCTTTGAACTCCTGAAATTAGAACATCAATGTACAACCAATATTATACTTGGCATTCAAGTCCCTGAACCAATGATTTAATATCCAACCAGGGAAGAACCAAACAAAAGAAACCGCATGACCAGAAGGGGCCTTCAGACACTTAGTCACAAGCTAACATAGATTAGTTCTGAAAAGCTAACTAGTGTTTGCTCTGCAGTTCCTTGTAGGATAACATTTGGTGAGAAAGTGAGAGCCAAGACTTCCTGAGGGCAGGAAAGGAGACCCTCCCCAATGACCACCCTTTAGAAGAGCAGGACTGTCCTGGAAGTCTTGGTCCATTAGAGATTTATTCATCCCCGCTGTGGGCTCACTGTTATGACAGTTAGTCATAGGAAAGATAACACAGTGAAATTAGTTTTGTTTATGTGAACAAAAGCAACAGTGCAAACTGTTTCATTTGTGCGCTGGGGAATGTGGTAGTTAAGGTTTTCCTTTAGCTCTGAATGCAAACTGCCCTGCACCATAAATCCGTCCCTCATTGGGAAGACAAAATGAAAATGGTCCCGTCATAAAACATCTGTATAATGGTCCCTTCAACCACCGGCGCATAATGGGGCAATTACCGCGAAGGGGGTTGGGACAGCATGAAGCCTTGAGCTTTCTTTTCTCCCTTTTCCGCTGCACTTCCTCCTTACCTTTTTACTTAATAGGTGATTAAAGAATTGCAGATTACTGATTGGATGGAAAACTGGAAAACTCATTCTCATTCTCACGAAGAACTCTGGGTACAGAGAAGAGAGTTCTCCACCATTGTTGTTAATGATAATGATGATACATTTTCCACATTGTTGATTGAACAAGCTGCTACAGAGAAGTAACCTGATACCAAAATGAGAGTAAATTAGATTGACGGTAATTTAAGGTAAAACACATGCAGTGGAGAACCTTTTGTGCATGTTTTGCGTTTGTATGTGCATATGATGGTGCATTACTCCACATCAAAACCAATGCATGTGTATCATTAAGGACTCTTATCACACTGCCTCTCTTTTACCTGCTTGCTGACCCTGCCCCCCAAAGAATTTCAATGCCTTTCCAGCACAGTGACAGACAGGCACATCTAATCTAAAAAAAAAAAAGAAAAAAAAAAAAACTGCATTATTGATGCTTAATCTTTTGCACGAGCCTTACATCTTCCACACCTCATAATCAAGCATAATTGAGGTTAACTGTACGGCGCAGCTGAAATGCTAGACAGGTAAGCCACAGCCTCTCATGATTAATGTAGTGTGTTAGCGTTCTGGGCTCTGACCTTTTGAGATAGGCCAGGCACCATTTTTAAGTGAAAGCTCTGCCTCTGCTGCACTGTGAAGTTGTCCATCAAGTCCTCCTTCACTGCTCCACCCCTCCACCCCAGCACTTCCAAAGTCAGATCCTTGTCTTGCTGCCTCATTGCCCCTGACCCATGTTTGTTTGTCTACATGTCTCGTTTTACAATGCAGAACCAAAACCTCTCTTTAAACTAGGTCCTTCTTAAAATGTATTGGAGGAAAATAAAACAAAGGGTACATTGATTGCATCTGGAGTTCAGTGAACTGGTCTTTATTCTGATCTTTCATGATGTAGTTTTCTACTGTTTTGAAATCTGTCTTCCTTTTAACACACCACCTAAAGCAAATGCTTCCCGTGCTAATGCTATTGTCCGACTCTGGTTGGTCACTCACCCTCCCGCTCCTCTCCTCAAGCTTAGATGGATGTGAATTGGTATAGAGAGGTCACGTCCTGGCCTTGCTCCCAAACATAAGCATTGTCAGAGTTAAGTGAGTAAATTTGCTTTTGGCTTGAGCTCATTCAGTCCTTCACACTAACGCACACAGACACTTGACCAAAGGAAAAAAAAAAAAAAAAAGATAAACTGCAAGCATACCAAAAAGGCAATCCTCCTTTCTGCAGAGATTTGTGGGAGAATCAGAAGGTGTACTTGTTGATGGGGAATAGTGAGGACCCAGGTCACCATCTGTAACATAGACCAGGGGCAGTAAATGGATGAGGAGAGGTGAAAGGGCACCCTCAGACATTCCTTTAGAAAATAAACAGAACAAAACAGGATTCTCTGGACAGGTATTCAGCAGATTCATCAAGTTCACCAACTTTATTCTTTTTCCTTTGTTACATTTATTAGATATTTCGCAGAGATAGAAAAAAAACAAACATTACACCAGACCTTCTCTGCCAGTGAATTAGCTTTGTCCTCATGTTTCAAAAGCTCGGTTGGGAGTGCCTTTAATGCAATTAGCAGGTTATCTATGGTGAAGTGGAGGTGTCTGCTCTCTTCCTGTCACCGTATGGTCTGACAGGAGGGAGGGATGGCTTTCTGCGGGGCTGGAAAGGATGAGACGAACAGATGCCCCATCAGAAGAAACACCCCAGGCTTTTGTTACACCGTGCCTGCTCTGTCCAGATTTATGATCTATCTCAGCTAAAACAGCAGTTGCCGAGTAGAACCAATCAGCATTCTATCAAATAATATCTTTTTAATACTCGATTCATCATCTAAACAAGTAAAAACTGAACTCCCAGAGTGGATGTACCCAACCCTCCTCTGTCAGGAATACACCACAAAAATTGGGGGTCTACTGACCTCTGGCATTAAGGCACAAGAAAGTGTATTTAATGCCTTTGTGTTAATGCCAGAGGTTCAATGAAAGGTAGCAGTAGGGGTCACTTCAGGCATCTGCTGCTCCCTCGCACCACTCATCTGTCCATCTGCAGACATGGCTGCCCTTCTGTCCACCCACACACCGACTCCTCAGAATTAGGCGGAAAGGGTTTCTCCGTCTGCCTTACATTGCCCTTCACTCAGAGCTTTATTAAACGAGGAACTACAGTGTCAGCAAAACATAATAACTGGGAGAAACCAGAGAAACAAGGCAAGCTTCTCTAGAGGAAACAGAAATATGGTCAGTGTGGAGAGAAGCAAACAATGAAAAATAAATATTTTTTTTACTGGCTTGAAACATGAAAGTCGGGCCTGATGGCTTCCATCCTCCGTTCTCCTGTTCTTCTTTCTCTAGCTTTAATTTTGAGTCCTCACACGGAATGTTCTAATGCCTGTTAAACAAATCCTGGCCTGTGCAAAGATGTAACATCTGTATGATTTATGTCTTTCCCTGCCGCTGATGAGGACATCAGTGATAACAGAGAGAGGTTAAGTATGAGGAACATTTATGTCTCCACATGAGGTAAGAACACATTTTTTTCCCTCGTTTTCCACTTGGACTAACACCTAGTAGACCTTCAGGCATGCGCCCTTATGGCTCTCCAAAGGATCCTCTGTGTGCAGATGTGAGGTGTCAAGACTATTTGTGTTTCTGATGAAAAGGACCCATCCCTTTGCCAACTGTGGTTTGCTTAGACTAATATATTAGGAGCGCGTTTCAAATAAACACAGCTTTCCTTTTTTCCTGCTCCCTCTGTCTTGGCGTGGAGCAGAGGGACAATAAGGAGGTTGTGATGAACTTTATAGGAACATTTAACTTGAGAGTGAGGGATTGAAGCGGGTAAACAAAGCATTCCTTTCCCTTTCATCACCCTTTAACAGTTCCCTGAACATTCAGTCTCACCTCCAGGCCAGTGCCTACCAGACTGGGGATCTTGTCAAATAAATATAAATCAAAAAGTCCAGGTTTATTCCACGAAGATGCTTAAAAAATCAAGCTTGATTGCACAACAGCGAACCAGAATTGTCTGCGGTGACTCAGAGGGTGCCGTGCGATACGTCTCCCTCAGGGCATTTGTGAGCACGGCGTTGATGGGCCTGCAGACTTATAGCCCAGGGGGCCATTTGGTTATACTCTGGGGAATGAATGTTGTGTCATTCATTTGTGGCGACTGCTAAAGAGTACACTTAGCATCCTCTGTTTCCCCCTAGCAAACATGTGGGGAGTGACATGATACTGTACATAAGCCCGGACAACATATAACATTTCAAAGCAATTTCCTAATTGTTTCCAGGCCAAGGTCGAGAGCCTATATGCAAGCAATCCCTTCTTGTTCTCATTTTTTTTTCATGCCCAGATTGGGAAACATTAAAGTGTTAAGTAAACTTGACCCAGGCAGTCTCATTCATTGGGAAATAGCTGAGGATTGATACATTCAGTGCTGTATCTGTGACAGGCTGCAGCGTGAGCTGCCTGAGTTAGCCGATGACCTCTGACATCAGCTGTTCATGATGCCAAAAAAATGACAAAGCATTATGAGGAAAATATGAGCAACACATGATGTACTGATCATCATAGAAGATTCTTATTGTGTTGTGCTTTATCATCAATATTGAAAATTACTTTAAACAGCGCTTTAAGCTATTAAAATGTTCATCTTTATTAAGTCTTAGAATACTATAAACATAATATATTCTTTTCTGCATACATGTAGATTGGTGATTGAAAAAATATTATTCAAGCATGCCAGTAGTTTATTTTTCCCTTTTCATATAAACAGTCTATTAAATGGCCATTTATTAACCCTCTTTTCTCCCTATCAAGAAACCCAAAGTTTGTGTTTTCACAAGGTAAGACATTTAAAACACATGAAAAGAATGCGAGTAATCATGGGATGTACCAGAATTACGTTTGAATTTTATTTGTACAGTAATGGTGTGGAATATTATCCAGTAATATATGCATATAAATGATCTTAGATATCATTGTAAAAGCTCTTTACACTCTAACTGAATGCACCTCAAACTCAGATTCTATATGCACTTATCATGAGGTAGACATCAATAATGGTATTTTCCACCCTCTTCAAACAATATCAAATGCACATTAAATTACTCTTAACAATGTATTAAAAAAACATGATTATCATGGAACTCTGTACACCACAAATAATAAAATAATTATAGAATAGAAATTATACCGATTTGAGTGCATTTTGTATATTTACAAAGAAATGCTGTTTTTGCATTTCTTCATTTGTTGCACTTTGTAAAGTTTTCAAATGTACAAATATTTACAGCTCATCGAAAAAATAAATGAACAGCAGTGCATTCAAAGCTAATGTGCATTTAAATATTGTCTCGTTTACGAGTCTTTCTTCTTATATTTTCGTCATCAGAGGAGACAAAAAAGACAAACTCAGTGACTGAGCGTCAACGGCGCAGTCAGTCGCAGAAGTGCATTTCTTAAAGATGCAGACTTTTGAGCAAAAAGTTCTCTTCATTTATGTGTGCTTATTATTTATTCTTCTTTACAATGGCCCCAGTCAGGAACAAGGTCTGGTTCTGTGTCTCTTCTGTCCTCGGAGGCGTGTGAAGCCCCTTCCAGCACCGCTCAGCTGGACTCCAAAAAAATCTCTTCAAGGCATTACAGCAACCCTCTTATCTCTTCTCCTCTGGCCAGCGTGAGTGTGTGTGTGTGTGTGTGTGTGTGTGTGTGGGACCATGCGTACGTCTGTGCGCGTGGTCCCACACACACACGATCAGACATTTACCCTCACCCCCTTTTTGGAGAAACGGGCACTTGCTCGGGCCTGTAATGACTCCAGCTGGACAGCAACAATTACGGCCTGGATGCACATTCCCAAAAGAGTCCAGTCTGGCTGCCAGGATCACACGGCAGATCTGCAACAAAACCCTGACAAGCAGAGCTCACTGTCCTCTGGCCTCGGCACGAACAGGTGCACAGTCGGACCCAATAGGCTCCCATCTCGCCTTGTGCCCATTCCCTTGTGCCATGTGGATGCTCACTCTCTGGGAAACAAAGGCTGTTTGATGAGTGATGACCTGTTGCACGGATGTGACTGAAGATGTAACACTTACAGGCAGAAGAGTGTGAATTATCGTGAATGTGCTGAGTCAGAATAAATAACAGAAACCGCCGTTGCGTGCATCCCTTTTGAACAAGGGGCGTCAAAGCTTTTGAGAGGACTTTCTTCAACCGGGGGCCTATCAAGACTTTGATTTTTCTGTCCTTTGAAGCATTTATTAAAGGATCAAGGTCCGCTACCTGCACCCACACTGCTCCACCACCATGTCCTCGTACTGTTTGTAGACCACGTTATTGCCCGAGTCTATGTACAAGATGCTGATGGGGCTGAGTTTGGTTGGGACACAGCAGCTGGGTGGGGTGCTGTTGGGGTCCATGGAGTTCATAAGCGTTTGTATGATGGCGTGGTTGGTTGGCTCGAGGTGCGACCTCAAGGGGAAATCGCACACCCCCTCGCAATGGTATGCCTCGTAATCCAGGGGCGCAATGATCCAGTCGTCCCAGCCCAGCTCTTTGAAATTCACGTGCAGAGCCTTTTTGCTGCACCTGGATTTGGATTTTTTGCCATGCCTCTTGCCATGTCGGTTGTTTAGAGCAGTCCTGCGCCGCCGCCGGGGTCCCTCTCCTTTAACCCCCCTCTTTGCTACTTTCTCCCCCATCACACCTGCCTCCTCCTTCCTGGAGCTGATGTTTTCCTTCATCTCGTTGAACAGATTCTCCCTCTTTTTGGAGCGGGTATAGGCCACCAGGATGGCCTTCTCCCGCTGAGGTCGGCCCTTCCTGTCCAAGCCCAGATGCCTCAGGTCCACCTCAGTGTCTGACTTGCCGAGAGTGACGCGAAGCTGCAGGCAAAGTTGATTCTCTTTAATTTGGGGCTGGTGATGATGTTGTCGGTACACTTTAAACATTTCCCACACGTCTAAAACCTCCCAGTCAGCCTTAGTGGAGTCCAGTGGATCCAGGGACCTCGAGTCCAACAGTCTATCCGAGCGGCACGGATAGACCTGGATGTCGTACAGGCCCGTTGTCTGCAGAGAAGTCTGCAAATCCCCCGGCGCTCTCCTAAATATCCTTAATTCTGCACCGACCAGCTCCTCTTTGTCTGAAAGGGTTGAGACATCAAACAGATACTTTTGTCTTCGCAGAGGAGAGTGCAGAAGATCGTCTGCAAAGATAAAAGAAGGAAATAATTGCAGTCAGATTCACTTAAGCTTTACAGTGTTCAGAGGGATAAAAGGAGAGGGGGACACACATTCTTCCACAGGGGCCTTCTCTCTCTCTCTCTCTCTCTCTCTCTCTCTCTCTCTCTCTCTCTCTCTCTCTCTCTCTCTCTGTCTGTCTGTCTGTCTCTCCCTCTCTTTTTCTTGTTTTCCAAACGTCTACTCTGAACCTGCTTGAATCAAAATGTAACTGACAAGTCTCGGTTTGATGAAAAACCTATATTACCCTAAACATATATTGTTTATATTACAATTCTGACAGATTTCTGAGTTAAAGGTTTATAGAGATGAGTTCATAAATTCCTCCTTAATTACATTTTGCACAGATTTATTGTAAGAAAAATTTTAAATCTTTCTACTTATTTTTTTTTTTAACTTCATAATATTTTTTTTATTATTTTCATATTATGATTATTTTTTAGTATTATTCAAACTCGTGGAAAAAATTCGTCCAATACTGCGAATTATGACAAAAGTATTACTTATTCAAAGTCAGTAAAATTTATAAAAAATATATTAATGCTGATAATTATTTATCTAGTTGCATGGACAAGCAAGTTTACATTTTCTTTTTCCACAGTTCCAGTAGCCTAAAGATTTGAGGGGAGGGGAACTGGCAGACCAATTTAAAAACACCGGGCCTGTAGTGATGTGAAGGCCCCTGCATGGTTGCTGCCAGACACAACGGACCAAAGGTGACACACTCTTGAACAATACACAATTAACGTATTATTCCCTGCGGCAAGCCACCGAGGCTTCTAATATGACGCGAAGGACACTGGAATGAAGCAAAACGCAAAAGGGCGTTTACAAACGTTACAGAGAATTTAAAAAGAGCGCGCTACAAACCTTCCCGTAGCGTTTTTGTCAGGATGATTTATGCTGAACACGTGTCATCGTTCATATTAAGCTGCCACTATCTGCTTTTTTTTTTTTAAATGAAGAACAGTAGACTCTATTTTATAGTTTTTATACTGTATTAAATAAATTCTTATTTATTTACACTTGATTTTTTCTTTTTGCAATTTATCTTAAAAATATTTGAAATAAAGGCATAGACGATGGTTTCTGTGAGGGTAAATGGGCCGGCAGACATGTTGATAATATTTTTTTTTTTCCTATTTAAATGAGTTGCTTATTTTGTGACTCCAAAATTGCCCCGACTGTTTCCATTAATTTCGGAATGTGCTTTTATAAAACAAGTGACGTGCCTGCACATAAACACTCCTGTGATATAATTTGTGGAACTTGTTCCGAGCAGATACATGAATCTGGTTGTCAGGTTTCCTCCGCGATCCCCGCCGAGTCGAACAGTAAAAGCAGATTAAAACCTTGTGCGCGTATTGGTTTCGCGTATGGTCTGCATTAAGATTCTTCAGAGATTTTTTTTTTCTTTTTATAAGACCTCAAACAAATCGAATGCATGTTCACCAAATAATTAACAGTTCTGATTCCCCAGCTTCCTCATTAAAGCACTTCCCCTCTTATATTTCATTCCATCCTGCCAACGACAACATTCCATTTAAAACACGCCCGCACGGACCGAAAAGACTGTTGGAATCATTCAAAAATATTAATGCTGACAGTTTTAAAATGCACAATGATTTCTTCATTTCATCATGATGATTTCAAAAGCCTTTTTCCTCGTTATAGCTGAGATATTCGGTGGAAAATTGGTAGTTTTTACTGTTGGGTTAAATCGCCATCCTGTCTGAACGAATGCAAAACATGTTTTTTATCATCTACCTTTCTGCTTAGGAGAAAGAAAGAGGGAGGGAGAGAGTGCGAGAAAGAGCGAGAGAGAGAGAGAGAGAGAGAGGGCTGCACCATCTGCGCTTTAATGAGTAAGCCCAAGTGCCAAAAGTAATTTTCAGATTCGGGTTACTCTTTTCTGATCTTGCCTTTTCTGACCTCTGGGAAACACCCGGTCTGCTTTTATAAACACACCGCATTTACCTAAAGTGTGAAGCCAAAAGAAGCCACAATGCAGTCGTTCGAAATGTACGTTTGCGCGGATGAATACTGCGTAAAAACGCAAACATGAAAGGTTAGATCTGAAGTAATTCATCACTTAAAGGAGGTTGGGGGCGAATGGTAAAAGAATCCATCGCGGTTTGAGCTTAAACTTTTGGAAGAAACTATTATAGCAATAGTCGCAGGGGGAGTTTCCGCATTTGAAAAAATAACTTCGCAGCGGAGGAAATGTTCTTTCATTTTTTTCCGCCGCGTCGTTTTTTTGGTGGTGTGCCCATCACGACCGGGTTGGATCATTATGGGAGAATAGACAGTGTTTGATATGTTATGACATGAACACTCAATTAGATCACCGAGTTCAAATACTCCAATCAGCCGTTCGATGCCAAGCAGCTCTCAGAGGGTCCAGCTCGGGGTCATAGCCAGTGACACATCACATCAAAATCACAGGAGAAAATAAGGCATTTTCCTATCTGATCACCTCACACTACAGGAAACCGTTGGATTTACGTGTATTCTCAAATTCAACCTTTCAAACGAGGGGCTGTGCGTATGATGGGTAATTATTTCCAGTTCAGCGGGGTGAATTTAGGAGGGCCTTGATTCATCTTTACAGAATAACCTAAAAATATTCACCCACGATTATGTCAGCTGCACCCCATCAGACTGAATGATAAGTACACAACAAAAGCACCGATTTTTTTTTTTTTTTTTTTTTTTTTTATGATGGAGTTATTTTTTTTTTTTTTTTGTCTCCAGAGTTTATGTACGAGTGATTCGGGCAAGAGGGAGACGCAAACAAAGATAGCTTTTATTTCAATTGCAAAAGATTAACCTGGCCTGTGTCCCCTTGTGTGTGCTGGACGTGTTTGTGTTTATCGGATCGTGTTTGTCCTCGCAGGCTGGCCGAATTCACTTGGTTACACACGTTAACTGACCCAAACACCTGCTTCTCACACTGACTCACACCCGTGATATTTGACAGTACCTGTGGCCCGAACAGGCAACGCTGCGAAAGCAATGGAATTCATTAAACGTATTTTCTGGAACAATTAAATACTCTGAATAAAATCTGTTTAGATGACTACATGCAAATTGTTGTGGATTAATTAAGCGAATTATCTACCTTAGTAGCTGGAATGTGTTCAGGCTGGGAGCCGTTTGCAGCCAGTTCTGGCTTTGATTTACAACCTTCATTTAGACAGCGCCTTAATTAGTGTTTTACTGTCGCGTAACCCTGAGGTTAATTCAAGAGTAATATAGTTTAATACAAAAAAGTTGCAGTTATGCATCTATTTTGCCAGACTAAGAAAAGCACACAATTACTCATTAACATGAATAAATCCTTTTAAAAAAAATTCCACATTAAGTAAACAATTATTAAAAAAAAAAAAAAAAAACTATATATTTCGGATGCGTAAAAATCATTTTACGCAGTAGTAAGCTCACTTTACATGCATAAAACTTACTTAATGTGCGGCTAAATAGTCCTAAAAAATTATTCGAGAAAAGACTGTTGGACCAGTCAAGGAAAGGAATAAAAATTGTGCCATAGAATTATGCAAGACTGCTGATGGTACTGACTGCCAGCGGACTGAAACCAACCTGTTCCTCTGTCCACAAAACTTGTTATGGTGTTGGCTGATTTGGAGGAGAGGAAAAAGCTCGCGTTTAGTCCCAGTTTCTCTGCAGCCGAGTATGTCCTGTATATAGAGAGCATGTAATCATGCGGAACAATAGCCTCCTTTAGGTCTTCTTTATGATGGACCCCCGAAGGATGCGTAGACGCGAAAATGTCTTTTAGGAAAAGAGATGACCTCTGCCCGTCCTGATGAGAGATCCTCGTTCCCTTGTGTCTCCTTGGCGCAGAGGGAGAGATGATAGCAGCAGACTGGAAACACGGTATATTCCAAAAGAAAGCAAGGAGCAGGCCTAGAGATAACGTTACGAATCGAGGTGCGTCCATGGCTAGAGGAGTCACTGTGAGACCGCAAGAGGCTCTTTTCCACTGCGTTAAGTCGTTGTCGCCGTGGCCGGAGATGGTGTGCCTGTCAGTGTCGGAGAGCTGCTACTTTTGCGCCCTCACGTCGCACCAGAAGTGCGTTTTTGCGCTCTGGACTCCACAAGAGGCGAGAGTGCTGGGCCGGGAGAAACACGCCCACATGGTCGCTGAGTGTAAGGCTTCCCGAATAATTTTGTGTCACCGACCCCCAAACCGAGGGCCAACGAACCGCCACAGGGTCCAGACTACAGGGTACATGTGTGAAAGTCTTTTGTTGGTCGTGGGAGCAGTCAAGTGATGCACATGCCATACTGTCGGCAGAGGACAACAAGATTCATGTCAGAGTATTTTATGTTAATTTATAAATCAAATAACTAATTAATTTAACTAAAACAACAAAAAATGCGTTTCAATTTCATTATAGTTAAGTTTTTAACGTCCAATCGGGTTCAACGTCCAGAAAATAACTAAAACACAATATCTTATCCCCCTTATCAAAGTCTTTGAGTGCTTCCAAGGATATGTCAGAATAGATAAGATTAGATTTTACAGAGAGCTCCTACTCGCACTGTCACGGCATATAAACAAGATTTATATGTTTAAATATATATAATCTTGTTTAACGTTGCATTATGTGGAATATTTTGTTTATACATTGACCTGTATCAAATTTAAGGTGATTTGATGCCCTAACAACAGAGAAGGACGGCCAGTTGTACATTTGATATCGTGTACTTAAATGTCCCGGAGTTTATAAATGTTGTGAGACAACGCGTCAAACCAACGTCAAAATGTCAGACTCATTATAATAACAACACTGACCTCTAGAGGTAAAGTTATTTTACTACAACTCTCGGTGTTAAACGACCCGCAGACAATGACAAACGCTACAGATCGAGTTATTACATCCTTCGGCAGTCTTGATTAGAGATCTACTCAAGTCATTTTCGCCTTTGCAAGACACGATTTCAGCATGTTTGTGTATATTTATGTAAGACAAGCCGCTACGAAAACAAACGGATTAATTTTGTCATACAAAGTGTGTGAGTGAAAAACGGTATTGTAAAAATGTATATAAATAGTATAAAATAATGAAATACAGATTTACAAGTAACTGAGTGATCAGGTTGAGTCCATTTAAGTGGCGTGGATGTTCCAGCAGAGGGCCTCGTTGATTGACAAAAGCATTGCCTTAATCTTACACTAAAGTGTGATTCTGGACCAAAATATGTCTTATTGGGTTTAAATCAGATGTTCTCCTCAAACACTGTGGTGACAGAATCTGGACGTAAATGCATTTTAATCAGAACCGAAGCGGCGAACGTCCCTGATTTCAGCACCATGGAGAGCAAACTCGCCATCAGGGTGAGAAAGAGCCAATGCCTCACGCTCATCCCCGCTACCACCTACGTGCGCGGGACATGTCGCAGATGTTATGGAGTTCTTAATCACGCTCACTCAACAGCAATATATTAGACATCCTACGCAGCAGCTGTTTGGCACGAACGATTGCGTAAAATTAGGTGGGGTTCTGGTAAAATGTTCCCAAATCTATAAATATGACAGACTGTCCGGTTTAAATGATTCATAAATAATCTCAGCCCTGTGGTAAAATGCCACATAAAATTTATATGATTGCTCTATATGGCGCAGACGATGCTGTGGTTAAGTAATTCTGTGTTATGTAACACACTTGGGATGGCAGTCATATTGCGCGTGTTGCGCGTGCACGATCCCTGGTCTCGGTTCTTGTCCTCTCCTCTCCAGTCTGCGCACACAGTTCCCGTCAGCCCGACATCCAGGCAGCATCCTCAGCAGCACCGCAGCAGCAGCGGGACGACCCTTTGTGCTTCACCGAACGACGCGCTTCTTTCCGGGAAGGACCACCACCGCACCACCAGGCTAGTCTTTTCATTTACGGCGATTTAGAATTCTTAACAAGTCCACGATCAGCATTTGGTGGGGGACGCGAGGAGAGTGGGCACAGGTGGCGCCGAGCCGTTTGTTTACAAGTTCAAGATCGATGATTCGGGGGGATCAGAAGGAACACTCGCTTTAACGAAATGCGTCTACGTTTTTATACATTTGAGTTATGAAGTTAGAGTGAAGATCCCATGTGGCATATTTTTACTTTATTATAGAGGCTGGGATTTAAACATGCCCATCCGCCAGATTAAACCGCCAGATTAAACTAACAAACAACAGAGTTCTGGAAAAGATACAAAGACATGACGTTACCATGGCAATAAAAAGACTGTAAAATCTAGGATGATGCGTTTGTTGTGATGGAAAACAAAAAGTTGCCACCAATGTGAAAATATAAACCTGAAAGTGTTGAATGTTCTCTGAAGACTGAAAGTGATTACTCAGTGATGACATCATCCAGTGATGATGCGCTGATTTGGGTCAATGAGCATCATCTTCCTCACATAAGGCACTTAAAAATGTCTGGATGAAGATGTTCCCAAACTGTAGAAGTCAAATACAAAGTAGAAGGAATGTCAGCATCACTGAAATGACAAAACAGGATAGGTCATCGCTGCAAACAGGGTTGGATTAAGGGAAATGCATCTTTCACGCCCACGCCGTGCTGATTTCCACCATCTGGGTGAGGGGAACAGTGTCAGAAGAGCTTAAAGACTTGCTTATCATGTGATGTGAACGTTATTGAGCAAGGTATCCAACCAGGAATGTCCGGACTCGAGCAGAGAGAAGTTCAGGAGAGGAAGTCAAGCCTGTTTCACATAGTTGTTCAATAATGTCTTTTAAATGAAAATGTGATCTGTCTGCAATCCCAGTGATGGCGTCCTAGGAGTCGGTGCTGATTTAAATATGCTGATCTGTCAGTATATCGATTGCTTTGACCATTGCCAGAGAACATCTTTAGTTATACCTGCTTTGTGCCTCCATCCTGACTCTTCTGTGTGAAAGGTAGACTCAAAGCAGTGTTCCAGAATTTTCAAAACCAGAGGGAACGTGTTCAAAAATGTCCTAAGTCTATATTTGAATCCCATAAGTGGCTTTTGATTCCCATGGCTCTCTGCTCTATTTTTGCAATCCTATTTGGGCTCCCGAGCCTTCCAGAAAGAAGATTTTTGCACGAGTCCTGGCTACTTGCGTGTGATTGTGGCTGGTATTAGGTCATGCGGCGATGACATCATTGTGTCACTGACAAACCATTGTTTTGCGACTGACGTCTGTCCAGCTATTTTGAGTCAAAGTAACATCTGGAGCAAGTGAGGGAAGATGTGTGACCAGTTACATACAGGGTCACAACATAACATCCTCACAAATACATGAAAAAAAAAAATTAAATAAACCAAACATGCACTTATGCAACTGCCCCCTTTGGGTAGCGACTACCACAGGAAACAGCAGATAAAGTGATGTAACTGCATGAAGGTTATTCTAGCATGAAGAAAATTCTGCATTATTTAGTGTAAGACTGCTCTCATTCATATCTGGGAAAAACATTTCTCATCTAGCCAAATATATTATTAATATACTTGAATCCTTTATGTTTTAATAGCTGTCACATTTATACAATCCATTTAAGCACTTAATGCTTTCAAATTAAAGTGCCAGGCTCTGGACTTACTGTGTCAATTGTACCAGGGTGTGTAAATGTGTGTGTAAGTGTGTGTGTGTGTGTGTGTGGTGGGTGTGATTTAGCGGCTTCACACGAACAGTCCTTGTTTGCCAGGAGTTTCGGTGCCATGTCAAAATGCTGCCACATGTGCAGTTCACTGACTTCTGTCTTCTGTTTAATTATCAGACGAAAACACGACGTGAAGCACAATGGGTCCATTCCAAGAATACGAGGTGAGTTGTATTTTTTTCACATTTAATGTTTAAAAAAAAAAAAAAAAAACTGAGTGAAGAAGAAAGCAAAATATGTTGTTTTCGAGCAGGAAAAGAAGTCGCCTGAGAATGGAAGTCCCCGCAGCCGCATCCCACGCCTGGTGCTCCATCCCTTCAGACCCAAAGAGAAATCCTCACCCCTGTGTGATTCCCAGTTCTCAGAGGAAGAGGGGAAGGAGTGTGACCTCAGCTCAGATCACTCCAAGAGGACCATCAGCACCAACAGCTTCTGCTCTGGTAAGATATTCAGATACAGTCTGATAACAGTAGGATTCAACCTAGAGGGGAAAAAAAAAAAACATTTGCTTTTGGCAGACAGATGTGAGACATCAGTTCCCTCAGTCTGCAGAAAAAAACAGAATGTTTCATGGATATGGAACAAAATCAGTTTCCTTATGCAAAAATTGTCTAAGTAATCATGTACGTGTACACGTGTCCACCCCTTTATGAGAGTGAAAGCCAAAGATGACCCCTCTGATCACCTGTCTGCCCCACGCTGCCTGTTCTCGGCTATTGCTGTCTGTGTGCCCGTTCACAATAGATGACACCGGCTGCCCCACTAGTCAGTGTGTGTCCCCCTCCAAAACCCCGCCAGGCTCAGAGCGAAGCAGCCACAGCTCACCTGTCCTCCCTGAGCGCAAGGCCAAAGTGAAGAGGGTGAGGGTGATGGCCGAGTGGAGCGCCGAACCACGCAGCACCCAGAGGCACAAGAGGGAGCTGAGGTCGGCAATGAAGGCCAGAGGTAAGGATAAACACACGAATGAGGAAAAGCTTAGCTTTAGCTAATGAAGCTCGTCAGTGCAGCCCCGCATGCTGGCAAACCCCACTTGAGATTAAGAGAGCTCACTAAGAGGTCTTTCTTCCTTGTAATCTGCAAGGTGTTTTAAAAAAAATGTCTAATCAACAATCAAAATGAGTAAGGAAGCTGATTGGTTTGGGAAAAGGGTTTGGGAGCTTAGCCAATTAGGGTGATTAGTAGCAGGAAGTTACTACCCAGAGGAAATGTGCACACACCCTGAGTTGACTCACCAAGTGGTGGTAGATCACCTATTTCTGAGCAAATTAGTCTGACACAGTTGTCACTGGACACAGTACTATGGTGTTGTTTGATGGAAAAAGATGTTTCTTAGGTATGACTTTCACTTGAATTCATGTTTTTGTTTAGTGACTTTTAAATTGTTTGTAGCATTTAGGCCTTAATGTTAGCAAAACTTGGGGAACTCTATTAAAATCACAAAAAAGGAGTGTGTTATTTTAACAGTAGACCCTTTTAAACTGAAGGATGTGCACATCCCTTTGTTTAGTTTAGCACATTAGCATTGATTGGATTTTACTCAGAATAATATATGCTAATACTTGCTATCATAAATATCTGTTACAACACAGCAGCATTTAGCTGTGCGCTGACATAAAATGTGATTAATTTATTAGTGGAATGGAGAGATTTGGTCAAAAGGCCAATCAGACGGTTAAGATTTGGTTTTTGTTTGATGATATGCTAATGCACTGACGCTACCTTCCTCTGCAGACAGTGAGGCAGACTTCAGCTCCTCCAGCAGCAGTCACAGCCTGAAGACCAAGGGGAGCCTCGCTTACACTTCAGCTGGAAAGAAAGCTCCTCCACGCAGGTGTGTTCATTTACTGCTGAGATGGTTCTGTGTGGTTAATTGTCTGTGCATTCTTTCAATTTCGACAAAGAAAAAAATACAACCAAAGAACTTAACCTTAATTGCTGTTTTTTAAGCCGTGGCACCCACATTAGATCCCTCCCAGTGTTCAAACCAGCCGGGAGCCCTATGGCCAACCGCGACGCAGAGCTCTACGCTCCATACAAGACTCCTCCAAAAGCTGCTTCTTCGACTAACAGCAGCAGCTGCAACTCCAGCCCCACTTCAAGGTGTGAAACTCTAAAATCCTGAAATATAAATAATTGCAAAACAGCAGCCATCCTTTCAGAGCCGAGTTCTTGATTATTTGTGTGACTTTATGTTCAGGCTTTCCACTTTTCTCTGCATGGATCCATTACAAATCCATTCTTCCCTGACTAAACAAGAAGATATAGGAGATTTGAGAGATTTGGTCTGGAGCGCAGATAATATCCGTGAGTGAGTGGGTGGCTGGATTAAGCCCTGATGTTCATTTCCTCCTCTTAAACCGTCTGGGATTATATCGGTCACAGTTTGGCTGGAGGTGGGATTAATCAAAACTGGATATCACCTGATCCTGAATGCAGCAAACCTCTAACCAGGCTGAAAGGATTCCACAAAGGTTTGACTAAGAGAAAACAGTCATAAACGTTTCAGAATGGAGGAGCTGATGTAGAGCAAAGACTCTGATGTTGCGTTCTGCGCCTTTGATGGCTGCCACATCGGCCTTGGCATTATGTCGCAGCGTTTTGTGTCTCTTTGCAGGAGGACGGTCTGTCGTCTTTATCTCGTGTTCCCAGCCTCCGTAAACGCTCTTCCTCTGCTTGGCTGAATGGCTCACATGGCATTTTTTTTTCCTCCCTCTTGCTACCTCCTGCAAGGCCAATTCTATTTCTGGCTGGATGCGGCACACTTGCATCAAAGCCTCAAGCATCCCAGGTTGCTAGGATATTGTGCCGGTGGCAGAGATGGCTTTTCATGCTGCTCTGCATACCGTCCAAATCCATCCACCCCTCCTCTACAGAAAATACTAATCCTTTTATCTGCCCTCTTTGAGCATAATGCTGCACCAGTCAGAGAGCATACAAAGGGCATCTGAATGTTAATGCAATTAGTTTTTTGGTTAAAGACAATTTTTTTTTTTCTCTGCTGTCTCACTTTTTTAGACTTTTTTTAAACCAGCCTTTTGTGCAAATGCAATGCCAGTAATCCCCAGTCAGACAGTAATTCCAGGCTTTACCAGAATTAGCAGCTTTGACTTTTGCATTTCAAAATGTTTCTGCTGTGTTGCTTGCGGAAAAAGAAACTTGGCCTTTACCTGATGCGTTTCTGGGTTCAGCAGAAGAGCAGGCTTAGGATCCTACCACCTGTGTGGGGACAACCATGGCATCAGACCCCCAAACCCCGAGCAGTATCTCACCCCTCTTCAACAGAAGGAGGTGGCCATCAGACACCTGAGGACCAAACTGCTGGAGTCTGAGAACAGAGTCCATGACAGGTGAGAATGTGCACCGAAGAAGCTGATTTCTGAAGTCAGATTATTAATGTGTGCATAGGGAAATATGCATCATTTTGGATTTTCTTTGCTGTTTAGGGAGGTGGAGATTCAGGACCTGAAAACCCAGCTCAGCCGGATGAGAGAAGACTGGATTGAAGAAGAGTGTCACCGTGTGGAAGCTCAGCTGTCCCTCAAAGAGGCACGCAAGGAGATCAAGCAGCTGCGGCAGGTGGTGGAAACCATGAAGAGCAGCCTGATGGAGAAGGATAAAGGAATCCAGAAGTATTTCATCGACATCAACATACAGAACAGGAAACTGGAGTCCCTGCTGCGCAGCATGGAGCTTGCCCAGAGCGACACCAACCTCCAAGATGAAAACACCCTGGATTTCCTCTGTGAACGCCCCAATGGTGGAGGAAACAAGCTGATGGGGGAGGAGGGACACGGGATGGAGATGGGAGAACAAGGGGTGGAGGCCATGGCAGACAGCGGGCTTCTGATTAACGATGACATTGCCAGCAGAGTGGACATTCTGGAGCAGGTCTTCATGTCCACGGCGGTGGATTTTAGTCAGGACGCTGAGCGGAGGGCAGACCCTGGGGTATCCGCGCTGTCACAGGATCCATTGATTGGTGAACCCCCAAAACCCAGATCAAATACAGTTTCCAGTACCATCTCTGTCAGCACACTTTCGCAGCAGAGCACAGAAGATAAAGGAATGCAGACCGATGTGATGCCCTGCTCTCCCGACCTGCCTGCCCTTGTCCTCCATATTCTGCAGTACCACAAGGCAACATCAGGGGGCACTGCTTCTTCAGCCTCAACCAATGTTTTGGGCATGTGTACGCAGTCCACTTGCACTCTCTCTGGTCCGGCACCACAGCCACCCAGCATTCCCTATCCCCTTCCTCCAGAAAGCCCCGACACCTCCACCGATTCTGGCACGTGCTTCTCAGAACCTGCTGAGCATCGAGGGTTCATGAAGGAGCTTGACTTCGGCATCACTGAGGGGGAGCCTTGTCTGTCACCTGGACTGGATGCGGTTGGCAAGCGTTACTGGAGCAACAGCTTCCTGGTAGATCTGGTGGCGGTGGCGGCCCCTCTGCTGCCCTCGGTGGCCTGGCTGTGCTCCCGCCACGGTGTGGATGGAAGCCCTCCAGTCTACATCGCCGGTCTGATCAGGGGCTGCTGCATCATGGGATTGCACTCTCTTCGCAACGTCACTCAAGGACCGGAAGTGTAAATGCTTTCACCGCGCATGCACGAAACTAACAGAAGCACTTCAGCATCTTTGCCAGACTTTTTCGTGAGACTCGTGTTTTTGTCACTTAATGATATTCCAGCAGTTACTTCCCAACACTGTTACTCTGCACTGTGCCGTTTCCATGTGCTCAAGGGAAAATGGTGACAAAAGGGAAAGGAATTATTTTTTTAAAGGGTAATTTATATATTTGTCATTTACATGTGGAAGCTGATCATCTGGGTAGATGGTTGTGTGTAATCACCGATGTCCTGACCTTTTCCCTCTATCCTGGGTTTTTTGGGACTTGGTGTTTGAACATTGAATGTTGGTTCTTGATTGAGAGCTTCTGGGAATTCAAGCGTTTGGGGTTATTGTTCACAGTGAAACGTTCAGCCAAAGCTTTAATGTAATTTTACCATTTTGTTTTGTGAATATTTTTTTCCTCCCTGGGTGTAGAGCTTTAATTGGTGCAGCCTGTGTATTGTTCATAGAGATAAGTTAATGAATATAAATACAGCAACTGACACTTGTTTTGTGCCTGAGCTATGTGCAGTACTGGTGGTTTACATGAAATGTCCCTGTATCTTTATTATTAAAGCATGATATATTCTCATCACATGTGACACTCTTATTTAATTTTAAAATGACTACGCAGCAGTGGAAAAGTTTTGTCTTGCATAAGACTGGGACGGCCAGAGTTCCAAACATAAATAAATGAATGAATGAAAAAGTAAAAAACCTCAAGTGCAGTCGAGCATTGCTCCCGGTGCAGCTCACGTTACGTAAATGCTTTCCCTGCCTGTATTTTTAGTCATCCCTGAGGATGTACTGTATGTCTTGACAGTATGAAGCCTATTAAATTCATTTTGCTGAGGTCTCTGAGCAGCTGGGGAACATTGTCCTTGCACCAGTAAAACTAGGTTGGTACCAGAGCACGCACACACACACACAAAACTATTACACAATTGAATTCAGTGAAATGAATCAACACTTTGCACTTTGTTGGGATTACTCCATCTTCATGCCTACATGGAGGCTTTGAGAGATTTTCTTCAGACTGCACAAATGCCATCTGATTAGATCGTACAAGTCACCAGCGAGAGACGCGAGATCCTCAAAGCAAGCTAATGAAGTCACTTCATTCGCTATCAATTGTTTCACTTACCTAAAAATAGAGCGCTCCCCTTTTCAAAGCTTTCTTTTTTGGAAAATGGGTCATAAGTCTCAGAGGTTTGGTAGGTAGAGTCCCCAGACAGATGGAGGTGAGAGTAAAAATGGAGCCCTGATGAATAATGGCAGTCATCGATCCTGGATGCAAACAGGCTATTATCTGACAAACTGTTTTATTAGAGCCAGAATGAGTGTTTTCTGGGGTTTTCCTCATAATTCAATCATGGATGTTTAGAGGTGTAGCTGAAGCTAAAGGGAGTAGCACTGCATCAGGTATACATTAGCATAATTAGAATAACATAGCATCCATCTTGAATGGTACTTCCATTTCCACAATACACATCCAGCAGCAAAATCAAACACATTCACCTTTACATAAATGACATTTTTATTAAAAAACCTCCGTGAGACCAAGGCAGCAAACTTACAAGCCACTGAAACCATCTCAGCTGAGATTGCAGACTCTATTTAAAGATCAACCAGAGGGGAATGGAACAAAGGCTTCACTTCTGAGACAAATGTGCAACATGACAAAAAAGTAACATATTGTCAATATTGGATGAAGAATTTCAGTAAGAAAACAAAAGCTAAACTCTACAGTTCTTTAAATAAAGCTCTGAAAACTGTTCATGCAGTGAGTCTTTCATTCTTTCAGGATGGATGAAGATGCTAGATGTCAACTTTATAACCAACAGTTCCTCACAAGTATTAGGATACCTCATATTAGCTCAATTTAGGCATTCGAGACCCAACAACCACCAGTCATTTGTTACAAATCAACACGGTTGTAACTGTCCTTCATCTGCCAGCGTTTCTATGACAACTACTGACAATCTGTTGCTGCTGGTGCAAATGTTTAATGTCAGAATACTTTTTTGGCCATTCAATTTTTAGATGAGAAGCAACATACTCCTTTGTTTCGGTGGCCGACATCACCAGCAGCATGTTTCTGAACTGTAGGTGATCCATACTTTATAAAGTTTGCGCTGTGTGTTACCTATGAAAGAGCAAAGCAGTATTCAATCCCAAAAACAAAATAAATCTCAGTATTGATGGAAAATTGGCTCCGATTCATGTGCATGGTCAGTTTATTACAAGTTTTGGTTCCGTCTTGACTTTTCCAGTGCAGTTAGGGGGTACATAACACATTGATGTCATGTGAAATTTAAGTACAATTAATTTAATTTAGAATAAAAATTACAGTTACATAATTAAAGGAAACGCAATCCACTGGCATTTGGTGATCCCCAATTGTTACACACACTTGTCCTTCAATCTTATACATTACAAAAAAAAAAGGAATTGTTGTCCCTATTAGAGTTTCAAAAAAGGTACCCGTTTAGTTACACAGGTCTCTGGGAAAAGTAGAAGGTTGTTTTCCATTACTACTTGACATATTACCGGTAACCAGAAACTAACACAATGGTGTATCTAACCTTTGACCCAAGATGAACTGATGATAATTCAGGTCTGTCTTTAAGACCATCCTGACCGTATCAAATGAAGAGTATATCTCACATGGCTGCAGCAGGAAAAGTGACTCAAATGGCTGTTGGTAGAAACAGGGTGGGAATGGGGGACAGACGAGGACTGTGGGGTGATGATCCTCTTTAAAAGGGAATTTAGATGGGAATGAGCCCAAATATTGGATGACGTAGTGTTTTAGCCGCTGCCCCATTCCCCTGGTGCAAAACACAAATCTCAATGTTATGAGAGCTTGACGGCAATTTTTTGCTCCTTCTTCATCATCCTCTGAGCCTCTTTCTCCATTTTCTTCCTCTGCTGCTCCATTGAGCGCTTTTCTCTCTCTGCCATCTTCTGTTGTCTGTAAAGAGAGGGTAAAGTGGTGAGAAATGTCACTAGAGCACATGTCAGTTTAAGCAGCGACATCTCAGAGTTAAACAACATCCTTGGCTAACATAACTGCAAACACTGCCACCTGCTGGTCAATATGCGAAGCTATGGGACTGTACATCCATGTGACATTTGAAAGGACAACGCAACAAGCCAGATGAACTGGTTTTGATGCAATTATACAAGCCGATTACAATAACAGGACTTTATAGTACCTGAGCACCTCCTCTGCCTCCCAAGTGGCATCAGACTCATTTTCCCAGGCATTTGCATCTTCCTGCCAGTTGTCCATTTCTCCCAGTTCAGCCTGGATAACAAAAAAATATATATATATACATCTTAAAGTAAATCTTTCCCCAGATACCAAGAAGAACACTTAATATGTATGTTCTATTATAAAACAGCAGTGACTCTACACACAGAAATGAAACCTGTTTGGAACATTTGGAACTGGCTTTTGGCTTCAAGGTTTCAACAATAAACATTTTGCCTTTTATGAGGACACAAAAACTGGTCTGACATGTTGGATGCTGTGAAGTAGTATCTTACCGAGGGTGGATTAAAGTTCACCATATCCTGAGAGGCCGCCAGTCGGCTGGAGAAACCTGCCGAGCCGTCAGGAACCAGGTAGTTCAAAGGCTCCCGTTTCTTCAGTACAATCTGGACCAAAGAAACCGAACACCCAATGGATAACATTTCATTTAAATAAAGATGAAATAACACAGTCATCCTTCTGGAAAATTGCAGTACTTTTACTAACTTCTGCCAAATAAAAATGGTTATTCTGGCCGTCGGTTAATGAAATTGAATATCAGAAAGGCTAGATATGTAGACTGTAATTTACTCCCACTGTTCACAAATGGCTTATACACAGTCATTGACTAGGAGGGACAGGAGCAGTGCTCATTTGGACATAGGCAATGTCTGAGGATAGCTTGTTCACATTCCTATTGAATTTCCAAACAGAAATCCTGCACTGCTTGATAATAATACACAACCCCAATTAATACACAGACAGAAACACATTATTTTAAGGTATTCTTTATTTATAACACAATGACAGACATACCTTTTGGGTTTTCCTGATGGTAGGTGCCATGTCCTTAAAGTAGTCTGGCTCATCATTTTCCTCACTGGGTGAAGGGGGGACATTTCCGTTGCCGCCTTCAATCTTGATACTTGTTGGTGTGTCCTCATCCCAAGAGCTCCATTCTTCAATCTCTGGCTGCAAAGAGAAGAATATAATATTGAATTTTAAAACGATTTTAAACGAGCCAGGGAAAGATTCCCTCCATACTGTGAGATTATTCTCAAATATTTCTTTTTCTAATTGGTGAATCACTTAGGTCTGAACTAAGTGGTGGCTATTTTGAGTTGGTTCAAGACCTACCTGTTTTGGTACAGAAGAGGAAAAATCCACTGTTGTCGGCAGAGTTATTTGATCACCACTGAGCTTGCGGCCCCTTTCAGTCCTTCATAGCAAATATGCAAACAGATACATAAAATAAGACAAATTCATGTAAAAATTAGCATCAGACTGTAAACAAAAGACATTTGCAGAAAAGCCTTTAGTTGAATTGTATTCATAACATCTTCAGAGCGAAACAGCATAGGTACTGTTTCGGTCCTGAATTCTGGTCTGCTTACCTGCATATCAATCTTTTAAAGAAGGAAAGTAAACTGGCTAGACATGTGCAGATCTTGAAGAGACGGAACTGAGTGATGGCCATGCTGAAACTGACCTGCAATGCAAAGGAAAACAGTAGCAATTGACTTTTCAACAAGGCACGGACAAAGTTATGCACTTAAAAATTTACTTGAAATGACAGCGGGAAATGCAAGTCTAGGTGATCATATATGAAGGTTATTTACGCACTAAGTAATTTCTTGTATATTTCGTATCATTCATGATCTGAAGGGTCGTGACGTGTCTATTAAATCGCACACTTTTGCATGCATGATACGGATAATTTAGTTACATTTGCTGACAGATTTATTATATGTTTATTAAACCTTTCATCAGCAGGCTTGATATAGGAGTAAGGATGGTGTTAAATATAATACAATTCTGCACTGTGTATCCTTACTATACATAGTATATTCATACATTACATTAATGCAAATTTTGACACCCATGCAACTTACCTAAAGAGATGTCAATATATCGTATGAAAATAGAGCAGCTGTTTTGCCTTCTGGTGTGGACGAAAAAGACAAGTGCATTTATTTGCTAACCGTCGGTTGCTAGCCTAGCCCACAGGAGATAACATGGCATTTCCAAACCCCTTAACTGTCTTCATGAGGCAGAACATTGGCGGTTACAAAACGCATCGTTATCATGTCAGAATTATCCGTACAACAACTGTTTACTCTGATACTATGTCATGACAAAACTCCTTAATTCGTGTCGTCTCTCATCTCTGTGTCAAGGCTGCCATCTTTGAATTGAGTGTAGCGGAAACAAGGAAGTAGAGCGTGGTCCTGCTGCATTTAAAGACTGCCGGAAAATGAGCAACTCAAAACTGTAAACGAAATTCTGTGTTTTCCTCAGTCTAATCCCTATTTACTTTATTTAGACATGCAGATTATTGAAATCACTATTTGTCATCACGAGTAGTGATAGGAAAGTATTACAATTATATATGGGGATTTAAGTGACATAACTTTTTAATTCCATATTTAAGGACGGATGACTTGCAAGTATAATTACAAACTGAAGCATCTGTAAGGCAGATAAATAGATTTTGTAAGAAATTGTTATGTTTTATTTTATGTCCAGCAGAGGGAAGCACACTTTAAAAGCCCAACAAAGAAGCGAGAAAGCCTAGCCTTCCGATGCGAGTCATATTTCACGTCGTCACCATAGACTATCCAATCGGCAACTACCTTGGACGGAAGAGGTATATTTGAAAATTGGCAGTTAAATTTTCCTGACTCGTAGGCTCGGTGTGAAGCGATTACTGACAACATAAATACGGTGAGGCTCTTTTCAGTATGACGTTTTGCTATTGAATGTTATTAAATGTTAAATCGGGAAGTGGGTTATGTCTTTGCTCATTCCAGCGGGTCACAAGTAGCAATCATCGCTAGCATTGCTGTTAATTTTTCATATTAGCATACTAATATTGTAAACACGAAATATCCGCCAACTGATTACGTTATTGTAATGAAACAACCCTTACGTTTCAGATGGAGGAAGAGGAGCACACTGACAGAAAACAGCAGCTTGCGATGCTTTATCAAAAGCTGAACAAAATTAAAAAGTCTTTGAATGAAGGTAATATAAGTACCCGGTATTTAGAACATGAATTTAAGATGTATATTATATCATAGTCCCATGTCCACACATCCAATGCACTATAACTTATGTTTGCTTCTCACAGATGACACAGACAATATTAACCAGGTTATCAGCTCCAACTCACCAAAATCATGCCTCTCATATCTTACTGATCTGGAGAAGAAAGGGGACCCCTATGCAGACTGTAATCATCTCACCAGGCTGGTTGACTCTTACACCAGAGTATTCTCCAATATGCCGCTGGGGAAATATTGTGAGAATGAGAGCTATGCCAGGATGTTGGTCCGATTTGCAGAGCTTAAAGTGTGAGTAGCCATAGCTATTGCTTGGATATGAAAATACTCTTTGTTGTTGTTGTTGTCGTTGTCTTCAGAGAGTTTTGGACTATTTAGATTTTTATTCTTATGGGATTAGAATTCAAGATGTCAACAAAGCCGAAGACAACTTCAAAGTTGCAAGTTCCCATTGTCAGAACTTTGCATTTGTCCACATTGCACATGCACAGTTTGAACGTTCACAAGGTAAAGTTGAGCATATTTTTACAATTGTTTCATTTGATGTGAAAATACCGACATGACACGGCAACTGTTGATCTTATTGTCTACTGTTATATCATGTGCCCAGGTAACACAAAGAGAGCCATTTACATCTTGCAAAATGCTCTTGAACTGGGTGCAGAACCAAAGGAAGTTCTTGAGACAGCCTTACAAAGTATGCAAGGTAAAAAAACACATCTCTTTTGTTCAGAAGATAAGGAAAATATACAATGTAAGTATTTGCTTAAAGGGTGATAAATTCTGTTGGAAATTTACCAATATAGTTTAAAAAAAAAAAAAAAAGACTATGAAGTTATATGCATGCAGAGATAGGCTTTCCCCTTCCTACCTTCCAGCTCCCCCTCCTCGTGACCCCACAAGGGAAAGCAGTCAAAACATACAAAACAAACATTGTTCTTTATTAACCCTTGTCTTTGTTGTCCAGTTACATCGAAAAGTAATGTGCATGATTCCATCAAGAAAGGCTCTGTGTTCCTAAAAGTTAGCAGAACTTCTGATGGGACTGGTGACTTGCAGCTCTCCAGTATTTTTAATTTGGGGTAAGTGTAAAATGCTTACTTTAAATTTATGATACCCGTGATAATTAAAATATGTCTTTGCTGCAGGCCAGAGGCCTACTCCGGGTCATCGGATGACCAGCAACCAGGCTGGAGGTCTGGATCCCAACGAAAGAGAGTTGCTGGCATTGTGAGAGAGATCTATCCAACCTGAGGTTTTACACATTAGATTACCATGCTGCCTTTTTTCATTAGTAATTTTACTCTACTATTTTGTATTACAGCCAGGAAGAATTCCTGTACTACCATTTTCTATCCCAGAAAATGAAGATGATGATCATGATGATGGCTATATCAGTGAAAAACCATCCAAAAGAAGTGATGCATCGGTCCACAACAGTCTATCAAGGTCATCTTGAACTCATTAGTGTGATAGATCTTTTATGTCTCAAAAAATGCTGTGTGGAATGGATTCTTTGAAAATTAAATAGTACATGTGCAAAATTAAAAAAAAAAAAAAAAAAAACTTGCCATGTATACAGTACATTAGAATTTTAATACAATAAGGCTACCACATTTAAGATTCCTCATTAAAGTGTACCAACACCTGTGTAATCACACATGTATTGAATAAGACATAATTTAATTTTTTTTGTCTTTTCTTCTAGGCAAACAGCTGCTTCAAGCATGACTCAAGGGTTTGGGCTGTCCTCAAAGAGGACTCCTCCTGAAGCTGAACTCCAAGTGAGTATGGACCTGTGGTCGATTGCTTCTAGTGGTTCTACAATTCTACAATGTCATTTAGCAGATGCTTTTCTCCAAAGTGACATGGTGGTATATGAATAAGCAGTTAGTTTTTCTTCGCTGCACAATGTTGAACTTTTGGAGGAGGACTTGCATTAATGTTTAATAATCCTTTGCATTTTTAGCTACAATTGGTCAGCCCAGAACATTGTCCATGGGAGGACCAGGCACCTGCAGACTCCACCACTACACTCCTGCATACAAGAGACACCTCTAAACTGGAGGGTACTGAACGCTGGAGTGAAATAAACTCTCCGATTTGGATCTGTATGAACCTGTGTCATCTGTTTCTGATAGATGTTACTTACAACTTCGACTTGGTCATCAAGACAAATTCCCCTGAGTCATGCTGGGCTTACCTGATGAACCTGGAGAAAAGAGGCAACCCACGCACGGACAGCAACCTCCTCAATAAGCTCAAGGACTGTTATTCTAAAGTCTTCTCCAGGTTACCAATACGGCAGTTCAGCAAAAATGCCAGTTATGCCAAGATCCTGGTGCGATATGCAGAGCTCAGGGGGTGAGTATGGGTCCAAGTACCGAAGCATCATTTTAGCCTTGACTTTAGTGTTTGGTATTAAATTCTAATTTAGTTAATACCAAAAACACATTTTCATCAGATTTTCTAATAGTTTTATTCTATAAAGTCAAAAATATATATATATTTGCTTTTTCAAGGATTGAAGATCCAGATGAAGCGCAGGACCACTTTATAGTTGCTCGATCCAACTGCAAAGGGTTTGCCTTTGTCCACATTGCACATGCTCAGTTTGAGGTTTCTCAAGGTACCTGGCCTCCAGCTTAGTTAGCTAATTTGGAATCCACAACCCCCAACTTTTCTTCATTCTTTCCTTTTCAAAGGTAATATGAACAAAGCCACTTCAATTCTGCACAAAGCCCAGGCAATGAATGCCAGACCAGCAGAGCTCCTGGAGACGGCCATACGTAATTTAAAGACTGGGGCGAAGCAACTTGTGCCTACCAGGAATGAGGAAGAGGAACCATCCTCGGGTACAGATTTACTGAGTCTTTCAAGGGAAATGTTGTTAGTTGTTAGCGATCGGATGTTTAATTTTTTAATAATTTTTCTTCTGAATTTGAAAACAGGGTTACCGCTCACTGTGCCCACTGGTGGGGGGAACCAGGAAGTGCATATGCCTGCTCGGATCCCTGTGAACTGGGCAGTGGACCAGCCTAAACCCGCTAACCAGGAACTTCTTTCTGAGTGGAAGATTCCAACCTTTGTCAGTCGGCACGTTTCTCCAGAGGTCAGATATTCTTTGATATCTTGTAAATATTTGTTAACTGTTTTTGGTCAGAGAAATGTTGCTCATAGTTATAAGTTAGAATGAATATTTATTTACTAATTTATTTGGGGATGCCATTTGGATCAAACTGTGTTAGACCCATTAATTTAACTTTTATTGTAAGACTTTACAGCTTTTTCATGTTGGTTTTTTTTTTAAATTATTTTTCCAGGAAAAGCATGTTATGCCCCCTGACCCAAGACCAGTTTCTTGTGTCCCAGAGTTGCTACCCACTCCATCAGTGCAACTTTCATCCAGTCAAACCTTACAAACTGTGTGCCAGACCCCAAACAGCTCTTTCAACCACAATGCAAATAGGTATTATTACAGAGTAAAGTTACAGTTATATTTGACTCTGCTGTGCATCGACCTTCATGTGGGGTTGACCTAATTATGATGTACTATGATCAGAATGTTGTATCATTTTTATCCCTCAGCTTTGTGACTCCTGTTGTAAAAAGAGGCCTTGAAGTCTCATGTTCTGCTGTGGCACAACACAGAACTGGAACAGTTCGGCAGCCTTTCACAACACTAAGTCAAGCACCGTCTTTCCAAACTCCACAGGTAGAGCAGTTCTTGAGAAAACCGAAGTTTCTCCATGTCAATTAGCAGAATGTACAATCTGAGTGATTTTTGATTAATATGTATAAGTCTAACCAAGTGTAAATATTAACTCTCTTTATTTCTGCTTGGCTCTTTTTTAGTCTTCCTTTACTTCAATTTCAAACGAATCCATCACCATTAAGGGCAAACAGTTCTTCATTCTTAAGATGATTGGACGTGGTGGTTCCAGCAAGGTGAAACATTAATATTCTGTTCAGACTGTTTGTTTGTAATGTTTTCATTATTCATAATTGCCTTTGACTGGTTTTTATTTCAGGTCTATCAGGTTCTTGATCACAAGAAGCAGCTGTTTGCTGTAAAATATGTCGACCTGGAGGAAGCCGATGCTCAGACTATAGAGAGCTACAAAAATGAGATTGAGCATCTGAATCACCTACAGCAATATAGCGATCAAATTATCAAGCTATATGACTAGTATGGAATTTTGATCCTTTTGACAATATTTGAGAATTAAAGTTAAAATAATTTGAGAATTAAAGTTTTGTAATCCTTGTGATCATATTTTAAATATAGTCTAGTTTATCCACTTGAAACTCCAATATGCTTGTAAATGTGTTTGCAGTGAAATAACCAACAGCTACATCTATATGCTAATGGAGTGTGGTAACTTGGATCTGAACACTTGGCTGCGAAACCGCAAAGCTGTAAATCCCCTGGAGAGGAAGTTTTACTGGAAGAACATGCTGGAGGCTGTGCAAACTATCCACAAACATGGTTCCCTTCCTGTCTATAAGCCATCATTGTTCCTCTATTATATTATTTTTTTGAATTATTTTGAAGGCTAAAATCTGCCATATTTTTTGTATGCAGGTATTGTCCACAGTGACTTGAAGCCAGCAAACTTTGTCATTGTGAATGCGTCACTGAAGCTGATTGATTTTGGCATTGCCAACAGAATCCAGCCTGACGTTACAAGTATTATGAAGGATTCACAGGTAAGACTGATGCCACGTGTGCACCAAATATCAGTCCACTTGGATCATTCTCAAGAATTTTCAATCATTAATAACTGACTTTTTTGAAGTTATTAAAAAAATTGCTATAATCATGATTACATGGCATCACATGTACTGTCCGGAGAGAAAATTGATTATTTACTAAAAACAGGTGGGAACCCTGAACTATATGCCTCCAGAAGCCATCAAACACACTTCGTCCCAGCCAGGAAAAGCCTGCGCACAGGTTTTCCTATCGATCCAGTTTAATATTTAAAGTAATTATACTTTTTTACAACACTGAAATAGTTGTTTCCTGACCTTTAAAGATAAGCCCCAAAGGAGATGTGTGGTCCCTTGGATGCATCCTGTACTGCA
This sequence comes from Pao palembangensis, assembly GCA_015343265.1. Taxonomy (NCBI): domain Eukaryota; kingdom Metazoa; phylum Chordata; class Actinopteri; order Tetraodontiformes; family Tetraodontidae; genus Pao; species Pao palembangensis. The sequence goes on from CM027088.1 coordinate 10,060,686, forward strand.
TGACATATGGAAAAACTCCATTCCAAACCATCAAAAACCAGATTGCCAAACTGCAGGCCATCACTGATCCTTCCCACAAGATTGAATTTCCAGATATATCAGAGAAGGATCTGCTGGATATCCTTAAGGTGAGAGACCTGAGCCTCACTGTAGTCATGTTATAAAAATGTCTATAGAAAATTGTTGTATGCAGTCATTGCGATGCATAAATATATGTGTATGTAATAGAAAATAGAAATGTTTCGAAATCTGTTTTGCTCAGATTCCAGAAAGATCATAAGTGACTGTTGTACCTTGGATGTGATTGGTTTGATAATATTGCACAGTTACTGATGCATCCATAGATTAACTTAATGAGGACCTGGGTTGTTTTGTGTCTTTTTTTTTTTTTTTTTAAATATAATATACTCTAGCGTTGCCTGGTACGAAACCCCAGAGAGAGAATTTCCATTGCTGAACTGCTGGAGCATCCATACCTTCAGTTGAAACCACAAGTGTCACCTGAACGAGGTATACCAAATACACACAATATTTCTTCTTTGTGCCCATATAACTTTAATAATGACAATTTTTCTGTTTCAGTGCCTCCAATTAATGGTGATCTAAAGAAGATCCTCACAGACCTTGCAGCTCTCCAGTCTCCAAACAGCATTATCCGAGCTGCTAACGTATGTTCAGTTTTGTAGAACTTTCTCCAGTAATATGTTTCTTTAAATAAATAGCTGTTTCCTTTCTCCCCTTAGAATCTGGCAAAAATGTGCAGCAGCGGCCTTAAGATGGATGTTGCAGAGTGTGCAAAATCGTCCTCCTAACTATCCTGAAAAATGTAATATGGATAGTTTTTTTTTTATATATATATATTTTTGACACCTCATAAACACATCAGTGAAGTTCCACTGTTTTCAGTAGATGTAGAAGTAACAGATCTAACATACTGTATTTCAGGAATTGTTTCAATCAAATATCAAAGGCCAAGCGGCTTTAATCATAAAGCAACCTATGTTATGTAACCTTGTATTGTACTGTATATATGTATACACTATACTACAGTAGTTGTTTTTAAGTTCAACAATGTCCATTAAAGGTCGGAAAAACGTTGAAAATCCTGCTCCCTCTACATGAACACGGTCGTAAGTCATAATATGTGGGGAAATGAGCTGTTTGGCGGTCTGCGCTCTCTGCACTTTTAACCAAACTAACCAAAATTTTTGCGGTTCCACTTTATGCGTTGTTTCATGAGTGACGTCACACACACCGCCCCTATTATTTGACCAATCAGAACGTGTAATCTGCTTCATTGACGTTGGCATGATCAGTCGAAACAGGAGCTCTTACTCTGATACAATTTCAGGTGCCCAAAGGCTCGTTTCAAATTTCATTCCATTCAGACGTCTAAATCCATGCCTTTCTTCTCACAGTTAAACTCTAACTTATAGCTCTTTGCATAGAAAAAATTACTGTCATAATGAAGAACTTCCAATTTTTTTTTTTTATTTTTTGCAGTTGCTTGCAAGGTTTATCGCAAACTTCATCTTGTCTTTTCCATAGAAGATCTTTGTAGTTGTAATTCTTTGCCCTTCCTTCCTTCCTGGTCAGCCATAACAACAGTGATGGCCTCTGTTGCACGGTTTTTCATTCGTGGTGCTCACTCCAAACGTTCCATCTCTGGCATTGGCACCGGGGCGCAGAGTTCGTATGGAGCCACTTTGCTGAAATTGTCGGCGAGCTGCAACGCTTGTACAAAACCACAAAGACGACATGTTGCCCACTTTACCTTTCAGCCTGACGCCGTCCCGACACAGTACGGTGAGTGGCTGGCTAACCGGCTAACGTTACCACATTACCCGGGGGGAGATTTTTAAAACTGACACACATGGGCTCCATACAGATTTGGAGACTAGAAAAACATTTTCCTATAAGGAGACTCACACCAACCACATAACTTTAATAATATTTCTCAAAGTGCACTCCAAAGACTGTCTAATCAAGTACATAATGGCCCTCATTTATGAACCCTGCGTACCTCAGAAAAATGCGCACCGCTATTTTCACGCAAGGCTCGGCATTTATCAATCTGAACGTGAAAACCGCTCAGATCTCACGTCAGTTCTAACATCGTGTACGCAAGTAAGAGTCAGTGTGGATTCGTGGTGTAGCGCAGTAAAATCATAAAAAATGTAAAAATAACGATTAAACAAACCTCAGACTGGTCATTAAGCACAGGCAGCCACATATTCCGTTTAGATTAAAACGTGAACGAATATCATTGAATTAAATAAATACAGTATAGCCGTTTTTTACGGAAGCGTTTTGCATTCACCTGATAAAATATAACAATTTATTTTCCTGTGAAATTCATGTTTGGTTTGTTTTTCAGTGTAATTATTTCGGTTTTTCTGACTTAATTTCTTTTTGTTTGTTTTTTTAAGCAATCTTGCCTTTTTTGTCGAAGTAAATGTTTTCTGTTTTTTCGTGGTAACTGACAGAACATCTAATAACTGGTAAACCTGCCATAGAGCAGCTTCAACAGTGCGCGCACACGCGTGAACGTGTCAGGGCAGCGACACGTCCCCTCGTCCATGGCGGCGCTGCTCCCGCCGCTGTCATCGTTCTCCAGACAGCGTTTTTCTGGGCTCCTTTAACACCAGTTGTCATGCTTCCAAAAGCGCGTCCTTTAACTTCTACCTCAGACTCAAGGGGAACAACTTCCAGCTCGAAAAAGTTTCGATTGTTTCCCAGTTTTCTCCTCTTAAGGTTTTGATTTCATTTATCAAGACCCGATGTGTCGTACGCTGGGTTTGGCCATATACGGAATTTTAATAAATCTTACATGTCTCTTATTGTACCATGATTCCTGCACCCACATCTGCACACGTCCCTACGCAAGATTGATAAATGAGGGCCAATGTGATTATTATTATTATTATTTTTTTTTTTTTTTTTTACGAAGACCTATTGCTAAAAATTTCCCTCAACTGACACCCAGCATCCTTTGTGCATATTTGTTTGTGTTTCCAAAAATATTTAGGTCCCACTCAGAAGATGAACTTATTCCAGTCAGTTACCAGTGCCTTGGACAACACTCTGGCCAGTGACCCATCAGCAGGTAGAATCGCTGTAAATTAATTAATATCAAGATTATATTTTAGTAGCACCTCCTCGTGACACCGCATGGGAAAAAGCTGTCAAGAAAAAAAAATAAATTATGTGAGCACTTTTCCTGTTCTTATTGTGTACTTTCAAAACTAGAATACCCATCAATAACATTTACCGATTACACCTGTTAATTGAGGATCTCGAGAGCCAAAAAAGACCTTGTATACGTTTAATTTCCGTGACTTTTGATGTCTGATAGGCGTATCATCAAAGTCATGAACAAGACACATTGTGCCTGAAACATGTCCTTATATAACAAATTTATTACTTTCTCCACAATGCATTGACCGTTCACGTGTTTATCATGTCTCCTGTTTTTTCTGCAGTCATCTTTGGTGAAGACGTTGCCTTTGGTGGAGTTTTCCGATGCACAGTTGGGCTGAGAGACAAATATGGTAAGATTGATATTTTTTGGGTATATATTCCATTCAAAAAAGCTTGGGATCTTTAGCTTTTTTTCTCCACTTGATTTACGTGGTACAATCGCTAGATGGCAGCAGGGGGCTTTTAATAATTCAACCCAAACCATCTTTCAGGGTCGTATTTACTCAGAGGACCAGAGGCTGCTTATTTTTTTTTTCCATTCAAGCTACTTTAATGGCATTATAGAGCATAATAGATGGAGCTGCATTATCAGGGTGTGGTGTCATAGTGCTGTTATTTCATCATTGATGTCATTATCAATGTGACTAAATTACACACCAACTACAAATGTTTTTTGTGTTGAAGACTAATATCATCTTATTCTTTTAAGAATACATCTGGAATATAGTTAAAATGCAATTTCAGACAATTAAAGTAGTTTGCATAAAATTTTATATGGCTGAAACATCAGTAATTATGGGCTTATTGGGTCAAAGTGAATATGTCTTTTGTGGAAAAAAAAAGTGTATTCAGTATTAAAAAGAAAAGCTCATGCCTTCTTTACATCAGTGCAAATGTAGAACTGTTATTGAGGCTCCCAGTGGACAAGCACAGGTGTTAATAGGAATATTAATGCTAGCTGTTCTGTTCCAATGTCCCCCTTTTGCTGTGACAGTATGACCTTTAAAATTAAAGTGGCTAAAATGACTGTCAAAATGTCTTTTTTTTTTTTTACTGACCCCTTCACTCACAGAGTGGCACATCTGCAGTTTGATTGCATGAACATGAAAAAATTATATTCCAACTCTACATTTGTCAGTATTTTCTCTTCAAAGGCAGAGGGGCACTTCATTTTCATTGTGTATTTCATTCTGTACGCATAAATCTGTTTTGTGAAGGGAAATAATATGAGACATTTTTAACGTGATTGCTTATGGCACCTAAGATCGATGCTGACTGACTACAGTGACTAGACTGCCCTGTTGCATTAACTACATTTCTTTTTTTTTTTTCAAAATTTTAATTTATACATTTTCTGTTCATCTTTATTATTAGTTTTTTTTTATTGTGCTTCCTCTATACAGGCTTTGCCTTTTTGTTTTCATTGACGTCAGAGGTGTTGACCTTTTGGCGATGGGATCATGTTTTCCATCTCATCCTTGTGTACAGTGGCGAGCACAAAGCTTTTTTTATCCCTCCGTCTGCTGAACAAGATGATGCACACCTCCACCATGCACCATCATTACACAGAACAGAGTTCAAGCTGACACTATATAAATGGGTTTTTACTAGCTGCACATGTTTACCTTTAGTGTTCCAGCTCTCCCACTAATTGCTAAAGCTACAGCACGTGTGGGCTCACTTCACAAGAAGCATTTCCAAGAAGGTACTAAGATAATTTGGGTTTCTTAATTATTTAAGATAACATAAGAAGTACTTTATTTTATCCCAGACATGGGAAATTAATTTGTTACAGCAGCATCAGTGGCAATAACAGTAACCTTAATGCAATTTACAAAAAGCAGATTACATGTGCAAATGTGCAACATAAAAAATGTGCGACTGGGGAAAAAAAAAAACAAACAAACTAGAAAGTACAAGTAACAATAAAAGTAACCTAACACTATTTAGAAAACAAGATCAGAGTACGTGCGCAAACGAGCAGCATGAAAATGTGCAGCATGAAAATAAACGAGGAAAAACAATCACATTTCTTGTGATTTTATAGTGAAGATCTTGCATGTTGACCTGCACCATCCTACTTTTTAACAACAGCACATTACCGACCCTGTGTTAGCAATGAATATCACAGATTACCATTGAAAATGGTAAAACCAAAAAATGCAAAACTAACACTCTGAACCCAGATTTAGCAGGTTTCGCTCCTGCAACCATTTCCAGATTATAGGGTGAGGAGGTAAAACAGTTGTCTTGTGTTTACACTCCACGGGGGTTATGTGTAATCACAGGGGTGCATCTGCATACGAGTAAACAGTGAGTCTTTTTTTTTTTTCTCATTACTCGGTTGCATGACAGTGGAATTTGGGGTCTACGCCAGGCTATGTTATTAGTGTCACCCTTCGGCCTATTTTTGTACTAAGACTGGTTAAAGTTTGCTTCCTCACCATGCAGCCTCTGTTCTATTCTTTCTCCCAGGTAAGGACAGAGTCTTCAATACTCCCCTTTGTGAGCAGGGCATTGTGGGATTTGGTATCGGTGTAGCAGTGACCGGTGCAACAGCGATTGCTGAGATACAGTTTGCTGACTACATTTTCCCTGCTTTTGACCAGGTACATCCTCAGAATACATGATATGATTTGTTCCAGCATTTGCTTTTAAAACGCACTGTTGGTGAAACCAGGTTTAAGATGAGGGAAATCCTTCTTTATTATTTGCTTTTTTCCATAAAGAAGTGTTTTATTACTTCTAAATAATAAGAGCAAGCTAATGCTAACAAGTGAGACATTAGCCCATCGTTATATATACATACATAATCACCCTTTTATAATTTAGAAAATACACCCAGGTGTCTTCATGTTCTGTCTTGTTTACTCCCTGGCAACATTGCATAATGAAGGATGATACTGTGCTCTTTATTTTCAACACATCATGGTCCAAGTCAGCAAGTTGACAGAATGAGACTCGATAATGGAGCATATGATTACATAATTTGTCTGTTTTTTTCCTCCATCATGTTCCTTACAACATAGGAAAAAAAAAAAAAGTATGTTTTTTGTTTTGAATAGAGCCTAATTAGATTCAGCTTTGAGAAACACAAAGCAAAGGCTGGAAATCTTTTATTTACGTGTCATATAACGTTGCCTGAAGGTGTGGCAAACAAACATCAAACTGTTTATTTTTATTATTTTAGCATATAATGTCATTTAGAAATTTTGTTAAACAAAAACAGGCTGCCTCTCTGTGGAAAGATTAATTCAATGCTACTGTTTTCACCCTTCATACATATTAACACGAGTGTCTAATGATTCATGAGCGTCCCTGCTATGTCAAGTGTACATTAAACCAAATACAGAGCAGCTGTGTGTTAAAGGTGGTGTTGGGCCATGAGTGGTCTCCATCTGTCTGCACCCTCACTTAAAATAATGCAGAAACAAAAGAAAGATCATGTAACATCTCCCCAGAGTTGTAAGGGAGGGGAAATTTGGGACATCTTTATGGAGGGGCTCCAGCATCAAACACTGTAAGAAACCATTAAGTTTTTAAAATGGTTGTTAAAATGTTCAAGAATAGTAGGAAAGGGCAGAAGAACGAGAGTCCCACTTCATTTATTAGCATCAACTAATATTTTCTGTTCAAATAAAGTTCTAAGCTGTATGTGTGGTTGAACTCGAATTGTTTTGATGTTTTTGTAGATAGTGAATGAAGCAGCTAAGTACCGCTACCGCTCAGGGAACCTGTTTGACTGTGGGAAGCTCACCATCCGGGCTCCGTGGGGGTGTGTGGGTCACGGATCGCTGTACCACTCTCAGAGCCCTGAGGCCTTCTTCGCTCATTGCCCTGGCATCAAGGTCAGTCCTGTTACTGTTCAGAATGGTGCAGAACAACAGCAGCTGTTTCCAGACTTCTGGAGTGACACCGTGGAGACACGTAATCCTGTTTGTTTGACTCGTTCATAAGTAAAACACAGCTGTTTATTTTCTCCTCACAAGTGCATAAACCTGCATCAGACAAACCAGGAATTTCCATTGTCACATACAGCTGCTTCCTCGTTCCAGTGGGATTAAAACTCGGCAAACTCAAGGGCACTTCAATAAGAAAAACAGATCACTTGGAGATTTAACTGATTTCTCTTAAACAAATATTTCAACCCTGAAAAAACAGTACAGCACAAATATAATTGTTTTACTTTTACAATAAAAACTTGTAGAATGAGGGTGTTTGACATTATCATAAATGGGAGTTAATTTGCATCTGTGAAGTCCTTGAGCATTTACATAACAATGAGGAGAGACTAATCTCTAAATTAAACATTGGATTATATTTTTACAAGACGGAAGCAATTTTTACAGGCAATTTATCCCAAATAGCAATTATTGGAATGTGTAAATATTACATTCACATTCATTGTCTCCCAGTAAAGGTCAAGCTGCTGAAGGTGGATCTCTGTCTGGCCACCTCCCGATCTTTGACACTTGTGATTCAGCTCTGGCCCACTGTTGTCATGAGATCTCAGTTCTGACCTACAGTAAACACTATTAAGTGACCTTGACTCCATGAAAAGGCCACAGAGATGAGAAACATCCCAGTATTATCTCAAGCTCCAAGGCAATCCCCGATGGTCGCCTTTGTCCAAACTGTGAAATTCAAAAGCTTCCACCTGCCAAAGTAATTGTTAAATTGTGCTCTTCCACCCTGTCTCATGTGTTCTTCAGGTTGTAATCCCTCGTGGGCCAGTTCAAGCCAAAGGGCTGCTCCTCTCCTGCATTGCTGACATGAACCCCTGCATATTCTTTGAGCCCAAGATCCTGTACAGAGCAGCAGGTGAGCTGGAATACCCATTCATCAAAATCTAAAGAATTATGGCATGATGTGTCATTGTCATTGTGTCATCCCCAAAGTAAAACATGACAGGAACATAAAACAGACTAAAAAGTGCTAACAATAATTCCAGCGCCTCCCACTGGCCCAAGTTTTGGTTCCTTATTGATAAACCCAGATGGTAAAATAACTCTGCATAGACGGCTTCATAAAATACTCTTGGGTTTGTCATCCGAGTCAAAAATTTCTAATATTACACAGATGTCTCATATTACCTTTCAAGCAAAATTTATTACATATTCCTCATTGTTTGTTTATATACCTCTGCATGGGCGATGGCTGCAGCAGTACGTCAGGTGTAGTAAAGTTAGTCAAGGAACTTACTATGTATCTGTAGTGATTGCTTTATACTTGGGGATAGATAAGAATTAGAATTAGAAAACTAATTGTACTGTTTGGTTTTAGACATTACAACTGAATGGTTGGAAAATTTTTCGTTGAATTTGTTGACGGTGAGGAAAAGAGGATTCAGAACTCCAAAAAAAAAAAAAATGGTAGACACAGAGCTGTGTTGACATTGTGCGGGATGCCACAAATAAATGGCTATGGGGAAACCCTGGAGTAGTTCTGTTGGCACCATCCATCCACATCTTTTGGTAATGGAAAAACAAAAAATAACCATTTTAATGCATGATGTAATTATCAGAATGTAACCAGATTTCTTGGTGGAAACAAAGTTTAATGAGCTCTGCCTGGATCATAAAGTCATTCTTTAAATTGCCTCAGTTGCTCTTGAGATAAAAGCCGCACTTTTCCGATTTCTGCTGTCTAAGATCGCACTGATTTAAAAATAGATGTTTTTTATAATTCAGTTTTAGCATTCTGTTAATTCTGTTATTCTATTCAAACAGTGTATTTTCTGTCTCGTCTGTAGGCTGAAACCAGGAGCCATACAGGCCGTCCACATTGCTCTTAAAAAGTGAGCTGTCACAATAGACAGTTTTCTTTCCTGAAATCCAATGTCTCACTTTATTAGCATTACTCTCTAATAATTTTCCAGATTATAGGTAATTTTTACGCCATTTATTTCCATGTAGGAATGTTCTGTATTCCCAAAAGCTTTAATCCATATTGATGAATGAGCTTCATAGTTAGCATTTAGTGATTGCATGTTACATCTTGCCAGTGTAAATATTGCAGATAAGCAGGATGTTGTGAAGCAATGCAAGCTAGTAATGCAATAATATTTTCTAAACCTTGCTTTAGCTTTCCAAGGCATTATTTGCTATTATTCAAACCTTCTACTTGCATGTGCTCTCATTCAAAGAGATCGGGCCGCGGGCTGCAGAATGGGAGGGCCACTTTTGGATCAGTTTCTGTTTTTGGTTGATATGCCAACAGTGGTTGTTGTCGTCAAGGATAATAAGTTCAGGACCTGAAGGGTGCAAAAAATAACATTAGGTCATTCATTAGATCGTCTCTGAGGTTCTGGAAAAGCATGAATAAGAATGTGAAAGGATGTCATTGAATATTTTTCTGTCCTCTGACAGTCAGAAGTCCAGAGAATTTCCCAGATTTATGTAAAATAATGTTAAAATATAGTGAATGAGCATGTTAGTAATCCATAAATGCTTATGTATGAGCACTGCAGTGATATGAAGGTGTTGTTTATTTTTCATGTAGTGGAGCAGGTTCCTGTGGAGGCCTACACCATCCCTCTGTCCCAAGCAGACATTGTACAGGAAGGAAGTGATGTCACCCTGGTTGCCTGGGGGACACAGGTAGGTGCTCTTGTGCATCACCGACAGATGCCCAGTGGGTGAGCACAGCCATTATCATCAATGTTCTGGTCATCATGTTGGCCTGAGGAAGAAAAGGCGCAGCGTGTTCTCTATATTAATGACTTAAAAGCCAAAGCTGTAACCCGTGGATTAATTTTAAGGATAATACAAGTCCCCTCTTTCCCAGCAGGGTCTCCTGGTCTGTGTCCACGTCTTTTCAAAATACATTCATGCTGCACACTTCCTATAGTCATTCCTCTTTTTACTCTGAAGATTTTATTTTCTCGGGCTTGTCATTGAAGTGCCAATAGCTAACTGCTCAACCACTCAGACAGGCTTATCTGGGTCGAAATGTACCTGGGAAGATTGGAGGGTGGTCTGAGAGTGCTGAGCCCCATCAAAGCCAGTGTTAAAGTTGAAGTGTGTACAGAAGAGAATGATGATTCAAAAAAGGGAGGGAAGCAGCACTTGTTTCTAAAATCCTATTCATCATTCTCATTTATCTTTCCAGCACATGTGTGGATAAGTGTGAAAAAAACCCACTCAGCTTCTATTTTAAGCATTCCTTATTAAGTTGGAGTCCTAAAAAAACCTAAACATTTAAAGAAGTCCCTCTTCTTTTCAGGTCCACGTGATGAGAGAGGTTGCCAACATGGCTCAGGAGAAACTGGGAGTGTCTTGTGAGGTCATAGATCTACAGACCATCCTGCCCTGGGATATTGACACCGTTTGTAAGGTAAACACCACATGATATACTGCAAAAGATGCAGTGAACTTACATTTCACAAATGCTCAGAATAATGCTGCTTTTTACATTCATGGTTCTGTACAGAACATGCCTCTGCTTTCTTTATTGCCTCTTTTTTAGACCTTACGGTATAAATGATGTTGACCTCTAATAGATGTGGCTCTTTGGACTCATCCTCCCTCTGTAGGTGTGTTGATTGTGGTGCAGAGGAAATGTTTTCCCTGACTGTGTGATTGTCTTTAGTGCTTGATAAACAGATTTCTTTCCACAGCTGGTAAATCTCGATGACTAGTTTAGGATGGTTTTATACAGGCTACGGCAAAAAAAAAAAAAATAAATTCAGGGGCAGGGTCTTAAGAAAAGAACAGGTTTCCTCCATCTAACGGCAATATGGGACTTGGAATAAACAAGGATTCTTCCCTGGTCAATGCAGGTAGTCTCAACAGGACTGACACTTGTAATAGGAAAAGGTCCTTGAAAATAACACCCAAGGATGTGTGCATGTGTAAGCAGACTTCAAGGATATTGTACATAGTTTATGTCCTCGGCACACTCGAAGTGCTGCTGTTTATTTGTCCTTGGATACATCACACATTGTAATCTCCTGTTAAACCTTTACAGATGAATTATTTAAAACATGTCCATTTTCTAGGCCCAAATGTTCATGTTCTTGTGTAACACTCCCAGTTTGTCAGTGAGTGTTAAACAGATCTCATAACCACCAGTTTAAGGCAAAAAAATTAATAAGGGGAGTACTTAAACAGGGCAACAATTGCTACTGAAAAATGTGCTAATACCATAAGACAGCTTATGAAAACTGCCATTAAAATCAGTCTGGGAATTAAGTGTTTATGTGTGAGGTAGGGGCCTAATTTTAGGGCAATACTCTGAAATCCATAACGTTCCGTCTCCCTGATTTAACTGGTGTTGTATGCTGCTGGGAAAGTTTAAAAATAGTAGTTTAATTTACTGGATATCAAATTACAGTAGCCATTCCGAACATGATTCTTATCATTTAATGGAAAAAAAAAATTATAAAATTATGTCTCTTTAATAAATCTGAAGCAAATCTATAGATGTGTAGCCAATAGAGTTGGGTTAAAAGTGTAGACATGGAATTGATTAACTGAATAAATCTACACACAGCTTTTAAATGAGCCTACATTTCTCTTGTAATTTAATCATCATTGTTTAAGATTGGTGGCCAAAATCTGCCTGTTAAACATGCTGCAGACAATTTTTTTTTTTTTTTTGTTTTGTTTTTTTGTTTTTTAAGTTGCAGCCCCACAATACAGTATGTAGACAATCATAAACAGAAGTATGCAGCCCACAACATGATCTAGAGCTTAAATCAGAACACTGGTTACATTTGTATTACAACCTTGTCATTTGTTATATATAGATATGTGTTTCAAGAGCTCTTGTCTATTTTTCCTCCTTTGCCTGTAATGGTGTCTTTGTGGAATGGTAACAAAAATCTGACGCCGTGGTTGAGGACAGTAGATAAAGAGAGTGTGGAGACATTTTTTTTAAAGGCTGTTATCTTGTGATGACTAGAATCCTGCAGCCTGTACTATTCTTAGCGTAACCAAGATGTTGTTAACAGTTCCTAATTCAAAAAGATTGCACACCTGGTGTCCAGCATGCATCTGTGTAAAGTTGGCCTTTTACACCATTTATTAACGGGCCATCTAATGCTGTGAGTCTGCAGACGTTGAGATAGGTTGCAGACACACATCCAGCCGCTGGCAGCCAATTACAATTTCCTGTGAGTCACATTTACCTCGCAAATCTTTCTGCTGAGGATATGTGTGGGGAGCTAACGCTTAAGTAGTCTTTGTTCCTTTCCTTTTTTGACAGTTGTATATAATTTGAAAGTGAATGAAAGAGATTTATTCATAGCAGTCATTAATAATCTCACAGTCACCCATGTATGTTAGACTTGACTGTAAGCTGACCTCAGTCAGAATTATTTGTCAGTTCTCCAGATTTCAGTACTGGCACAAAACATTTTGAGGCCCCAGTGACATAATTGAAAGTTTGACAGTGAATCTCATTGTCCCCCGTAGCATGTCCTTTGGTTTGGTGCAATGCCGGATTTGAGCTGGTGGTTTGTTTTACTTCTCAAACATGTTATTGCTTTGTGCAGCACAAAATGTACTCTATGCGTAGTTCCACACATGATTCTCACAGAATTTTCATCTCAGTTTTTCAGTAAATGTCACTTATATGTAGTCTACATCTTTTATTAGTTTTTCTATGTGGTTCTAGACATCTCCACTCGATGAGGCAACATTTTTAACAGTACATCTTGTATTCCTCATCTTCCAATGGTTTAATCAATTTAACTGCACTAACCTCATAAATGATGAGAGAAATCTGTATTTTTCTGATAATAGAGAATCCCTTTTTTCTTTTTTTTTTAAGACACAACAACAGAAGATTAATGCTTAAACTAAAAGATTACTTCCAAGCATGTTTTGGTCCAAGATGCCGTCACTATAAACTGGAAATAAATTCTGGAAGAGAGCGGCTGTTATAGAGCCTCTGTTTGTTGGTATCTCCTGGTAACTCTGCGAATACAAAATGGAAATCAACACTTTTAGTAATCAGATCTCTTAATATGTGCTTAGGTGTGTAACCTTATTTACCCACAATGCCCTTGTAGATTCCTCATTAAGTTAGCATATTGAGTCATAAATCGGCTCGTCAGACCTTGAAGAATGCTTGTTATTGAAATGAAATTAAATGAACCCCCTGAATAATTCACTGAATATTTCTGGTGCACCTAAAACACTGAGTAATAGAAAATAGATTTTCTTGTTTTTTTTTTTTTTTTGTTGTTGTTTTTGTTTTTTTCTTGTCTGAGAATAGCAAATCAAGCCAGTCCCTGCTGTGCCTTATAACTTACAGAATACCAAGCTTATTGTCTCATATGTAAACTTCCTTTAGCGTTAATGGATTTGTCTTTGGCCCATGCTGGCTGCATTCTCTCTGACCCAGGGCTGCCTGGATCGCAGCCGCCGCAGTGATGCAACCGGTTGGGCTGAACCTGTTCAACTCTGTAAAGCACATGCAGGAGGAGTTCCTTAAGGACTCGCTGTGGCAGTATCTCAAGTATTACAACATATTATTCACATCAGTCCAAGTCACTTACAACCCACTGTAATTGTGAAATGCAGTGATTTACGGACTTACTTTTGGCCTCTCTCCAGTCCAGCATTGTGCAAAGGCAAAATGTAGGAATTAAATTAAGATGTTATAATTTTGCACTTTTTGAAAAATAAAATAAAGTCATTAAAAGGTAATGATATTAGCATGGTGTCATTGTTCTTAAGCAATATATTTTTAGGTTTAGTTTTTAGGTTCTGTCCTCATTTTGGAGCACTAAGACTAGAAATGTTAAAAAAAAAAATTATATATGTGCCTGGCCAAACAATATGTAATTTAACCCAAACCCTGGTTCTTAAACAGTGCTCATGGATGTGAGTCATGGGATGGTCATGGGATGTAGTTATGATTTAGATTTGTCCAATTATAATCCTATATGGAAATAATAGGTTTAGTGACCATGAGGACTAATTCAATCCAAAAAAAAAAAACAGATTTATCCAGTTGCATTTGGGATCTACCTTCAGCAATGGTTTGTCAGGGGTTAGCCAACTCCCTGAATACAGTAAACATGTTTTCATTTTCAGTTCTTTTTTCCCCTAATGGCACAGGCATATTCTAACATAACAGTGCCAGGATTCAGCAGGCTTAAGTAGTAGATTGCTTCACACATGGATGGCCACCACATAGTCTAGACTTTAACCCCACCGAGACACTTTGGGAAAGAAGTCTTTCCTGTCTTCAATTCAGGATGTTGGAAAAAATGCAGTGGAACTCTAGACAGAAGTACATGTTTTGACATTGCATAAGCATATTCAAATGCTGCCTTTTTCTCAGCAAAAATGGTTTTGAGGACAGATGAGGAGGCTGAGGATAAACGGCTGCTTGAAAAGGAACACGCAGCAGCATCTCTTCTGATTCTTGGAAGTGATGCAGGTTGTAACGTCTGCACTTTTGAGTGTTCTGGCGTCTGTTGACCCACTGTACAGATAAGGCCTTCTTATCAAGGCTCTGGCTACCTGTCACACTTAATGGCTTCAAGCTGTAATATGTGCCCTGAACCAAAGATGGCAGATAAACATAGCGTATATTAGCAGGCCAGAGTCAGACAGAGCACAGTACAGCCGGATTTGTTTGTCAGTCACTGAGGTGGAAAAAAGACATTAAAGATAATCAACCATGGCTGAAGGCCATGTGAAGCTGTGAAGCTGTTCCAGTCTGACATTACAATATAATCTGATGAACTGTCTCCCGAAACGCTATATATAAGCTTTCAAAAATCCGTACGCACATTAATGAGGCACAAAGGAGAACCTGAAGCTGGGGATTTTCTGACCTCTTTTGTCATATTGCACAATGTTGATTTTCATGAGAAGCCAGACAAGGGAACGCGGTAAACACCTGCTAGCCATTAGCACACGGAGGAATTGGGTTCAAGCCTTTGTTTCTTTTTCACTGGAGGTGTCTCAGCCAGTATCTCTATCACTGCACCATAACACTCTTGCTATCTTAGGCCAAGTATCTTACACACATTAAAATGCAAGAAACAAGCATTTTCAAAGGAGGTATAAATTGATGAAGGTTATTTGTGGTACTTTCCTTTCCACCCATCTCAGAACACCTAATTGACAGTCTGCTACTGCTATTTCTTTTCCATTCCTTCTCCTGGCAGTAACCACTGCTCACATTCCATGGCTAGGCACTTGAGATTTCTCAAATTTTTCCCCGTGTCACTCACCGAGAGAAATGTGACTGAATACAAAATTAGACCGACTGGAAATTCATATAGGATTATAGTCTATGAAATAAAACGGAACGCTTTGTGAAACCACGGTTGCTCATATTTCAGGGAGGGACAGGGTCTGCATAGAGTCTTTCTCAGACGGGAATTTTTAAAAATCTGATTCGGCTGCATGGATATCCACCCATCAGCCCCACACTTCACCTACCCCTCCATTGAAAGTTGAAAATAAGCCCTAGTGTTTCTGTTTTGAACACTGTCACAGCAAGTGACACAGTGTGGTGCAGGGCAGAAAGTGAGTGTGTGTGTCAGGGAGTAATTGAGATGAATTGGTTTTAATTGGTCTTCATGAGATATTTGGAGTTATTTCTGTTTGAGCTCTCTTCTGGCGAGTTGGCTCCACTCTGGGATGGCTTGGCCCTCCGTCCAGCACAGCAGCTCCTCAGCTCCGGTAGAGTTTCTCCCCTTTCATTCTTGTGCTCACTCTCTCTTACCCTCTTCATCCTCATATGTTTCTGCCTCTGTCATAAGAGAATGAACATTTCTATTTCCTCCCATTGCACCTCCCTCTCAGCAACCTGATCTAAGTGGTCCTTTGGGTCATGAAGCACTCACCCCTCTGCTATATATAATGTCATTCCACTCTGGAGCCACCAGTCAGTAGTCAAGACTCATCTGGAAGATCTCATGGTGACATGTGAATAAGCACCCAGTCAGGTGTTTAGGAAATGCTGATGTCATTACCACCATGTTATCTGCAGTCAGTCCATGCAGCATGCACAGCTCTTAATTTCAGGTTTTGTTTTTTTTTTTTAATATTCTGATCTATTTTTATGAACCAGGATCAATTTTAATGGCATTAAGAAAAAGTGATCCAACAAATTGGTGTTGGCATAAAAGACTGGAAAAAGTGTGTTATGAAAACTTGACAAGTGCATGATGTGATCCTGCACTAGTCACACTGCAACCCATTTAGCTCAAAGTATAGACTGTTTTTATTCTCTACTCATCCTCTCATTCAGTACACTGTTGCTTTAGAATTAGTTAGTAGTCTGGAACCGTCACAAACATTTGCTTTAGCTGTACGATAATTCCGATCCAGTGCCACACTGGACGGTACGATTACAACTACACTACTCATAATTGTGGGGCATGCTATTTGCATACACGCGCTATACACTTCTTGGAATGTTGCATTTGGCAATAAAATGTTGCTGCTTTAGCCAGCATTTACACCAATCAGCAGCAACTACCTGACCATCAGAATTTCCTACAAACAAGGTAGCATCACAGATATCAGGCTTGATTCAGACTGCTTATTTTAACCGAGATGTATGTTTTGTGTTACGAATAGCCTGTGTGTTTGTGCATGAGGGTGTGTACAAGTCCACATTCAATACACATATGTATAGGTTATGTGGGGTGAATGCACATGCCTTTTTGAGAGTCCCCTCGTGTGTTTGTGAGAAGAGTGGCAGTTGTGACCTTCCGGTTTAGGGCCACGCAAGGACATTGTTAGCTAGCCACTGTGTGGTGAGGCCACATAGAGCACTGGGACTGAGAACATACGCACCATGAAAGGCTGAACAAGTTAAATTGTCAGTTGGAGGGATGGATTGATGGAGGACCAAAAAGAGTATGGGTGATAATGACGAGAGAAACCGCAGCACAGAGGAAAGCATGTGGAGCAAGAGAGCGTAGTGAGGGCAGGAAGGTGAAATCCATTCTGCTCATTAGGTTTGGGTGTGTACGGGAAGTGCAGTAGAAATGGCTTTTTTTTTTCCTGTGGCAAGAATAACTTGTCTAATGACAGCCCTGTTGCACAGAGTAGTAAAAGTCAGTCCGCTTGAGCTGTTGCCTACCAGAAGCTCTCATTTTGACGTGGAGCTCAGGCCAGCTCAGGGAGGAAGGCGTATCACACCAGCCATTTACACGCAAGTGACATCCTGGATTCAATAGAAATCACTAATGGATCTCATATATTAGGAAGAGGCATTGATGTAATGTGAGTGACGCTCACCAGGAGTCAGCAAACTTGGAGATGATCAGGTTGTCAAAGCTGTCAGTCGGCACAAATCCACGCATGTCCGTGTTTGTCATCTAAGTTCCTGTCTGGGCAGATATTAGCTCTTACTTAGGGGATGTTTACCACCTCATGATCTGACTTCCTGCAGAGTTTATTGTTTATAACTACAATAATATTTTTTACACGTGTTTGACATCAATACTGTATGATAAGGTCATTTGTCATTTTCAAATAAGTGTTATTCTCTGTCCATTAGTCTTTTTTTCTGCTCAGGTGAATTTGTAGATCCAGCCAGTTTACCCTTTTCAGCTGACAGCATTGCTATTAGAGCATAGTCCTATGATCCGCCATATTTTACTGGTCTGGAAAAAGCAAAGAATTATTTATTTAGTTATTAGCTACATTTGATAGACTGGTGTTTGAGATGTGACATCTCAACAACCTCCCAACACGTTTCTGAGATGATTGAAAGTTTAATGATATATTTTAAGTGTTTTGTCCCCTTTTTAGACGTATAATTTCTTCCCTTGGATGCATCTAACCGATCATCTTCTTACAGTTACTAATGTTCACCCTTTGGCTTCCTTACTGTCTTAAAAGCACTGGCTTAACTTCAGCTCTCAATTTTCCCCATTTAAACGACATCAAAGGTGCCTTTGATGAGCAAATAAGACCACTGGGTGACTCTAGAGAACAGGGTCAAACCGCACAATGAGCGTGGATGGCTGTCCTCTGAAAACTCTTCCAACAACCGGAAGCAGCTGGGTAAATGCCAGAGCCACAATTACTATGTAGACGTTAGAGTGCTCTTACATCCTCCTGTCAGATATATGTTTTGTTTTATTGCGCTTTGTTTTGTTTGTGTTTTTGTGTGATTGAATTTCAAGTGGTGAGGCGAGTTCAGCAGATCAGTTATGAGACCGGCCATGAAATAAAGTGATTGTACTGACTTTACAATAGTAATATGTGCACAAAAAGGATCAGAAAGGAGGGATTCATTCTGTTTTCTGTCAGAGAGTAGCGCCTGATTGTAATACAAATTCACGTAAACACATTTGTTTAGCATCTGAATGGATCCACACTTTGAATGGGAGTTATTTCCGTCATAAAGAACGAATGTCAGGCCTAATTTATGCCATCATGTGGACATGAGATGATGATGTGCAGCAGATTACTTGCAGTTACAGTTCAGTTTTCTAGCTCCCTCACAGGGAAATTCTATTTATGTCCATCCCCTGCACCTGAGGTTTAAATTTTGAGTGTCTGCGCAGTGCTGCATTTCACTAGCAGCCACATATATTATTATTTTATTTATGTTTTATTAAAATAAATGCAAACCTGAAAACATTTGCAGAGTTTCGTTGCCATGGTGTGTACCCAATTTCTTGCTAAAAACACACCAAAATACAGTTGCAACTGGACAGAGGTGCAGAATGGTTCTGCTGAAGTTGCAGACATAGCTTTGGTCTGGACCGTTGGCAAAGATTAGATTATAGTAATGGTTTTATGGTGTGGTAGATAGCGGGTGGAGCAGAGGCATCCTTTTGCAGTAATGGCAGGTTACAGAAAAGCCAAATGCAAATGCCAGAGACTTTGAGACTTCTAATGTTCATGATTGTCCCCTTGGCCCTGTGTGCCAGCCTAAGTCCGCCCTCCAAGCTCACACTGCCGTCATATTCATTTGTCTTTCTCTCGCTCTTTCACACACTCATCCTTGTACCTTTGTGAGGACTTTCATAGACATAATGCATTCTCCAGCTCTTTACCCTTACTCGCATAAACCCTAACCAACCTTAAAACCAAGTCTTAACCCTCAAATAGCCCTTTGAAGATACGTCCAATATGTCCTCGCTTCCCCAACATGTCCTCGGTTTACTAGTAGAATGCATATTTTGGTACTTAGTACATAGCATGTACAAGAACACAGACAAACACACACACAAAATGTAGCCTAAGGGCAGTAATCAGATATAGCATACCACAGCAGGCGGTGTGTGCAACTCTTGGTAACAGAACATAATGGAGTGTTTTGGTAGGAACAAATGTAAGACAGTCTCAAAGAGGTTATTTGGCTCCATATTTTCCAGGACTCCATCCTGAACTATGATTGGCATGAGTTTAACTTATGTTTCTTTAGTGTCACTCATGTTTAACACACAGACCTATGCATAATCATTTATATGCTTTTTTTTGTTTTGTTTTGTTTTGTTTTTTGTCAGTCGGTGGTGAAAACTGGACGTCTGCTCATCAGTCATGAGGCACCAGTAACAGGAGGCTTTGCTTCTGAAATCAGTTCTACGGTACAGGTGAGTGTGTATTGAATCTGATCTGGAATATGTTTACTCCAGGATAGGAGGTAGTCTCAATTCCAGTGGGGGGTGGGGGGAAATGAGTGGGACACGAGGTAAAAATAAAAGTTAATTACATGCATGACTTAACGCGTTTCTTTTTCACTGTGCATGACTGCAGAGCTGAGGCCATACTCGGCCGATCTCTCTCCGTCTGCAGCCAGTCATATGCTGCTCTCCCTCCCCCATTCAGTCAGACTCAGGTCTGTCAGGTCTAGAATGGTCCGTGAGTCATCCCCCCTCATTTCTACATTTTTTTACATTGTGTACAGATGATGTAAGCTGTTGCGTTCACTGATCAGATGGATCTGCAGGTTTTGTGTGGCCTCAGGCTCTTATGAACGCATTCACTGGAAACAATATAGAGACTTGTTTATAGTTTTGCCTGTTTATTACATCCCGACATTCATGCCACCCTATATTATTATATTACACTGTGGATTCTCCATTGCCATACAGTAACTGATGTGCTTGTTTTGGCTTCTTCACAAATTTCACAGTCCACAGTAGCCTTCCACAGACATAAGCCATTCCTCTTAAGCGATATGTTTGTTATTTATTATCTTGCTAGACTCAGACTGAAGTTCTTCTAGTTTTCAGCCCACATACAGTTGTTTGAAATAGAGATGTGGGTGAGCTTGCATGAGGGGTTTATTCTGGAATTCTGTGGTGTTTCTAAATGTTTTTCCGTCACTGTGAATACTTCCCAACCACTAGGACATGAAGCCCTCTGTAGCCGAAAGTGAAGTATTTAGCTAAATCGAGTATTTCACATCAATGAGGGGGTGAGTGGTGAATAATTAAGTAAACAGAATTTTAACCAGACCTGTGTTTAAACTTTTTCCAGATTGTAGGAGGGGAGTGACAACCTCAGGGATTTTTAACTAGAACAAAAGCTTCAACTGTTTCTCACCCAGGAGAAGTGAGGGGGGGTGTTAAATTATTTGGTCTCCCATCTCTTTGGGAAGGCACATCAATTTGTTCATGATTTGTGCAGATCTTTCTTAGTGTTAATATTTATTATTGTTGTTTAATTATTTATATTTTTAGTAGTGCAATGTTAACTGAAAAACAAGAATATACATATTCAACCCATTCTGGGTTGACGGGTTGGCCTTTAAATAAAAGGTTTGTTATTTATTTAATATTTTTCTTAATGCTCAAAATGCAAAATAATCCTAAAAACTGCACAGCCAGAGAGTCTGTGTATCTTATACAGTTTAGGCTTTTTTGTTCCTTAGTTTTTGTAATCAATAAATAAATAAAACCAGTCTTTATCCACTTTTCTTTTTCTTTAAAGGCACATTTATGGACTTGATTTTCTCTTTAGTATAGAGTGGAGAGATCGCAGTGGTTGGCAATTTTCCTTTGTCAGGCTTTGGATTCAGCGCTCGTGATTTAATATGTGTCATTGTCTGGCCCCTTTCTGTGTGCTTCACTGATGACTGGAGAGCACCAAATCAGGAGGAATAAATGTCAATAGACAATAGTTCTCGGGGCCACAGGGATGCACAGAGTGAACTGGTGATTCACCCTTCCTCCTTTAAGTCCACAAACAAGAAAAGACTTTTGCACATATGAGTTCATTTTCCACACACAGAGTGAGTGGATAGTCATTTTCACTGTTTGAAATGTGGTGCAGTTGGCTTTACGTATGCTGTAGATATACATACCCAGTAGGCTTTGGCTGAGATATGTTTGTTTAGCTGTAACAGTCCTTTTGCGCATTATACAGATGATTTAACTGGCACAGGAAACACTACCGTTGTTTATTCCATCAGTTGCACAGTAGCCTAAGGCATGATTGTCTCACTAAAGTTTTACAAATATGGATTTACAGCGCTTCATCAGTTGAATTTCATATTGGGTCAAAAAGGCCATCATTCAGCATTTAGCTGCTCAACAATAGCTCCATCCGTTCAGAGAAAGTTTATATTTTTTTGCATCATCGGCTGGAGCGCTGTGGAAATTTGTTAGCGCACCACATTTGCAAGCTGTTTTTAAAAAGGACAGGAAGGAAAAAGTCAAAAACTCCCTCATTATTCTTTCCTATCACCCGCTCTACAGGGCCTGTTGTCTGACAGATTTCTGCTTTCATGCTTTTCTTACACATTGACGAAGATCATGGCCATAAAGAACTACAGCAGGCATGTCTTACTGTCTTTGTCAGAATAGTTATATTATAGAGGTTCTGCCGGTTTTTCTCCACAGCCTCTGTGTCAAGTCTGTATTATGATTGCTGATTTCATCATTCTAGGTATATTTGTGTCAAGGTATATATATCAAGGTATATTTGTGGAAAAAACATAAAAAAATTGGCATAATATCTCCTTTCTTGCATGACAGCAACACTAAGAAAAATGAAAGTTGTGCTATTCCGCTGTTGTACCTCTATCTCCCTCTGAGCCTGTCAGCCTGAACAAATGTGTATTAGTAACATGCTATTATGGGACCGTGCCTGACCCGTGCTGGATAAACGGCCCCAGACCCCCCACCCCCCACCCCCACCACCACCACCATTGTTGCGATGCTGCAGGCTTGAGTCCAGCGTTAAGTAGGAAGCTACTCATACATCAACCCATCTGTTGAGAGAACATTGCGCAAGAGTGGTTTGTGCGTAAGCAACTGAATACACGAGTGCTTTTCACTGAATTGTGAATGTGCAAATGTGAGCTTGGGTTTAGATGTGCATCGTTTAAGTACTAAAAGGCTGTGTCTTCAAAATTTGTGCAGGAATTTCATAGAATTGATCGCAAATTAGTTCTGCATTTACATCTGGATCTGGGGAGCACTCTTTTTCAAAATTGTATTATGATAAATTAATACAATAATTAATACAATAATATTATTTGATATTTTTGGCAACAGCTGCATTTTCTTTCATGCACCAGTCCCTTTGGTCAGTTAATTTCAGACGTCTGTTGGTGCAGACAGAAACATGGTTATTGGACATTTTCAGCTCCACACACAAGCAAGATCTTCTTTTTTCCTGTTGTCTTGCATCTTTAGAGATTGTAAAAATACCAAAGACTCCACATCAGTCTTGATATGTCCCTGGTCTCGGCTTGAGCTTTTATAAGAAGGGAAGAAAACAGCGTCTGAAATATTCTTCCACTGCCTTTCCAAACTTTCCTATAGCAGCTAACGTGAAGTGTGTGATTAAATGAATGCAGACGGTGTCGGTGTCACAGGAAAATCCACTTCAGTCTGCTAGAAACACTGTCCATGCACAAAGATGCAGCTGGTCAGCTGTTTCTGCTTTTGGTTTTGGGTGATTAACTTGTTTCAAGGTCTGTTGATTTGAAAGAGGGCACTTTAGGTCAGTTGGCACACTTCCAATCATACTTGAGACCTCTGGGGGGGTTGCTTGTCCCATTTGGAGAGAAGGACCCAAAAGGTAATATAAGGAGTCATGAACTCACAAAAAACTGACTCATTCTGAGAAGTCTTAACGGGAATCGGTGACTGAGACAATCAAATATGGCCATAAAAAGTAAATACTGTCAGGTGGTCCGCTCTGCAGCAACTTGATACATGATTTTCAGTCAGGATTGTTTCTCATTTTCATAGTGTCAGAAACCGGGGACGTATCCAAGCACCAAGAAGAAGCTGGATGCATGTCAGACTTCCAGAAGTGATGAAATGCCAAAGCCTATTTCCACTGTCAGAAACTTAAACACTCACTGAAGGACACGTGAATGTGACTCTCGCTTCTTTGTTGCAGGAGGAGTGCTTCCTCAACCTGGAGGCTCCCATCACGAGGGTCTGTGGTTATGATACCCCCTTCCCACATATCTTTGAACCCTTCTACATCCCAGACAAGTGGAAGTGCTTTGATGCAATCAAGAGGATGATTAACTACTGATGCAACACCAGGTACAGAAAATGTTTTTTTTTTTTGTTTTTTTTTAACATTTGGTTTAACAGTTTAATTCATTTAATTTCATGTATAATCATAAGAACACACAACAGCCAAATACATCACGTATATATATTACATAGATGTTTCGACTTCATGTTCGCCATGATAAGGTGTCGACCTGCTTTAGTTACATATTTATCTGAATGGATTAGGTTATGTAGCGGGGAGAATATCAGCAGCCAACACCATTAAATCATTTATTTGTTGAAGCAAATGGATCTCTGCTGCACTGAGGGAGTGCACGCACGCATATCAGTGTGCATAATCTGAACAATCCTTAAATAAAATGGATTAACAGTCACTAAAGGGACATTAGCAGGTCTGGCTTCAGTTAGGTCATGTGTGGGGGTGTAGCCTGAGTTATACATATGACAGTCCAGAATATTAAATTCTTAGGGATTAAATCAAGAAAAGATTATATGTCAGTACAGTTTCTATTCTATTCTACTCACCAGGCATGTTTCCTCTGCAATATGCAGCTTTCTGCAGCTCCAAAGTGCTTATTTATTTCAATTCTCTGCTGTAACTCTGTTAAGGGACAGGTGATAAGATCATTACAATAATGTAGTGCACTTGTCATAAATGAGTGGGTGGAGGATGTTTATCCTTTGATCCACGTAGAACACCCCTGGTTTCCAAAATGACTTTTAAATTATGAAGCGCTCATCTTCTGACATGATTGATGCTGCTCTCAGATCTCCGTCCATGATTGTACACAGATTTCTGGCTCGTTTCTGCTCTCCAAAGGCAGATAAATGAGACATGCTGAAATCTTCTATCTCAGTCCTCCAAAAAAACGATTAAAAAACGATACCTATTGTGTCACTGTGAGTTAAAGCCATTAAACGCTGGCCCTGATTAATGAGATGGTTTGAGTCATTAATAAAATCCTTAATTGAACCCAACACACCCACGTTGCTCCATCCAATTCGTTTCCTTCTTATCTTTTATCAACTTCTGGATCAGCAAAATATCACCATCAACTTACTGAACCTTTGTCCTTTTCCAGAGCCAAAATCGCGTGTCCTTGAACTCTACACTCACTCCTTTTCCTCCTCATTTATCCAAACGGCGGAGAGCAGCCAGGACAAGACATTTCTCAGCCATCCAATCAGGATGCATCGTCCCCATGCCCTGACGTGTTCTAAAGCTAAAACCTGTTACATTAACTACTGAATCTGGACGCAAGAGATCACTGATCCACGAGTAATCATGTGCATTATGTTGACAATATCCTTATAACATCCTTCTCTAATTCAGCCTTGACCTTGCTACCATCTTTGGTGGATTTTTATTCACCAATGATGGTATCTTACCCAGATACAGTAGGCTCTCTCCCAGTAACACGATGGGGATCTTTGTTGTTAAGAACAAATGCATGTGAATTTTTGCGACATGAGCTTGTGAAATTAGCTCTTCATATTCTAGCTGGGAATCTGCATCTTTATGCAGATGAAGGGGTAGAGTGTGTGCTATCAATGATTCAAAAATGAACAAAGGGTTTTCTTTTTCACAAAACATAAAAGTAATGAACGGGATTTAAATACAGGGGTTAATTAAAGCTGGGGATGAACTGTGAGGACAGATTGGATCTGTTATGAAAGGATTAAGTGGACTAACATTTGGTGACTATCTTTTTGCGCTGTTACTTTGAATCTTTTTGTGTTTGGTATGAATTAGCCCACGTTGTACAAATGTTTGGCCTTTTGGTTTTTAAAAGAAATAAAATTAATATTGTTTAACAATGAATATGTTATTGCTTTTCTTTTGGATGTTGTTGGGAGAAAAGAGCAAATCACACAAACCCTCAGAGGCCATTCATCACTGGTAGGATTTATTATTCCAAAACAACGCGATGGTTTGTCTCAAGACTAAATTAAAATTATTTTTCTAGAATCCTGTTTTCCTCTGGAGACCATCAATTGACTGAGCAAATGTTTCAAATTGTATGAAGCATCTGCAGTCCCTGAAATATGCTACCTTGCGCATTTGAAGACTAGTAAAACTTGGCACTGGCATCTAGGAATTTGTAATAATCACCAAAGTGAAGACTGCTGGTGAACAATAAGGCAGCGCATGTGAGACGAGGACCCACGGCTGGTTAAGAAATTCAGATTTAAAACAGAAATAGAAATTTCTGTGTTTGCATGTTGTCTGTTTACATAAACCAGTGAGAACAAAAGTTTTGCTAAAAAATAGCCTAAATTGTGGGTATTAAGATGGTTTGACACCCTGTTCACTTTATTATAAGAAACTTTTTTTGAATAAATATCCTGAGAGAAAAGTCAAGAAAGCCATGTATACCAGGATCCATTCACGCAGGAGCTAGCAGCTTGGTCCAGCTGTAAGGAGCAGGACCCAACTATCGCTCTGCAGCTTTTAAATGACTCATACTACCAAACTTGTTCGGAAAAAATTCGATCTGTTTTATCTCAAAAAGCCACAGCCAGTCAACACCTTGGACAGAACTAGTTTTCACTGGCAGCAGTGCCACTGGAGATGTCACAATAACAACATTTAGGAGAATCCAGCCTTGACGACATTGTTTGATTCCTGGACACCAGAATTTTACCACGAAACGATTCCTTAAAAAAAGTATTTTAGATAAATCTGCATTGCATGCATTGCATGCATTACAGCATCCGACGAATGAAGAGTGAGAGGTGTGTCTCAGCGACCGTGGAAATGCATTTGAAACTAGTATGCAGTATTTTATTATTAGTCTTTCATGTTGACTCTCAACCCTGCAGCTACTTTTTTAATGAGGTCTGACAGGTTTTTCACCAGAAAGCATAAAACGACAGAAAGCTCCCAGGTTTAACCCCAACCTTTACACCGATGTGCGTTTCACGTATGCATTTTCGTATAAATTCTGATTGTAATCCGCAGTCTGGAAGTTGTTGCCACGGCGCTGACAGCTCCCGTTGCTCAACTTCGCTGCTTGCTGCGTCCCTGCCTTGTGGACTTTTTACTCCTCGTGCAGTTATAAGCCTGTAGGGAAACAATAATCATGTTGCTAATGAAATGTTTACGGCGGACATAGGACACCCCAGCCAGACCAGATGGCCTCCCGCCTGAAGGCCTTTGCTTCGAATTTGCTGCTAAACTCGACCGTCAGAAGGGTTGTGGAGAATGATGAACTTCAAAGCGTGAGTAGTAAAATAACAAATCTGTGGCACAGACCGGGAAATGGGCTCTAGGATGACTTGATATGATGCCCGTGGCTTACATTCATATTTGGACACCAGAGAGCCTAATGATTTCCATGTCACTCAGCCATCTGGAAAATCTTCAGATAAAATGGCGAACATTGCCCAGTACAATTTGGCTGTTTCTTACTATTATCTGGGGACATGTTTTGTTAGGCAATGAGATCATGATGTGTGCAGCATTCTGTGAACCCAACAAAGAAAATAATCTTCTCTTGTACTCAAGTTAAGAGTAAAAACTAATGGAACAGTACCAAGGTAACGATGACCAGGTCAGGCGATCAGTCAGTGTGAATATTCAAAGACGTTTTCCTGGCGTGGCTCAAAGCTGGATTTCAGGCCTAGCGATCTTTCCCTGTTTCTGATAATCCCTTCTTAGCAGCATTCTGGAGTCCATCACCACCGATGTGACACGTCTCACTGCGTTTGTGCAGTTTTGCACCATCCGTGTTCAGCCGATGTGAGACCCAGAGTTCAGATGGTTCACCCCTTGTTTTAAAAAAAAAAAAAAAAAAAAAAAAAATACTAAGAATGGTTTGAAAGACTCCACTAAGCTGCGCGGGTCTGCTCAGGCCTCGTAAACCCTCAGAGACGATTCTCGCCACTCTCCACCGCTAACCTGTAAAAATGCAGAGATGAAATCACGCCTGTCATTTTGGTCTGGGTGAAAGCAGTGTCTCCCCACTTCTGGGCGCAGCGGTACGGATGACCTCTGCGTGGTGGGAAGGCCATAATAGCATCCGTGCTCTCTGAGTGTGTCATTACGCCCTATATTTACATGAAACGCAAACGCAGGGGTGGCAGGTCAGGGCGTAAAGCCTCTGGGGGTAAAGGATGCTCCGGTTGGGCCTTCGTGGTGCTTGTTGGGGCATGTTCAGCAGCACTGCAATGCATATTTCTCTGACTGGTCTCATCTCTCAGACCTCTTACTTTGACAGTTAACAGGCCCAGCCAGGATGATTTTTCCCCCGAGGGTAAATTGGAAAATGATGATGTGTGGCAGACAGACGCCACACAAGTTGATGTTCTCTCTTTCAGTACCTTGTTCTCCTAATTGAATTAGAAAGCCATCCCTGAGAAACGTGTTCCTTGATAAGAAGACTGCGAAGGCAGCCGATAAGCCACGTGTTGAACGACAGCCAGAGCTTTTGACATTTCAGATACATATGAAAACTTTTTACCTGAGCATTCCAGCTTCTAAATAGATCATTTAGAAATGAGTGAATGGATGGGCTGCAGCACAGGACTTAATTCCCAGACAAATATTTGACTAAAACATGAAGACCTTCATTGTTCCATTGACTTTAAAAGTGACTGATTTCCTCATGATAATCAGAAATAATAGAATACAGTTTCAGGTTTGACATTAACATCAGCAGAACATATGAGGTCAATGCTGATCGTCAGTGATTACTTTAACTACAGTAGGACAGACTGGCTGGATATTCAAATCTCATCCTGAATCACTTTAACTTAAAACACTTTTCCTCATGATCTCATGTGTTATTTTTGGAGGTAATGTTGCAGGCGATGGTGTCAGCCTGTTTTATATTCCTGTTGGATGCGCCACACAGTCTGTCCACCATGTCTAAAACCTGCATTCATCACTGATGCTCACTAGTTTGAAAGTATGACGTTTTTTATTGATTCAAAATATAGAAGTAACCCCAAAGAAGAAAGTCATCCAGACGGGAACTGGAATTACACTGTCCTTAGCTGTCTTACTTGCTTTATCGTAGCCAACGAGGCAGCGATGGATTCCACTGGTCACTGGTGATCGGTCACTGATTATTATCACTCACCCAAATTACAGGTGTTGTAAATCCAGAGTTATATAAAACAGCATTTTAGTGTTGATAGAATACAGCAAACCAGCAGCAGTGCTCACAAAAACCATCAAGTTATTGTGAAACCGTACCCCTTGCCTCTTATGCCAGCGGAAATCTGGATTTACTGATTCCAACCATAAAGGTTTATTATGCATTCTGCGATCTCGCTGGAAAAAAATAATCGGATGTACGCTGACGACTGATGCAAGCTGCACTAGAGAAAATCACAGTAATCGCGTTGCTATCATTAGTATATGGAAAATTACCTAACGGTGTCTAAGCCTGGCAGCTCAAATCTTTGCACAATATGACAAAAAGGGAAAGAATTTCACCTTGTGAAATTTCTTTTGTTTTGTTTTTTTTTTTGTTTTGTTTTTTTTTGCCAAATAGGTGAACAAAGAGAATCACTTTGTGGTTTCTTCAGTTGCTAATAATACTTCTGCTCTTTTTCTCTTTTTAGGGCTAAATTATGCATTTTCATATGGTCAGTGATTCAAATCCAGATGGTAATCAACATCTACATCCTGTCAGCCTACTGCTGACGGACTACCACACTCATATTTGCATCTGCCTTTAAAAACACCAAGTTCCATGTTTGCCCACTAGAATCACAAGGGACGGATGGAGAACAGTGGCTGTTTTTGTTCTGTTTAACCGAGGCTTCATTACTCCATCAAACATTTACTCACGAGCGGCGCGTTTGCTAGTGTACACAGACGCGCACGCACACAAAGCGAGCACTGTACATTAGCGCGTGATGCCGCAAGACTGAAAGAGTTCAGTGCACGGCACATTCTGTTTGGGTTTCCAGGCTGTGGTCTGCTGCCTCTTTAAGCTCACACAGAGCTCTCAAAAGAGCGTGATAACGCAAAACACATGCACATCTGCCCGTCTGACCGTGAAACGTTTCCTCTGCATGCCAAATAAGCAGGATATTTTGATTGTGTGTAAAGAAAATCTGTTCCTGCGAAAGATGAAAAGTGAGGCCGGGTCTGGTTTTGACTCCTGTAGCTGACAAATGGTTGCTAAGGCGGGAAGAGAAAACACTGGTTCACCGGAGATGGACAGGGTGTTTGTGTACCAGTAACATCCTGTCAGACACGCAGAGATAGCTCAGTCTCATCTGACGTAAGTGGTTCTAGTTTGTGTGGCAGCGGAATAATTTCCAAACCCTAATTGATGGAATGCTGCATGTCAAGCTTACAGTGTTTCAGTCAGGGATGAAGCTTTGTTTCCGATTAAACATGAGCAATATTTTTGTCCTCCAGCTTGGCACGAGCAACACATCATTGACTCAAAGTTAATATAACATAAATGCCTTCCATCTGTCCAAGCAAAACTCTGAGAGGAGCATTACACTTGTGATGTTCCAGCTGACATTTGGGGTTAATAGAACAAAAAAAAAATATTGAAGCTGGTACAGTGGGACTTTTTGGTGGCAGCATTATTAATTGCGTGAGCTTTAGTTGTCACAAAAGTAGCCTGAACTTCATAACAAGCATTCACAGACTGCTTTTGACACTTTTAAGCAATTTAAGCAAGGCAAAGTCATGTTTAGTGCAAAAGATGTGATATGTTTTTATGTCGTAACTCCAGGAGTGCAAAGCTAGTTTGTGAAACCAAGCATAAATGGACATAGACAGGCTAATAATTGCAAAAAGGTAACTCTTGCCCTGAATGATAATTGTGAAACAATCATATCTCAAATGCTGTGTCAATACTTTGATCAATACTGCGTTTTGTGCTACCGTATCTTGTCAGCTGCCAATGTGGTTTCCATTACATGAGCAATAGTTTTGCAGCATGTGGGTTCATTAGTACAAGCAGATAATACTGTACATGTAAATATAGTATACTTTATTGTTGTACTATCTGATTTCTAACACGGTGTCTTGACTTTCGCCAAGTGTTTTGGATTGTTTTTACGGCACTGGCTGAGGCCGACTCTGTTCTGCACCTGGTGAAGGGGAGTCTGCCAGGTAAGGAAAAGATTTCGGATGTGTTTGATCAACCACATACTTAACTTTCAACTCCATCCAAAAGTGTGTAAACCATTCCTGTCACTCTTCATGAAACAGCTTTTTGATTTCAGATGAATGAAATATTTATAGTTGCAAATTAATCTGGATATGTTCTTTTTTATTTATTTATCCCTGAAACTGATTTAAAAAAAAAAAAAAAAAAGGCCTCCACAGGCAAGCGTTTTGGAATGTGCTTTTAATCAGCTCTGACTTCAGCTCAGGCAAATTCTGTCTGTGACATCTTCACAACCGTTTTTTTTGTGGGGCAGATGTTTCCAGCATGCCAGCAAGGGTTTGTGGCATGGCTTTAGCCCGCTACGCTCATTTTTCAGATACACTTATAGACACAGGGAGATTTAATCCACTCCTGCTTTCCAGATGTGTCAGATGTGCCGTCAAGCAGCGGTGCTGAAGGATCTCAAGGAACGCGTTTTTGCAGGGAGGGAAGAGCGGAGCAACTGGAGGTCAGCGAGAGGGAAGCGCGCGAACAGTAGAAACATTTTACCTTCATGGACGCTGAGTCAAAACACTCACGTCTGAGCTGAAGCCGAGGAATGGCTTCAGCTCAGGAAAAGATGGAAAAAGGTGAGCAGTCAAAGAGGAAGATCACACTGGAATAAATAAATTAGATTATGAGCCTGCTGCTACAGCCCATCAGGACAGAAGCGTGACAGGATTGTGTTGGACACGAGGCCCTGTGTCTAATATCTGGGGTCAGAGGTGTCTAGGCCCTCTGAAGCTGTTGGTTGCATGTTCCAATCCTGCCCTGTATGTAGTCATCGCTTAAACCTGTTCTTAGGACCTCAAATCTGCATGATGCGCATACAAAAAGGGGATTTATCGATACTGGTGTATTTAGGCAAATGTTTGTGGGGGAACAAAGCATTATTAGAATAAAAATTGAAATTAGTGTCAAACTGAGCTGATTTTGAGGCCATATAATCTCGTAATCTACTGTATCTGATAATACTGATGACCCCTCCATTCCCCCAACCAAAGTCATCTTTTGAGTTAAATTTGTGAATTTTCCTCCTGACTTTCTATCTAAATGTTTATAATCTTCCATTTGGAAGTTATGTTTTTTTATTTGTTTGGGTATATTTAGCCGTTCCTTGTTCCAGGCTCAGTGCCGGTCTGACAGACAGTCTCTAATTAGCGTGGCACAAATACATATTTAGAGCTGTGTGGGTTTGGGGACTCTCTTAATTTAAGCCACCAGGGAGGACAATAGAGGAAACAATGTCCCTCCACAGCAGGCGGGGTCTTCAGGGTTCAGCCTCATCGCAGAGCCTCTTTTTTGGATTGTCCTGTCCAAACACAGCTACTGTAAAAGAGGGTGAAAACTGGTTTATTTTCCCCAACGGAAGAGCAGATTGTTGGATTTTAACACAAAAAAAATATTTCTGGCACCTTTGCTGCATAAATAATAAGAAATTATAGTTTATATGGTGAATAATGGAGCTGCTTGTAATGAAGACAAGTGTTTGTCCCCTCCTGTCACTGGTTCCAAGAGTGATTTAAGACATAATAGACGTTTTGGCAACAGCCTGTTTTAGTCTCCCTGTAGGACTGTCGATAAGAGGAAGGCAGGTTTTAATACTGATAGGTGGGTTGTGGCAGCTGCTGATGATATATTTTAGTTCTCCGCTGGGTTTACTCGATCTCTGGCAGCAGTTCCAGTCCTCTGGGCTGTGATGCCACATGCTTTGCACCCCTGGATTTGAGGATATTTTGTCATTCTTCTCTGTTGATACTGCAAAATACGAGGCATGGCTGTCTAATGAAGTATGGAGTACACAGATTTAGCCTCTGTTGCTGCAGCTTAGAGTTCCTCTGGGTCTCTGCATCTGTGTTCCAGTGTAAGTCAGAATGACTCTTGTATTAACCCTCTAAATTCTTGCCTGTGTCAAAGATAATTGGGATTGTTGGGATTATTAGGGTATTGGGATTGTCCTCTTTGTTCTCCAGATGACCCTGACCTATTTGTCAGACACTCGAGACCTCAGTTCGACACTTTCAGATAGTCTTTTTGCTAAAACTAACTGTGGTTCTGATAACGTGATTCCTCCATCTTCTCCTGCAGATGGAGGGATGGTCCAGATGTGTAGCTGTAAACATGCTGGTAATGAGGGCAGAACCCGCTCTGATCTCCTTTCAAAGAAAATGACTCGCAACAGACGCACTCTCTCTTTCCAAGACCCCCGCAGCCAACCAAGGAGCAGACCCTCACCCAAGACAAATATTTAAGGAAAATGGCAATTTCCTTAATGTCTTGTATACACAGAAATAGGCAGTAGAGCTGCAGCTGTGGGACCTTTCTGCTCCATGCCTTTAATTCTATTATCCATTAAAGGCAGAATGCGGCTACCTTCGATCTGAGGAGCTGCAACCAAAGTGACCTGCTAGTGAGGACAGAGATGTACTGTAGCCGCTCGTCCCAGCTGCCCAAATATGGTCACCTCTGGCTCCAAAAACATCTATGCCAAAATGCCAAAGTCACAGAGAGAAAACAGGACAGTCTTTGAACCAGAGGGTAACATTCCCCTTTCCCATGTATGGCCATTTCCATTATTTGAGGATCATGGCGTATGACGCTCTAATGAAGGTAAATGTCCACTTTGTGCTGGTGCTTGTTGACTCGAGAGCGAGCAGACTGAAATATAAATAAAAACACAGCCAATATCCATACACTGCACACATTTATAGGACAGTATTGAAGAGTTGTTGCTTTGTAACTACAGGCGGCCTGAGAACAAACATGGCTCCACATAATTTTCCAATAAATTATTCTTTTGGGTGCCAAAAATAAGGCTTTACAAGCTTTAACTCCTCTTCTCTCTTTTAGGGTTTATGGCAGCTCATGTTGTTCCTTTGGATACATTATGGTTTAGAAATAAATTTTAGACAATCTAAACAGAATGCACAGTGAATTATTAACTCTGTTCCAGTGTTCTTCAAAACAAGTCTAGACATATTTAACAGCACTGATAAAAGAATCAGTCTGACTTTCAGTTGCGTTTTGGTTTGTTTTTTTAATGGTTGCCAAATTTCTTTTGCCAATAATAATGAAACAAAACCAAATATCTGTGTTTTAGACATATATTTGTCAGAACCAGGTCCTGAATCCCTGAGTAGGGCCTGTTGATCTATGGATATTATGATCTGCTTCCAGGTAACTGACCATAAATGCATTGGAAAATATACAAATTAGTTACTTTTGTTACATTAGCGTGCACACAGGGTAGGGATATGTGCCAATGTGCTACTGCCCTGGTGTGTTTGGTGTGTTGGCCGTTGATGTGTTGGTCCAGGCAGCCTGGGGATTAACCTGGCATGGATGATTCTGGGCAGAGATGATGCCCCTTTTCATATGTTTATATGAAAAAGAACCAAGAAAGCCACAGTGGCTACAATTCTGAAAGGCAATGAAAAATCCCAGTCTGTTTGCTTGTCTCTCTTACCATGTGGATCACAGCACATCGCATTGTCTGGTCTGTCCCTCAGGAAACACGTCATCTGGACAAAACTGATATTTTCATTTTACCGCTCACTCCCTGTGGTGAAACATCCCAGATTTGCTAATTGGCTGGTGTTTCAGATTCACAGCTTCACACAGCATCTTTTACCATTTGAAATAGTGTTTCCAGTTCCATGTCCTGGAAGAGCACGCTGCTAAACGCTACATGTCCTTACATGACCTCGCCAGTCGCATGTGATCTGGCTTCAAGGGGCACAGTTCTGATGTAATTATACATCCTTTGAGCTTCTTACGCCATGAAAAATATTTACCCAGGTCAGTCATAATCACAGTGGCTCTGCTGTGGACACTGAGCTACACACAGCTCACCACACCCCAGCAGTTGGCTATATTATTTTCCTCCAAAGATGCAGTGGAGATACATCTGTGTCATCTTTGGCTCATCAGCTTATGAAGTTTGGATGAATGAAAACCACGTCGGTCTGCATCATGAAAGGTTTCAGTATCATCTTTATAAAGAAGTGCACCCTGTCATTTAACTTTTATAAGATCCCCAAGATTATATCAGATGAACTTGAACTTGTGCCGCTCTTCCTGTCCTGCATCTTTTGCTGCGTCCTCTGTATATTATGCATGTGTTACGAACCGTGCGAGTCTTTTCATGCCTTATAAAGCGGCTGGCCAGCGGCTTTTCCCACACACAGTGTTCAAACATGGACCACTGACTGCTCCGTCTTCCGCGTATGATCAAGAGTGCAGGCAGCAGTCCAACATAATGCTATAGCAGAGCCACAAGAGCCTACCTTCCTGTGTGTTCCTCGTCCCATCCGTCCGAACCAGACCGACAGCTGTGCCCTCTCCCTGTGACTTCAACCTCAGGAGTCGACCATAAATCGGGTTTCCATGTGAGGGAAAACTTCCACCCTGCACCAACGTAAACCCTAATTACAATTGATGTTTTTTTCGTGAACTGAGAGTATTTGTTGCATTTCAAATTACAGAAATGGACAGAAATAGGATTTCAAAGCAAATGATGTCAGAAAAGATTTAATTCCACTTGTTTATGTCTCAGCTGAATGTGCTGATTTCCTGTCTAACACTCTGCGCTGCATGCATGTGCTACATGTTAGCGCCAACTGGTCAGAGCCTCTCGACTCTACAGACCATTTAACATCTTTCACTTTCTGCAACACAGCCAGGAGCGCTGTTTGGATTCCCTTTCACAGTCCTTATTGAGCTTGTTTTCCCTTGCAGCCAACAGCTGCGAGGTCAGAATCTGAATCAAACTACTTTATTGATCCCCAAAGGGAAATTTGTTAAAAGCTTCTGGCTCAAGGGTTCTGCTGCTGGCAACACTCACTTCCCAACACTTCAAACATCTCATGCACAATCACAAGCGGCACTGTGCGGGAGATCGCCACCCGTGGCCCAGTCCAGGAGTCATGGAGGACCAGGATAGATTTAAGGTTGCTCCTGGCAAGAGGATGAGTTGGGAGTGATGCCGGTCGAGCAGTGGAAAACCACAGACTGCCCTGTCTCTATCTCTGCAAATGCTTGTCTCCACCACAAAATCCCAGATTGTGCTGTCGAACTGGCATATCTGGGTTCCAAACCGACACCGCTGATGCCCAATGGGGGTCAGAGGTCATGACAATAGTGCCCAGAAGTCAAATGTGATAGAAAACTGTGAAAGGACAAATGACTTGCCTTGATTTCTTTTTATTATTATCATTTAGTAGAGGTGGCGTATTTCAGCCTGCGAGGGGTGCTGACTGTGGATGATTCACGTCCTTAAACAGATGCTGTACGTGCTAATCTTCGGCTGAAGCCGTGGAGCCGAGGGTTTCGGCTCGCCCTTTAAATTAATCCACATCTCTTCACCTTTGACTTTCCCTGCAACATCTCCCGTGGCCCCGGCGCTGCCGAGCATTTAGTGACGTGTGACCGACGTCATGGATCTGTGATGGATGAGGATATGAGACACGAGGGCATTAAGCCACTGGTGACAGGGTTGTTCAGGGATAATTGGATGTTGTCGTGCTGATGGCAGCAATGGGGGATTATGTATCATTCATGTGGATTCACATGGCGATTAGGATGAAATGGTTTTGATATGAAAATATGTATCCTGGTTCTGATTCCTCCTGTTTGTTCATTTATTAACCACAGATTTCCTTCTCTCAGTCTCACCTGCTGGATCTGTTTCCTGCTTTATCGGAAATTGAATCACTGGTGCCGTTAAACATTTTGGAGTTCTAAAAGTTTTAGATGACAAGATTGAGCAAGCATGTTGTTTTGATAGGGACAGAAGAATCACTGGATCCATATGTTCTCATATGGGCTTGGTTTTGCCCACATGGTTTTCATCGCCCCTCTGATCCTCCTGCAGCTTTGTAGTTGTAACAACTTCACCCAGTTCCATCACAAAAAAGCTCTTTTTACTTTAGCTAACAACACTGTCCTTCCTCTTTTTTTTTTGAAGATGATAACCCATATTCTGTATTAGTTTTATGTAACACCAAAGGAACCAAACACGCCATGGAGACACGAAAACTCCATAATGACACTTGTAACATGCAGGTTGAGTCTGTGTAAGGGAAATGTCTCGATTGGCTTGCTATCATATCAGTTAGCAGACCTCATTGCGCAATGGTAGCACGTCTGACTCTAGATCAGAAGGTTGCATGTTCAAATCGTGCTGGGGTCATGTTTGAATTTTGCAGATGACACCACTGTAGTGGGTCTCATATCGGACAATGACGATACCCACTACAGAGAGGAGATCCAGTACCTTATAGGATGGTGCTCAGAACACCAGCAAGACCAAGGAGGTCGTTGTGGACTTCAAGAAATCCAGGAGGATGGAACACACCCCTCTTCACATTCACGGGGTAGAGGTAGATTGGTTGGACAACATCAAATTCCTGGGCATCCACATTACATCTGCATCTGACCTCACTTGGGCCACACACACAACCTACCTGGTGAAGAAGGCCCAACAAAGACTCTTTTTCCTCAGGAAGCTCAAAAGGACTAGACTCTCCCCTCAGCTTCTGACAAACTTCTACAGAGCAACAATAGAGAGCATCCTCTGTCTGAGTGCAACGGTGTGGTATGGAAGCTGCCCTGCACAAGACAGAAAGGACTTGGCCTGGGTCGTGAAAACCGCACAGGGGCCAATCCCCTGAGCCCTCTCCCACACCTGGACTCAATATACGACAGCTGGGTTCAAACAAGGGCCCGTCGTATAGCTGCAGACCCCACCCACCAAGGACACGGACTGTTTGTACCTCTTCCCTCTGGAAAGAGGTACAGAAACATCAACACCCTCACAAACAGAGTGAAACACAGCTTCTTCCCCAGAGCTGTGAAATTCATCACCCCATCTCCTCACACACACCCCCACCCACAGACTGTGGGTGGGGGTGTGTGAGAGATTTAAAGAGATTTAAACTGCACTGGTCACCTCATCTTCATGGACATTCAGAACTGCACTGCACTTTTTTATTGTGTTTAATTGCCTTAATTTTAATTTTCTAAAGTTTTTTCTATTTATGCACAACCAAGAGCTGCTGGAAAACAATTCTGTCCAGTTTTCTGCTTTTGATAATGAAGCTCTATGGACATATAACAGATAGAAAATGGAGCAGAACAAAAAAAAAACAAAGGTGGGGAAGAAAAAGCCCACATCAACAAAAGAAAAGCCCTGGACGCTGATGCAGGGAAATGTGAAAAACTGAAAAGAAGTTTTTCAAAAGAGTCTCAGGGTGACAATAATCACACATACTTCCTTTGCAAATAATATGATAAGCTAAGAATCAATCATACACTGCTCTGTAGGCCCTCAGCAGCAACCCCCAAACCAACCTCCACCTAGTGAGGAGCCAGAAGCTTCAGTCTATGACAGGGGTGGGCAATTATTTAGCCTGAAGGGCCACATTGAGTTTTAGATCTTGATGAAGGGGCCGGCCAGGTGGTGCAGAAAACTAACCCCCAAATGAGGATCAGAGGTTAGCTAAAAATCCTGCTTGATTTGATTGACATGTTGAAGAGCCTGTAAATTGGTCCAACTAGAGATGGATGATGAAGCTCCAAAATGATGTTTGGCCCCACCTTCTTGAGAGGACATGTTAGGTGAAGGGGGGGTCTGAACTTTTTTCTAACCAATCAAGCTGACAACCCTCTTCCTTTGGCTTTTGGAGAAATTATTGTGAAGGCTCTGCGGGCCGGATTAAATAGTTCATCGGGCCACATGTGGCCCCCGGGCCTTAGTTTGCCCACCTCTGGTCTATGAGCATACAGGTCGGATTCACGCCGGTTCATATTTTAAAGAACGATAATTCTGTGCTGTATGAAAGGTAGCCTGATAAACGTCATGATTTGGTGCTGTAAATAAAACTGACTTGATAAAAAACATTGGTAAAAAGAAAATGATAAATATTAGTAAGATAAAAACAAATTAAATGGTAAAAAGGAGGAGAGCCCTGTATAGATGGCCCACTTGTGTTTTGTTTTTAG
Organism: Pao palembangensis; assembly: GCA_015343265.1. Lineage (NCBI taxonomy): Eukaryota > Metazoa > Chordata > Actinopteri > Tetraodontiformes > Tetraodontidae > Pao > Pao palembangensis. Next base: position 10,099,437 of record CM027088.1, read on the forward strand.
TTGTTAAATCAGGTGTAAGTTAACAATTTTCAAATTTGATTCTTGACAGAGGCAGTGCCAGGACCCAGTTGTGTGCTCAGAGCAATATATGGTGTCACTAACGCACAAAACACAGGTGAGCTGCCCAACATGATGTGAACAATTTTCAAATTAGTCCTAGTGTCACAAGTATTTATACCCAGATGCTGTTACCACTGTCTTTATTATACCTCTGTGAGTCAACAATAGTTGAATACAATATGATTGACGGAACAGGATAATAGAATTTGAAAACTCATTTTGGCAATGAAGAAAATGTTCTGAATTGTTTCAATCCAAACATTTTTCTTGCAGAATTTACCAGAGCTATACAATTTCTTTCCCCACTTTGTGTTTGCTGGTGCAGATGAGTCTGATAGGGCCACTGAGAGAAGTGTGAGAGCTGTGTCTCCACAGGGTTAGGGTTAAAGTGATCAAAAACAGACTCAGGAGCACATTATCCCAGAAGCATCTAGAGGCATTCATGTTCATTTGCACCGAGAAACAAATTCTTATGTCTTTAGACAATGACACTGTTATAAACAAAGTTGCAGAGAGTAGGGCACTCTTCAGGCCTTCATTGCTGTTTTAGGGAACTTTTCAAAAGTAGGCATGTGTGTGTGTGTTGTTAATTTAAGGTTGTGAATGACATAAAATGGGCCGTCTGGACCATGAAACTCCAGGGCTGAAAATGAGGGCCACCCGGCCCTGTTAAAGTCTTTTTATTATCCAACATCGATCCATTATTCATACAATTATTGGTGGAGGTGAGCTAACAAACCATCGGTGCACATGAGTAAATATTTAGTTTTACTAAAGCTGGCCAATGATTAATAATGACTGGGGGAACATCATATGAGTTTGGCTTGTTTATTGGTTATTAGATTTGACTGTTGATTGCATACTGCAGCAAAATAACCATCCCATTATTTTCTTACAAACATTTTCCCTGGAGATGAAGGTTCTCACCAGTTTGTACATGCAGCATCTGCATTTATTTGAACAGCAACAGCATGAGTATCGATAGAAGAATGTCGTCCATCCAAACTCTAACCTGACCTAAATTTTTTCCGAACCGCAACGCCAAGACTGCTGGCAAAATTCTGGCTAGGTCAGTCGTATTTGAGCCAATCGCATGGCTTGCCAATTTCATGAACTTTTCCATTGTTTATGTGAAGATTTTTAAGACAAAAGATAAAATGCTTGCAGCTCGTGGTTGCAGATCCCTATTTAAAATGAAAGAAAGGCTGTGTAGAATAATGGACTCCAATAAAGGGGAATTCTGGTTTGTTGAGGCTGGTTTGGTTTTTAAATGACTCATACTTACCAAAAATATTCATTCTGGTCTTCTCAAGATGGATAAGTAGAAACACTTCTTCCTCTCTGCTTTTAAGCGTGAGCTTTCATTCTATTGCACAATAAATTGCTCTGATGTTCACGCCACACACAGATTAAATCCTGACACGTCAATTGTTCAGTAATGGGACCCAGGTGCAAACAACCAGGACAAAAGAATTGGCTCGTGAAAGGTTTTAATGCAACTTGCAGGAATGAGTCTTCCACAAATCACAAAAGTAATTGGTCTAGTAGGACAGTCTGGGGACCCCCGCAACTGAGGCCAACAGAAAATAGCCAGTCTGAACCTGGGGAGGGGATATTCTTAGCAGGTCCTTTGTCTTTGCTTAGCTCTGTACTTAGTTAACATGAGTGAAATCTTCACCACCAGAATCTGCAGCTGTTCCAAAACATGGCAGTGTTGCAAAACAATCTTGCCACGAGTCTGAGGAAACTTCAGAGTGCTGTTTGAGGATCAAGACCTGGTTTTAAGGTTGGGGTTAGAACTCGGTTAGGCTAAGGGTTAGGGTCGGGGGTTATTTGGGATGGTTAGGATCAGGATTAGGGGGTGGGTCATACATTATACTGATTAAAGTCCCCACAAAGGATGAAGTACAAGGATGTGTGTGTGTGTGTTTGAACATCAGCAGTATCTTGATAATTACAGCCCTCCTGCTTTCGTGCACATGCCACAGGTTTCTCAACTTCTTCTTAACGTATGTAAAATCCTTCCCGCTCGTTCAGACCGTCTGTTTTCCAAATTATTTCGACATTGTCAACTTTAAAGGAACCGTGCAACCGTGCACGGTTGTTCTGCCATTGCAAGTGTGACTGCTAATACATTCAATATGTTCATACATTCGAAAACATGAATGAGGCAACTATGTTAATGTAAATGTTATATTAACAATTTTATGTAACAGAATCTGCACATGCATCACGTCCCTGATGATTGCACAGCTGTATGTTCTGCAGGAGCTCTGACATTTGACTCACCCGGGCCAAAGATATCATATATATACTAATCTTATAATCAGCAAAATAAAGATGTAAGATCACAACCTGGTGCATGAACACAAATACAATACACACTAAAGAAAATTACTGAACAAGTAAGCCAAACTCCAGGGCCCGAGGCCATTGTTCTCATTCCATGTTTACACATAATTTGTCACGGGCGCAGCCGAGGCTTGGCTCTTGACAATGTGGTCGAGATCAAACATGTACGCCGTTGCCTGGCAAATGATTGCGCAGGTTTCTTTGACATCATGCTAAAATGGGAGAGAGTGAGTCATCCTTTCTTTTAGAGTCAGTGGACAGAGAAACAATTTAGCATAACGGCGCTGATTGGGACGCGCTGGGAAGTCACGCTTCTTGCGTTTGTTAGTCCAGGTCATACCTGCAGGCACAGACTACATCCTGATGTGGCCGGTTGACTTCATATAACATCCTGTCAGAGCGCAAACTGGCGGGATGTTGCAGCAGATTGTAGCATTCATGACAGAATTTATTTAGATAGAATTTATTGTCACACAAGGCAAACACTCCACGGGTGCATGGCTAGAAATAAAATAACAATTACTAAATGTACTGCTGCAATTCAAACACAATAGATAGATAGATAGATAGATAGATAGATAGATAGATAGATAGATAGATAGATAGATAGATAGATAGATTGATTGATTGATTGATTGATTGATTGATTGATTCTCCAAGAGAAATTCACATTTCCAGCAGCTCAAAAGTGGAAACACACAAGGCCATGCAGGTCTCAGGAGAATACTAAATACTAAAATACTAAAAGTAATCAACATCTGAAAGCCTTATTTGTATAGTTACAATATTAACACTGTTAATGAATAGTAATTGCTTACTAGACCACGTTTAAAGTGTTCAGTCTTCACAGATTTGCAGCAGGCTGGGTTATAGCCTCAGGCAGGAGCCTCAGGGCTGATGAACACAGCGTGATTACTGTGAAAGACATGCAAACGTGCCAGCACACACACACACACACACACACACACACACACACTCACAGATGTTTGGTAAACAGCATCCCGTTTTTTTGGCAGTCTGGTTTCCACTCTTCACGCCAACCTGCCAGTCCTAACTTCACTGGGAACCTCCTCTTAAGCTTTGACGGACTGTGTAATTACGTACAGCCTGCTTCACAAGATGCCTCTAAAACATTTACACTCGGCAAAGGTGCATATTAGTGTCCCACACCTTGCAACACGCACACACACACACACAAAAACACACACACACAGTTGCATAAACATTACAGTAAACCTCAGCCTTCAGCCAGCCACGGTAACCTGCATCCTTTTATCCCAGCCCCACCGGTCAGGCTCTAAAAGACATGGAAACGTGCCATCAGTGTTCCGTGGAGCATTTTCCAGATTCTGCCTTTGAGGACATGTTTGACGCGCTGCTTTTCAGTTGAAATAACTGTTTTTTGTTTTTTTTTTCTGGATGGCATGTTTGCGTGAACACACATCTGCTCGTCACAGTTTCCATAACTCTGCCAGAGAATTTGCATGTTTAAGTATCTGTAAAATAAACAGTGTGGATCTTGGCGTTGGACCTTTCCTGTACTGTAAATGTGGAGATAGACTCCTTGGCAAGCTTCCCTCCTTTATAGTTTGTAAAACTCAAGTTGCAGCTGCGCTTCAGATGGTGACATGCAGCGCACTGACGAAACGGTGAACATGCTTTCAGTTATGGCCACATTTGGGAGGCTGAGCCACGCTTAGCAATTCATAACGTAAAAGATTTCCCCTTGGTTTTCTTTGATCACCGTTGGTAGTTTGCAGCCAGATGGAGTTGTATGACTAATTCAAGAATTTAGAATTACAGGATATCCAAGCAGGTTCAGTTAGTAAACAAACTGCAGCAGATCAGGAATGATTTGGGTGCTTGATTAGACATTTATAACCAGATAAAACAAAAAAACGTGCTGGAGTCTGTGTGTAAACTAGATGACGCAGTGGGTGGAGACAGAGGCAGGACGGTTTACATAAGCACGCAATTAAAGCACTTTTGTGACGTTAACCAGCTCAGGGGAAGGCATTAAGAGATCTTCCTTATACATGCAAACCAACAGGCCTGGCTTGAGCAAATACACACAATCCAGGTCTGTCACAATAAAACATCAGCCCTTGTGATGAGAACTTTGCTCCACAAATTTGATTTTACTGGTGTGCTAAGCCTAAATAGTTGAAACTATGCTGTTAATAGGTGGTGGAGCCATCACTGTAGAAGGTTTTAATTAGACACAAAATCCTGCACCCTGAATCATGTTTTGTGTCTGTGAATATTTGATACCTACTGGTATGAGAGTCAGGTTTATGGCTGGATAAATACTCATCTAAAGTACTCAGAATGATTGAAATGACAAGAAACTCCCAAATATAAACAAAGTTAATTCAAATGTGTAGGAGATCCATCCATTTGCTTTGACACCTGATCTGTTTAGTTTCGCCTTTTCGGTTTGATCCAAATGAATTTGCATGTGAAATTTCCTGTGATCCAAACCAAAGAAGAGGTGTCCTTGGTCTGGATAAACCCAAACTGCGGTTTGATTTGTGTCTGGGCTGTAAAAAGGTGGTAACTTTTAGAACAAATACAAAAGGTTGCTGCAGGCAAAGAAAAGGGGAAACTGAGACATGGGAGGAGACGGGAGCCCAGAATTCTTCAGTGAAACACTGTCCAACAATATTATAAAGTGGCAAGACTTTCCAGATTTTTTTTTAGAGGAAGAAACGTGTAAAAAGTAGGCCTGATGCGTAAAGTTGTTCATTTAGAACATTTTGATCCATTTTCCCGCATTTGTTTTAAATTAAAACAAGTGCTAATGCCACATTCTGGCTTACTAAAATCAAGTGCTGGCAGATATAATCCTAACAGTCGAACCGCCCGTCCAGCTGCTTGTTTTCACATCTTCGCGTGCAGCTGAAGTCAAGGCTTTAGATTGCAGCCTCTCTGTGAAGACCCAGTTGGTCACGAGCAAATGGCCATGAGTGAAAGACAGCCTGAACGTTCTCTACCTGGAACTGCGCGACACCGTGTTCAGCACTTCCTGAAAACTGGCACGACCCCTCAGAGCACCCATCAAGTTCCTGGACACATTACCACAGGACAAACATCCATCTGTTACCGTAGCAATTCCTGTTCTATTATTGCATGCGTAGCATCAGTGCATTTCCTTTGTAAGCGAGGTCATCAGAAGCCGGACGTGTTGCACACAGCTTTTGATGCTCCCTGTTCGGCGCGTGTACGCTCTTTTGCTTCAAAACAGACATCTGGGAAGCCTTTGTGCCGCCGAAGCATCTTGTTTTGCTTCGGGGGTCTGGAATGGTAGGGGAGCCGGGATCTTGTTCCAATCCAGCGAAAGAAATGTTTGTGTCTTTGCGCTCTGGAATGCCACAGATGTCATCGGCGCTCTGGAGTGTGACAGTCCGAGCGATTATGACTTCACTTGACATGGGCCTGTCTTCCATTAGCACTGGCAAAGCTGCTCCCTCTCATTAGGAAGGTGCGGGGCATATGTCAGTGTCACTGTCACAGCGTGGCTCTGATCTTTTGGTACATCTTTTGGTTTAAAAGAAAGTGGACATATGTGCCAAAGACGCGGTTTTGCTGATTACTAGCATCGGCACACTTCTTCATTTGGATTTTGTTTTTCATGTCGTTTGAAAGCATGACTGACTTTGAATTGATTTTGTTAATTAATTCTGTGGATGCGACTGATATTCTTGGCTCTTTTAAACGTCCTCCTCACCACTCTCGTTTTCCCATATCCCATCGGACAAATAAACCAAGCAACAAACAATCTGGGATCACTTCTTACCTAACATCTGACACAGCCTGACAATGATTAAGATGCTCCACGAGCCAAAAAAACTTTATTTACTCATGTACAGTGGATCTAAATAGAACGAGGAGAATGAGCAGTCACTGGTGAAGCACCTTTTAACTTTATCTCTGTACTCAAAGGGTTTGGAAGTCCATTTAACACAAGCAATATTTCTTTTTTCCAAAAGCGTTCTGTCCCAGTACAGTTGTTAAATCCGGGCAGCCATCTTCGAGTCACCATGCAGATGTTCCGTTGGATAAAACGATATCTGGACTCAAACAGGGCATTCCAAAGCCTGGATCTTGTTTTGATGAAGCCATTCTTTTCTTGATTCGATGATGTGCTTCTGGATGCTATCACTTTCAAAGGTGAAACGCCTCCTCATCACAAGATTTTGAGCAGAGGCCTTGAGGTTTTTATGCCAAAAGTGACTGAGATCCGGAATTATTCATTATTCCCATCCACCCTTATTACCCAAATGTTCCGGCTAAAGAGATTCAGCCAAGCAAACCTGGATTAAAGCTCGTCTGATTCCATCACCCCAACATTTTTCTTTTAACCTGCTTATCAATCTGGCCTTTCAGACTTGTGTTTTTTGCAGATTGAAGTCTGAATCTTGCAGTAGCTAACAACACTCTTGGCTATGGGTAATAATGTAAAACAAAGATGTCTATTGGTAAAATTGAAACACATCAGTCAGTGCTACGTTCTTGCCATTACTATCCCTGTGATGTGGATACATATTATTATACTCAATATTATTGCTATTATTAGCAACTGTTTGAAGCAGCTCATTGGTTGTTGCCTACATGTAATTGTCACAAATGGTTGTCTGTTGCTGGGTTGTGAGGGCAGACTCAGTATGGACAAAAGGAATATGTGTGGAGTTTACACACAAACAGATCAGATGACTTTGGGACAAAGACAGTGCAACATCGCAGACTTAAAGAAATGGCAGAATTCCCAAGGGGGAATTTTGACAATATCTACTCATTATTGCTGTTATTGGACATATGGAAAGACTATTGCATTTTACGTCTTTCTCTGGTTCTGTTGTTAATTACAGCCTGATCCCTGGTGGAAAGAGTCTGAACAGCTGAAAGACCAGTCTGGAATGCAGGTTAAATTGGAAATGCTGGAACTCACATGAATTCCTTCTTCTCTTCCTTTGGCTCCTGGTTTGACCAAAGACTATTTGTCACCTCTCTTTTAGCGCTTAAATAAATAATAAGTAAATAAGCTGCTACCCTTTGGCACAGCAAAGTTAAAGCTTCTCTGTCACCTGATCCTTGCAGAAAGATTGGCTCCCGTAAACATTTGTAAGGATTAATAATCCCAGTCATCAACTGGCAAAAGGGAAGAACACACCCAGGACATTTGTCAGTCTGCACCACAATAATAAACAGCATTTTAAGATGAATAAAATGCACAAAAGCCTCCTGAATTGTTACATTTCTGTGATATTTTTCAGTGCAGTCATGAGCAAAAGCTATTTTGTCACAATAAAATTGCTTCCTGTTTTATGACTAAGTGCAGGTGCACAGAAGGAAGTGGCTTGTTACACATTAAACACCGCCTGTCGATATCTATGGCAACCTATTTATCATCATCATCCTCTGTCAGTGTAGTTCATTATATGTATGCAGTCTATACGAGATATTGTATTTATGTGGGAGAAAGAAAAACACAGAGGAAGAGTGGATTTAAGAGCATCTTTATACTGTATTATCTAGTATGTGTGCACACTGTATGCATGGGATTAGCGCGTGTGTGTGTGTATGTGTGTGTGTGTGTGTGTGTGTTTCCAGGCAGCAGAGACTGACGTCAAGCAGACGACCTTGGGTCTGCATGTATTTACCGCTGTGTAAAATGTCTCTTCTGCTGACAAATCCCATGAGGCTGGAGAACGCTGCGGCTCGTGTGCGAGGCCGTGCAACGCGTCCCCCTAGAAAAGCACGCAAGGATGGCGGCCTTGTAGGGCGCTACAGCACCAGACTAGATGATGACAGAATAGAAACACAAGCACAGCCTCGGGCACTTTTGTACATTTTTATGATGAAGCAGAAATGTCCTGTTTTTACATTAGCGATGATCACACTTTGACTCTGTTGATATAAAGCTGTGGATCAGATCTGCTGCGCTGTTGTTGCTGCTCGGGTCCTGCAGGTGACATCACTGCAGAGATTGCGAAATAAATTATCTGTGAAGTTATATAAGATAGCAGCGTTTTGTTTGGTTGATCTGTAGGGGCTAAGGAAACCAACAAAAAGAAATGCGGAACAACACATAACAATATCGCCCCAGCAAATAGAGAGCTGTCACGTTGGGGAAAGTTGCGATATGAAAGTGATGGCCATTTGTGAGGCTGTGTGCTGAAGCGAATCCACCTGTGGCTACTGTTTCTCCCTGTCGAAACTGATATTCTGTGTTTCTATGTTGGCGTGTCGACAGCTTGAGAACTAAACTGGTTTGAACCATTGTTATCTTTTTACCCAAAAACTCTATTCTATTCTATTTTTGTAATTGCAATTCCAGATTACACTTTCTCTCAAGTGCAACTTTGCACATTTCTACTTTTTTACAGTTTGGAGCCAACCCATTAACCTGGATTAAATTACACTTTTAAATAACTTTCAACAGTAGAAAAATTTCTCTTTTGCACAAACTAAAGTATATGATAATAAAATGTCCACCCTTCCTTCACAATGATACAAATGCCACTTGGTTTGGAACAGCCAATTATCTTTTGATATTTTGGGAGAGTCTGGCTTCTTTTAAAAAGAGGTTTGGCATATGTATGCCAGTTTCTGGTCATATGAAAGTGGTTTTATTGGATCCATAGGGCTGAGGACACTGAACTTTCTGCCACTTCTAAGTTTAAACATGTTTCCATCTGCAGGCAGTAAATGCATCATTGGCAAGTGCTTTGTTTGGTGTCTTATGACATATTTTATATTACCGTTTGCTCGTTTTGGGGTGTCTGCAGGATTAAAATATATTGACATTTTTCGTGAGAAAAAAGTCTTTGATCCAACAAACTGGTATTGGACAGTTTGCCTTCCTATGCCCTGGCTGTCTGTCCTGTTTGATTTGAAGCACGATCGACACACTAAGTGATTTTTATACTTGGTGCTCTACACAGACAGTTTGGGGAGTGTGAGAAATCCTGGGAAACATGGTTCCTGAGGCCCACAGCAGGAAATACTTGCAATAAAACATTGATATTCTTGATATTCTGAGTTTATTTTGCCAGATTTCAAATATGACTTTGCCAGTAAATGTGGAAATTTTGGAACAAAGCTAATAAAAAAATCAACTTCTATTAAATGGTTTGTTTTGGATATTGTAGTTTAATTTATCACGAGTTGATACTATCAGTGTTCTGACAATTTTAATCAGAATTTTCCTCTGTAGAATCAGTTTTGTCCATGAAATCGTCAGCAAGGCTCAGCGGAACGCTTAATGGTCCTCAGAGACCAGAGAGTCACGTCTGCTGAGATGCTAATGGGTTCTCACTCTTACCGTCACCTCATCACTCTGCTTCTGTGAAAGTGTGGTTAGAAATGGCTTTTATAGTCCCTGCCCTCCTCATCAACAGGAATACCAACCAGTGTGCCCGTTCAGCTGCTGATGACCACGGCATGAAGCACTGATACCCCACTTCCTGTCCTCCCTTTGTGTTTGGTTGTATCCAACTATTTCCCAGCAATCACAGTTCAGGTGTCATTTTTACTGCAGTTTTGTTTTTTTTGTTTTTTTCCTGGCCCTGTACTGAGCCAGTGTAGTGCTGATGATGATGCAGACATTTGGTAGTAAATTGTATCCTTGTGGTTAAAATGCAATGGCAATGTTGTGACACACCTTTTCATTGTCTCTTCCACCTCCTGTGGCATCAGGTTCTGATATATAGTTATTTGTATCACAAAGTTATTTTCCATTTAACGTCACTTGTTTTAGATTATTTGTTATTAAAATCGCAGTTTTCACATTTACCGTTCAACTACTCCGGCGAGACCTGCAGTGAGGCACGAACCAGTTGTGCCTCACCGTGGATTGCGTAATCACTCGGCTGACTGTGTTTTACATGCTGTAGTGAGACCATATCTCTGTCTCTCGCCATATGAAGTAAATTTTCATAGTTTAGCTGATGTATATATTTTATATATATACACATTGTGCCTCATACTAGGGGTCGCTCGTGATCCCAAGGATTCTTGTTATGATTCAGCGGCTGAAGAGTCAGTGACAACACGCTGCTATACTGCGATCAATTAAGAGTTAGCAAGAAGTGCAGTAATTTATTTTTTCTGTTCGCCTGGCCTTACTTTCAAAATGGAAGATTATATATCTAAAAGCTTTTAAAACTTAAAAGAAGACAATGAACAATTCTACCAACAAGTTATCGATGCTTGGATGGACTTTATAAGTGAATGTAAGGAGACAATAACGTTTCTTTTTTCAATTAAATGTGCTTTTTTGTGCTACAGTTTGTATGTGTAAAGAATGCTGATATGAGACTTTAAATATAACCCGTTAACTGCTGCCAGTCAAATATTGGATAAGATAGACTGTAGGGTTGATATGTTTGTAAATCTGATTGTGATGACGTCAGTGCCTCACCAGCCATGAACCTCACCGCCTGTCACTGGAGTTTACGTCATATTCTCTAAAATCCCCCCCGAAAATTTGGCCACACCTGCTGTTTGTGCCCTTAAGAACATGTTTATTAACCCCGTGTTGTGTTTGTAGTATACACCCTGCTGTTACTCATGTTGGGGGAAATATTTGGTTTGCCGTGCAGGCCGGTTGTCATAGGAACCAGCTCATGCAGTGCCACAGTGCCAAAGAGGTTTTATCTCCCCGCCTCCCATGATCTGATCCCCCCATGACAACCCTTTTTCCTCTGAAGAAAGTGAGTAATGGGCACCACCATGTCCATAGAAGGCTTGTCTTCATCCTCAGAAGGTGGATTAGAAGGTGGATTTTGCTCGCCATCGATCACCGTCCTGGCTGAAATGAAGGATCGGGCCACGGAAAGTTTTCAGCTGCCCGGTACATCCTGAATCTGTTCCAGCTGGCTCAGACCCATCCAGCCTCCAGACCTGCTCATAGTGTAGAAGGTTCAAATCAGGTATTGGCTCTCCACGGCCTCTGTCTGGAGACCATTTACTGAACTTTTACTGAATAGGCCCCTTTGTGTTACAGCAGGCTTGGATAATGTATCAGCCGTGTAATCTCAGTTGGCAGGGGTCAATCTACACTGCAAGTGATGGACCAGCGAATGTTCCATCTCCTAGTGATTGAGGTTTTAAGAAAAGAGGCCTATAGCTTCCAATGTTTGCAGATGATATTGTGTTTTCAACAGTCGTGGAATCTCTGACCACCACCGTTAAGGTGGATGCAGTCACCGTTGCCTCCTGTAAGAGGAGGTGTGCTGATGCTGTGTTCTTGTTTCTTTTTTGTATTGTTCAGATCCAGGGGAGGGGACTTTTCAGAGTAAATACCTGGACAATGTCTGCAAGATCTGAGTCTGGAAAGAGTTCATGATGGAGATGCTGATCCAGATTAAATTTTTTGACTTACTGGTCCCAGATGACTGGCTTGGCCAATGCAGAATATCATTTGTTTATCATATGAGTACATTTTATTGCTTTCACAGTATAAATTCTATCTTAGTGTAGCAGAGCCTAATTATGAGCTCTATCACATGCATCGACGCCTTACGAGTTCCAGAAACTTCCAAAATCACTCTGAGAACCTTAAAATGGAGGAGTGAATTTAAAACAGCTGTAGAAAAACGACTGCGCTGTTAAATCTTGGTGCCAACATTTCTCAGATACTTAGCAAATGACTAACGCGGTGCCACATGTAAAATTTTATCACCTGTTTATGCGAGAAACAGCAAATGATTGTATGCTTCAGTCATGGCTTCTTTGTGTGCACCAGATAAAACAACACAGGGGAAAGTTTGTGTGACCTTTCATGACACCGACGCAAACGGCATGCGGCGAGAGATAGCTAAATAGCAACAGAGATCTCAAGCAGAGGAACATGGAAACTTCAAGTCATTTTGGGCTTGCTGCTGACATTTGGAGGATTATTGGCTTTTTCCATGCAGGTATGCCTCTTGCCCTGTTTCTACATGTCATATAGCCACATGTATACATTTACTGGTAAAGGGCCTCCTTCTTTCCCCTGTCTCAATGCACTTTCCTCAGGGTTTACACTGGAGTGGAAATATGGCCCTTTTAACCCCCTGATGGTGCTCTTCCTTTAAAGCTCCTTCCATGACTTTAACACATGCATTTAACTGTATCCATACATTCTTGGTTAGTTGAGCCTAGCATCCAGTCTGAATGTGTTCACCTAGATTAAGGTAGTCAGGAAACAAGTTACAGGACACACAAGGCTGACTTGGGCCAGTAATTTCAAACCAGGACAGATGGTTGGATTTTCAGGTTTTGCATAACAGTTTCCACCAGTTTTCCTTCCCCAGTTTCCCTCTCTGTGCAGCTAAATTCAAAAAAATTGCCTGATTTGTTGTTGAATGCATTCCTGGACTTCCACAGACTTTCAAAAAAGGTCGATTTAAGCTGCAACTGACTAACAAAACCCAGTGCTGCTTCCACAAAGGTTCCAGCACGCAGATACTTATTTAGTGGGAAATAAGCACCTTTTGTCTGTGAAATTATGTTTTTGGTCTGGGTTTAATGCTTTGCGATGCACCAAAGACATTGAAGCTGTTTCTTCACCGTCCCAGTAGAGGTCTTTGATGCAATCACCTTTGGCTGCAGTAACTTTTCTTATCTATTTTGCTTTTTTGGCAGTACCGGTGGAAGAGTGCGAAGCTGCGACTGCTCCAGCAGCTCTTCCAGATCTCTTCTTTTGAGGGACTGTGGCGGGTTAGCATTGTTGTTGCTGTGTTTTCTCTGGCGTCTGCAGGCACTAGATTCATTCGTACACATTTCCTTGCCGCTGCAGGTCAGATCTGTAGAAATTAGTTCAGTTTAACTTGCTATACTGTGAGAAGACATTCACACAGTGTTTATGAAGCTATGCATGCAGAACAACACCGCAATAAAGATTCTGCTACAACGTTAATAATGTAAAATTGCGCACGAGGCATGAAAAACATCAGCTTAATCGCCAATATTATACTAAGTTTATATAAAGCATTTCAAAGTTCCAACAAGTACACGTGCTTGTTGAATCCAGAGTAATAAACTAAGTAGTTGTCACACAGCCAGGCACGTGTACAACACTAAATTTAGCAGTGTATATGATTTGCAGTGTATAGGTGTGTGCTGCTATATGGATTCAAACATCAACGCCCAGTTATGTGAATGAAATATGCTGTTCTGTAGCCAGATCATTTTCAGTGTTTACTGTGGACTCTAAAGGAGCTCTGTAAATATAAATCTATATCTCTGTCACATGCATGAGTGCGTACACTCAGCTTTTGAAATTACAATGCAGTTGGCAAATGAACTTTTTTTAAGTCTCATTTTCCCAAACTTCAAGACGTCCAACTTTTAAAACCACGTGAAAAAAAATCCACTTGTCTTTATTTATGCCAATGATTTACTGCATCTGATCTTTTAATGGATGTGTAAATGATTTGAGTTATAAACCCTTAACGAACCAAAATCCCATTTTTTCTGCATTTGTTTCTCTTCAGATAAGCAGACAGCATCAGCACTGGCCACCAGATGGGTTCAAATCTCCTGCTCGCTATCACTTTTGCTTTGTCGTGGTTTGCGTTCGAACTCTTGGTGCATTTATCACCATTTTAACTATAAAAACTTTTGCTTTGGTTACTGGGATAAAACTGTGTTTTATCTAAATAGTTTTATTGATGGCGGTTGTCTGTTTCTCCAACACAGATGAGATTAAGCCAAATATAAATCATTCATATCATCCATAAAACCAAACAGAGGCACTCTAAAACTCCAAATGGAGGTGGAAGAGCAGAAATATGGACAAAATCACTGCCTGTCTGGTATGATTTTCCAAAAAAAAAAAAAAAAAATCCATGCAAAAACTAATTTAAAGAGAGGACATGGAACAAATATCTTCAGCTGAATATTTTCTTAAAACATGTCTGTATGAATTTGTCAGACTGTAAAGGCGGACGAGGTCGACTTTACCATGAATGACCTCATTCCGTGCAGCGCTGCAGAACCTTCACGCTGCGTTTAAATTTGCTTTTAAAGCTTTTGTTTTCAAATGAACGTACCTGACAGAGGACCAAGAATCTGTCTAGAGTGGTCGGTCAGAAGTCGCCGCCATGTTGGACAAAATTCGATCCGTGTGCCTGAAAGATTGTAGCCAGGGTCGGAAGTCTGTGTGAGTTGGAGAACTGTAGATGTTGTCCTTTCCTGTTGTGGAAAGTGACATGCTGACTACACCGAGTCACTGCGGTCATGCCTAATAAGAAGCAGAATTAGATTCCTTGCAAGTCTGCAAACCCAGCACTCGAGTGCAGTCGAACAACAGAGGGAGAGGAAGGGGAAAGGGACAGGGGAGGAAGAGGAGGGTGGGAATGGTGTGGAGGACAAATATTAGCATAAAGAGGAGAAGAAAAAGTGAAGCATTATTGTTTCAGCTGAGGAGTGTTGACAGCCAGGCCAGGTTTTAGCGCCGTGCCGTAACAGAAGGTCAGAGCTGCACATTGTTGCATATGTCAGGAGAGAGGAATCCAGCGTTCATCTGTCCTCTGATGTCCAGCAGCACCGATGCAAAATACATACAAGCCGAGCTGGGAACATCTGTCCAAAAGGAAGAGCTCCTGCTCCAATTTAAAGGTACAACAGAGCTGAAAAGGATTCCACATTGTCTCATGTCATCACGTTTGACTCGTCTGTGGGAAGTTCACAGGCTTTACCTAATTCTTCTTGATGCTCTTCTGCTGGGGGGCCTTCCTGCCTAAATCAGGGGGTGATTTAGTACAAGTGCTGAAGAAATAGCAAATTTCTGTTAGAGTACTGAAATGGAACCCAGCAACTTTGCTCGGTTGCTTCTGCTTTAGCCACATCGGAGGAAACTGACTTGGTTTTCGGGAGCTGCGCTTTCACCATCAAGCTACCGTGATACAGCGGTTCTTAAGCCTTTAAATGGTGTAATTTTAGCTTTAATGAGCACTTCAGGGGAGAGGTATGTTGAAAATTGGTACTGTGTGCCAATAAAACATTAACACGAAGCTCCTGGCAGCTCTAATCTTTTAAAGACTTCGTCTGTCCCAGTTTAAACACTTTTTTTTCCATTGCTCGGCTGTGGTAGCTGCAGTGCTGTCCTCTAACTGAGCATTTACATTCCCAAATTTGTCCCAAGTTTAGCACCTAAGATATATGTAATACTACATCAGAAAAACTGAAACGTGGTGATTTCATACATAGCACATAAAGGCTAACGAGGCAAATTGACCCCGAATTCATAAATCTTCAGGAAGGGTGGAGAAGAATTGCAGGTAGAACTTAAAAAGCTGTAAAATCTAAACAGCTGTTGTCAAATTTGAAGGACAACATGGAAAATGTTGCTGAAATGATTGCCTTGGTGTTGGTCTGCACAGATATAAACGTGAAGAAAGTATTTGATAGGTGTGTCTCCCTGTCAACTCTGAAAAATATGCTGCATTCAGGTCTGATCCAGAATGTTGCAGAAACAATATTTTAACAAGGAGTTGAATTTTTATCACGTCGGTGTGACTTTTCCAATCAAATGCCTGATTTATTTTCAAACACATAACTTCAAGGTCTGATTGAGATGACATGAGAGCTATAAAATCTGACCTAAAACTTGATTTAGAGTGGATATTTGTGCAAGATTAAGCAAAATTCCATCATGTTATTCCCAAGATAAGATGCTAGCTTCATTAGTTCAGTAGTGTTTGGAATATGGCTTCCTTGAACAGAACGCAACTGTTGTAAATTTCAAGTCTTAGATGGTTTGAAAGGAAAGGATGATTCGAGCAAAATCTAACAGAGGATTTCTATACCTAAGGTTGAGTTTTTGGATTTCGCTGAGGTCTGAAAACATTGCCAGACTTTGAGTGTTATAGTCTCCGAGGTAAACAGCAGTAATGCTTCAGGTCATCAGTCATGCAACAATCACGTCCTCCCTCTGCTACAGCCAAAGCATGAAATCAGGGTTTTGTGATGATGGTTTTACTCAAATTCAGTGATAAAACTGTAATGTAATGTCGGGCTGCTGAGGTCACATCAGCACAGAGATTAATGCACTAATGTCGCGTCGGTCTGGGAAAATCTAGGCCCCCAGCTCCTGAGGACCTCTCCACATGGACCAGTTAAACATTGTGCCTACAAATGAAGGGCAGAGCTGACGTCCAAGCCGAGCGGCAGTCACACGCTCGTCTCCGCCGAGGTTTGGACATTCAGACAGGAAATTAATGGAAAAAGGTTGTAAAATGGGCTTGTGACTTGGCTCGCAGGGCAGTGCAACCTGGAGCCCACAGGGACCCAGACTGCAGGAAAAGCTGAGGATACTCTTTCTTTTTCTTAAAAACAGTCAGTTGAAACTAAACCATACTTATTTATTTATTGTCCATCAACCTGCACACAGCCTCAAACATTAGCATGCATTAAGTCACATGACCTGGTAACCTATTAGCAAGGCTGCCATTTTTGTGTTTTTGGCAGGGATTTCCAGAAATGTATCAATGCGCCTGGATCTACTTTGTGGTTTGCCACCACGGGGGGTGGGTCATTAGCCTATGTCCATAAAGACACACACACAGCAACACTGATCCTGCCTACAGAACTAAAGCCAACAAGTATTTTATTTCTGTTTGTTTCTATTTGCCCTTACCATGGTGTCCCAAGATGGTTTTTACTTATGTGTGAGGGTGCGTTTGTATTTGTTTGGACTGTTTTCTGGTGAAAGGCTAAACAGAGCGGCTTTGTGTTTATGGTGTTTATATTTGATAATCAGTGATATATGGACAGGCTGTAAAAACTGTCTAAACAAGCAGAGTTTATCGGCAGTTTGGATGTGTGGGTTGTTGGGTTGATGTTTTCCTGGGATCATCACTGAATTCATTATTTAAGAGTCGCGTTTTAATAATAAACTAAAATTTTCAATATAGTTTCACTTAATGCACTTAGCACCTCCGCAAGTGTTCCTGTTTTTGTCACAATCTCAATCTCAATCAGGACACTCCAGTCCACCTGTCACTCTCTCCCCAGCCATCAGCTCAATCTCACACACTTGTTTCTCCCGGTATTGAAGCCCAGCCTTTACATCTGTGTAAATTCTCATTCGTCCAGGTCATAGTTATCCAAAGTTAGATCTCTGTGTGCAACTGGACTGTAAGGTTTCCTTGAAGATGTTTTGCCTTCTCTCCAGAAGGCTTCTTCAGTTCTAAAACCTGCTGGGGGCAGAGCTTGAAAATATAGCCCTTGTGGACCATTGGCATGCCAATGATCCGGGTGGTCACCTGAAAGTCGTTGGCAGGGTCATTCACCTAGTTTCATTTGGGTGCTTCCCCTTTGTCTGTTGGTTAACATGGTAATGAGTCAGCAGGTCTCGTCAAATGGTGTCAACGTTTGGATTGTTGACGAAAAGAGTGGAGGACTGTATTGTACGTGGGTGATGGAAAGTGCCTTAGTCCACCACCTCTGTTTAAAGATGGTTTTTCCAACCTGACGTGGATGGCTTCCTTGACACCCCTCTCAAACCAGCGATCTTCTCTGGCCAGCACACATACTTGACTGTCCTCAAAGGAGTGTCCGCTTTCTTTTAGGTGTAGGTGTACTGCTGAGTCCTGTCCTGAAGAAGTGGCACGTCTGTGTTGGGCCATTCGTTTATGGAGGGGCTGTTTTGTTTCCCCAATGTACACTTCCTAGCATTCCTCCTGACACTGTGCAGCATAGACAACATTGCTTTGTTTGTGTCTCGGTGTCTTGTCCTTTGGGTGTACCAGTTTCTGTCTGAGTGTGTTGGAGTACCACATGTTTTGAGTGCTGTTTTAAGATGCTCCCGTTCTTTCTTCTTCGCTTGGGTTGTGGTGGGTACTTCTTTGGCCCTATGTAGAGTTTTGATAACACCCAGCTTGTGTTCCAGTGGGAGCCTTTGCACACACACTCTTCCAGGCTGGTTGTGTCTCGTGCCTTACTTTGCAGTTTTGTTTTCTTTTAAAGTTTTGGTTGATGTCCTATCTGCTATCAGTGAGGAGGAGAGGTTTATGACATACGGTATCCTTCAATAAGTTAGCCAAGGGGCAATGAAAACATTCTGTCCACAGTTAAAAAAAAAAAAATCTAGATGATACATAATTCGGTTAAAAAACTAATCTACTTATGAGTTGGACTCAGTTTTCTTCTGTATAGTCATGACATGATTCAGGTGCAGAATCTGTGGACATGCCCATTGATGTCCTGTTGGTCCTATTTCCTGGTTCATGCATCACCACCAGGCTTGTGGGCCCTTTTTTATTTTATTTGATTTTATTTTATTTCTTTTGTTTCTTTGTCAGGAAAATGGACAGCTGGCCCTGTGTGTGGAACTACAGCCCAGGATCCAAGCGGAGCGGGCTCACAGAAAAGAAAACAGCTGTCAGACAATGAATTACTGTTCTGTAACCAGACGATTTCTGAGGAGTGGGTGAGGAAGCTGGGAGAGTGTCGAGAATCACACACAGATCCCCACGTGCCCATGCATATTGGATGAACGTGCCTATGAGTTCACGCATATACAGATGGAATTATTAAATCCCGTGTTGAACCACTTTTAGCATCTGGATTGAGCCCTGAAATATTTTACACTTCAGACTGTCAAATAATTCAGTGCACGCTGAGCCAAAATAAGGAAAAGCAATACCCCACTATAGATAAACATTCACGTTCTTCACACAATAAGATCCAGAGGGGAGTAGGGGAAAAAAATCTCAGACCTTCCAAAAATGCCATTCTTTTTCTGGCCGGGGCTCTGAGAGGTCTGTGCGGTGCTCTTTGGCAGCGGCGCGGCTCTGCAGTACAAACAGCTCACATCCTCGAGCTGACCCCTGTGAACCGAGCCGGAGGCTTCACACGAGCACGCCGGAGCCTGCCGAGCTCAGTGCCTTCTCAGTCTCACAGGACTCCGACGGTCGGGACACAGGAAGTGCATTTCGAAGCCCCGTGGCCTAAAGACAGCCAAACCTCCCCACCTTCTATATGACTCCCCAGCTTTTCTCTACTTCCTGGGACATGAAGAGATTGTGGAAGATCCTTTTATGCTTTGTTTGTTGTTTCTGACATTTTTTAAAATAATGCTGTTGGCTGGAATGCACCTATTTTTTGCATGCTGTTTGACTGTGATTGTAGAAGGCAGCCTGGTTTGTACATCTTTATTTAAGAGAGCCTCACTGGAAGCACCCTTCTCCCAGTTTTTCCAGGATAGCATGCTTCCTTTAAACCTTTATTGTACACTGACGTGCGTGTGGCTGCATTTGAATGACATTTAACAGTTAAAATTGATTCGCCACTTAACTTCAGCAAACCTCGTCTGGATGCATTGTGCAGCTTTCAAAAGAAAATCAATCTCCCTCCTTGTCCACGTTCGCCCGGAAAAATCTTCAATCAGATTTAATTGGCGGGTAATGAAATCTCCTTTCTTTTTTTTTAAACAAATGACAAAAGTTTATGAGGAGCATCTCCGCAGGGAGGCTGGACAGCCTTATCTGGCTGTGTTTTTTTTTTACGCAATGGTAGCGTTTGCACTGGCTCTAACCAGAAGTCTCAAGCTGCCTGTTGTATGAAATTACATGGATTTTATATCAACTCTGCCATCTGGGTCCTTTCACCTGAGCAACTGATGAACAAGACGGACACAGTTACAGGCAGTGGAAGGGGAGGACTACACTTTACACATCAATTGTTTTTATTCTTTATACAGGACCTGTTAAACGTTCTCAGAATGCGCCGAATCTAATTTTAAACGTGATGGTTTTGCTGTAAAGAACACTGTTCTTCGGTTGACCAACTGTGGAACTGTTAAAGCTGCTGCTCCTGATCTCAACAATGCACAGCCCTGTTGCTGGTTACTGGTAGCCATTCAAAGGAATAGCTGTGTGACGGCCAAAAGTCTCATCTGTTTCATAGACAAGACAAAGTGGAATCACAGCGAGTCGCAGGGAGCATGATGATGCATGACACATCGCTCCTTCTGGACATGTTCGCAGAGACTGTGACAGTTTAATATCAATGAAAAATCAACTCTACCCTAAATGGTTACAATGTTTACAGGAAGAGGCTGGACTGATGTGACAAATTCATAAATTATGAGAAATCAAGAAATTAGTTGTCTTTTTTAGCCAATCTCACTGGCGGTTAAGTCAAATTTCTTTTTTTATCTTCTAGATTCTGACGGAATTCTTAGTTGGTGACATATTTTAAAGTGTTAATATTTAAGTTATAGCCTAGTTTTAGTTGTTAAGAACTGACTTTGCCATAAGTTGCTGCCTAAAATATGTAGTTAAAACTTAATCATTTAACATCAAAGATAAGGCTAAATTACAGTTTAAGGGAAAAGAGGGTGGCATCCCTTCAATTATCATCATCATTCAGATTTATTTGTAGCCAGAGGCATCTCTCCATGACTGCGTTGGGTGTTTTGGGGTGTTTTTTTTTTTTTTAACCCTATCATCGTTCTGGCAACCTGCCTGCTTTGAATGTTAGAAATGTTAATTCACAGAGCAGGTTTTGGTTTTAGATACGTCAAAGCACAAGGTTTATTATGTGTTTGCAGTGGCAGCTTTCAGTTTAATCTACATGGACTAGACCTCCTCCAGATGTCAGTATAATACAATAATATAATACAATGTAAAAGAATAAAAAAGTGTTCCTGTACATTTCTCTGAACTTTCTCTCTTCTCTCTTGTGTCCAGACACTGAGCGAGACAGAACACCCATCTGTCCCAGCCTTACATAAGCTAAACCTGCTAACTTACCTGGCTGACACTAATCTCCAGGTATAAAGGATCAGTCACTTCTAGAGCTTCTAGAGCCTCTCTCTCCCTCCCTCTCTGTCTTTAATACACACAGCTCTTTTTAATCCCATACACAATGAATGGGTTTACTGTCTTTCCTATCTTTCCTACCAAACCTGATCCAAGACTGGTCTCCTATGGCTACTCTCTTTCAGCCATTGTTAGATTTCCCGAGAAGCCGTAATGTCAGTAACCAAAAACATCAACTTCCTGTCTCTCCTCTAACACCTGCCCTTACCCTCTGTGCTTATGCCTCCTCCAGTGTCTGGTTTCCTTCCCTTTTCCCATAAGTGGGAGATTAATGAGTCAACACCTTGTTGTTGTAACACTTAGAAATGTCTAGTGTTACTCTTTGTTTGACACCTTTTTTTTTTTCACCCTCAAAAACTTTTCCATACTTGTCCCATATCTGCTGGGGAGCATGTTTCAAAACCACAACATACCTGGTGAACAGCAGCAATATTATCATAGCATTATGGTACTGTGGAACTAGATGGGTCTCCTCTTTAAGAAAAAACAAATCAGATCTCTGTATCACCCCACACGAACAGAGAGGGGAAAGTGCTGCAACTTTTGTGTGCTGTGGAAAGTGTGCAGGCAGCGTCGCTGTCACCCTCCTGTCATTTTCCCATCATCCTCACAACCTCTGCAACACAAGCACGCCTGTTCTTAAAGACGCTGAGGGACAGATTGGTTGAAATGGGCCAAGACACTGACATGTGGATGAATGCAGTGGCTTGTAGACCAGCTTGCATACTGTATGTTTTTCTTTTTCCATGATCTTCTTGATCTGAGGGTTCTTTGAACAAGCATGTATTGTGTTCAGTTGAGTATTGTGCTCACGCATTATTTTTACTCTTTCTGCTCCAGTGACAGGTCAACATTTATGCAGTTTGATGAAGGAAACAGCTACAAAAACCTGTTTTCAGTCATCAGAAGTCCACTTTCATTTGGAGTGGCTGTAAAATAAAACTCATACTGTCATAAACATTCTCATAAGGGAACATATGGAGGAGACGCAGGATATCAGCCCCAGTCAGCCTGAGGAGCCTGACAGGAATGTGATGTATCTGCTGATCTCAGCAAGTTAACAATGCGAGGCAGGTTCTGATATGCAGCAGAAGCAGCACGAAACTCGCAACAGTGTCATTTCAATTAGCTGTGGGTCCAGACCTGCAGCTGAACCTTCCTCTTCCTCAGAACTGTGGATATGCGCCATAAACACTCGTTCCAGAGGGTCTACCCTCTGGAATCTGTCGGATGTTCTGCTGTGTATATAAATTGTTTAAATGAGCATAAAGGAAGTGTTTGAGTCGCACTGTTTGTTAGCTTGGCGGCGATAACAGGCGCTTTCCAGAGCTCTGAACTCCAAACCAGGGAGACCCAGCAGTCTGCCTGGTTTCGGGTTACCGCTCATTGCGTAACATCTTTCATTTGGAAAAAAATATTCAGTCTAATAGAGATAATCCCAACTCCTGTGGTGGAAAAGTCATTAAAGAGGGGCTAAGCTATGAGACGAGCTCCTGGGAGGATGAGCTGACTGATGAACGAAATGAGGTTAAAGAGAAAAGAGACGTTTATGCTCACGAATGATGGGGATTCACTCTGTGGTTGGCTGCAGCTTTCCGTCGTTCACAACTCCGCTCTTTAAACACTGAAGCAAAGCTCCCTTAAATTAGGTGTGATTTTGTTTGATGCTACATCTCAAATTAGGGAGCTGAGCTTGAGGCCCTTTGGCACCATTGTGCCATCAATCTCACTGCTTTGGAGCACACCAAAGGCTCTTCTGAAGAGATGGGTAAATATCACTTTAGGGAAAGTTCAACCTTTCTACATCAGGTCCCGCAGATG
The DNA here is from genome assembly GCA_015343265.1 of Pao palembangensis. Classification (NCBI taxonomy): domain Eukaryota; kingdom Metazoa; phylum Chordata; class Actinopteri; order Tetraodontiformes; family Tetraodontidae; genus Pao; species Pao palembangensis. The sequence goes on from CM027088.1 coordinate 10,122,485, forward strand.
TTTTCCATGCCAAAAAGATGTTAATACCATTCAAGATGGAAACTGAGATTGTGTTAAGCGCGTAGTCAGAGGAATTTTGATAAATGCAACTAAATCCAACAAAGCAGATGACCGTGATTTCCCCCACCCCCCTACTTTGCTCTGCTGCCCCCACTGGCTGGTTCCTACAGGCCATGTTCAGATAACACCTAACTCTTAGAAAACCAGGAAGTGCTCTGTCACTCCCTTTCTGTTTGATGGTGCATTGACTGTAGGTAACCTGCATCTCCGCAGAAGTCCAGTTTGTTCATCAAGTTCTGTGCACGCATGAGAAGAAGAGCAGTGCACATAAGAACAACAGCAGCCGCTGTTTTTTTACGCCGTTCTGACGCGGAGATCAAGCATTTCCATGGAGTCGGACATATCTGTGCCTGACCCTCAGACCACATTCAGGAGCCATGCATGTGTGCATTAACACGCCCGCATGAGTGTGTCTGTTCAACCTGGACCTGTCAATCATTCCTCACTGGCTCAGATGATGAGCTGTAAATGCGCTTAACTCGTTCTTTGTTTTCTTCTCCATATCCCCTCCGGATCAGGGGCACTCTGTCATGTGGCCCGGCTGACAGTCAGACTTTTATTTCGTCGTCCCATGAAAACAGTGGGACATTTGGACCGGGGCGTTTGCAAGCCCGCTGCTCGCTGGCATTGCCTGGTGGGTGGGGAGGGGCTGTCTGTTAGCAGAGAGAATTTGATGAGCGGGCAAAGATATTCATTCAGTTAAATCGTTGAAGTCTCTTTCTGGGTGGGTGCAAATCCCTCTCGCATTCAACAAGAGCTCTTTCTGGCAGTTCTAGATGGGTTTTTGGGCCAGGCTGGTTTGGCCCAGCAGGACGTGACAGTGATTTGCTTCTCTGAGTGATTGAGCGGCGGACCCCTTTGAAGCCCCCTGAATGGCTAGTGTTGGTAAAAAGAGACATCTAACTCAAGGGGGCTTGAGCTCATCGACGAAAATCAAGCAATTTTTCTCCTTTGACATCAAACTTACAAAGTTTTTTTAAAAAATAAGAAATAAAGGAGAGATGCTGAAAATCTGGTTTTTACATATTTTATTGATGAAAACAGCTTTAGCCTTTTGACCCAGTGGACACACAATACAAAATATAGCAAAAAAAGCTACTTAGAACATATTCTTTGAAGCCCAATCACAGATTCCAAAGCACCACGACACCTGCTGTGTCTTATACATTTATAAAAATAACAGTTATTAAAAATATACATACAAGACAAGGATCTTTTTTTTTTTCTTAAAGTGTGTTTGTAACGGCATAAAAAGAAACTCAGACGAGACAACGCAGTAACCCACAAACCTCTAGATGACAGGCACAATCACTGACAGGCAGACTGGGCCTACTTAGCTGGTCAACTGGATTAAAGGACAAAATATAGTTTTCACAATCCATAGGATGCCATCGAGGTGGAGAAGAAAAAACAGGCAAAGAGGACAGGAAAGTAATGAGTGGATGCTGGTCTACCTTCTTATGCCTCTAGTTACTCTCATCTGTCTCCAATCAGGGGAAGCTGTGCTGCAGTTATAAGTAACTTGGCAAAGCTGGGGCATGGTATCATACACATATGTATATACAGTTTATTTACGGTGTGGATTGAATGATAAAAACCATTAAAATGCATCCATAAATCAACCTGATGTACAAAACAAACGTCTGAGATCAAAACCCTGCTGAGACTGGTGTGGACTCGAGCAGCTTCCGCCAGCTTCTGTGGGTCTGATCACTAAAACCAGAGAACGAGAGCTGATAACAGAAAGTTCTGGACTCCCCTGAAAAAAGGGAGGCCGCAGCCCTCTCGAAAAAAAAAAAAAAGAAAAGCTGAAATCTGACCTGAACAGAGACAGTTTGTATAATAAAGTATGGTAGCCCTGCACCACCAGCTGCACCTATCTCTCCAGACTCATTTATCTGTCTGTCTGTCTGTCTGTCTCTCTCTCTCTCCTTAGAATTGACCCTTTCCCCACTTTTTCTTCATAAACCTCTGTTGTCGATTGGCCCTATCTGCTGCACCGACATATGGCCCGATTAAAGCGCAGGACTGTCATTGGAGCCTTCAAAAATTTTGGCACAGCTTTGGAGCGAGAGCAGCCTCGGCTCAGCTCAGGCTCTTCGGCAGCAGCTGAGGAATTCCCTGCCAGGGTGCTACAGCAAATAATATCTCATCATCTGAGGAGCCTCGGCAAATATCCTTCCACTGCAACGAGGAAGTCCCCCAAAAATGCACCCCCTCCTTCCTTTCTTTTTTCCCCATTTCTCTGACGAGAAAAAAAGCACCACAGTAAAAAAACAAACAAACAAAAAAAAAAAATAAAGATCTAATAATAAAAACCAGAGTTAGCAACAGCGTTGTCTGCTGCTGATGATTCAAAAAGGTTCTTATTTAATAAATATTCTATACTGCTGATCATTTGGAACAGAGTAATTATTTATTTTTTTCTAGTTTCACCAAGAAAATGCGAATCTGACCACAACTCACCGACCACACACGTGTGACAAAAACCCCCGTGACTACACGATGCTCCTTTTCAACCAAACACAAACACTGAGTGTGCATCATATATACTGTACATTCACAAGCGTATAGGTTGCTACTGTCGTGAGTACAAGCAGATTTGAACTAATTCTTAAAAACATAATAATAATATTCTTTGCCCACTGAGAGGCAATAGGCACTTAAACATGTGTACGTTCACATATACAAACACTCATTCACTGTTTTTTTTTTTTTTTTTTTTTTTTTTTTTTTTTCTCCCTGTCAAAACTGGTCTTGAATGAAAAAAAAAAAAAATCAAAATAATCTTTGGTTCTCTCCTAAGTCTGTAAACAAGCACAATTGTCCTCCGCCGCCGCCGTGGAAACATGCTGGCTAATCTCGACAGGTCGAATCAGTCTGGTGCGCATTGGGGGGCCTGCATGCGTTCAGGGCTGTGACTCATTTGCATTTATTTCCCAGCTTCCCCCACACCTTAGCCTTTTTTTTTTTTTTTTTTCCCTGAACCTGGCTGGCCTGGACAGAATTACGAGACGCTGGCTTTTCAGGAAATGCGAGATGCACACAGTAAGCTGTGTGCTGGAGGTGACAGCCCACCGTTTGCGCTCAAGCGTATGAACAAACACTGGGCAGGTCTGAGGTGACGGCAGCATCGCTCGCTCCTGTGTAAACACGTTGGCCTCTCTCTCTCTCTAGGTGTGACTCAGTTACAGGGCAGCCAGGTAGAGTATGCAGGCTGCTGGCAGGCAAACACCGGCTGTACCTGCGCTATGTAGTAGTTACTGAAGTTGCCGTCTGCAACGTAAGGAGCAGGCTGGTAGTAACACGTGACGTTAGCCACGTTCGGGATGACGTTCTGCTCGGCCAGGACTCGCACCGCCAGCATGGCTATGAGTCCCAGGGTCTGCCGCCTCTCGTGTCCCATCAGGCACACCGTGCTCTCGTTGACAACCTCGTGGAGGGTCATCAAGTAGTCGTACTTGCGGTCCTCCAGGCCCACGAAGTGATTCTGAAGGTAGGACTCCAGCTTGCGTTGCTGCTCGCCGATGTCAGAGAAGTCGATGAAGAAGCGCGAGCACATGTAGCGCTGCAGGGACTTCATTTCGGACTCGGAGGCAGCCTGGAAGCCCCTCACCAGCAGGTGACAGTACTTCAGCAGGCCGCCGCCTCTGATCTCCTCCGGGTTCCGGGTGCAGATGATCTTGTTGCGCAGGTGGTCCAAGGCCTCGCCGAAGTCCCCGTACACACTCTCGCCCATGATGGTGGGGTGAAAGGTCTCGGCCATGGGGTTCTCGGAGCACTCATAGAACAGCAGCAGCGAGTCCAACTTGATCTGAAAGGAGTCCACGCTGAACTCGAACTGCCGTCGAAGGGAATCCACAAACTTCAGCTCCACGTTCTTCCCTCGATTGTTGGACAGGGAGATGAGACTCCAGCGGTCGGAGTCGTTGCACACTTTCACCATCTTCTGCACATAAGCCTCCTGTGAGTGGATGTGACAGAAAGAAAAACGCCTTCATTCACAATCATTCCAGTTGTGTTCTGCAAAAGTCTGTAAGGGTGTTTATGTGGTTCACAAATCTGCGTTAATAATCCTATTGACCCCATTATTAATAATCATAGACGGTAGTGCGGGAGGTAGTGGAGCTCCGAATTCTCTCCTAATTGGTTTATCTGGATCCTCTTAACCACAGAAAACAATATTTTATTATCACTAAACTGATTCGACTGCGCATTAAGCTCTTCAGTTTAATTCTATTGCGCATCTACGTGTAAACTGAAGAGGAAAAACGTACCTTTAACGTCAGTGGAGTTATCTTCTCTTTATTCACACAGTCTGGTAAGAAATCCAGAAGACAGTCCAACACAATGTCCTTCACGATCTGGAAGTCACTTTCGCCTTTCATGTCTGCGCAAAATATCAGGTCTAGGTCCTTAAAGCCTAAGCCGCTGTCCTCGAGTAGAATGTGGCTCGCAGCTGAGCCGTTTAACCGAACGTCCCGGACGTGGATCTGTTTCTCCTCCATCCGAGTCCGCACCACCTTGACGATCTGCCGCGGCTGCATCTCCAGCGTGGGGAAGTTGCCCCGGCCGTGGATCGGGATGGTCTCGGTCAGGATGGCGTCCAGCCGCTGCACTTGCTCCCATCTGAGCACGCTAATGTTGCTGCCTTGCGCTTCGGACACGAAGCTGGCGTTGGAGCTACTGTTGTCTTCAGACATGATGGAAAGTCTTTGAGCGACAAATCAGACAATAATGTTTTTTAGAAATAGGAAGTGCTCGCCACTTTACGCACGGGTCGAACGGAGGAATTGAAACTAATATTTCGTCCGCATCGGGCTTCTCGGGGTTTTCTTTTCCTCCTGGTTTACTGTGAACACAGAATTAAATGCAAAAAGTAAGACCAGTGCAAAAGTTTGCGCAAAGAGCTTCTTTGGAGATGAAGAGACTGAGCAGTATAGCTGGTGTCTGACTGGAAGATGTGCACTCACTCACTGTGCGCGGCTGTAGAAAAACGAAAAAAAAAAAAAAAAAAACTTTTTCCTCTTTTTCTTTCTGCTGTTAAAACATTTCTCCGCCGCCGCCGTCAATGCGTCCGAGCGCTGCGCATCACAGTCTTTGAAGGCTGCTGATGATCCAAGAGGGAGGTTGCTTTTCCGCCTGTGACTCCATCACCGAAAGGCACGCCTATAACTTTATGAATTTGCATGAATAAGCTGCCCCTCGCGTCGCGCGTTGGCCGCCGATCAACCCCCTCGGGAACTGTGGATTCTACGCGGAGCTCTCGCACGTCTCCTTCTCTCTCTCCTCCTTTTCATCAATAATATCTCCGCTCGCTGCCAACAATTAGTCCCGGTAATTCGGTTTTAATGTGCTCAGGAAATCCAGCCCGCTCGGCCCAACTTTGTCAGAATCAACAGCTTTTTCGCACTTGTGCAGCGTTAACTGTTACCTGCCCGCTCGGCGCGCCTCGTCCTCCTGCTGGAGCCGCCACCAGCTTTGTGGCGTGAAGACTTGAGCAGCACTACCACCCCCTCCCACTCTGCCACTCGGCTGTTCCACCTGACCACACCGGAAGATCTTATCAGCCTGCAGCCCAGACTGCACCATCCAACCAGGAGTCGATCGGCTGCCCAAGACAGAAGACCTTATAACGCACCACATGGTTCTTGCTCGTTGGTGAACCACGATTTAGTCACAGGATACAAAATGAGTAAAGTCAGACCGTGACCTTGTTTACCAGGCAATTAATAACGAACATAAATAAAAGCATCATGTATTAAGTGTCAGGTTAAGCTTGACGCTCATGCTGCTGTGTCGCTCCCTGTTGGTCGATTTGGGGAACTGGATAGTACTGGATACGTCACTGCAATTAAAGGACTTTTTAGGCAAGGAATATTTACCTTAATCTCCTCAGATCACTAAAACCTTTAGGTTGTTTAGAGGAGAAGACCTTGAATTTGATTTTGAAGATGTTCATGTTTGTCGTTTTTGTTTCTTTTTGTAAAATAAACATTTTTAAGATACAGACATCTGGATCACAGATGGGGGTCAGATGTGAGTGTAAGGGGCGATTGTATGAGGCAGCTTGTCAAGAATATTCCATTAGGTAGTGGAAAGCTCTGTGTGGCCACAGCCACTCTGATCTGTAAACCCTCATAAACTCCTTTACTCCTCTCTAAACAGAGATAAGCTCCTCACCTACAGCAGTAAGAGGCACTCCTACAGGCAGCATAAAGAAAAAAATTAAAGGCAAATAATAAAATTAAAGGCAAATAATAAAAATACATACATTGTCGTGTGATTTAACCTTTCCTCTCAGTTTTGGTTGAGTGTATTTCAGTGTTTGTAAGAGTGCTCAAAGGCAGGCCAGTGAAACCAAACTCCGCATCTGCAAATATTATGGAAATGTTAGATAAATTGGATGGCGAGAAGCCGTTACGGTAGATGTATATACCAGGCGTAGGGACGAAGACGTACCTGTGAGTACAGCACACAGCCAAATACACACACACACACACACACACACACACAAACAAACAACCTGTGACTACAGCACACACCCAAATGCACACACGCAAAAACAAACGAAACAAAAAAAAAAAACTGGATTTCATTGATCACTGCAGCACGTGCACTTCCCCTCTGCTCATGTTGATGACTTTTCCTGTCATCTAAGGTTTTTTTTTTTTTTTATTATTTGACCAAAATATCAGGGAAAAATGGAAGAATGGGGTTTCTTAATTACAATACCACTCATCTATACTCAAGACTTTACTGTATGTGGAGGGAACCTCTCTGTTGGTCATGAAGGAAATATTTTACAGTGGTAGCCAAGGGGCTCATGAAACATTTTCAACACATTTGTTTTCCATTTGAATTTATATGGAGGATTATTAGAGTTAATGGTGGAAAAGCAAAGAAAAATAAAATTACTCAGAGTTTTATGGTCTTTTCTGATAAATAGCAACTTTATGTAATGTGGTATCGCTTCCACCTGCAGGAAGAAAAAGTAACTTGGAAAAACTTAATATTTTGGATATTATCAGATGATGTGTTAGTTTAAACTCCCACCAATGTTTGTATGTTTATTTGAGTTAAAGTTGTTTTATGTAAAGCTATAAAACGACTTCTGACTGGGACAGGAAAGACACTTTTTCTTAATTCAGGATTTTCTCTGCATGTATTCAAGGCTAATCCCGTTTTTCTCCCCACGGCCAATTTTTCTTCTGCTGTGAAATAAAGACAAGATCAAGTTTCTCTTTTTCATCATGAATCTTTGGATCTTAGCCTTTCATTTATTAGATTTATCATCTGAATCATGGCTGCAAAACCATAAATGTATTAAATGAACAACTGTTTTGAGTTCTAGTTTCCACATTTCGAGAAGTTCTGTTTCTGCCTTGGAAATGTCAAGTTTCAGGTTCCTCTTGGCAAATCATCAGGAGTGACAATGACCTTCCGTGACCTTCCAAGCCGCTTGCCATGTTGGTCCAATGTGGTAAAACGGGCCAATAATGAGTGACTGATGATAAAACAACACATGCAGGGGTGCTGGAAAACTCTCCTGGCACAGAGAGGGACCCAAAGTACAGCGTCGCATTTTGACCGGTTAACAGAACAGGAAGTCACTTTGTTCTGCTGCTTCTGTGAAAGAGAGAAGTACCAGAGGTGCAACAACTCTCTGACTAATGTGACTTTACATTTGTTGTGATGATGGCCTCATTTATCGTTTCCATGTAGCAGGAAAGATGCCCCAAACATGGAGAAGTGAAAATGTAATGTTGAAAAATAATTCTGGGAAAAGCGAGAGTCACCAAGGAAAAGGCTGAAATTGCAACAGCATAAATGTGTTTAAGTATCAAAACTACAAGTACATTTGTATTTGTATTATCATAGTTTTCCTTAAATCCACCGTTTATGTTGCACTGATCCTCATCGTCAATAAAGAGTGGAGTAAAATTAAAATATTTGATTCAAAATTGTGTTGAACTTGAAAAAGCGTCATTAGCAAACACGCATTTCAGCTCTGCTTAGATAACACAGGAGCGATGACGCAACAAGCAAAAGGTGTGTTTCCTGCCGCCTTCCCCCCCCCCGCCTTTCAGACATTTAACTGGATTTCCAGCTGGGTCACGCTGTCACAGATATTTCCTCACAGCTGACGGCCCAGTTAGTTTTGGACTAGGATCAGAGCCCCAGGGGCAGAAATGGGATTGCCAGCCCACATAGGTCAACTTGCTCCACAGCAAAAGACAAAAACGGCGCGTTAACTTCCTCAGCCTTAGGCAGGAGTGTCGAGGTGGCCTCCGGAGAGATGAAGCAGAGACCGTGGTGGTCCTGCCCCTTTAACTCTGAGGGCAGCAGAGGGGTCTTCTTTCCAAGCATGACCTTATAAGAAGGTGCTGCTGCTAATGCAATTGAGAGGTAATTGGTTCTTCCAAAGACGTGTCGCGAACTCTGAATCTCTTTTCCTGACAGATATCACCACCGTGGCTCATTTACTGATAGGATTGGTGGGAATGCGTATAGGTGGTTATTTTGGTGGTTATTCTAACTATGTTAAGAAAAAGGAATTTAAAAGCTCAGCAAAAGACAATGAAAAAAATAGTTCATTCTTATCTTATAAAAATTTTTCATTCTTATCTGAAATCACAATTAAAGTACTGGCTGGCTGTATATTTAAGATCAGGAAGCTATTGAATATTAAAACTGCCCCTTCAAGCACAAAAGAGCACATTAATGGATGTAACGGTCATTAAAAACATTAACATTTGGCTGGTCAGGTGGTATCCACAGCTGTGAAAAATAATCCAAAATCTCGTTTGATAGATGTGCGCCTTTAATTCCTGCTGACACTGAATTATGCACCTCCTCAAAAAGAATTCCATCCGTGCGAGCCAGATGTTGACGCGCACTCAGCATTTTAGCAGCAGTTACAGCATGTGCATAACAACAGAGCTGCGTTTTTAGCCACAAAATAGCCCCTTTGTCAATTACAGCATGTCAGCTTCCCGCGGGGGCTGATACGTTTGGCTGGAGCAAGTACACAAAATGACATGAAACAAATTTGCAATAAAGCTCAAATGATAATGTCTGCTAGAAATATTTGTGAGGGAGTGGAGTGCTTAGGAGGGAGAGCTGCGAGTTATAAACAATGCAGAAATGAGGAGGAAATCCCTCACAGTTTTGCAACCATCATCCCATTGCATTGGCAAGGGGCTCCAAGGCCGCGGCCCCCGCCAGGAGACACGTGGCCCCGAGACCGTCCTGAGGGCGTGAAGTGAACGACGGCATGGCGGCTGGCACGTAGTCTTTAACACAAACGCTTCCTGAGGCCGGAATAATCTCTGTAAAGCAGAATGACGGCTGCTGCACTGACTCGGGTAATCCACAGTTAACTGGCTCCATGTCCACCAAATAGGATTGACAGGCTTGAATTTTTGACCCTCCTTAACTGAGACACAGGTCTGTATTCAAACAAAAGCACGAGTACGAGGAATTCTTTCTTCCTTTTCACTAGAATTCTGCTCTTAATTGCTTTGGCGGCCTGATTGAAGGCTCAATCAGCAGCCTGAGACGTCTGAGCCCCGTGCATCTCTGTACCGTACAGCGCGGACGACTGCGATCCTTAAATGTGATGCATCTGCTAAACAACAAAAATCTCCTGGCCCACGACAGCATTAATCTGGCCTCACTTCTGCTTTAGCTCCCACGTAAAACTGCTGCAAATTCTATCTAACGCTGCAAAAAAACAAAAACCAAAAAGGGATCGCCTTTGTTACACCCAGGGAGAAAGCTTCGCATTAACTGGCTGCTCTGACAAATCCTTAAAGAGTTTCCAGCTCACGCAGAATGCAGCTGCACTTGTGCTGACAAGAACTACCACAAGAGATCATATTACTCTCATATTGGGTTCTTGGCACTGGTTGCAGGTCAAACCCAGAGCAGGACTCATAACCCTTCCCCTGCCTTTGCGATCAGCCACCCCTCATCTCCTCATCTCCGAGACTTAATGCTAACCTGGTGACATCTTTGACTAATTAAAGCTCCTCTTTTCACAGAAGACTGTTTAGTGCAGCCATCTTCATTCATTTCATCGGTTTCATTTCTATGTCAGCTGCTCAGGCTGGTCTGTTTTTTCCTGCAATCTGTCAATAATCCCACACAATCAATTGTACTAAATAATGACTGACAGTATGATGACAGACAAGCGTTTGTTTGACCTGGAAGCTGTCTGCAGCATGATTTATGGTTTCTGAGCATGCTCCTCTCGTTGGGACTGGGGATTTCACGCTTCTCGCGCTCAGCAAACATTCTCGGAGCAAGGTGCACGTTTGAAATATTCCAGCTCTCACACGTTGAAGATGCCAGGCGTCAGACCTTCTCCTCCGAGGCTTCGGTTCAGGCGTCATCTCTGCCTCGGCTAATAGAGCCTAATCCGTTATTAATATTTCCCCAGCGAGCGGTCTCCCCCCTGACTTCTGATGCAATGCTCTATCTGCGATTACAGGCAATTAGACCTCTAAATAGCCACTCTCACTGTTCAGTTCAGGGTCAACAGTTAATCACGAGCTGGGACTTGATAATAGTCCTCTGCTCATGCCAGGCAGCTCAAGTGTCAAGATGGGCAGATTAACTGTTACCTTGATTAGATGCGGTCCGACTCGCACTTCTACAAAAAGGACAAAAAAATAATAATTTAGTATAATACATAATTAAACGATAATTTAGTTTAATTAAAACAGGCTATGGAAGTAAAGGGACTGGAGACAGAACAAATGCACAGCTGATTTATTGTCTTTTTTTTTCTCCAGCATGCTTTAAACTCTCAAACAAAAATGGCATCTGATAATTAAATGGTTTCAAGCAGAAGTTCTAAATGAATTCGTTCGCAAAAGAGAAAAGGAAAAAAAAAAAAAAGTGTTGCTGCCTACAACCACAAGCACTTTATGGTTTCTATTTCAATATCATATTCAAAATACACATTTTCACCTAGTCAGACCACTGCAAACATACTTGTTAAGTGACACTTTGAAATGATGCAATTTGAGTCTCTACTGATGTTTTCTTTGGCAACAATTACCTTACATAAGCAACATTTATCCTCTAAAGGTCCCACTAAACTATATAGAGACAGATGAAGACATGCATGAGTGATCTCAGTCCCTAAACGTCTCTTTGGGATAGCATTCATAAAGAAAAAAAAACCTTTGCTCTTACACACCAGCTTATAGGGGTTTGCGTGACGCTCATCCAACACCAGGCATGATGAGTCACGAGTGCATCTGAAACAGACCAACGCGGGGAGCTTCTCACAGTGATGCCACGGAGGCGGCTGTGCCTCATGACGTTAGTGTTTCTTCCAGGTCGGGGTTGCGACAGGACCTCTGGAAGACCTCTCCACTGTTATCAGCTCATCTGGGTTTTCATGTGCGTTATAATGCAGCAGAAGGTCCTGGATTGCCCGCTCTTCAATCTACGAGAACGACATTAAAACCGTGTCAGGAGGGGGAAAAAAAGAACAATGTTGACAGGAGCAACGTCTTGAGCAAAGACAGCTGTCACAACAACACTGAAATCAGCCCATCTTCAACAAACGGTGAAGACAGCCACTGGGATTACAAGGAGGACACGTGTTGAAATCCAACTCGGCTTCTGTGGTTTCCATACATCTGTAAAAGAATGCACAGCATGCACAGACATGGCGGGTCACCTGGATGAGAGCCAGCGGCTTTTCTCGGCTGCGGATCAGAGCGGCTTGCTGCTGCTTCTCCTCCTCCACAATGGAGGCGAAGGTCACGGTGGAGTACAGGGGAGGGCTGCCCACTGGTCCCAGCACCCAAGGCCTGATGTGGACAGACATTACAGAGGGACAGCAGAACACACACAGTCAGAGCAGATGTTACAAAGAAAGTGTTTAGACAGTTTCCCTAATAGCTGGATTATCTACCGGGTCATGGAAAAACACCATCACCATATCCTTCCAATCACACTACAGACATATTTATAAAAAAAAAAGCAATTTCCCATCATAACTTTGCTAACTGATAACAACACACATGCACACGGCAATTTGATGGCCAGACATTACCTTCTAATCTGCTTATTTCTTCTTGTTTCTGTTTGCATCCAATTTTTCATATCAGGCTGTCTGATTTTGTATACTTGTCCACATTTGTTTAATTCAATATCTGTTTGTTCAGCACTTCCAAACCACCCTCTGTCGTACTTGTGCAATCTAAGTCATTTCACCCACAGATGAAATACGAGCTCTTTAAGTAGACACATTTCCATCCTGAATATTTAAAGTACTAAGAAAAGACCCCCCATATTTTCCTAATCCACAATAATTCAGAACAGATGTGCCCGCATGTTAAATATCACATACGATGACATCAGCTACCTGTAGTTCCAATTGGTTCCCGACGAATATGTCCGGATAAGCTTCAGCCATGTGGGCCACCTCCAATTGCCTAATTTGTTAGTTATTTTCAATTTAGTGATTAAGGAAGCACAAGCCAGATCAGGGTTTACCGTTCCAACTATACTGCTGGGTGGAAAAACCCGAGTGTATTAATACCATTTAAACGTGGTTTCAACACCGACTCAGACGCGCGTTGAGGTCATATGGAAAATGGAAGCTCTTTGTGGGTGCAAATGTTAAAACCTGTGGAATTGTTCACTCAAGAGACGAGAAGGGGGAAAAAAAAAGTATCTGAGGCTGCTGACAACGGAGTCCTCTCTCTGCATGTCCAAATGCGAGGAACCTTAAAGCGTTCCCCTCTGTGCAGTTCATTCCTTCGTCAGGCTGCCCTTATCAACACCAATTACCATCCCCAGCATTGTTCTCGTGACTCACACAGCTGTTCGCCACCTCTGAGCGCTGCGATGTGAAGCTCAAGTAAACGGAAAAGGACGGAAGACAATAAAAAATAATCAAATGAAAAAAAAAAAACCCTATCAAGGTCATTTTAGCACCCAATAATTTTGTCTGGTTTTAATCCTCCTCCCCCAGTACAGCTTAAAAAAGGCTTCTCTACGTTCAAGAAAACCTGTTGCGTGGTACCAAAGTATAAAAACATTTATGGAGTGGAGCTCATACTGCTGTTTTTGTGTGCTATGTTTGTCCAGCTGTCTGGGGGAAGGTCACTCCAGCTGTACTGGGTCATTTCGAGCTCTTCACCTCAATCAGGCCAGGCAACGTTGTGGAGACAGGTCAATATTCTTCCATTTTCTTTTACTTTCCCGGGAAATCAAACCTGCATGAACATCACTTATGAGCCGTGTTTTTTTGAAGGTGATTCCAACATTTTGTATAAAGAAACTTTCTTAACCTTTTCAACCAGAAAATAAAACATTTGAAACTATTAATGTGATATTTTCCTTCTTGGGAAGATAAATTAAAGGTAGTTTGGTCAAACTGGAGCAACAGTGCCACTTAGTGGAAAAACAATAGCAAGCATAAAACTGGACACGCACCCAGTTGGTCTCTCTGGTTCGTTGCCCTCCTCACATTTGAAGGTGACCTTCCTGGCTGACGGGGCAGGAGTGCCAGGGGACCCCTGGGAAATTCGACCCCTCTGAAGTCCCGCTTGTCCCACTCTAATCAAATGGTTCTCCTCCTCCTCCAGCAAAGCTCGAAATGAACATGACACCGGAGGAGATTGGATTGGTGCTGCCCTGCAGAAATCAAGGAGAAGTGAATACAGCATATTAAAATGAATCAATCCATCTATCATATAGAAGTGGAAAACGTAAACAACAAATATCACAAATCTGAATACATAATTGTATTGTATATTTTAAAACAATTAAAGCAACAGTGGAAACCAACTTAAACCTAATACTATACCTACAACAGTAAGAAAAAAATCTGTTAATACAATCATAATGATATAAGCAGGGCTGACATCTTGGTCACTCACCAGGCCTTCCCGCTGCTTTTGGATGGGGTGAATGGCTGGGTTGGTTTGGATGTATTGGATTCCACAGTGGCTTCTTTGTTGGCCATAGCCAAGATCTTCCTCTGTTTTTGTGACAGTTTAGCAGAACCAGGGTAGTGCTTCATGCTGTCAGTGACACAGAAAAATGTTTCTGACCGACTCGGTAAAAAGAAGGCAATAATCTATCTCACACCTTAAAGACATCTCATACCTTCCAGGGCTTTTAGGAGTCAGGCTCTGCAAAGAGTTGGCCTCCATGTCCATGATTGTTCTGAAGTCCAGGACTGGGGGTGGACAGGCAGGACTGCAGATTGGAAAACCAGACGCAAAGATGAATTTCCAAAATAAATACTAATACTGTGCCATTAAAAAGAACCACGACCAAATGGTACAATGATACAATGAATTGTTATGTCTCACCTGGGTGGGACTTTGGGGACTGTCTTTGGAGCGGAATTCTGGGGAATAGAGAGGCTGTCCTTCAGGACAGGTGGGGTGATGAGTGGTGTCTCTAACTTATGAGTAAAAGTCTTCTCATCCCGAAAATAAAAGAGAAATATTTTGTTATTTTATTCCATTCTGCAGCCTTTCCATTAACATTGACCTTTGTCAGTGTAGCCAGCATATAAAACCCTGTCAACAATTAACCTCAGTTTTGTCATGGAAAATGGGTGACTGTATGTCTCTGGGACTCTCGACCCCCAGGCAGCTCCCCTCCGAGTCGGACATGAGCAGCTCCTGCAGCGACTCATTAGAGTTCACCTTCTCTGACTTCATCATGGATGGAGAGATCACTGACAAGAGGGAAAAATAGTTTTATTACCACAATGTAATTCTTAAAAATTCTGGGAGAGAGGATAAGCAGCCTCCAAACACTGTGTGTTGTTGTGTACCTGCAGCAGGAGGATTCTGAATGATATCAGAGAGAGTGTAGCCACCAGAGCTGTCAGAGCGCCGCCTTGGCTTCTTTTTGGCCTTTATCTTGGCTTTTTTGAACTGGATTTCCCTTAGTCATACATTTGTAAAGTTGAGGAATGTAAAAACAGTATATCACATTACAGCTTTTCACAGGTCTTCACATTCTCATATATTAAAATGACCGTCTACCTGTAGGACTGATCCAACTCTGCTTTTGTTTTGGATGTGAACACAGAATCCATGTCATCATCTTCATATGCCCTCAGGTCTGGAGAATCAATGTATGGGGTGATAAGTCTCCTTTGCATGGCAGGAATCTAAATAATAGAGTGAAATTTATAAATAACTCGCAGCCACTTAAAAGAGGAACAAAAGTGAACAAAGACAGACTTTGGTGTTCCTCCATTTTAAATATCTTTTGTAATAGCATTTTGTGACACCAGTGTTTGGCAGCACCATTCTGTAAGATGATACAAAAACTAAAATATATGGCCACCATGACCTTTATTATGTGTTACATTGAGCCTAGAGAGCTTTTACACTCCAGGCATTAATGCTGAAATAAAATGTTTAATTTCCTACAGATTTCAATCAAGTTGAGGCACGTGCTGCATTATGTGGAAAATGAATCCAGCAGAGATAAAAAAAAAAAAAAAAAATCCACAATAGGCAAACAATGGGACTGGGTGACTCACCGTCCTCCTGTAGGCTGCAGAGAGCTCCACAAGTACTTCATCACTCAGAATATCCAGTGCTCTGAGAGTAATACACAAAAATAGGCAATAAGATACACAGACATGAAACTAGAAATTATCATTTAAGCTACTTTCTACTTGTGGAAGTTCCATCCTGAAAAGAATTTTCACATCGGGGTTTCATCAAATAAACACCGCAATTTTTTTTTAGCAAGCTACATGTTCTGTTTTAATGTATAGGAACTATCTTACAAGTAAAGGCAGAAAATGCTATTAAAATATTCTGAAACATTGGGTTAGTTGTTTTATTCTCACTTTAACTCCAGCAGGGCAGTTATGTTGAGCACAATGAACTGAAAACAGGAGAGTTTAAGCTGTTCTGCATTGTACGTGGTGGCAAATTCCAGCAGCTCTGCTGCATTCTTCAGAGTTACTGTGAAAGAGCCCAGAAAGCAGGGTTAATGAGGACATGGTCAAAATATTCAAACGATGCAACTGTGTCTATGAGGTGTTTTCTTCTCTCCTCAAAGCCATCACTTTATCTGTACAAGTATATCAACTAAGACTGGTTGGAAGGACAGACTAAAAATAAACTTACAGTTCTCAGTAATGACAACCTCACACATCTCTTTCAGCCGGGTGATTAGTAGCTGGTCAGCCACAACCAACACACTGCAAACAAACTCTACGTTCATGGACTCTGTGGAGCAAAAAGTAAAACAATAATATTGTAACAATACCAGAACACAGAGAGCTTCAAGATATGTTGGATTGCCCTGGAAGATTACCTTTAATGGTGGGAGACTCATCCGTGTAAATATATTCCAGGATGGCCTGAAGGACCTCTGAGCTCGTTGGCATCTCCAGTGCAGTACACGATGTGGCCTGAAGGGGGAGCAAGACACCATCACTATAATTACAGTTCTATTCTTTGAATCATTTAAATGAAATAAAAAACCTTGCCCACCTCTATCCAAGGATTTCCAAGCATACTATTGAAGTATTCTGAAAAGACAGATTAAAAAAAAAAATTTTTCCTTTACTCTAATGTACAAAAACAAGTTTCTCCTCCCAGACTTACCCAATCTTGCACAAAGGACACATTTGTGGCAAGGGAATTCTTTTCCATCTTCGGATTTTAGAGTCACATCATGCAGATAGGAGCTGCAGAAATGTAGAACCAGATGCTTCAGAAAATTTTCATTTTGTACACCCTCTTACTGCTCACGTGCGCTACATACCACTTTTTCTGAGAGAATTTTGGTTTGTTGCCAGTTTTCCTGTTTACAACATTGATCTTTCCATTTTCATATTTGACTCCATCCAGCCTGCCAAAAAATAAGGTGCAATTAGTAAGAAATGACAGCGGCCTCAGCCCTGCTTCGGTATTTGGATGCTCTCACCGTGCAGACAGGCTCCCCAGGCCCAGCTTTTTTGCAACAGTCTGTAAGGTTTTGACTGGGTTTGCCCCACCCGCATTGGCCTCAGCCTTGTCACCTTTGCCTCCTTTTGCCTTCTTGCCAGGTTTAGCATTCTTGCTCTTGGCTTTGACGCCTTCTTTGGCTGCAGTGGGAAGAGAATGGTACACCTCCAGGGCTGATCGACCTCTCACATTCAAGTCCTGCAGACTACTGATAAGTCTTTCTTCGTTCGACTCCTGGTCAAAACAGATTGTGTCTTGATGAAACAAACACAGCCCTTCAATGCATACATTTTGCACAGTGATAGCAAATATACTGACAAGTTTCATTACTTTTCCCCACCTTGGTTTGTCCCGTCTGGGCCACTGGGACTCTTGGCTTGGCCTTGTGAACTAGCAGCTCACAGGAGTCTGTGTAGATGAAGTCCAGGGCATATTCCAACATGCCTGCTGGAATATTTTCCAAAATGATCAAATCGCAGCCCACAGCATCTTCGCTCTTCCTAGCTTCTCCACCAAGCTCCTCGCCAATACCGCAGTGGTCAGACGCAAAGAGCTTCCGGAAGAACTCTGACCTCATGGATAGGATGTACTTGTGGGCTGCAAATGTGCGATCACCAGCTTGGAGGGTCACATCGTGGATGCTGTCCATTTCATCTGCTTCTTCAAGAAGTTGCCCAAAATGTTTCAAGAATGAGGATGGAGAAATGAGGGGAATCTCACACAAGCTGGATTAAAAAAAAAAAAAGTTTTCATTAACTTAATACAGAAGAAAAACACAGCCATGACTACAAAAAGGCCACACCGCATTAGTAACAATTATTCCAGTAAAGAGAAGATATAAAAATGAATTATGCAACCACACAAGATAGTCTTGTATTTTGCATTAGGCAACTCCCAGCTAAATGTGCCAACATTTACGTCCCCTGAGGAAAAACATTATTTAGAGTAATATGGCTAAATGCTTTGATCCCACTTAATTTGATTTTTTAAAAACTTTATTTCTGAATATAATTCAGTACTTGGAATACTAAACACAGGTATAACCTAATTGTAAGTATGAAATGGATGTTTCATCCAATTTCATGTTATACAACATCACAGTCAGCTGGGGTACCAGAGGTGGACTTCACACTTACTGTCCATTATTCAAAATGTCTTACATTAATTCCATCCACTTATTTTTTAAAGTGTAATCAGTGTAAGTAAGCTTTACATCCGTTAACACTGTGTGCAAGACAGCTTCCCCTATAAATACTCTTAAGACATCGTGAAGGAAGAGCTCCTACTTTGCTTTGGGGTCTGACTGAAGCACTCCAAAATTTCTGCCTTTAGAATCCATGGTGACACTGATAGCACGGTGGACGTGTGGCAGTTTTTCCAGGCGGATTCGTTCAAACACCGTTCCTGCATCTGAATGGCCACAAACCTCCACATTGACCTCTGAAGAATTTCAGAAAGCAAAACAGAAGAGTTTAGTTCATAAAATAAACACACTTGTCTAAAAAACTTTTTTATACTTAAATAATGTTGATTAATGATTAAAATAGAAGAGTGTCACGACAAGTTTAAAAAATAAAGTCTACAAAACTGTTGCAAATCTTGGCTTTTATAACGTATTCTTCCTCACCTTTTTTCTCCCCATACTTCTTATATTCTCCTGCCCACACTCCACTGAAGCCCTCCCCCTCCAGAGTCACAAACATCATGCCGTTTTTGCTGAGGGCAGCGTCTGCCATGAAAACCTGACGCCCATACGCCCACCGGCACTGTCTCACCGAGCTATTGCAGGACCGCCAGCAAAACACCTGACAAACCCGGGGAAATGGAGGAGGAAAGGCAACAAGAGTCTTAGTCACTCTGCTTCACCTACAAGGCTGCAAATACACTGACCTGATTTGGGGTTGTGCACGTATATGCTTGCACCATAGGTTAGATAAATAAAGACAAAGCATTTTTTTTTTAAATAAAAAGGCTATAGATTTTCTGACTGTGTCAATATTTCAAAATAGACGCAGCATTTTCCCTTATCCTAAAGTCGCTTACCCTCCCAGCTTCATCTAGAGCCAGAATGTCCACCTTTTCCCCCCCACCATCATTCAGGATCTGTGGAGCGGCCCGATGGTTGAGGCCACCCCCACTGACCAGAATCTTCTTGATGTTGAGCTGCCTGAAGGAACATCAGACAAAGTCATGTCAGAGCCTCAAGATCTGCATCTGGTCAACATCTATAATAAACATAATCCAATTCCTAAAATGAAATGACTTTCGCAACTGGAAAACTGGTTTATCGGCATTAATTACTTAGTCACTTTTCCTTGCTGGCTGGAAAAAAATTTCATTGGATGCCAGGTTTAATCTGTTCCTTACAGTTTGTTTACATTATAAACAGTTACCTTGAGGCAATTTTTTTGCACTGGTACTCGGTCAACAGGTACATGTCGCCCTTCTCTGTTACAATTATTGTAGCTCCATCGCTAGCTGCTGCCATAGCTATGGTGACGTCCTTGTGGTGCAGGGCTGAGACCTGCCGAGGAGCTGTCACACACTTCTCTCCATTAAGATCCAGCAAATAACCTATTGATTAACGCGCAACAAAATTTACAAGTATTTATAAAATTTGAATTCATATTTGTTGAAAACCTAATACACAGACTTTCTCAAACACCAATATGTTGAGAAAAAATATATTCTTAATGCAGAAACATGTAAACATGCATGCATATCAATACATACAGTAACTTTTTGTAAAATTACCCAGCTGTCCTCCGTTGAGTCCCATTGTGTAGACTGCCTCTCTGGTCCAGAGGACAGTATGAAACCTTCCAGCTGCAACTCCAACAACTGTCCTGCCTTTCAAAGTCTTAGAAAACACCTAGAACCACACCCATTAGAGACAATGAGGCTCAGTTCTAGAAAAAGGCATTAAGGTCAGCATTATTTTACTTTTCCCCCCAAACTCTACCTGTTTAGGGACATGAGCTGAGGCAGGAGGAGGAGACAGGCCCAGCTGGTGAAAAGTGTTGAGGCCAAAAGCGTAAACGTAGCCTTCTTCTGTCAGCACCACCGTGTGGTCTTTAGCAGCTGCTATCTGGGAGCAGTGGTGAGACGTCAGGCCCTCCACCATCCGAGGAACCTGAGGAGAGAAGAAAAGAAAAATTAAAACGAGACAAAGAGGCAGACTCCAGCAGTCAATAGTCTTTGAAACTAGTGTGCCAGGATCCTGGGATCTTACTGTAAAAAATAAAAGTCCATATCTTTTGCTTCTCCTTCCATTATCATACCATGACAAAAAAAAAACATTTTAAACTTCAACTCTTGTGTTCTCACCAAATAAGTCTGTTCATCTCCATGGCCAAGTCGTCCTCCCTGCCCATGACCACAGGTAAACACTTGGCCTTTCTGAGACAGGAACACGGAGTGAAATTTGCACAGGACCACCTGTAGGAAAAGGCGGAAACAACTAGTAGTAGCATTAGTAGTAATAGTTAAAATACACATCCTATTCATACGCATCCTAAAATACACTTCTTAGTGATAAATACATTTCATACTTGACTAGTACAAATGTTTGTCTCACATCAGTGACGATTAAAGCTCCAGCCCTTCGGATTTTGACCTTGTATCAGAGGGCACCAAGCATCACTTTCCATGCCCCTTGGCCAAGCACTCTTGTAGTGACAGTAAAACACTATGCCAATAAAGGCCAGGGCACAAGTGGAAACGCAAATACCTCTATTAATAATAGATTGCGGCTGTCAAGCTGTCAAAAGAGAGCAGGGATGTTTTACCCAAGTACCACAATGATTCAGACACTGACACACATGCACACACACCAGTGTTGCTCATTTAATTAAAAACCTGTCATTGCAGAATTAATATTTAACCTTTGGCACCCACCGAATTGGAGTAGGAAGACAAAGACCATGTGGTGTGCAACTGGGTCATTGTGTGGTCATGAAAACGGATCCACCAGTTTCACCTAATCTGCTTTACTGTGCATCAGCACACCACGAGAGGCAAAAAAATGTAATTTTTGCATAGCTCTAAATCTACTACCCAGTTTTGTGTGCCTAGTTTGTGCACAATTTTAGGGTAATTAGGCTAATGGCAGAAGAAATATTACTCACACTAAGCACAATGTTTTGACTTTTATATGAAAGTATAGTCAGATCGATAACATGAAAACACGTTCCAATCAATCCAAACAAGGTTATTAACTTGAACAATTTTATTCAAATGAGTTAATAAATACCCTCTATGGAAGCTAAATAATGCATATCTTCCTGTGCTTTTATCTTTTAAAAGAGTGCAGTTAACCATGCACAGATAGGCTCAAAGGTGCCACAAATGAAGATGATACAGGAAATTACAAAGCTAATCAGCCCTGACCTGACGCATCAGCAGCAGCTTCTGTTTGACTCAAATAACTGATGTTTATTTTCCACTGTGATAAACCCACTTCCCAGGTCGACAGTTTTAACCAAGAACAGCATGCTAAGTAATATAATGTTCCAGGACTGTATGAAAGAAGCAATTAAATTCATCAAGTATCACAAATATTTCCCTTCCAAAGGCTTCATATTCGAGTCAACAATTTGTGCTTTTCAGAGAAAACACTTTATAAAATTGGTGATTTATCCAAAAGTGTAGGTTATGTAATACAGAACTCTGGGGAATGAGTGTTTTGCTGGGTTGACCCAGGTGGTTACAGTACTCTGGAGCACTTTTGTGCATTGACTGCAGGGCTGCTTTGAGAGTTGGAAAGCCCTAATCTACAAAAATACAAGCTATCTTGGAGAACTGATATAATAGCAGTGTGTTATTAGCCAACCTGCTTGATGTAAACACCTGTCCTGGCAAAAACATCCACCAGCTCAGGGTGTTGTCGGCTCTCCTGATTACCGTGCCCGAGACTGAAATTAGTATTGTTTCCCCACGTGTATACCTCTGTTGGGTCTGTAATGAAAAAGCAAACAGTTGGAAGCATAGTCTCATCTGTGCTTACTGTGAAGCTTGGTGCAAAACCACTGAAAGAACATCAGTGATTGTTCTGAATCATTTTTTTGCCTGTGTAAAAAAACAAGCCTTCTCAACATGTGGCTTGCAACTTATAAATGTGCCGAGGAAGTAAAGGAAGTAAAATGAGAGCAGGCACATATAGGGAGAATTAAGAAAGCCTATGAGCATTCAGAAATTTAAATATTAAATCAAATTAAGGAAACCACATTTATTATTATTTATTAGAACCTTGTAATGAGTATGGATGCAGGTTTTCTAGTATTCGACACTGTCACACTGTGGGCTAGTAGCTTTCTTACCGGCAGTTTTGAATACAACATGAGAAGGTCGGTCCTTCATTGTAATGTCTAAGACAGAGAGGCCCTCCTTGTCAAGGGTGGAGAGAAGGCCACCACGCTGTGGGGAAAATACAAAGTATTATTATACATTGTGCAATTAAGAAACTGCTTTTTAACCCCCCCCCCCCACCTAAAGACATACCTTGACCAGTGATATTAGACAGTGAATCTGTCCGTAGAAAGCACTACGATGTAGAGCAGTCCAGCCGGATTCTTTATCTTTCACCGTCAGGTCAGAATTCTTTATCTCCAACAGCCACTCCAAAAGGGCCTTTTTCCCCATTGAAGCTGCCATATGAAGAGCAGTGCGACCAAAGTGATCGCGCAAGGTGGCTGCATTGTGACAGTGCAAGGACAGGAACAGACGCAGCTGACCTTCGGAACCGCGGGTTACTGCTGCCACAATGTCTTCAGCGTGCTCATGTGAGCGGCATTTGGTGGTGCATTGTGGTGCGGCCAGATTCATCCTGGTCTTCACTAAATCGTTACAGCGAACCCTCTTCCCTTCTGTGTGACAACGTTCGTCTGGTCGCCCAACACCCACGAACAAAAAACGAAAACCATAAGAAAGCTGCTCTTCAAGAAAAATATATGTGCTAAGAAGGAAAAAATGGTTTAGTGTGCTAGAATTGTGCTTGTGTTGAGGTTCCACTGCACCCTAGCAACTCCAAAAACTTACTGTGGCCTGTTACTGTCCACCATTTCAATCAATTCTTGAACACAAAATAAGGTGCTGATGACACACAAAGTCATTAGCAATGATACAAAATGTCTTTACACAAAATAGTACAGATAAATGTTCGCAAAAAAATAGCTTCTCCTCTATATATTCTTCAATAATTTATACAGGGTAAGAAAATCACAACCATCTGACCTACCAGCAGTCCAACTATCAAACATGAGGGGAAAGACCCCTTTCCCCCCCAAATTCTCTTTCTTATGTTTAAAACTCCATAATTGTAGAGTGTACCTGTGGAAGAGAATTGTAAAGTCGTCACGGCAGAGTAGTAAATGTTACAAATGTTATACATACAAGTATAAAAGACAAAGAAGTGATAGTTCAAAATAGCACGATGTATGTTAATGCAATTTAATATACAGGATATGGATCATAGTTCAGCTCAGTTGGCAGGGCTTATTGACGTCTGTTTGACAGGGCTATGTAAACACAAACAAATAAATATATATATATATATATTTTTTATGTAAGGACCATATTTAAAGTTACCCTAAATATATTTATTCAAGCTGAACGTCTAATGGGAAGGGGCAAGTTGATTAAATATCAGGGTTATGTAAGAGGGAAACCCAGCCCAGATGTTTAGACCATGAGCACTGACCTCCTATTTAGAACACAACTTAATAATCACATGTCGCAAATCCTTCTGCCGACAAACGCTGAGGGGGCAAATATAAATAAACTATACAATTAAAAAAAAAATACGCCTGGTTAGCTAACGTTGTTGGTAGCTAGCTCAAATGACACATCATCTACAGCGTTTGCTAACTCTTCTGCTGCTAATAAAATTAAGAAATGCAATTATTCTTACCTTTCGCTAGTTGAAAAAACAAAATACTACAGAGAGAGTTGCACCAAAGACGAATATCCACTGATTCATAGCTACGAAATGCGAAAAGGGATTTCCAGCAAAGCAATTTTTGACAGGACGAGGCGTCTGAAACAGTGCGGGTCAAGTAAAAAGGGCTGAACAATGTCGAGACTTCTGATTGGTCAGATAGTATATATCGTACTATTTTATTGGTTAAATCCTGAGCGCAGTTAAAGCGACGATGCTGCGCAAATGATATCATGGCAGCATTTTTATAATAATTATATACTTTATTGGTCATTTTATCAACAATCAAATTAGCATAAACATTTGGTTACATGCATTTGGAGTTTATGCAAATTAAAGTGTAAAATGCAAAATAATTTAATGCTTCATATAAACGTCACCAATTTCCAATAATCGCATATAATGTATTTTGTAACAGACATTATCTCACTAATTTAAATAGAAGTAAGAAAGAGAAAGGCGTTCAGATTAGGAATGGATTTCACTGACAAGTTTTCATGACAAGGTCCCCACTAATAAAGCCACTCAAGTAATTGACAGAAAGCAAAATGAGAAATATATAAACCATCGAAGTAATATTCTGCTAATTGCCAAAATATTGTTAATTTTTTAAAAGAAAAAGTCCAGTATGTTCACATTTGTTTTACTGAAAGGGTATAAAAACAAATACGCGTCTTTCTAAAAATGGTCAAGATTAATTAAGAGCATACTTAAATCATAAGCATTTGCGTTAGAATACACTTACCATCATTCCATTAAACAGAATATATAACTGACGTCTATAAACAATCATTTGCACCATAAATATAGACACGTTGTAATAGTCATGTGTGATGTTAACGTGTATGTTTGTCCTTGTTGCAAAAAATAAAAGAGACATGAACAAAATAGTTGATCATTTTAAAAAATCTATTTGAGGCACCTTTTATACCAACTCTTGAAACTCTGAGGTAATATAAATTAATCGGACAATAACTTGATTGATTGATTGATTGATTGATTGATTGATTGAGTTCAACAAACACTAAAAATAAACCCAGCTAAATTCAAACAATAAAAAATAACCGTTCATTTCATGTTCACACCTTACCCATTTTGTTCGGACTTAACAGCAGCTGAATAATTAGTTATAGAATGTTGCACAGCCTCTGGCTGGTGAACTCCACCCTTAAGGGAAACAGCAGAAAGTAGAGGAAGGTTTGAGCAAGTGGATTTTTCCACAATTTATTTGCATTATTTAAATGAGGGGAATAATTCTTTAAGCCTTTGATTACCGTGGATTGTGTGCTTGGAAGGTAAAACATCTGTTGATACGATTAGATGTTTCTGAAATTACTTGGGACGTCACCAGACCTCCCTCAGGAATCCCAATGTGCTTGGAGTTCCAAACACCGGGCCATGCAATTATTTTACTGAAAAACAGATGCGTTTTCACAATTACATTTCCTTTATCAACATTTAATGACTACAATGATAGTATTGACGATGATAATAGCGGTTTCTCTGGGAGGGAAAATGAATTTAAGCCACTTGATACAGTTTTCTTCTCACCCTCTCTGTCCGCAGGATGGTACGGTCCCTCCTTCCATTGGAAAACGCCGTCCTGCTCCTACGTTTAGTCTTCTCCGTACGCTCTAAAAGTACGTTTGCATTTCATGGCCGCTTTAGGAGACTCACCAAAAGTGAGTTATTTGCGGATTCTCCGTTTTTCTTCGGACTTAAATGTTGTGCCAGAACCATAAAACCATCGCGTGTGTTTGCGCAGGAACGTGGGCCTTGGACGAAAAAAAAAAAAAAAAAGAACGGACAAAAGGCACAAGTTTGGAGGCTCCATTATCCTCATGGAACTGTGCGCTCATCCTAAGCAAGGATGGTTTGGAGAGAAGCTCTATGGAGTTTAAATTGTAGGTGAGGACATATAAACGTGCTTAAATAAACAGGAGAAGTTTGGCGTGTTCTCCGCGGAAGAACAAAGCAGCAGCAGTAGGATTGGATTTTCCTCGAGGCTGACTTTACGCACGGTCTGCGCCAGCAGTCACCAAGATGCGCCTGTTGAGCTCGCCATGCTCAGAAGTCCGACAGAGAGCACTCGGTTCTGCGATGCTACATTTACTGGTCATACTGGCCGTCGCGCTTCCCTGCCTCAGCTGTCCGGACCGGTGCATGTGCTCTTCACAAACTGTGAAATGCCAAAAGCAGGACTTGGACTCGATCCCGCATTCTATACCGAGCAATACCAAAATTCTGTTCGTGACAGGAAACAGCATCCCCAGTATCGGTGCGGACTCCTTCCCAAGCCCCCTGGAACAGTTAACTGATCTGTATCTCACTGGGAATGAGATACAGTACGTGGATTCGAAGGTATTTGATAACTTGCCAAACCTTGTGCAGCTGGATCTGAGCAACAACAACATCCAGCAGTTCAGTGAAAGAGCTTTCCCTCACAATAACACGCTGCAGGTCCTGAACCTCAGCAGATCTTTTCATAATTATTCCCAAACGAATGGCGTCTTAAACAACCTTCTGAACGGGAACCTGGTTCACTTGACAGTTTTGGATCTTTCCAACAATAACCTTTTGGTCCCTCCGGACAACATGTCAATCACCCTCCCCAGCCTGGTCACCCTTAATTTGCAGAATGCCTCCTTAATTTCTCTTCAGAACGGAACGTTGAAGCTGCCCCTGTTGCGTGACCTTGACCTGCAGGACAATCGCCTAAAGAATCTGCCCGGTGCCATCCTGTCGGAGTTCAGTCTCGCTCCTGGGCTCCGCATTCACTTGTTGGGGAACCCGTGGCGCTGCGACTGCTTCATTGAGGACATGGTGGTGTGGTTGAAAAACTCCACTCAGGTTGTGGATGCGCAGAACCTGACCTGCGCAGACCCCGGGGTTCTGCGGCGCCAGGCACTATTGCATCTCCAGCAGACCCGACTGAAGTGTGTGGGTGACATGGAAGGCGTTCTGGAGACTTCTTATGTTTTCCTGGGGCTGGTGCTGGCCCTGATTGGTGTCATATTTCTACTGGTACTCTACCTGAACAGAAAAGGCATCAAGCGGTGGATGTACAACATCCGGGATGCATGTAGGGACCACATGGAGGGGTACCATTACAGGTACGAGATCAACTCTGACCCACGCCTGGCCAACCTCAGCATCAATTCAGATGTGTGAGAGAGAGCAGGACACTGTCTGACACTTGCAGTGAAATCTTAGATGACTTGTACTGTTGAGATTTTGCATGAAAGTCTTCCTCCCGTCCCCACGATGCTACACAAACTTGACATCTCTCGGGACTCCTAATTAACTTCTCTCAGCCGCTGCAGCATGTTCTTTACGCACCTGGCAGCCATTACGTCAACTTCTGTGTAACCTTGCATGGACAATGAGTCATGGTTTCTTTGATTAGCAGTGGGGGTTTGCAAGGAGTGATGCATTTGTATTTTTACCTTTTTGTTAAAGGATAAATGTAGTACGCTGTTTTTTATTTGCAGAGTTTTGAAAAGCACTCTGGTTTGTCACCGCATCTTTCTTATTGTGCCTCTGCAGAAGTGAAATACTACCTGTTTATGAGTGTGTTCTTTTTAAAATGTGAATTTATGATGTGATGCTTAGATTTTAGTGCACACTGCAGTTTTTGGACAGCTTGGACATAATGGCTCCCTTTCTGTAAAGCTAAATAAATAAATAAAAAAAAAAGCCTGTAGATTGCTCCGATGTCTTGATCTTTTACATCATAAAAAGAGGAACTTCGTCTAAAAGCTTCCAAATTGGAGAAAGCCGTTCCTGAAAATTAAGCTTACAATAGGTAATAATTTTTATTCTGGTTCCTACTGATTTGGACAGCCCTTAAAAATCCTACAAAACAGTTTTGAATTATGTCATGTGACTGAATAAGTGTGAAAAGTGGGACGTTGGCGAGCTGGCTCTGAGAATTGCTCACTTCAAATGTTGCCAACAAGTTTAAACTGTCCAATTTCCTTCCTGTTGTGAAAATGAAAAAAATATGTTTAATACATACTATTAATACACTCCAGTGGTGAAAACCTGATTGAAATGGTATATATTTGTACACCTGCCACTGAAAGCAAAAGCAAACCTAACATTGTTCAGGGGTGCACAGAGGTGTTATTGAAACTCAAACTAAACTCAATAGGCTTTGGAGAATCTTGGAAAATTGTTTTTCTGCTAGCTTCTACTCCACTTAAGTCATATCCTGTTTTTCATACTTTCAGTTAAAATGTTTAATTTGTGGCCTCCTTCTGAAGAGAACTGCATCCATGTCTAGCAGTCTGAATTAATAAAGATGTTTGTGGCGTCAGGGCTCAGGAATGTCTCTGAACGTCCCTGGCCTTCTGAAGAATAACTCAGTGGATGATAATTTCCCTCCAGCTTTCCGCTCTTTTGCATCAAATGCACATAAGTAACCAAATATTTTTCATCATAAAAGACAGCCATAATCCTGAATTCAAGCCAAACACTTTATTTGTCCCCGAGGGCCGATTAAAAGGCTCAGAGAGCAGCACACGGAACAAAAACACGGCACCCTGAATGTGGTCCACCGTGACCCACCACTTTTTAAAGTGCCTAAGAGTAAGGAGTGGACTTTCCGCTTGCCTGCACTCACTATTTTAACTCAAAGAAGAGAAGAGGCTGTTTCACACATTCTGGTGAGGTGCTAAAGCTCTGCATGGCTCCTGACAAACACAGCAGCTGCTCCATAAGCTGAAGGTGTGTTGTAACACCTTTTTTTTCTCCACACTTTCCTTCCTGAAGATCCGTAAGGAGGCAGCGTTGCCAATTTGGGAGGTGGTATGTGTGTAGATCTCGTCTTGGACTCTCAGGAGTCTTGTGATGTGGTCTTTCTGCACGTTTGTGCAACAGTTGTCCGTCTTGCAAGCTGATTCCAGCCGCTTTATTGGTCCCTGTTAATAGACTGTTGTTAGCTGTCAATTCCACACTCTGTTTTTGTGATTATTCAGTGTGTTTGTAGCTGATTGTTCATTGGAAAATTCACACACAATGATGAGCCATTTAAATGGACTGAAATGAAGCTACTATATCATAGTATTGAAATTGTTCCTCTACAGTCAGTGTTAATGTTTTATGTTTTTTAGTTGTACTGTTGTACTGGGGCAGAGGGACTGGTTGTATTCATGCAGGGAGGAGAAAGGCATTGGTTTTACTGGTACAGAGAAGGGAACTGGACTGGTAATGCAAGTGAAGTGGGAACAGATAAACAGGATTTACTGGCACTGAGTCAGTTTATGCAAAAGAACATCTATATATCAAATACTAATCGTTTATTGATCAATATCAGCAATTATGCTATAGTTGTACAGATACAGTATGTCATCCTTCAGTTCTATTGGTTTTCTTTAATGTCACAAAATAATGTGATCATAGCTGTATGATGAAAGTCAACTCTTCAAAATTTAATCTTCACTACAACAGAGAGCAACATGAACAAGTCGAAGAGAAAAGACCGCAAGCACTAAGATGACTTTGAGGTAAAAGTTCAACAGTTGAGAGGAACTGAAAGAAGTCTTTAAATATGAATATGAATATGTGAGATGAGAAACCAACAGTTGGACAATCAGATAAAAGACCGGGCTGTGAAATGTGAAGACACTGAAAGATGTTATAAGACAGAAATCCAACACCTGGAGGCAGAATGGACCACACCAGCTATCACAAGAGAAGACTTTGAAAGAGAAAATCCAGGTACTAAAGGAAAAGAATTAAAATCTGGCTATAACAGCTGAGAATTATGAGAAAACAGTTAAAGAGCTGGAGGAGGCCAATCAGAGATTGAGCCAGGAAGAAATGCTCTATGAGAAAAAAAAATCTGTCAGATGGAAACTAGATAGATCTTGTGCGCTATTACATTATGCATGTATTTTTATGAATTTCTACTGTTTTGCTGTTTTATTTCTTTTTAACTGTAAGTTTTACCTCTGAATATACTGTTGCAGGCTCATTTTGAAAACGGATGGTCTCACTCTACACACCATTCCCCCGGGTGAGCCTTTCTTGCCTCTCCATCCCATGAGAGGCACACAACCGCAAGGCTGCTCACCACCTAATGTTTCCACGGAGACTGTCATAGAGGCGCGCTCCTCTTTACCCTCCTCTGCAGATTTCGTAGGAAGGAGTGATTTTTGCCTGGCCACGCCTCGGGCCACGGTTGACAGAGCAGGTGTTATTAAAGTGGGGGAACAAAACAGAATGCAGACAAAGGAGAGAGAAAGAGAGAGAGAGAGAGAGCGGCTGAAAAGAAGAGCTGCATGGTGAAGAGCGCCCCTCGTTCAGTTAGCGTGGCAACACCTTCGCTCTGCAGTCCCTTTGTGCCTGTTAACAACAGTCTCCAAACAGCTCTGTCATCTAAATGGCTGGTGGTTGACTTACGGTCTGGGCTGAGGTTCAGAGACAGCTTCCTGCACCTTCAAATGTGGCTGTTTTGGTTGTCATCTGAAGATCTTCTCCAGACAGGAACTGGAAGGCGAAGCTTTTATAAGTTCCTGCAGACAGGAACGTTTATTTTACTGCATTTACTATAATCGGAGTGGCCCAGAGCGGTATCTCTGTACACAGATGTTGAACCTGGTCTCATTTCTTTTCTTGATTGTGATTTACACTCATGCAGCGCTGTTGCTCTCCAGATGAATGATAGCATTTCTCCGAGACGCTCCTTGATTTTCACGTGAAACTGAATATCTGATTTAACTTTCTGTGTGCTCCAGCTGAGGCCATGACAGTGTGCACGCAGAAGCCGCTGTCAAGGCCATGTTTATTGAGCCACGTTTAATATGCCAGAGCACTTTCCTCCTGTTGAGGGACAGACGGAGTGGCGGGTTATCAGATTGCCCGAGCGGGGTAATTACATTCACCACGACGCACTGCTCTGCTGCTCCACAAACACCTGGCAAGCTGCCTCAGCTGCTGACCTTTCCACTGGAAAAAATACATGTGGAGATGGCGGCTACGGTCTGACATACTTTTTATTTATGGGGAAAAAGTGAGAAAAATCCCTCTCTGTGTCTGGTTGACCATCTACACGCTGGGCCTGGACCACTGACTCTGTACCCGAACTCCGCCCCCCCCCCGCACTGAAGAGGCCACGGCTTCTATAATGTGGATTTATGATGCTCCACATGAGCGTGTTTGTGATGGTCTGCCTCGTGCTGAGCCACTCTGGGTTTAATGTACAAGCGGTCTCCCAAACGAAGACGGATCTGCACTAACACTGAGGGGCAGATGCATGACTGTAAAGATTTACGATGGGTTTTCTTCTGAGCTTCAGTGTGAAATAGTTAAACTGTCCCTCTTTTAGCATATGGTTGCTAATGTGGAAGGTTCAGATGAGGTTGCAAGTTTGTTTTTACTTAATGCTGAGTAACTGCCTGATGCTTGAGGAGCTAAAATGTTAATAATGTACCGACCTTTCCAGAGTGACCTTTTCTATCGTCATACTTGAGAGAAGGCGTTTACTAACCCGAATGCTGCTGTTTATGCTGTCAAAGAAAGGAAATACAGGTCCATGTAGCAGTTTAGTAGAAGATCTCCAGTTGAGGTTTTTGTGCTAAAGACATTTTATTCATCACTTTCTTACGCAAGCTTTTATGTCTTAAAAGCAACTCTTTGTTCACCATAGACGTTGAAAAGTTGCCTCTGAGCCCTGCAGCTTACAGCCCATCAGGCGCACATGATTTGCTGTCTCATCAATAATAGAGTTGATCAATGAAGCAATCTCAAAGAGAGTTGCTGTTTTCCTTTAATAGATTTTCTGTGAGTTCAGTTCTCACCAGTAAACTCGTCTGAAAACCCAGCAGGACGTCAGCCTTCCCAGTGCCTTTAAAAACCACTGGAGACCGACTAATGTGGAAATGTACATCGGATGCTGTGGTCAGCCATACTCTCCCATTGTGGCTCATAAAAGGGAAAGTAGATGCTTTTCTAACTTTTCTCTTTGGTGAAGTTTAATTCTCTAGAAAGAACCATTGTAGTTTGCTGAACTAAAGCCACAGTAGACGACCACATAGGTTCCAACTGGCAAATGTTTACAACATTGTTCATAATTACTGCAGCATTTTGATTTTGAATTAACGTTTGTTGCCGGGGAAGCGAATGGCAGCCACAGATTCAGATATTCTTAGGCTGGGAAGCTGAAAAATTTGCTAATTATAACTTGGAGACACGAAGACTCAGTTTTCTAACACGCTTACAAAATGGTTTTTCCTCTGGCAAATCCTCTCAACAGGTATTTCCACTTATAACACGTTAGCACACAAACACTTTCCTCCCTAAAGCACTTGCAGGAACACTAGGGGTTCATCTACACCTTTCTCTTCCACCATCTCCATTTAAAATCTACCACCTGGACCTCGTGTGATTCCTGTCTTCAGCTTGTCAAAACGAAGTGGGGCTGATTTTTGCTGTCTGCTGAAGCTCGAGCGTTGTCATATAATTCTGTTGATCGTCCAAGGGTGTCGTGGTGAGTCGTAGCCCTGGTAATGCTGCGGGAGCAGAGAAAGAAGGAGGAGGAGGAGAAGGAGGAGGAGGAGGAGGAGGAGAGAAACTAGCTGAATCATGAACTCCTCCAAGGTCATGTGTGAAACAACTGCTCCTTACGAGATCGTTTACAATCTGTCTGCTTGATAAGTGATGTTTTGTGACTTCCTGTGTCACATTTGACATGCAGACATTATTGATGGCCAATACCTTGGATTTCTTCCCCCAGAGGCCTCGTTGAATGTGGAAAAGCTTCCTGCACGTTGACATTTCTCGAGTTACAATTTTCTCCACACTTGTCTGGTGTGTCGTTCCGCCCCTTTGCACTCCATCTTGTCATTTTCTATTCTCTGCATGAAACCAGACGAGTCCTCGTGCAGCATTGGCGGATAATTAAATAGGTCTCAGTTCAGGCTCAAATAGGCTCAGATAGCCGCCCGACAGATGAAATGCAATATTCCTAAAGTGCTGTGTAACCGGAGATTCATATATCAGATCGGACTTGATGATACCAACATTACCGGCCATAAGCCAACGCTTTCTGCAATTAGGATCTATCCGGTTACGCTGGTGTGCACGGGCCAAAATGAGCTGAGAGGGATTAAAAACTCAATTAGCTACTGTCAGATGCCACTCAGAGCACGTGATGGATTGCGTAGATTATTTCATTTTTCCTTTGTGAAGTAATTTTCACCTTCAGTCATGAAAGTTGTCCGCTGCCAAATTCTTGGAATTCACTGGAGTATGAAAAGAGTAACTCAAGTGGGATTATTCCAGGCCACCCTTTTTTAAATCCTCCTAACAATGTGAGGGTGAGCGTCTGAGAGTTTTGGTAACTACAGATTCAAAAAGAAGTTGCTGCTTTACTGAAAATAAATGGTAGACAAGCTGCTGAATATACATTCTGCTCAAATGTGGTCGTGCATCTGCAGTTAGACTAGTCAGCTCCCTCAGCCGCAGCCGAAAACTGAAAATGAAATTGAATGTATTCATTAATAACAAGGCGCGTTTCTAGTTTTACACCACTGGGACTCAGTATTAACATGTAGCAATACTTTATCTTCATATAATGTGTGATATATTGCAGCGATGCATGGAGACCTCCCAGGCGTTCGGAAAATGGCGAGGAAGTCAGCAGGAAAGACTCAAGTCAGCACTGCCCAGGGATTTTAATTCATGTTGCAACATTAGTGGAATAAACAAGGAATTGCAAGAACCTCAGAGTTTCCTCAGAGTTTCAGCATTTTTCTACGTACGCTGTGCTGACAAACCCTTCTAAAATGAAACAGTAACACAACACTACAGCAAAAATCCAGCCTTTTAAAAATAGTTTATCTGGCAAAATTTTACATGTTACATGCAAATTGGTGTTTTTATTGGTGTTTTTATTATTGTGCAAGCACATCTTCACTTCCTTAAATTTAAAGCTAATTTGCTGTCTCATACGTGGGGTAGACTTCATCTTGATTAGCATGTGTGGATAGATGTGTGTAGGTATGTGTCTGTGTGTGTGTGTGTGTGTGTGTGTGTGTGTGTGTACAGGCCAGACAGCTGCTGTGGAAAAATGAAACACTTCCTTGTCACTGTGCCCATTAGCTGAGTTTTCTAACATCCTCCTCTCATCAGCGCTGATCCAGAACGACGCTGGCAGGGTTGCAGGAAGGTTGAGGCCAAAGGCAATAAAGCTGCTGAAACACTGATGCAATGAAGACGAGGATGCACCTCATTTGGATCATTATCATCGCTTTGTGGAATCTACATTTTAACCTGTTTGTACAACTATAGATGCGTAAAAGCATGACCACGACTACAGGTTAACTTGTATATTCACATACTCTATCCAAACATTGGTGTGGAAAACCAAGCAAATGCAAATCAGCTTCTTGAATGTTGGGCAGACAGCAACTCATGTCTTAAGATGGAAATAACAATTATTATTATTATTATTATTATTATTGTCGCTGGTATTTAAATGCAAATTGTAATGAAAACTGATTCATTGCGGATTCATCCCTGCTCGTGATGTCGACAGTGCATGTACGCACAAACACGCGCACTGGAATTACATCATTATCCTCACGTCCGCCTCTCCGCCTCTGAGCTTCGTTTTCACCACCGGTGATGACAAAGTGTACATGCTGCGCCCTACGAGTGCCGCATCCCCACAACAGCATCGGCGATAAAAGCCCATTTGGAGCGGACTGCCGCTCTCTTCGGCGGTGATGCTGAACTGTAATGATGGAGCTGTTTGTGTGATTATGGAGATACTGGATAACAAGCAGTGACGGTGGAAGATCAGAAAAAAAGATGGCTGTGATACGATCCTCGGCTTGAAGTGCTGACAGGCCTGAGAGGCATCATTTAGCTGGTTGAAAACAACAGAGAGATGCAACGCTGCAAGACAAAAGCTGCACATTACACATGGGTTCAGCCCGCTCGTCTCAAATGTTCTGTGGAGGTAGCTGATTATGCTCTGAGGATGCAAATCACAGAGAACCTGTGTGCAGAAGCATGAAAAACAGCATCAAAGATGGCTCCTAAAGTCAGCTCGATGCTGTAAGGGAGAGACAACAAAGACAGCAAATTTGAAAATGGAAAACCTAGGTTTTCAAGTGAGGAGTTTTCACTTGGAGGGAACTGTATGCAGTAATAAAAATAAAATAATAGCTAGTCTTTGTAATCATCACTGGCAACTTCGCCTGCACTCAAAAAACATCTTAAAATCATCCATTAGTGTACTTGTGTCCCCACATATGTGTTATTAAACACATTCCTACTCATATATTGCAGAGGACACCTTAATTAACACTTTCTATATGCAGTATATATAATTTCTTTTCTGCAGCACCTCCCCATTCTGTCATTCTGTTGAAAGGCCTATTATAGAAAATATGCAGCAGCCAGAGTGTGCCCCTGCTCTCAGAGTGACAATAAAAATAAGTCCCTGGTAATTACAAAGACATCGCTATTCAGATGTCCCCACACACTCTGCCAAGACAAAAGCACGTACAACAATTAGACGGGGGAAAAAAGGTGCCCCTGCCTCGCCGCTGTGCAGAAATTGCATTAAAAGCTGTGCTCATGACCATGGTTCATTCAACACATGCAGCCTTCAGCCGACTGAGCTGAATCATTTCTTAACTTTGTTACAGAAGCTATTAAAGTCGATGCAAAGCGCTGCCAGCTCAGCAGCCGTTAGCATCCTGAGGGCCATTTCTATAGACGAGAGGGCAGCAGAGACCAGCTGAGACCATATTTAAGTTAAAACAACTGAACACAGCACCCTGGGTTCCAGAAATTAAATATAGCCAAGCATAGATGTGTATACTCTCATTAAAATGTGACTGTATTGTATGTTATATTGTATTGTATTAAAAAGTTTTCTGTAGCTCAAAGTTGTATTTGAAAAAAAAAAAAAAAAACAAAAAACCAAAACTTCAAATATCCATCATCCGGCCTGAAAAACCTGGAACAATTAGGATGAGGAAATGCATGAAAAATATTTTTTTTCCTCTGAGCTGCAGGAAGACATTAACAGAGACAAAAAGCTCACTGACAAAAAGATGAAATGACTCTTTCAAGTTGTCAAATCGTCCCGCACCTGTCCCCTCGGTGGGATACCAGGGGTCTTTG
This sequence comes from Pao palembangensis, assembly GCA_015343265.1. Classification (NCBI taxonomy): domain Eukaryota; kingdom Metazoa; phylum Chordata; class Actinopteri; order Tetraodontiformes; family Tetraodontidae; genus Pao; species Pao palembangensis. The sequence goes on from CM027088.1 coordinate 10,158,584, forward strand.
TTCTGCCTCTCCAATAAACCGTACTCTGATTAAAGCCTTCCTTCTAGTGAAATGAGCTGCCTGAGAGACTTTGTGGAAGGGGAGCTATCATTTGGAAGCTGCTATGGAAAAAAAGAGAGGGCTCTCACACCTTGAATTCCTCAGAGTCTCAATGTGCAGTCCTGGAACCATTCAGAAAACTGGACTCATCTTGATGAATCCCATCTAAAGATAGATTCTCTGGAATGTAATTTAACAGACAAAAAGCTTCTCTTTGGCAAGACGCGGTGGGTAACACACAAACTGGCATACATACACAGAGGAACCATGGAAACCATCCCGGTTAGCCAGTGGGAATATGTCTCAGCCTATTATTCACTTTCCTTCCAGAGTTCTACTTTACTTGGCTTCATTGTGTGAGGAACACTTCCAGGGGTCAGGCCAGCCACACAAACAGAAGGCATCTTCATCCCAAGGCAACAATCAGCTGAAACTCCTGCAGAAACGGGGAGCACGAGACAGGAGAGAAATGTGTGCAGCGGTTTTGTGCCCTGTTCGCACTTCTGTCCCTTTGTACAATGTTCTTTGTGTTCTAGAAATGGTGGCAAGATGGATGCTCCAATTTCAGCCTCAACCATTTTTAACAGTTAGAGAATTGAGTGTATTGGTATTCAGCATCAGGTCATTGTAAAATCCTGAAAAGTTGGATTCATGAGCAAAAATGTGCAGGTATTTCCCATCAGCCTTAGCTGCTAGCAAGAAATGAGGACATTCGCTCCTTTAGCACAAATACAATGATGCTACAATACCAATGTTACGATGACCAATGTTAATATTTGCTAAACTATAAATGTTCTGCGCTACCACAAATAAACAAGCATTTCCAGTTGACTGTATATACTCAGCTGCGGTGCACAGCTCACACCCAGGAAAGCACGTTGATTGGTCCATTTGTCTTATCTCTAAGTGCTGACAGACCGTTGTATCGTTAGCATCCTCTCCGTCTCTTCCTGTTCCCACATCTATCCAGTCCTCATTTAGATACTCCCCGAAGGAGCAGTCAATGGCTGCACTTTTGTTAAAGTTACGAGACTGAAATATTAATCTCTTCTAAATATCCCACTGATGATGATGCTTTTGGAGGGCAACGCCATTGTTTTTTCACTCCAAACGATCAATATTCCAGTTTAATCCTACACACTCTGCACATCTTCCCACAGAGCCTGGATTAGCCACAACAGGAAACGTAAGTGCTTATTTTCCCATAATACATTTTGGACATATCCTCCGATAAGCTTTTTGCTCCAGAGAGCGAGCTAAGGACTCCTCCATCTCCGCTCTCAGACGTACGGCCGATTCATCTTCCCTGAGGTGGGAGGAGACATCAGGCTGTAGATATCTGCCTGTCAGCCTGTTTCCAGGAGGGCGTCCATCTTCTCTGTCAGCTGCCAGCCCCAACTATCTGCTGCCAGTCAGACCAAAGCTTCTGACACAGTCTAAAGTCTCAGTGACTGACTACCAGCAGAATTAGAAACTGGGTTTTAGATAATACTTTTGAGATAATACTTGAAAAACTACATTGTGTCCCCTAAACGGAAATATTGCTGACCACTTCTCACATACTGTCCTCTCACACTGGCTCCTAAGCAGATTTCCCGTGTCATTGTGCTGTCACAAGTGTTTTAATTTTCAGCTTACTGTCTGTTTTGGCCTGGTGCCGCTGAGGCAGCTGGATCATTCTGCCCCAGGAACGGCTTGATCCTGCGGTCTGCGTCTGATTAAAATTGTGGAAAAGATTTGGCTCCTAGTTGCAATTGTGGTTTGCTGAAACCAATGGATGAACTAATGAGCCCCTGCAGGCCTCAAAGATATGCCCCATGGCCTTGTTAGAAAGTCAAGATGGGGAAGCTACAGGAACAGGGCAGCTGAAGCTGGAGATGACTGTATGCATGTTTGAAAGTCATGGAACCGCCATGCTAGTTCTTAATGCATGCTGAAATATGGCGACATGAGCTGCGGCTCAGCACCACTTTGCTCTGAGGAGGAATTTCAGTAATTGACATTCACAAGAAACAGGAACAGTTCACTATTTCATTTTAAGCTTCGCTTCAAGTGGATTGACAGACGATTCAAGACCAAACATGAAATCCTTTTCTAAAAGTTTTTACAGCAATGCTTCCAGTCATCATCAAAATAACTCACCGCAAGGCACAAAGTGCAATATCAATATTCTTTTATTCCCTGACCACTTTCTTTCAGTGGAAAAGTACTATTTGAGTGCATGTATTGTAATTTTGTCATTTACCATACAAATATGCAAAAGATGGTCCCCAGGGGGATGAAACTTGCTACTGCATCTGTAGCACCAACAAAAGTAAAATTGTTGTTGGTTAACGCTGCGCTTACGCTGAAGTATGCTGTGCTTTTCTATGGAAATTCTATTTAAAAAAAGTTGATTTCAATGTTGATTTTTTTTCCACATTATAGTTGGATTGCTAAGAAAAAAAAAAGGAACGCAGAATCTCGCAGCTTTATGGGATCGACGACCCATTAGGCTTGGGTGACTTAAACAGGAACTCAATCTAATGCCTCATTTCCTCCCAGAGATGAGACGAGCTTTATGACTTGACCTCGCCAAAATGGATCTCTTTCTTTCCCCGGCGGCCAGACCGTAATCTCACACATCACTTTCTGGCTTAATCTGAAAATAATATCAAACGGCGTCAGTAAAAACGAGGACTGAGAAAAAAAAAAAAACAATCTGACTATGAAACTGTGGAGCTCCTTGGCTTGGTCGCTCCATATGTGGTCGCTCCACATGTGGGACGTAAATAAGGTCATATGTGTGGGAAACCTAAAATAAAAAAAACAAAAACAAGTAAATACGTTTATTTAAGGTGGTCTGATGTTAGTTGAGTTTTTAATATAGCTGCTTCAGATATAATAAATCTGTATTGAATTTAAATAGATGGCTTTTTTGCAAGAATTGATATAGAGTTAAAAAAAGGAAGAAAGACAAAGTCATGAAGAATTATTACTGCTGAATTTGCAGCAGACCTGTTTGAAACGGCTAATGAGCTCCACACAGCCAAAAGAATGGATTTGACAGCTCTACTGTCGATCATTAAGGGGACAAAGACTCCTCTGGGCTCCTGGGCTACTTTGTTGGTGTTTTTGAACCTGCAGCAGTGACGTGGAGTCGCCCCCTTCTGCTCAGTGAACTTGAAACTAATGGGTTATTTTGAGCCGACTTCATTTGCACTTGTGGAGAAAGGGCAGCAGGGAAGTAAGAACCCCCCCAATGATTCAGCACTGGATGTCTTTAATTAGCCAATTCACACTATGCTTTGCTGCTTCACAGGGCAGGATCCTTCTTTGTATTTCTACAAGTAACTGTCGCTGCCGCCTCAGCGGTCGGCGGATACAGGCGAGCAGGAAAAAAAAAAAAAAAATGTGGTACCCCATTAAGACTTGACATGATCCAAACTCAGGCTGCTGCAGTTTTAGAATAAATGACAAAAAAAATATCATAGGATTAAAGGCAATTTCTAAAAATGTAGTTAGTTAGCCGAAGAGGTTGTAAATTGTCATCCAGGATACTGGTGCGATTCTTCTCAACAGCTCTTAGTAAAACTGGTGTGATACTTTAACTTCATATTCCTTTTTATTGTGATTTTTTTAATGCTGAAATGATAATTACTGCCAGTCACAAACTAGGCAAAGACAAAATTACTCAGTACCAACAAAAAAACAGCAAAAAAAAAAACCTTTACTTTGAAAACGGTTTAATCTATTTTGTATAAACAAATACAAAAGCTGTAAATCAATAAACCAACAAAAATGGCAGTTTTTTTCAGAGTGCTGTTAGAAAAACTTCTGGAAATGAAAACATGGCAGTTTTGTGGTTCACGTGTTGAAACACGCTGTACAAACAGTCACCCTTTCAGGAATCTTCGGCTTAAACTTACAGGAATCCTGTGCAGGAAGTAGTGGCACAGTTTCAGGTTTTGTTTTTTTTTTTTAACCTCCTCTGGCTCAGAGTCTCAGGTACGCCACCTAAAAACAACAGAAAAGGCAAAAACCAGAACAGCATAAAGTGGAATGGAGAGAAAAGAAATACACACAAAACTATTTCCCCAAATCAGCTCAGTAAACCAATTACTGTCTTTGAACAGCAAAAAAAACTGCGCAGGTGGTTGAGATTTAATCGCGTTCAAAAAAACATGTTTGAATAAAGAAAGCAGAGAGAATAAACGAGCACAGCACTGTGGTCGCTCCTCCATCTGCTGTTCCTGGGTGTATGCCTGCTGTAGACAATGGCTCCCCTCCACTGAGGGCTCCAAACAGGGATGATGGATGAGGGCATTTGCCACACTCAAGGCCTGGTCCTCTCCGTCCCCGTGCCAGTGCCCGCTCGGCGCTCGAGCACGTTCATGGTAATTCAAACAAATGATAATAAACCACAATGAGACACCAGCTCCTTAGAGCTCCACCAGAGAGAAAGAGTCACTAAGGACCTGACAAGAGAACCTGGCTTTAAAAAAACCTGGAATTCCAGATTTAGGCAAAGCAAAGTTAGCAACAGCATTTCTTGAGTTTCTGATTCGACCACAGCTTATTTGTGCCCTGGTACAGATTTCCTTTGTGTCCTGGCAGCAGAGCAAACGGCCACACAAGCCATTGCCTATACATCTGCTTGCCTCGCCTTCCTCTGCTGGTTTGCTAAAAATATAAAAAGGTCCAGGTGTATATATACGCTTTGATTTGTTCAGCGCTACTGTGCAAACTCTCTGATGCAACACAATGGGCTCTATAAAGGGTCGATTCTAAAGTAATGAAATTATAGCAATAGAACGTTTACTCAAGCGCTGCTTTAAAACTTCCCCAAAATTCTACATACAAATATGAGAAAAGGAACTCCAATAGTCACCTCCTAAAACGCCATGCTAATTGCTAACTCCGATAGCTGCAAATTTGCACAGCAACAACAGCTGTACCAACTCATAACTGCAACTGTGTACAAAAATAAAAATCTAAATATTAACATAGCTCAAACGTTATCGCAAAATAGGCGCACACAGTGCAGTAACATGTATGACGAGTTTAAATGCATGCTAAATCAGGCCAGTACGCTCAGACTGTCTCTTGAGGTATTGCTTCAACACTGATGGGAAAGATCATATATAATTATCACATACATTGGAAAAGTAACAGATTATATTAGTAGACTTACAGCAGATTGCTATTTGATTCCATCTACTTGAGGCTACTGTCGTAGTATTCACAGCTGCTCTCAAACCATGAACCTTAATGACAGCAAAAAAGCTGTTTTTCTTCTGTGTGTTGGAGAAAAGGCAGCATTGTTCAAATCTGCGGTAACAGCCTGACAGTGATGGGCAGAGGGAGAAATTAGGACTGCCAAAACAGAGGCAGCTTTAAAAACAGACATTATCCGTCTCGTGGTGAAAGCGGTTGCGGCTCTCTAACGATGTGTCACAAATTGACACACATTAACACTTCCTGATGGCAGAAGCTTGGGCTCCAGGCGACAGAGCGTAATACAATCGCAGACGTCTCCGGTTTCTGGAGATGGGCTGGCAGGATCAAGGGTGAAAGAAATACTTTCGCCGTGCAGAGTGTAGAAGAGCAGCGTGCAGGGAGATGACGGGCTGATCTCTGCAGGTTCTGAAGGCTCCAGTCAGGCATTCATGGACAACATCTTAACCTTGCTTGTATTTTGACCAAAACAAGCTGGATAAATTCAACTCAACAGCTCTTAATCACTGGCTTTTAACAGAAATTGAAGGGTACTCACGCAGGTTCTTTCTGCCATTTTGGCTGATTAGAAGGAGGTGGAGCTGTATTTTTACATAACTCTAATAAATTTAACCAAGCCATATAGAGAGCCCTCTAAAACAAATCAACTTTCTCCAGCTGAGCCCTTCTTCTGTGGTCTGTCAGACAGATCCATACGCCATCTGACCTGTCGCTGCTGCTTCCCATCACGACTGACCCTGAAACTCCGGGCCCTCCCACAGAGAAGAGATGAACGTGATCATTTCACAGTGAAGAAGTGAGACGTATCGATCAGACATCGCCACAGTCATCCTCCAGTCCACCATGACCTGTTGGGCTTTGCTGAAATAAATTACCTCCCCCGTGATGCATCCGTCTCAATTCATCAAACGTGGACCAATGGGTGAGATGAGCCATTTCTGAACAGAGCAGTTCCTCTGTGACGCTGTTCTCCACCAGCGCTAACATCAGCTTACGTCTCCTTAACTGTACAAATGAGCCGCTTACAGTATGCTAATTAAAGCTGGTCAGCTGTTTCATATGCTGATTAAGTCGTAGGATTAGTATACAGTTAGTGTGAGCAGTTGCAGCAAAGAGTGCAATCTTAATATTTAAGTCTTTTTTTCTTTGTCCATTTCATTTTCTTTGTTTTCCATGTGAACTGCTTAACGGAAGCTGCTACTGTACAGAGTAGAAATAAGCCGCCAGGTTTCCTCTCGTTACAGGTAGATATACAAATTGCTATGCTGAAGCGCTAACGCTCGGTTGCGTTTTAGTGAGATCAAAGAGCTGCGTCGCCTTTAAGTACGTAATCATCAGGGGTTCTGTGCAATCCTGCTGTCAACATCACAACCACTTTAATACACCAACTGTCTCATAGCCTGGTGTAGAAATCATGATGCTTTACATTCTCAAGTAAACGCAACACTGGAAGTAAAAGAAGAAGTTGCAAATTTACATTTATTTTACTACAATGTTATATTTTAGGAGCTGGCTTGGCTGGTGCAGCTGAAATGATGTGAGAGCAGCAGGAATTAAATCTAAAGCTTCTAGTTTATTGTTCCAATGCTCAATTTTAAGTGGCAGATAAAGCAGTTATTGCTAAACTGATGCTAATGATCTTGTTAATTGCACTTTAAAAAGCCCTGGAGCATGGGACTGTCAGCGAAGGTAATAGTACTGAAATTCTAGTCAGGGTTTTGTTTTGGCTCTCCGTGCTACATATCACACATAATTTGCACATTTCCAGGTGAACAAAGGTCAGAATGAGGCAGACAATAGTAAAAACCTTTTTATGTGACCCAAATAACCACGAAGCTGTTAGCTGAAAGCTCGAAATCATGAAAGCAATTAAGAATGATAAAAACGCTGTCATGCACGGCTGAATAAGGCTGTTGTAGGTACAAAAAGTTAGAAAAATAAGCCCTATGTTGCCATAAAAGCAAAATCGTTTTATAGAAAATTAAAAAAGTGGATTGGGAAGTCTAATTTCTCTATTAAAGCACAAAGTTAGTGTCTCACCTCGTAGGACCTCATGCAGCGCATGGACGCAGGAAGTGTTGAGTTGCTTTCCTCCATCACTTCCAGCAGCTCCTCGCACACACTCAGCAGCAGAACCACAGGATGTCCGATGGCGTTGACCTCCCAACTGGCTACAATGCTGCAAACACACACGACAGGGGAGTGATTTGTAGTGACACAGCATGCAAGAGTGTTATACAACCAAAATTAAGCCCAGAATAGCTGCTGTAACTCCCAGAGCGAAACATTCATCTTGACATTTTTAATCAGGTATTGTTTCCTGAAGAAACTTGAACTTGATGAACAGATACATAAAAGTAGATCCATGGAAAACAGGCGTGTTTTATGTGAGGAAGAATAAATAAATAAACAGGGATGAGAGAGTGAGAAAAAAAAAGACTAATGCTCTGTCAGCGTGTAGTGCTGATGCAGTTTATTTGGGCAGCATTCAGCCATCTGTGAAGCTCCTGAGAGCTTTCTCAAAGTTCTGGCAGTCCTTCGAAAGACTTCTGCACTCAAGGAGTTGCTGCTGTGTGTTTCACAGGGAAATTCAAAGGGAAATTCACTTTCATAGCAAATCTATTCAGGTTAGAATGCATAATATTTTCAATATAGAAAAAAAACATCATATCAAAGCACATGTTTTCACAATTGCATTTGTGAGCAAAAGCTCCTTTTTTAAACAGTCACACAGGAGGTGATGATGGAGGTTTTCTTACTCGATTGGCTAAATGAATTCTACGGCCCGTACATTTTACTATTAGATTCAATTTCCATATCTATGAGCCCTTAATTCCGTTCCAGTGGACTGTGATGGAGCTCGCAACTTCGACTCAAGTCATAATCAAGTCCCCGCCATTACTGACTAGCGTAATCCACTTATGCAGTGGCTCGCTGATTCTCCAGCCAATTACTGGCACTTTTAAAAACACTGAAAAAAAAAAAAAAAAAAACCTCTGGCTGCAACTGACTCTGGCCGGAATAAGACGGCAACCATCCAGGGAGTCCGGTTCCCCGGGCGAAACATTTAATTTAAAATGTCAGACAAGAGTGACGAAGGACGAATGGTAAATGGTGTAAGTAAAAGGGCTGGTGTGAGTAACAGCCTTGCAACACTGCAAGGGAAATGTCAGGAAAATCAACCGAAAATCACAGCTGCTGCACATTAACGCTGACAAATGCCAGCCTACACATGCTGACTTCCTGGAAGGAAAGCAAAAAAAAAAACAAAAGGTACATCCTTCACCTTCACCAGTAGCAAAGAAGTAAGCGTGGCACTGAGAGTCAGCCCCCCTCCCTCCACCGTACTTCTAAAGAGAAACAGTAATGTGCCATTGGCAGAAAACTGAAGTTAATGTTAATGTTAATTCATTGAGTGAGTACCTTGTCTACAGCACTCAGCGGCTGCCGTCAAGCTTGTTTGAGCAGGACATTTTACTTCTTACCGGCGTACACCTTGAGTGAAAGGCTGACGTTGTTTTTCATGCCGTTTAAGTATGTGCGTGAGTGCTGCTTCGCCTGAGAAGACAAGCTTCTCTCTTCTCATTTGATTTTTTTTTCCTCTAATTACTCTTTCTCCATCAGCTGGTGGGGACTTGTCAAAACAGCAAAAACATCAGAACTTCTATCTTCTCCTCAGCTGCGGGGGAGACAAAACGGAGGAGGAGGAGGAGGAGGAGGAGGTGGGGGGATATGCTGAGTGCAGATGAAAATAATGATGGTGGAAGGGTCCTCCTGTGGGGGGCTGCTGTGCTGCACACGGAGAACCACGTACAGCGCGTCCACCTACACCTCTCTGATGCATCGCAGCCAGGTTTCCTCCCAGTCAAATCCTCTTGCATGTGCAGCAAAGTCAGCGCTCGGAAGATTAACGCCTTTGATGGCAATCTCATTTACAAAATAATGGAACGATTCCCAAGGAACAGACATTTCAGCGGAAAGCTCTAAAACCGGCGTACCGACAACGCAATCATTTATCCCTCGCAGTCAGCCGAGACAGGCGGTGATGGAGAGGCTGCGATGGAGAGATGATTAAAGGGATAACAGAGACTGGGGGGGGCGCGGTGTGTGTGTGTATAGGACGTGTGGAGGGTATAGGACGTACTCTCTCTGCTGGGGGCCAGGGTGGGAACAGGCAGTGTACAGGAGTTTCAGGGCCCTGGCAGCTCTGAGTGATGGGCTGCACGGCGCCGCAGCGGGCGACCTCTCGACCTTGACGCACGTCTCTGGGACGGACGCTACCATGGAGTCGCTGTTGAGCATCCAGAGCTGCAGGAGAAGCAGAGAGGTCACGCTAAACCGGAGACACGCCAGGGCCGAGGCAATCGCTCAATGAATCCACTCAAGCACAGCACGCCGAGAGCGATATTATGAGATGATAATGTGATTTTAATGACCCCCCTGCTATCTGACTCGAGGCCATTCAATAAATGTAGTTATCATTGTTTTATTGCTTTTAGATTTTATGGCTTTCCCTGACTTTATGAAAATCCGAGTCACCACAGATAATGAAACATTCCATTCGTAAACCGGGTTTTGTTTTGAACTTGTTATAATGTAACTGAGTTTCAGCAAAACAGCTTTAGTTAACAACAAAGCAGTTATCAAAATCAGTCCCATTAACCAGCACAGAAGCTACAGTAACTGTGTTATACTGCAGTGTTTGATTAAACATCCAATATTTTGGTCCATTTGGGTGCAATTTCATACAATATTAATTTTATCGTTAACGTTATTTTTTTCTTTTGTAAATGATATTCTTACTTTTGAACCGATCAACAACTTATTATCTAAAGTCGCAACAAAAAAAAATTGAAAGTTAGAACAGAGTATACAAACTGAGTATAAAAAGAGCAACATGGAGTGTCATTTAGAAGCCAAGGTGTTTCTGGTAGCAGGCTTATCAAGTCTTAAATCAATGACTTTCCATTCTATTTTTGTGAAAGGGTCTTAAAATTGCCTGATTACGGAGCTGGGCTTACCAATAAGAAGGGTTTTCCATCAGGAGTCTGGACAGAGAAGTGGAAGGTGCTCAGTGAGCTGGACAGCTCCAACAGTCTGGCTGCAATCGTCTTCTCTAGGAACAGAGATCTGTCAAATAAAACACAAGTTTACAAAAAAAAAAAAGTAATAGCCAGAACCTTCAAGAATATGGTGCAGACAACTTTGGGCCTGCCTCAATCTCTTCAAATCTTCACTGAAAATACAGCATGTCAGCACCAATAAACCCCACTTTTTCACGAGTGGGAGTTCAGCAGCTCCTGGGTGATGTCAGAGCCAGGTTACAGTTTGGAAACGATGGATTTTGACTTTTTCCACAGAGCTCTGGGTTCAAGTATCACAACCCAGCAGCAAGTAATGACATGTCTGTTACACCCAACCAAGAAACTTCCTGAAATAGCAGCGCTCTTCGCTTGTTTTGTATTTGCAGAACAATGTAATGTCCTAAGATTCAAAGCTGGTTATTAAAATGTTTATTTCAGGCTCACAATTGCAATATTTGAAATTACACATTGCTGTTGTGTTATTCCCCAGTGTGGTGGCAGACTTTGGGCAAAAGGGCCATACAAGTGAACTAAATTATCCTTTTCTTACATTTCATTCTCCTCCCAGGAGACAAGTGTATAGGAGTCTATACAGGAGTGATTCACAGATAGCCTGCATGATGTTCAGGCTCTACATTTCCATATACCAGTGTTGACAGAAACCTGCCTGCTGAGTGAAGCCTCTGGGTTCTTGTCCCCCACGGCGGGCTCCACCACCACCTGCGTGATGTACAGCTTCAACGTCTCTGACATGCAGAAGAAAAAGAAAAATTCAAACCTTAATTTCAAAAGTCTGAGCATATATCACAGAAAGGCATACCTGGTGAAACGGCCTCTCCTACCCCAGACGAGCAGCTCTTGCAGGAAACAAGTGCCAGCCGGCGGCAGGTTTTCTGAATGTAGCAGAGTTTTAGACAAAAACAGATACATCTTTAAAGTGGCTTTTGTAAAATCAGCCACCAGAGGAGAAGAAAGATGTATGGCAGGCGTGTGATTGCTCTTCATCCCTCCACTGCAGTCAAGCAAAAAGTGTCTGCGAACGAGTAATTGTTATGAGTTATGAGAAGCGTCTACAACTCCGATTTTAACTCTGTATCTGAGAAACAGAATAAACAGAAACAGAATGTCTGTGGGTCTGTTTTGAAGTGCTACAAACCAAATTGTGATTTAGGGGAATGAACTTCATGATAAAAAAAAAAACACATTTATTCCCTTAAGGTATTTATTTTTCCATTAGTTTCATGCATGAATGCGTTTGTTTTGTTCCTATGCGACATGTGTGTTTGAAGGATTTTAAGCCCAAGTGAATTGTCTCCACTGGGAGTGTTGTGTCTCTCAAATTCTCATGAGAAACTCATTATCTGGCTCTGTGACAAGGTGAAGACTTAAATTAGGCGGAATGGGGACGAGGCAGCCTCTGTGTGAAGCGGAGCTGGGTGTCCAGCATGATGCCTGATGAGCGATAATACGCTTATGAAGCGTCGCCAGAAGCTTCACCTTGGTACCTATGCCACTGGGTGCTTGATCTCACTCAGCCCCCTGCAGAGTGACAAATCGGCTGGATTCATGCTATTAGAACTTCTGTAGAAATGCTATAAAAGGTGGAATGTTAAAAAGTTCTGATGAAATTCTCCCAAAGTGAGCTTTCACTTCTCACCTTTGGATCTTGACCGTCTTCTGAGCCAGCCGGTCTCACCTCTTCGGCCAGAGTTTGTTCGCAGCTGCCGTCTCGGGTCAGGAGAAAAAAGCTGTCGCCCAGTAAACAGTCATCTGGGCGGGGCAGCAGCTTCCTGTTTGCGAACGGATCTGGGTGGCAACACCAGTCGTCTACGAGGGCATTCCAGTTGCCGTTGGGGAGGGGAAGAACCCGCTTAAACGCTCTGAAGGAAGCAAAAGCGATTACAAGTGATCTTATCGTCACTGTCCAAGAACATTGGGGATTTGTAGCAGGTGAACAGTTTTTGTAAGGCCGGAGAAGCTCAAAATACAAAAGAGTAAGCAAGTCAGAATGTTCATAACAAGGTTTGTGAGCCTTATTGAAGCCTTATTGGCCTCTCCAAACAATCCTCTAGTGTTTTAAAATGGTTGAAGCCGGTGTTTGAAAAGAAAAACAAACTTTTCAGAAGCCTTTAGTGTGAAAAGACCATGAGCTGGGCAATTTTCAGGACTTCACAACACTGGCCAGAAAAAACGACAAGCTTAGAGCAATGAGAACAATACCACTGTCCAGCTCGACCACCTCCAGGCCAGAAACACTATTGTTTTCTAATAGACAGCACAGACTCAGACGTCACACCAGCTCCAGGTCTCTGACCAAGTCAGGCTGCCAGCTGAGGAGTTCTCCTCTATCCATCAATTTCTCTTTCTACTGCTGCACTGGGTTAATAAACAGACGCTTTTCTTCCTGCAAAGAAGTGAGCAAATAAAACTCCCTTTGCTCTGAAGCTGCTCTTCGTCCTGACTGCTCCTCACCTGTCTTCCAGCAGCCTGGTCATGCAGCTCTGGCAGTAGAAGCAATAAGTCCGTTTAGCCCGGAGTATCTCCATTACACTGTCAGAGCCCTCTGTGCAGCACCAAGACAAAGACAAAGAAACAAATGAGCCAGGAAGAGCAGTAAACTTGTATTAGGGGCAGAAAATGTTGGGTGTCAAAGATGATGTAGATTGAGATCAATCAAGAAAACTTCACCACAGCAAATCTAGGTGACACTTGTGATCACATGAGCTCTTGACAAAAGGGAGCATCTTCGTGATTGATCGGTTATTTGTGGGCCGCTGGAGATCCCACGAGCAAAGTTTACACATTTGTGGTCTCAGATGACCAAGTGACTCAGTCCAATTAATTCAGAATAGACAGCAGGCTTTAAATAGAGATGTTATCAAAAGACTTCCTCAGCTCTGGGGAGACAAGCAAAGCCGAGAGAGATTGCACGAGCCTGGGTGTACTTTTCCATCAGTATCCTGAACTTATTTTACCTGAATCCATGCTTTTAGAAACACTGATGCGCAGTCTAAAATGCAGCTCATTTCCACAAGATTCCCCTGCAGGAGTTGGAATACACGATCCCTGTTCAAAGACGACCCCTGACGGCAGGGAGAGACTCAGCTCCTTCGAAGGGGTCCGGATGTTGAGACAAGAATCTCCACCAGTCACGGATACATCTCCAGGATTTGTGGTTAATTCTTTCCTGCAACCACAAAAAATATATATTGTGGGTTTATTATGAGATATGTTTTGGGGGGAAAAAAATAACAGCTGATTAGATTAGAGTAATTGGGGTTTTTTGCCAGTGGTTTGAGAGCAAAAAAAGAGAATTTTAAGGCAACAATAATCTAGTTTGAAACCAGATTTTTTTTCGTATAAATCTCTTTAGTGCACTGCTTAACCAGTTCTTCAACCAGCGCCACTTTACTTTTTATGAGTCTCTGTGCAAGTTGCACGTTATTTATTTAGAAGCTATATCTTAAAATGTCACATTTTGCAGGTATGACTGTATAATCTAATCACGTATCGTTACCCCATCTAGTGGAGGTGAAAGTATATTACACATTTTCTGGAGACGACACATTTATTAAAGCGTTATTGATGACTAGTTATGATTATAAAAATAGAAAACTACCTTCTTATAAAGTTTTTTAAGCAGTTTTGTTTTAACTTCACGGATATAATATCAATTGTAAACTGCTAACATTCACTTAAATGCCATTTAATAACGTGTAAATATCACGATATACAGTAAAATGTATATAATATACATATACAATTGCAATTATGACCTAAAATACATTTGAGCTTTGGTTGATGCTCACAGGTAGTTTTTAAAGCGTTCGTCATTTTGGACCGCTATCATTTTGAACGTAACTGTACCTCTTCAAACGCTAGCAATTGTGCAAAAGATCTATGTTAGCTAATGTTTTTAATAAAGCTAAACAGAGGTACACAGTTTATCATTATCTATTAAAATATTCTTTTGAAAAATAATAGTTACCCAACAATAATTAGTCCTGTCTGAAGCCTTTTTCTTAACTCAACGAACACTCCAAGTCTGTGTCTTTTAGCTGGCATCTTTAGGTCTGACATCCAAGCTTCGCAATAAACAGCGGGTAAAACCACAAAAAGAGCTACTGGAAGTTAGAAAAAAAAAAACTCAATACGACTGATTTAATAAATAGTACAAATTTCTCAGCAAACGGCAATAAAACAAGATTCCATGTTTACGTTGTAGCAAAATTCTAAGGTTGTTCCTCCTGAACAACGTGACGGCAGCAGAAACCTGACCGGTGTTTAAGATAAGAGCATCCGGTGCGACATTTCAAAATAAAACAACACATGGTTCTCACCAACGTTAAAGATACATGACGTCATCTATTGTTCCAAAATGTAGTGGCTATAAACATTCTTCATAACTTTGTCCTATTTGTGAATACTTTTCATTTCCATCACAGTCAAAGGCATTTTTTAAATATTATTTCATTTAGTTTGGTTACAATTGCAACAAGTAGCAGCAGTACACCAGCCAGAGTCCAAAGTGACGGTGCCCAGGTCAAAGACTACGCCAGTCGAGTCTTCGCTCCACCTTTAGAAGTTTAATAACTGATCAAATGTATGTAAAAATGGATAATCATTGCGATTGTAGGTTCAAGCCCTGCGATAGACTGGCGACCTATCCAGGATGTACCCTGCCTCTCGCCCCTTGACAGCTGGGATATGCTCCAGCAGATCCCTGCGACCCAAAGTGTGGATAAAGCAGGTACAGAAAATGGATGGATGGATTGTAGGTTCAAATTTACTTTGTCATTTATATTTCAGTTACACAAATATTTCAAATATTTCAGTTACACAAATATTTGTCACAAATATTTCAGTTTTAAAGAATAACAACACATGATGATTTTTGCCGTCTTTCTTTTCTTTCGAACAATATTTTATTTTGAAGGTGGAGAAACGGAAACATGATGTCACATCACCGTCTGGCCGAGGCATCAATGCGGAAGTGCTGGCGGAAGCTGTGGTCGGACGTATCTGCAGTGCAGTGTGGGAGCTGTCAATCGTCTCTTTTTGTATTCGTGACTCTGGAAGCTACCGTTGCGCTCGTCACTGTTTATTTTCATACAGCACTTCAGCACTACGAAAAAGCCCATAGCCCATAGATCACGAATACCTATCATCTGTTTTCAAGTGCGTCTTGTGAGACGTGACTAAAATTAATGATTGACATCGAAGCCGGGGCCCTGCATCTTTATTTTATTTTAAGGAACTGACACCGACATTAGCTAGCTCGCTCGTCATATTGTACACGCTAAGCCGTTGTTTCTCGGCCAGCCGACTACATGATCGACTATATGATAAACGACATGAATGGTTTGATGGTAAGATCCAATTACACTTCCATCATAACTACCCTCTACGTTAGCTGGGTAATCTATGGGCAAGGTGTTAGCTCCAGCCTCTTTCCTTAAAATGATAACGCGATAATATAATCTCTGCTGCGTTTGCAGTTATTATCATCGTACGTGTATATTATCGCTGAGCTTAACAAATGGGGTAGGAACGATAGATAAACCCTACCAGCTTTGTCGATGCTGTTGCTTTTCCCGGTAGTTTCCTCGTAGCTTTTTATTAAATTGACAGTGAAATCACTATTGATAGCCTAGCTTATAGATGCTATCTTTCACATGGCTTAGGCAACGCGTTTTTCAAGTTCCTACACCCATATTTCTTCCTTCGAGTAGGTGTACAGCTGCTAGTTTCTATTCACTTTTCTGTCTGCTCGATACACTAAGAGGAAAGGAAAGGTTTGTATAAGAAAATCTATAAAGTCAAGGTAAGAGTTTTCCTGTAGTCTGACTCTAATCATTAGCTCAATCTCTTGTCTTCAAATGACCGTCCAATTTTAACTCAGTGTCTGTTACAAAACACTACATGTTCAGTTCAAGCCTATGTGGAACTTGGGTTATGCTATCAACAGATCATTTGTTGCTAAAGACTGTAGGACTGATTTGCAATGGCTGATAACCATAATCAGACAAACATTTCTCCTATTCAGCTGTAGGTAATAAAATCTCTTCCTTCAGAAATGTTAGCATTTGTTTTTAATGATGAAAACATCCTGATATGGGGAAGGATGGGCCTCCCTGATCAGAGGGACCCTGACTTCTCACTTGGCTAAATATGGAGACTTAACTGTTTTGTTTGTCTCATCTTTTGCCACAGGTGTCGTGTACATATGCGTGCCTGGTATTTGAAATTAGTGTGTAATAACCACTCAGGAGAATGAACGCTGAAGAGTTGGAGCTGCTCAGTGACTCTAAATACAGGAACTATGTGGCAGCTGTGGACAAAGCCCTCAAGAATTTTGAATACTCCAGTGAGTGGGCAGACCTCATCTCTGCACTGGGCAAACTCAACAAGGTAATTGTTGGTAGAAACAAAGCTTCCTGGGGCTGTAGCTACACATTGGTCACAGGTTTGTTTGTTTGTTTGTTTGTTTGTTGTGTAGTCCTGATACATTTCTGCTTCATTTCCTGCTGAGGCCAGGAAATTTAGGAACAACTTGTGTTTATTTCTGTATGAGCACAAACATCAACTCTGCTGCTAAGTTTGTAATTATAACCATCCTTCAACTCTTGCCCCAGGTTTTGCAGAACAATGCAAAATATCAAGTGGTTCCCAAGAAGCTGACAATAGGCAAAAGGCTGGCTCAGTGCCTCCATCCTGCACTGCCCAGCGGGGTCCACCGCAAGGCCTTGGAAACATATGAGATCATCTTTAAGATCATCGGACCAAAGAGGCTAGCCAAAGACCTCTTTCTTTATAGGTAATTGGCTCATTGGACTTACAATCACCTAGATTCATTTCTAGAAGTATTATCAGACCTCAGTTTGACTCGTTTGTTGTTTCCTGCAGCTCTGGACTCTTCCCTTTACTCTCTAACGCTGCTATGTCAGTGAAGCCTGTGCTACTTGGGCTCTATGAGACCTACTACTTACCACTGGGAAAGACCTTGAAACCAGGCCTGCAGGGGCTGCTGACCGGAGTACTGCCAGGGTTGGAGGAGGGCTCTGAGTATTACGACAGGTAACATGAGCACAGATGGAAAGAGCAGCACTTTTGAGTGCTGCACTTGTTGATTTAGCATTAGGACAATGCTTTGTCCACATAATGTGGAATGAGATTGATTTCATATCGTGTGAATTATATATGAGATGATGCATTTGCAAGAGAAAACAGGAAAAAGAAGCATTATGGTGGCTTAGTTTAAATTTTATCAGATAACAGGAATAATTACACTTTTACACAGCACAGTTTTACAAATGTATTTATTTTAAAAGGAAAAAATAATGAACAGGGAAATAATGTATGTCATTGGTGCTGTCATGTAGAATGTTCAACAAAAGGGGGCACTCTAGCTACAGTAAAATGCCCCAGTGACATTGAAGCGTGTGTGTGTGTCTGTCTGTCTGTTTGTGTAAAATAGTATTATTTTCATGACATACTGTTAAATTGTTTTAGCAGGTGAGGCGCAGGTGTGGCTAAGGAAATGAATGAAAACACTTACTGGAAAATGCCAAGTTTAATAAATGTCATTGGAACAGTTGCTATCTTCACAGTAGATGTCAGATATGTTTAGCTTTGAGAACAGCCTGTTTTTACAGGTCAGTGTAGGCTGAAGACAGTGGTGTGAGAAGAGGAGAAGAAGATGACAGCCTAAAATCCATCACCTTAACTGTAATATAGTCTGAAAAAAAGCCAATTTTTACGTTTTCAAAAGCCCTTTATAGTTAGTGATATCTTGTCATGTCAGGAGCATGAAATGCAGAGAAGTTGACTAGACTGGTTGTTCGCTGTGTCTGTTCTGCTGAAGGACAAACATCCTGTTGGAGAAGGTGGCTGCAGCAGTGGAACAGTCAGCCTTCTACAGTGCCTTGTGGGGCAGCATCCTGACCAGCCCTACCGTGCGTCTCCCCGGGGTGTCCTTCGTTCTGCTGCACCTCAATCGCAAGCTCTCCATGGAGGACCAGCTCTACGTCATGGGCAACGACATTGAGCTCATGGTATGTGACAGCACACTACGGGGCAATAACGTCAGCCAAATGATCTCCATATGACTGCAGCACCTTTTAAGCTGTCCACCCTAATTTTACTGAAGTTTCAAATTTCACTTTTTAGTTAAATTTATTTTAGTCGGGTTAATTTTAGTTCCACAGGACTTAAATCTGATCAACTTTAATCACCAGTTTGATTGAAATGCATGTAACAGAGGGGGTCAAGATTGCAGAATAACCGAGTCACAGTTACACTGGTGATTATCATTACAAAGTGTTTGACCTTACTAAAGGTGATGGACAATGTCTCTGGGTTCTGACCAGGTGGAGGCCGTCAGTACCTCGGTCCAGGACTCGAGTGTGCTGGTACAGAGGAGCACGTTGGATCTGATCCTCTTCTGCTTCCCCTTCCACATGAGCCAGGTACACAAAAAATTAAATCTACGCTCACTTTACACTTGTTCTGTCTGAGTCACGTCATTAAAAAATGAAGATATACTTCACAAGGTATTTTTACATTCGTTTTTTTATTCATTTAACAATTTTAACTTTTTCTTCATGACTTTTTAATGTTCAAACTAGTTTAGAAGTAATGTTGCTTTTACTCGTTGAACCCGTCAGGTGTGTCAGAGCTGGGACACAGCTGTTATATGACTTCTACAGCATTTGCTTGCTTGAACACACACACACACACACATGCACACAGTGTGCAGTGCTTGTGATGCTGTGCAGTGTGAACATGAACGGTGACACAGTCACAAACGCTCTGCTCTATGCTGTGTCTTCAGGCCACTCGTCCTGACATGATTCGGATCTTGTCAGCAGCTTTGCATGTGGTTTTAAGAAGAGACATGTCCCTCAACCGCAGGCTATACGCATGGCTGCTGGGTAAAAACGCACACACTCAGACACACTTAGTGACTTGATGAGCTACCAGAGTTCCCAGTCGCCACATGATCTCTGGGATATTGTTGAAACTATAGATTTTGATATTGGAAAAAAAGCATGTTGAGCATCATTACATTAATATACTCAAATGTGGACTCAAAAGTGTTGTCCTGTGTTGCAGTTTATCTCAACCTTGCATACGCCTGAGCTTAGTTGTTGTTATGCTGTATTGTGGTTTCTAGTAACCTTGTAGCTGCTCTTGTCATTTTCTCATTACATTTTTCATTGTTTTCAATTCGCACGGATGAACACGCTGGTAAGTGTTTGCACGGCTCTGGATGCACTCAAGCAACATGACAACTCTAGTTAAAATTTCAGTATGGAGGAAAATAATTACAGTTTGCCTTTCTCACTTCGATTTATGTTTATGACTTTGTGTTATTTCAGGCTTCGACAATAACGGGGGAACAATAGGACCTCGCAGTACTCGGCAGAGCAATCCAGAGGAGCATGCGAGCCACTACTTCAACATGTTCTCGAAAGACATGTTGGTTCAGGTAAGTCTTCGGGTAGTTTAAGATAAGCTCAGATTTAATTTAGACACTCGTGACTGAGGGAAAAAATGCGAAAAGATGAAATCCAACGAAAAAACACTTCTGTCACGCGATGCTATTTTCACACAAATGACAAGGCAGTGCTATGCTAAGCTTAATGCTGCTATCTCTGTTGAATGTTTTAAATGAAGTGAGTGAGTCAGATGGATAATAAGATGGAGGGCAGGGATGTGTATTTGTCAGAGTTCAGGCTGACAGACCTCAGCCTCAGTTGTCTTTCCCTTAATATTCTCTTTTTCTCAGCTTTCTCTACTGTACCTCCCACGTCCTCTCTGGGGTTTCATACTCTAGTTTGTCCTTTGAAGACAGCTTCCAGTGCTTCTAAAGACTTTTACACACACACACACACACACACACACACACACACACAGAAAACTGCCTTTGCTCTCCAAGCGTCTGATGAGCAGTGGTCCTCTAGGGGTCGGAAAAATAGGCCCACAGAGCAATTTGAAAGGGAAGTTTTGGTTTTGAAATAATGTTTTTGTTTTATTTTTGTGTTTGCTCTACTGCCATCTGCTCTGCAATAGTTATTGGAGCTTTGTCCACTGGGAGACTAATGGTACAACAGAGACCGTCTGTTCCTGTTTTAGCCAATTATGTGGCAGACGAAGCGTAAAACAGATGAGAAAACAAAACAGGCTCGATGCCGATGTGAATCGGGCACAAAATGGTTATGCCAAATATCATCGGGTGGTGAATTTCTGCAAAAATGAGCTTTTTAACTAATGTTGCCTAATTTATCATTATAAATTTGTGTGTGTGTGTGTGTGTGTGTGTGTGTTTTAGGCAATGGTGGGGATCTTGCAGGGCAAGGCCCGAGGTGGGGAAGAAGAAAGCATCCTGATGCATGACCTGAAGCCATTTCGCATCCTCATTAGTCTTTTGGACAAACCGGAGCTTGGTAACCAGCCTGTCGTCGTGTGCATACATCAATGTCGTGTGCAACCTACGTTGGCTGCACACATATGTCACTCATTAAATCAAATCTACTATAACTACGTATCTATGTTAAAGGTCCAGCAATCCTAGAGGATGTGCTGATTGAGGTGTTCCGGACTCTACACACACAGTGCAGAACAGAGTTGAACCTGCAAAACCAGAGTCCGTTCAGTAAAGACCACACACACCTCAGCAGGTCAGTGTTTTCCTCAGCTTGTCTGTGTACTTTACAAGGCAGGTTCACCTTAGTTATCCCCGGCAACTCCCTTACCTGCTCAACAGCCAGAGGCTGAAAGAGAAGGAATGATGGTTTGTACTCATTTATCCATCATTATTATCTCATGAAGAAGATGATGTTGGTTTTTCCATTCTGTTTTAGTAAACTCAGAGAGAATAAGAAGACAGCCGAACTGATTAAAACAGCCAACCTCCTGTTTAACTCCTTCGAACCCTATTACATGTGGGACTACATCGCTCGCTGGTTCGAAGAGTGCTGCAGGTATGTTCTCATGCATGTCTGCAAGTCAGAACTGCCACTGTTTAATGTGAGGGAGCACATGAATTTACAAATAACCACAAATATGTTTTTTTTATAGGAGGACGGTGAATGCACCACGGCATGCTGGGAGTTTAGATCCTCCCGAGTTCTCATTGGTGGAGTTCTGTCAGCTGGTTGATTTTCTGTTAGATATTGTTTCATTGGTGAGTTTCTTTTTTTCTTTGTCTGTTCCATATATTTTTTCTTTTAAATCTCTGTTTCTTATCCTTACTGTATTTTTTATTCCGTTTTGTATTATGTTCCTCACTTTTTTCCACTGGTTTTATTGCCATCTCTATATTGGTTTCAGCTTTCAGCCACTCTCCCCCCTTTCACAGCCTCTTTTCTCATTTTCATCTCTCTTACTTCTCACTCACTTTTGGGTCAGACATACATCTTGAATCCCTTTGCTCTATTTCTTTTCCATTATTGAATCCAGTTTGGGGTGTTATGCCCACCATTAGGGGATCGTGTCGGTGCATCACGCCTCTGCATTTTCCATCTCTGTGTCTGTGTGCAGTTTCAACACAGGCTCAGAAAAAGCTTGTGATTAGTTTCTTTGCCAAGATTAGCATTTGCATCATCTCTGAAATGTGTTTCTTTATACGGCATTTTCAAACTGATGAGTTTGGAAATCCCTAACTCCTTTTTTTACCCTGTTTAAAAGCTTGTGTGTGTGTGAGAGAGAGAAGGGAGAAGAATATGCTGTGTTTGTAAGTGCTGACAGGGATGTGTGAGGTCAGTGTGTTTCTGGAAGGTATGGCCTGTGCTCCGCTTGCTCCTGTCTGTTCAAACTATCTGCTCTTTTTCCTTGAAGCCTACTAGAAGCATGAGGGTAATCTGCCAGGTAAAGTACTGCTCTTTCCTGCTTTTTCACCTCACTCTGCTTCACTGAGGCTACGATAACATTTCTGCAACATCCTGCCAGCGTCCCTCAGGTCTCCCTGCCCTGCTTTGAGGGATCATTTCACAATGAGAACCTGTTAAAATGATCCAAAGGATGGAGGGGGATTTTAACTGTAATTGCACATAGAAACTCATTTGGCTGGTGTTTTGGTGTGGATCTTGTGAAAATGGAATCTCTGCCCAGTGTGTGTCCCTTCATTTAAGCTTGCATGCATTTATATGCTATTGCTTACATATTTTTAAGAAATATGGCTTTTTTAAAATTCACTTCATGTTATAATGCTAATTTTATAGTAATCTATTCTTTATTGCTCATTTTTCTTTCCTAAAAAAGAAAAATGTTTTTCATTTTTTCATGAAAAATTTTCATTGTTAGGTCACAAAAAATGTATAAAATGTATAAAAATGTATCCTATATGTATTACAACTATACAGCACTAGAGGCTGTGTATATGTTATATTGATTGATAATTCATAAACTGCATAAGAAACTACCCAAAAATATGGGATCATGTTTTAAATGTATCATGATCACCTTCAACCACATGGCCGCAAATTACATCTAAAATGTACATTTTTACCAACCCATCCAGGAAACCTACATAGAAATCCAGACAGAGCATCTTCCTCAGCTGCTGCTGCACATGGTGGCAGCTCTGACCTGTCACCTGCCGGTCCTGGGCCTCGCAGAGCTCACCCACTGCCTCCGTCTTTGCTCCAAGATCCTCAGCAAGGTGCAGCCGCCGCTGGTATCCCCTCTGACCCTGTCTGGCCCGCTGGCCAGCTCGACCAGCAACACCTCAAATTCAGCAAGGGAGAAGACCAAAGAGAAGGTGAACAAAATTTTTAAAAAGAAATAGCCTTTTGTATAATAATAAAAAAAAAAAAAAAAAAAAAAAAAAAGTTCATAGTCACTGGAACACAAGTGATGCACTGCCTGGTCAATCTCTTTGTAAAATATTGCCAGCTGATGAGTCTCTTCTTTCTCTGATCCTGCACAAGCTTGTGATGGAACACTGCGCATGTTTTTACCACTATCAAACAAATCCCAGTTTGACCAACTTCCTATAAAGTAAAACTCTCATCGGTCCCCGATCGAGGGGTCCTGTCACAACCTCAGCCAGCCGCCAGCCTCATGTCCTGGTTGGGCCCATGCCTGTTCCTGCCAACCCACATCCTTTACACATGTTCAAAGAGAATATTTGATATCACCGTCCTGGTTCTCCCAGTCCCAGTCCACCAACCTAAGTGTAAAGTGTTCAACAGTTCACTGAGGTGGAATTAACTGGTCAGTCAAATATCGCCATGCCTGAAGATGTATAGCAGTTCAGCTCTTTGAGATGAGGCTGTGGGGCAGGGAAGAGAAGAGAAGTAAAAGGGCAAGGTGGTGTACTAACAGCTGAGCCCAGTTTACAGTTTCTTTGTTTTTTTAAGAGGAGTAGGCTGGCCTGTGAGGTCTCCTGGGTCAACTCTATCTATTGTAGTGGAAAATATTTCCACTGAATAATATTACACTCCCACCCTGCGGGACATATAGAGCGTGTGTTGTCTATGCCATCTGAGTCCGCAATCAGAACGTGCGCACAGATCAGTCCAACACAAGTTCCTCATACACAAGTTAAGTAATCGAATACCATCAGGCAAAACTTGATGACCAGTACTGCTAATTCATCACATACTTTGTTAAACCATTTGGAAATACTATAATTTATTTCTCATAATCTGTTCTGTCTTCCTTTTCTGTCTCCTCCTGTCCGCCTGCAGGCTTTCTCTCCTACCCTGGAGGTTCCTGGTGTGGAGGTGTTTGAAGATGTGGAAAACCCAGCCAGCAGTCACTCCTCTGAAGGTGGCTTCACAGATTTTATACAGTACCAGGGAGATGGGACAGAGGAGACAAGTGAGCAAGCTTCTAATCCTCACCAGACAGCCAAAACAGGCTGCAGACCCTCCTCAAGCCCCACTCAGAACAAGGATAAACCGGTGATGCAGTGTTGCCTGGAGAACTTCAAGCAGTTTCTCTCTCGACTGATCACCCTGTACATTACCCCTTGTCACGTAGACAAGGTTGGGGGAGAGGGGGGTGAAGTCCTGGAGTCAGGGCCTTTGGTGGTAGAGGGCTGCCAGCACAGTGGCCCCACAGAGCCGACGCTTGTCCAGAGGGAGTGTGTTGCTGCTTTTACTGCTGCCTGTCAGCTTTTCTTAGAATGCTCCAGTTTCCCTGTCTACATTGCAGAGGGCAACCTCAAATCCTCACCAACACAGGAAGAGCAGATTGGTGGGTCCTTAATGCCACTTTCTTTTAGCTGTTTAGCAACTTTTTAATGTAATATTGACCCATTGCCTTATTCATTCCAGACAGTGACCAGGTCTGTTTACCAGTGTGGCTTCAGACCCTGATGGATGCCTGCTGCCTTGCCTCTGACTTCAGCCTTCAGGGTGCGGCCATCTCCTTACTCATGGACCTCGTGGGGCTGACTCAGTCAGTCGCCATGGTGACAGCTGAGAACGCGGCATCTAGCAGCAGCTCTGAGCCCGTCCGGCCCATGAGTCCTAGTCAGGGTCGGGTAGCTGTAATCATCAGGCCACCACTCACTCAGGGAATCCTAAAGCACATCGCTGAAAAAACTAACGTCTTCAAGGTAGCACAATTTTGTTGGAGCTTGTAATGCTTAAGGTACTTTTGACTTCAAATAATCCTCAAACGCGTTCCCAGAGTGTAGCACTGATTCTGTGGAACCAGCTGAGTGAAGGAACACCACAGCACCATCAACGCAGTGTGGAGCTCTTCTACCAGCTCCACAACCTGGTGCCTTCCTCAAGCATCTGTGAGGATGTGATTAGCCAGCAACTCATGCACAGAGACAAGGTTATAAAGATGCAAATACGCAGACAATAACAACACATGTGCCATGTTTTTACAGTCATACACTCTGTGGATGATATTCTGAAGCGTTTTTCTTCCTTCCAGAGGATACGGCTGGAAGCCCATGTTAAGTTCTCCATTTTATGGCACTTGACACGAGATCTGAACATGAACAAGTCCTCTCCTTTTATTCGCACATTTGACAGGTCAGTTGACATAGTAAAACTCCCTTATTTATTTAAAACTATAGTATTTCACTAGGTTGACAACAAAAATTGATGTTAGGATATAATAAAAGAGGATCAGATTGAAGTCCATCAAAGCTAATTATTACTATGTTTTCATAATAAGCAAGTGTTATGTGTAATGTAGATAGCAGTGGACCGCAGAAACGTTTTTGTTTTTGGCAAAGAAGATCAATTTAAAGCATTTGTTTTTGCTGGAAAGTATTGCTGTGGTTGTGTTTTTGTAACGTGTTTCTATTCAATTTATCTTTCAGATCTCTTTACATCATGCTGGACAGTCTGAGTTATTGGGATCCTTGTACCAGTGCTGTTGGTCGGGCATGGCTGAATCAGGTTCTTCAGAGGCACGACATTGCTCGGGTTTTAGAACCCCTTCTTCTTCTGCTCCTCCATCCCAAGACCCACAGAGTATCCATTCAGAGGGTGCAGTCGCAGCAGCGTTTAACCCATACCTTTCCTGAACCACCTGAGCAGGGGCCATCACAACCCATTTACACAAGGGACTCAGGCTTCTCAGACAGTGAGTTCCAAGCAACAATTCTATTATTTTGAACTTGACTAGTAATTATCCCAATTTATTTATACCCTTCCCTCGTATTTTCTTTAGATATCAGTCAAACCCATGGGGTGTGCAGGGTGATTGAGGAGCTCCCAGGCCTAGGGATGGATGAGCTGGAGCCATTCTGTCTTACTGTCAACCCGCTGAGTGATAGCCTTTCTGTGCTCAGCCTGAGCAGTGAGAATTTACAGCTAGCTGGTGAATATCAACCCACCGACCAGCAGGGGGAGCCCCAGAACTCTGACTCTACTGGTTCATGTTCATCAACATTAGAAAATGACAGCTTTGAAGAGGCAGAGGTTTTAAGCAGCACAGTCAACAGCTCAGACCCACAACCTGGTTGCACTGATGATACTTCTGAAGACTCAGTAGAGGAGGCTGTGTCAGTTGTAATGAAAGAGCTTATAGATCGAGTTTTGAATTCGATAGATGAGGCACCTCTTGATGTTTCCCCTCCACCTGAAATCTGGTCCCAGACAGATACAGACAGCACTTCCTCAGATACCTCCACCGTTCTCCGTCTTGATTTGGAACCACCTCTTATCCCCAACCACCAAACTTTACCAGAGATGTTAGCTGAAGGCACATTGGAGTTACTCTCTGTTACGCCAGTAGACATGTCTACAGGGGAGCAGCACAAGGAGGGTATCACTCGTCACAGCTCATCCCCTTCCATCGTCACTCTGCCAAACGGTACCGACTCAGCCAACTCTGACCACTTGCTTGTGGATGATCCTCAGGCTTGTAAACGTAGCCATAGTAGCACTCAGCTCAGCCTTAAAGGGAAGATCATGGAGAGGCTGGCAGACAAATCTCCAGGTGCCAAGCCCAAGATCAAGAAGGTCAAAAGGAAAGAGGAGGAGAGACAGAGGAAGATGGTCAGTCAAGCTGACAAACTTCGACCGCCATGCATTTTTTTCGGGGACAGTCTGGATCTGGAAAATTGGTATAGCTGTGGGGAGGGTGAAGTTTCAGAGATTGAAAGTGACACTGGCTCGCCCATTGGGGGATCCAGTAGTGGGGGTGTTCGAGTGGCAGGACGCAGATCATCCTCTGCTCCACCCCGTTTCAACATCCACCCTCTCTACCAGCATGTGCTTCTCTACCTCCAACTGTACGACTCCTCCCGGGCCCTCCACGCCCTCTCAGCCATTGTAGCAATGTTGAGAGCTGCACCCTCAGGCTTTGTAAGTGCAATCTCCACCACTAGCATCAACAACACATACACTCCACAGCTCTCTTTGCTCCAAAATCTCCTTGCCCGTCACAGGGTCTCAGTCATGGGCAGAGACTTTTACTGCCCCATCCCGCAGGACTCCCACTCCCACACATTCCGCAGTGCTATGTACCTTGAGATCATCATCTCACTCTGCCTGTACTTCCTAAGAAGCTACTACTCTGCCCATGTGTCAGCAGGCCCTCAGGACTTGGCAGGGAACCGGGCTATGCAGCTAACAAGTGTGGAGGTTTTAACTCTCCTGTTCAGTGAGCTAGCCAAAGTCACTGGAGGATCAGCTAAGGGATTTGCTAGTTTCATCAGCGACGTCCTCTCTAAGTGCAAAGTTCAGAAGGTGGTTCTCCATTGTTTACTGTCTTCCATATTCAGCGCCCAGAAATGGCATGATCAGCGGGTGGCAGGCGTCAACATGGCTTCAGTGGAGGAAGGTCTGTCGGAGGACAGCGTTATCAACCTTTCAGAGGACCAAATAGACAGTTGTAGCGCCGTCCAGTCTCAGCTTCTCAGGCTGCTGCAAAGTCTGGTTGTGCTGGAACACCGTGTTATGGGACCAGCTGATGAAGGAGGAGAAGGAGGGCCAGCGACAGGAGTTGTTGGAGGTGGGGGGACAGGAAGTGGGGCTGGGGCTGGGTTTGAGTTTTTGGGTGGGGACGTAGAGCATGTCAACCCTCAACAGCCAATGACATCCTTGCAGTATCTGCACGGACAGCCAATCACAGCGCAAGGTATGTTCCTGTGTGCTGTGATCAGGGCTTTGCATCAGCACCATGCATGTAAGATGCATCCCCAGTGGATTGGACTCATCACAGCCACCCTTCCATACATGGGCAGGCTGCACAGGAGGGTGGTGGCCTCGGTCACACTGCAACTCTGCCGAAATCTGGATAATCTTCTCCAGCAGTACCGCTATGAGACTGGAATAACTGGCACAAGGTATCAACATGAGTTTTACCAACATGATGACTTGTTTTAAGTAGAGCAGAGTAGTTTTATTTCTTAGTCAAATAAATTTGTTATGCCAGGGTTGCATCAGTAGATGGCAGTATTGTCCATAAAATGTTAGATTTGTCACGCATCAGTTGTATACAGTTGTAATTTATTTTTTTTATAGAGAAAGACCCAGTGATGCATTTTTGAAATTGTATACTTCAGTAACTGCTATCTTATCATGTAGACCCCAGTGGATGGCCCTGTGTATCCCTCCTGACCTGATTCTGACGGTGCTGGAAGGGATGACAGCCATCATCCATTACTGTCTGCTGGATCCCACTTCTCAGTACCACCAGGTGAGGGCACCATAACACCGTGGGATGATTGGTTTTAGAGAATCTGAGCCAATCTATTTGCATATAACTTTTTTAATGATGTGTGATTTTTATTGATATTTTGATTACTGTTTTATATTCAATCTTTCAGTTACAAGTGAGTGTTGATCAGAAGCATTTGGCTGAGGCTCGTTTAGGAATTCTGTCCATTCTCCACACCATTATGTCATCTGTGACCCTGCTATGGAGCATTCTCCATCAGGCTGACAACTCAGACAAGCCAGCTGCTGCCTCTGCTGCTTCCACTTCCAATATCAACTTGGGATCCACTAAGGTACCGCAGACAACAAAATGTACCTTATATTGTTAAAATTCCAATCACTTCCATGTCCACAGGTGTATAAATTCACGCACCTTGGCATGCAGACTGCTTCTAAAAGCATTTGTGGAAAAAAAGGGTCACTTTCAGGAGTTCAGTCAACTTCAGTGTTGTGCAGTGATAGGATGCCACCTGTGCAATAATTTCAGTCATGAAATTTCCTCCCTCACTGCTAATTAACCTTTAGTGGTATTATAACAAAGTGAAAGTGATTGGGAACAACAGTAACTCAGCCACAAAATTGTAGGCCACGTAAAAATCAAAGATCAGGATGGTAATTTTCTGACTGCTTTGAGGCAAGTGAAAATTTTGGGGGTGGGGGGGTTGTTCTTCAGAAGTTGGGATTGACCCCTTAGTTCTAGTGAAAGGAACTTTTAATGCTTCAGCATACCAAGGCATTTTGAACAATTTTATGCTCCCAACTTTGTGGGAACAGTTTGGGGTTTCCTGTTCCAACATGACTGCACACCAGCACAAAGCTAGGTCCATAAAGACATGGATGAGGGAGTTTGTGGAAGAAGTCCTGATCTCAACCCGATAGAACACCTTTGGGATACACTGGAGCGGAGACTGCAAGCCAGGCCATCTCGTCTAACATCAGTGTCTGACCTCACAAATGCCCCTCTGGATAAAAGGTCAAAAATCCCAATAAAGACACTCTTAAACCTTGCGGAAAGCCTTTACAGACGAGTTGAAGCTATTATAGCTCCAAAGGGTGGGCCAACATCATATTAAGGCGTATGGATTAGAATTGGGATGTCACTCAATTTCATATGCGTGACGGCAGACAAAGGAATTCTTTGGCAGTATGCTTTATATTAAGAGTATTTTAACACTATTTCACCCTCACACAAGACCTACAATGGCAGTTAACATAGATCAACCTCACTTTTTCTTTCTTGCATCTGTTTAAAGAACCTCAGGCAGCAAATTCTGGAGCTCCTGGGTCCTATTTCCATGAACCATGGCGCTCACTTCATGGCAGCAATTGCATATGTTTGGAATGAGAGGAAGCAGGTCAAAACTCCTGTCAGAAATAAGGTTGGCAGTTCAGCAGCTTGTACTGAATTTTAAATCACTTGTATTTTTAAAGTCTATATATAACCACCTCACACCCTGTGTATTTCAGGTGATTCCTTTAGCCAGTGAAGAGCAGCTGCTGCTGGTTGAACTGGTTCGTTCGGTGAGCGCCATGCGTACTGAGACAGTCATCCAGACAGTGAAAGAGGTCCTAAAGCAGCCCCCAGCAATCGCAAAGGACAAGGTAGGAGTTTGCTTTTAAACTCAGTTCTCATCTGCTTGACCTAAACTGCTACAGCATACTGACTTAGAGCATTTTGAACGTCTTACTTTTAAAAATGACTTTCGCTTTACGTTCTCCTTCAAACTTGACAGAAACACCTGTCACTGGAGGTGTGTATGCTGCAGTTCTTCTACGCTTACGTCCAGCGGTGCGTTCACTTCTTCCTAACTGCAGTACATATTTATACATGTCGGTATTTGGTGCGATGACATTATTTTTAATAATGCCTTGTTTTTCCTAGAATCCCTGTGTCCAGTTTGGTTGACAGCTGGCCGTCTCTGCTTGCACTGCTGAAAGACTCGCTACCATTAGGCCTGCCTGCCCCTGGACACTTTCTGATACTGGGGTCAGTTTCTCTTATGAGTAGTCACAGAGTTGTCTCTTCAGCACAACGCTAACTGGGGAATAACTTACACAGTTATTTTTAATGGAGGCCAAAGTCTTAATCCTGAGACTATGTAATGATCTCAGTGATCTTTTTTTTTAACCTTCTTTTTCTTCATTTATTTAACAGTCCATTTGTGTTTGATTTCTCCAGAGTTCTGAATGAATTTATTTTAAAGAATCCCAATTTGGAGATCAAGAAAGACCAACGGGAGCTGCAGGTGTCTCTTTCACTATGACTACAAATCTGTTATCTTTTCCTTTGGTTTATTCTTGAATAATGGAATTTTGTGTTGTTTTTTTTTTTTAACTACTGTCATGCTTAATTCCAAATTACATTTGTTTTCTTTAGGATGTGACCCATAAAGTGGTGGAGGCCATTGTCACCATTGCAGGCTCCTCTCTGGAGCAAACCACATGGCTGAGGAGAAACTTAGAAGTCAAAGCTTCTCCACAGATCATTGTGGATGGAGCCAACCTGGAAGCTGATGTTGAAGGTATATTTGTTTTTTAATTTTATCATGTTTACGTTGAAACTGCTTTTCGCTTGCTTTGTGACAAAAATGTGATTGTTTTAGTCATGTTAAGCTGCCAGTGAGGAAATGTTTTATGTTTTTCATTGTGTTTTGTTGGATATGTGTGATAATATAAGGGATTATTCTAATCCAGCTAAACCACATGCAAAAATAATCTGTAACTTTGTGATTTGTGATGCTGTAACAGAATACAGAGAGACTTGCAGGCCTGCAACATGTGAAAACCATTCAAAACATCTACTCAGGATGCTTCGGTGTTATAGTATTAATCATTTCTGTAATGAAGATGCTGTTAATCTACTGTATGTTAATCTCTTGTAGATTTAATGTTCACAGTGATGGAAGCCTCTAACTTCACTCCGTCGGTCTACAGTGTTCATGCTCTCACACTGTTGGCAGAGGTAAAACATTTACACATCTGTTCTTTATAAGTCGGCAAGCGGTCGTGATGTTTCTCTCTATCTTGATTATGTCCCATATTGCTCTTACTTGTGTTTAACAGCAGTGTTGAGGTCGGTTGCACATAGACATCCCCCTGCAGGATAATTACCTGCCCTCAGCGAGCAGTTTAGAGATGATTTATGACCTTCTTTCCTCACACTTCAGTAATTATCAGTGAAACGATCAATCACAATCTTAGAATCACTGACCGTTTCTTTCTTTTGTTTGCTGCTCATAGAGTTACATTCTTTTAAAAGATATTCATAACATTACTCTGAGGGATTTTAACAGCTCATTAGTTATCAACCTAGGGATCCAAATTTTTTGATGGGTAATCTCTGTATTGATTTTGCATCACTGAATCACAAAGGACTGCTGTATAATTATCCTTGTATCTTATGACATCATTACATTTTTAAAGTAAACATGTTGCTGCAGAAATGTCTGTTCTGTTCAAAATTGTTGTTTTTTTATTGGACTCATCAGGTGCTGGCTCATCTGTTGGACATGGTGTTCTATAGTGATGAGAAGGAGAGAGTCATTCCACTGCTGGTTAATATCATGCACTATGTTGTGCCCTATTTGCGTAACCACAGGTGGGAATAAGCTATATATATTATAACCTATAACCTATATATTATAGTTAACAGCAAGTGAAATGTTAAGTGGAAAAATGGGTGGTATGCACTGAAATCATAAATGTCTGTTTCCCTGCTCCTCCTGACAGTGCACACAACGCTCCGAGTTACCGGGCATGCATCCAGCTGTTGAGCAGCCTCAGCGGGTACCAGTACACCCGCCGTGCCTGGAAAAAGGAAGCCTTTGACCTCTTCATGGACCACACCTTCTTCCAGATGGATTCCTCCTGCGTCAGCCAGTGAGTAGGACAGGAATGATGATTGATGACCGTGCCAGTTCTGGATTGGTGGTGGAGTAGTGCATGCTGTTGATGGATTTTTCAATCTTGACAACCCTGACCAGAGTTTTTCTGTTTGTATTTGTTGTAATTTTTCAGCTGGAGAGCCATTATTGACCACTTGATGACCCATGACAAGACCACATTTAGAGACCTCATGAGTAAGCTGGTTCCGAACTGTTTACCAGACTCTACGTTTCTTTGACTGTATCTTTGAAAAAGTACTTTTTCTTATGTTAAGACATAATGTTTTAATTTGTGTCCCTGCTGTCTCAGTTTCTTCAGTCAGTGAAGCTTAATATCCTTAAAACTTGCTCTACCTTTGCTTCCCTCCAGCCCGGGTTGCAGTCGCCCAGAGCAGCTCTCTGAGCCTGTTTACCAACAGAGATGCTGAACTGGAGCAGAGAGCCATGCTGCTTAAACGCTTGGCTTTCACCATCTACAGCAGCGAAGTGGACCAGTACCAGAAATACCTGCCAGACATACAGGGTAAACCACGTACACACACATGTTCTTCTGAGACTAATTTCCCAATTGAAACAATTGTCTTTTTCTTCAGAGCGCCTGGTGGAGAGCCTGCGTCTTCCTCAGGTGCCCATCCTCCACGCTCAGGTGTTCCTGTTCTTTAGAGTGCTGCTCCTCCGTATGTCACCTCAACACCTGACCTCGTTGTGGCCCACCATGATAACCGAACTGGTGAGAACCAGTCCTCACTGCTCTCGGCCTCACACGTGCCGTACACTGACGCACGCTTTCGCCCTCATTTACGTTACAGGTTCAAGTGTTTCTTCTGATGGAGCAGGAGCTCACGGCAGATGAAGACATGTCGAGGTACATTATCTGTTGATATGCCAAATCAGATTATTATAGCAGATCGACAGCACAAAAAAAAAAATCGCGATTTCTCCTTTTACTTTCTGTCGGTAGGACTTCAGGACCTTCTGTGGCTGGGTTAGAGACCACCTATTCTGGTGGAAATGGCTTCTCCACCTCCTACAACAGTCAGCGATGGCTCAACCTGTACCTGTCTGCCTGCAAGCTCTTGGACCTGGCCCTGGCTCTGCCTCCTGAGAGCCTGCCTCAGTTCCAAATGTCAGTATAGATGCAGACAATTGGCTAATCAATAATCAGTTTTTTTGTGATTTTTTTTTTTTTTTTTCTTGAGTCTCCTAAATGGCAGAAATGACCAGTTTCATTGCTGAAGTCTAAATGATTGCATACAATCACAGGTACCGCTGGGCCTTCATCCCAGAAGCTTCTGATGATTCAGGGTTGGAGGTGAGACGTCAGGGGACTCACCAGAGAGAGTTTAAACCCTACGTTGTCCGACTGGCAAAGCTTCTGAGGAAAAGAGCCAAGGTAGCTCAGCTTTTCACTGCTCCCCCTAATGTCCATCGTCCACTTTTAACATCCCGATATACTTTTTTTTTTATAAACTTCTGATTTCTTTAGAAAAACCCAGAAGAGGACTTCTCTCACCGAACCCTGTCATGGGAATCAGGTCACCTGATGTTGACGCTTTACATGATCCGCAGCATGGAGCAGCTGCTACCCTTCTTCAACATGCTCTGTCAGGTTTTCAACAGCAAGAGTCGCTCAGGCCTGGCCATAGCCCACAGCTCCACAGATGCCACCATACCCGGTCGCAAAGAGGGCCACAAACTCGAGAGCCAGAAAGTCTTCTGGAGTCAGGCTCGACAGACCATTGAGGAGATGGTGGAAAAAGACTTTCTAGAGGGGCTGATCAAGACATAAGAGCCCTGCAAGAGGACGGAGGTATTACCACATCAACACTAGTGACAAACCTCAACTTCTACATTTCAGAACAAGGGAACCCAAATGGAATAAGTATTTTGAACAGTTTTTTTGTATTTATATTGATAATTTTACTTTTCAAAGGCTATTGTATTTAATTTTCAACAGTTTGTACATATTGTATGGAGCAGCTTTGATGCCTGACTTTTAACATTACATGTGGGTCCATTTGGGCAAAGCTGTGCCATTCCATATCTATGTGAATTAATAAAGATTTCTAATGAGAAGGTTACAGTTTCCTCGTCACTGCAGATGATCAATAAGAAAGAAGCAGCCTCTGAAGATCTGTGGATTTTCAAGCAGAAAATATAAATACTGTGATGCAGAGCATTGGCTAAAATCAAATCCTATTTGATTTTAGCCAATGCTATTTATTTATTTCAAGCATCTTTCATGAATATTTTTGTGCCCTCAGTATGACAGAACGGTGAGAACTAGGCCGCACGCTTCATATGACCTTCACAGCAGCAGAGAAACGTGAGAGACGTCAAGCTTGATTAACCCTTCATGCTTTTTTAACGACATCCTCCATACCTGTTCTCGTCTCCTCCTGAAACCTCGCGATAACAAAGAAAGCAGTAGCGGGGTTGGTAACACTGCGTCACCTGACTCGGAAGAAGAGGGCGGGGCGTTGTGTCGAACGAGATCGATAATTTAATAATTTAATAAACAAGGCGATGTAAATCCGCCGAGGAACCTGCCATCCTTCGAACTGGGTCATAGCGCGCATCTCCGGGGCTCCGGTGCGAGGCTAACGGTGGCAGCGAGAGGAAGCGTCCTGCAGGGGAGGTGGAGGAGGGGACACCGCTATGCTGGATGCTGGGGGGGTGATGATGGTGCTGATGATGCCAACCAGGTCTTGATGTTACTCTGAATGCCCAGCTGATACTCGGGAACTGCCGGCTGCTGCTGCCGTTGAAGAGTGAGGATTATCACGGTGGCTGGGGCACACAAGGCGGCGACGAGCGCAGCGATTCGTACGAGGAGCATCACCAGACAGTAATAAAATCGAAGAAAAATGTTGTAATTCTTGTAAAGACAAATAATTTTCAGTGGCTACTGCTCCCCAAATAAGAATTAATCAGATTCGATTTTATTGATTGATTTGATTCAAATCATCCACAAAAATCCTCATAACCTGTCCTCTTTCCCTTCCCTCGGTTTTTTGAAGGACAGCTGGGACTACTGAAGGCGAGGCGTGGAGTTGTTTTTTGAAGGGGGATAGAACCATATTGGACGCTTGGGAGTTGAGGCTCATCCCCTCAGAAAGAAGATGTCGGGTCAAACGCTGACAGATCGGATCGCCGCGGCGCAGTACAGCCTGACGGGATCCGAGGTGTCCCGAGCGGTGTGCAAGGCCACCACACACGAACAGACAGCTCCTAAGAAAAAACACATGGAATGTAAGTCATCTATCTATCGATCTAACAATCTACCTATCCATCTTGTCCTTTTGACCCTCATCCTCCCATGCATAAATAGGCCATCATGGTGCCTCCCCCATGCCCCATGTTTTTTTTTTTTGTTTTTTTTTGAGCTTCCTTGGTGCTTATTCCTTCCGCTTATTTTTTAAAACCACACAATGGTTTTGTGTGCAAAGGATAAACGATAAACCACACATATGTATCTGTGAAACAAGTTTTAATTGTTAAATAACACACGTGGATTTCACCAGTCGTGTGCCTGGCGTGCAGTCCCACATGCTAGGGCACACCAGCAGAGCGGGTGACTCTGCTAGATTTTTTTTTCCCTTTTTACAGCTTGTTTGCAGGATTAGATGCTGACAAGACAGGCCAAAGAACTACAATGATGAAGCAAGCTCCACTGCATTTAGATTCTCTTGGTATTTTATCACATTTCATACCGCAGATCTATATATTAAGTTGATTGAAATATAGATTTGCACCATTAAGCACTGAAATAGTGACTGATGGTGCCACCTCTATCTACCTTAAGTAGAAAATCAGACCAAACAGCATCTTAAGTAGCATCATTGTTCACTCGATACCATAAAATCAATCTTATTGACTTCATCTGTGCATATAAATTGAATATAAGTTCATCAAGCTCATACCTGGTAAAGATTAAAGTAAAGTATAACAAGATCTTTATGATGTATTTAACTTCATGGACAAAATACATTTGATCACATGAGCAATAATCAGGGTTTCTCCTGCTGCTTCAGTGGTTGTGTTCTCGTTATCTCACAGAGGGATATGTCACTCGTGCTTCTCTGAGAACCGGGGTTACAAAGATATATACTTCACCCCTTTTAGCTCAGCGTTGCTAATGGAAGCTACACGTGATCATAGGTAGCGCACTAGTTGCTAATGTAAAAAGTCTTCAAATGTAAACAGGATTCACATGGTGCCCAGAATGTTAGCAGGTTCTTTGATAGTCCTTAAAATAAAGCAAAGCAACATTTGAAATTATGTTTTATGTTGGGTATGATGACAAGTCTTAATTTGTATTAATTTCATTTGTTTTATGATGATACCATTTAGCCAACATTTAAAACATACACAAATTTGTATCGTTTTACTCTGACTGGTCTTAAATACCCAGCTGTAAGCTTTGTAACAACATCGTAGTCCTGAATCCCAGCAATCCTAAAAATAGTCTAACATGGATCTTTTTTATACTGCAGCCAAACATGTCTGCTGCTCAGCTGATCTACTTCGAGGCACATCCGCACTGGAGCTGGGTAGTAAGCTCTTCGCCATGACCCAAAAGAACACACTCTTGGCTAGTTGATAATTTCAGACCATTGATAGTTGTGAAATTAACTGTTTTTTAACACGTGGGCTGGACGAGGTTTTTTTGTTCTGCCACCATGCACAAAGATTTCTCCTGTTATGGTGTTCACGGTTACAAGCAGCAGAAATGTCAAAAATTGCAGTGTCATTTTACTTTCGCCTGCAGGATAGGTGTGAAAGATTAGAGCTCAGGCAGAAGTGCAGATGCCTGACACTCCACATACAGTAGCTCGAGTCTTACAGAAGGCTCTTTGTGTCTCAAAGTGCCAGCTGTGTGTGCGTGTGTGTGTGTGTGTTCCTGATAAAATGGAAGTCTGTTTAGAACACTTATTCCACTTTTTGCAATTCAGCTTTGGGAGCATGATTGTTGTGTTGTGCGTCAGCCTGAGGTCATCAAGGTCAGGTTTTACGGGTGCATGTTGTGGTATGCTGTGATCATAGTTTTATTATTGTGAAAAGATGCTGGTTAGTGCCACAGGCATTGGCAAATGAGGAATTCCAAAGGACATTTTAAGGAGGATGTACAGCCCAGAGAGAAACCGCTTAAGGACGAACACAGCAGAGTTTAAGTGTCTGCCAAAAGAAGATGGATCTATTCCAAAGATGACCCCCCCCCCCACACCGCTCTCTTTATCTACTGCTGCTCATGTTGCCCCAACCTCTTAATCCTGCTGTTTTCTTTTTTATATTATACTGTAGAGCTCATGAAACTGACCTTTAATTCCTCAGCATCACAGTTTGAAAAAGAGCAACATTTGTCAAAACTGAAATCAGGACTGAAATCCTCGATGCATTTTTTTTAAAAGTGATTATCACCAACAGCCATGATTAAAACGTCCATCACACCAGTTACCTTTTTCCTTTTTTTTCCTGCTCAGGGGATCTAGAGGATGCATAATCGGGGAGTGCGTGTACTCACTAAGGGTGGGTAGGAAAACAGGAGGAGAGGCAGTGTGAAGTGTAAACAGCGTGCTGGGTTCCGTTTCGGCTGCTGAGGTGTTGTTTCCACAACGTGAGTCACTGTTACCACATCTGAGAGACAGACAGGCACCCTGATATGGGGCACAGATGCTGGAAAGCCTGATGTTTAAGTGCTTGGTTGATATTTTCGTTTTTTTAATTTGCATCAACAGTTTGGCCTAGACTGATAAAACAAGCTGGTGATGGTCGTGCATGAAATTCAATGCATATTTCTGGATTGAAAATTCCATAACTTAATATTCAGACTACAGATTTTATCTGTTGGAGAAACATAATTAACACATCAGGGGAAGCAGAATGTAGTATTATATGTTAGAAATGAACTTGCAGATACCCACCATCTTATCTGCTTAAGATAATAATAATATTCACACTTTATTAATCCACACAAGTGGA
Source organism: Pao palembangensis (assembly GCA_015343265.1). Taxonomy (NCBI): domain Eukaryota; kingdom Metazoa; phylum Chordata; class Actinopteri; order Tetraodontiformes; family Tetraodontidae; genus Pao; species Pao palembangensis. Next base: position 10,196,930 of record CM027088.1, read on the forward strand.
AATTAAACCTCTGCATTTTTCCCATCACATGCATGTACCCACACACACACACTGTGTGTGTGTTGTACATGTACATGCAGTACATCCAGTGGGCAGCAACAACCAACAACTAGGGGGTTAAGGGCCTTGCTCAAGGGCCCAAAGTGGTGGTCACAATTTCGGTCGAGGTTTCTTCCTCTTCCTCTCATGTCTCCCATGCCAACCTCACATCTGGAACCAGTGTCTTAGATGCCTCCAGGTTATGGGGCTCGCCTGTTTATCCACTTGACCACCACCCCGAAGATGTACATCAGGGTCTCTGTAGACGTGATTTCAAAGGTTTCGCACCTGGAAAGGATGGTGGTCTGGAAACACAGTGGCAGTGTGGTTGTTCTTTATTCTTCCTGTGCTCTCTTTTCTTTTTTGCTGGATACTTCTGCAGTTCTCTCTTAATGGTGAGAAAAAAGGATTGTGAGAGAAGGCTGGTAAGGGAGGACCGATCTCTCAGCGGGGGTCTTTTGTAAGCCCCAGAATGCTTTTCTTATGTCAAAGACTGTGTGGGAGGCAAGCTAAAAAAAAAAACAATAATTGTGTGTCCAGATTAATGAACCGGGTGCAGGATCACCCAGACTTGCCATCAGACCATTAGCTACTCTAAAGGCTATTTTCTGAAAAACCTCCAACCTCTCTGCTTTTTCTGATGTTCTCAGGAAGTCAACAAGTTGGCATATCTTTAACTGTCCCTGCTATCATCTCCACACTTAGCCTGTGCTCAACACCATTAGCAGCAACTCATGATAACTGCACTCCATCGCTGGTCACCAGCAGAGACATTTTGTGGGCTAGTTTCTTCCTCAGATGTCGATCCAAGCCGCCACAATGTCTGGATCTCAGGGGCTTCATCACTGTTTGGCCGCCACACCGCGGCAGTGTACACTGCTGGGACAGAGTGCATTATGGGTATTTGTTCCTCCCCCTGTACATTGCTGAAGGGTGAAAGCAGCTATAAATAACCCAATGCATTCATGGCCTCTTCTTGTGTAGCTCAACAAGGCATCACTCATGCATCTTTTGCTCTGCCCTGTTACGTAAATGCACTGCTTACTGAACACAGCAGTCTTCAGCTACACATCTAACTGTTAATGGATGGAAATATATATATAGAAAAATTACATTACAGTGTTAAATGTGTTGGATGGAGCTTACTAATATGCTTTGCGCTGGGCTAAAGCTGGGATGACTCACATATATGTGACCCTGATCAGTTTGCTACTGTGAAGATGATTGGAAGAGAATTTTGCTCCCTGATGTCATTGCAAATGCAAAAGCTTGTTTCCAAGGAAACCACCTTGACATCCCACTTGTGGTTTTTATCTGTATGTTTGTTTGAGAAAATCCTCTCAGCAGAACCTGTCAGGGAGCCTTGCGTAAATGCTTACGTGCATGCCGCCTCTGTTTTGCGCTGCATTAGCAACCTAGCTCATATTTACAGATGTTGCTCTCAGTTGTTGGTACACTGAAAGATGCTTTCAAGGAGCGGAGTCCCCATGGTCGAGGGTGTGGCAGACATTGCGGCTCATCCTGTCTCGTATTAGATGACAGTGAAGTACAACTGTGTGAGTTTGTGTTTCAGAGATTCTGAGACAATGGCGCCGTTGTGACGTCCTCTTCAGATGGATAGAGTTACAATGACAACTGTATTGTCTTTGTGTTTGAGGGTGCAGCTCTGGTCTGGGGGCATATAACTGGTCATCCACTTTGAAAATGTGTTACGCATACCTCATATGACAACAAAAATAACTTAAATAATGATTTGTATAATTCTTCTGCTGTGACACATCTGCATGCAAGCATCGTCCCTGTGACCATGTTATCATGCAGATGGGTTTAGCCTTCAGCTAAAAGTGCCCCCGTGTCCTTACAACCTCATGTTAATAACAGTTTTGAGCTTGTATGCAACGCATTTCCAACTTCTTGACTGTAAATAACCAATTTGTTTAGTTGTAATGATCCATCTCTTGCATGCTCAGGTGGAATAATTCTCTTAAAATTGTCACTGTAAATGTTTGTTTTGGTCATAATAGTTCAAGGAAATGCAGCTTATTCACCTGCTGCATCCTTCTAAGTTGATGTGAAATCCCTGTGCTGATACTATTGTGCCGCATCCTCCTTGCAAAACAGATGAGGCTGCATATTTTGCATACATTTTCCGTTTTCTGCTGTTTGGTGGTTTTCATTGTGGGATTGCGCTCATAGTCCTTAAATGCAAAATCTAAAGTGAAGATGAAGACTAATGTCAACAGTAGATAATGTCAAAGGCGCTTAAGAGTTTCTTCGAATTGGATGTTAATATAATTTGAAAGTGTGTGACAGCTTAGAAATTTAGAGAAAGACTGTAGGCATAGGGCTTTGAGGTACTGCTGGAAGGATTAACTTCATAAATTAAAGGTTTTCTTGGCAGTTCTACATCAGGTCCACATAGAGGTTTTGCAACTGATCAAAAACTTGAAATAGCCTTCTAAGAGAAGAGCATAAGAAGTAGTTAATCTCGAGCTAGTGCTGGTGTGAAGCCTGCGCAGGGGAAAGAGACTGTGGGTATTCATCAAGCGGACAGAATGCGACCTGCCTGGATGCCGAGTGAGGAAGTGTCAGTGTGACTGTATCTGCAGAGTGAGATGCCTTGTGCGTTCACTCTGCCTTACTCACGCTCATCCACATGAATAATTGAGGAGGAGGAAGGTGGGGGAGTCAGGGGTTCCTGCTGAATTGTTGTTCAACATCTCAATCAGATCAGACACTCCCTGCTTGATTCTGTCCCTCACTTTCTGTGGCCATTTGGCAATTTTGAATGTTTACACGCACAATATTTATATAAAATTTTCAACTTTTGCTCAAAAAAATCAGTGAGGCAATAAATGTTGTGAATGAGCCATACAACGTGATGCAGTTCCATCCATCCATCCGTCTTCTTTTATTTATCCGGGGTCGGGTCGCGGGGGCAACAGCCTAAGCAAGGAGGCCCAGACTTCCCTCTCCCCAGCTATTTTGTCTAGCTCTTCCGGGGGGAACCCGAGGCGTTCCCAGGCCAGCCGAGAGACATAGTCCCTCCAGCGTGTCCTGGGCCTTCCCGGGGGCCTCCTGCCGGAGGGACGTACCCTGAACACCTCACCAGGGAGGCGTCCAGGAGGCATCCTGACTAGATGCCCGAGCCACCTCATCTGGCTCTTCTCAATGCGGAGGAGCAGCGGCTCTACTCCGAGCTCCTCCTGGATTGCAGAGCTTCTCACCCTGTCTCTAAGGGAGAGCCCGGCCACCCTATGGAGGAAGCTCATTTCGGCCGCTTGTACCCGCGATCTTGTTCTTTCGGTCACTACCCAAAGCTCATGACCATAGGTGAGGGCAGGAACGAAGATCGACCGGTAAATCTCTCTTCACCACAACGGACCGGTGCAGAGTCCGCATTACTGCAGACGCTGCACCGATCGGCCTGTAGACCTCCCGCTCCATTCTTCCCCCACTCGTGAACAAGACCCCGAGGTACTTGAACTCCTCCACTTGGGGCAGAATCTCCTCCCCGACCCGGAGGATGCACTCCACCTTTTTCCGGCCGAGAACCATGGCCTCAGATTTGGAGGTGCTGATTCTCATCCCGGCCGTCGAGAGGTGGAGGTCACGGACTAATGAAGCCAACAGGACCACATCATCTGCAAAGAGCAGAGACCTGATCCTGAGGTCACCAAACCGGATTCCCTCAACACCACGGCTGCGCCTAGAAATTCTATCCATAAAGGTTATGAACAAAATTGGTGACAAAGGAAAACCCTGGCGGAGTCCAACCCTAACTGGAAATGAGTCCGACTTAGTGCCGGCAATGTGGACCAAGCTCTGACACCGGTCATACAGGGAGCGGACGGCCCGTATCAGGGAGCCGACACCCCAAACCCACGGAGGACCCCCCCACAGGACTCCCGAAGGGACACGGTCCAATGCCTTCTCCAAATCCACATAACACATGTGGACTGGTTGGGCAAACTCCCACGCACCCTCAAGGACCCTGCCAAGGGTGTAGAGCTTGTCCACAGTTCCACGTCCAGGACGAAAACCGCATTGCTCCTCTTGAATCCGAGGTTCGACTATCCGGTGGACCCTCCTCTCCAGTACCCCTGAATAGACCTTACCAGGGAGGCTGAGGAGTGTGATCCCCCTATAGTTGGAACACACCATTCGGTCTTAAAAAGAGGGACCACCACCCCGGTCTGCCAATCCAGTGGCACTGCCCCCGAAGTCCACACAATGATGCAGAGTCGCGTCAACCACGACAGCCCTACAATATCCAGTAATGCAGTTTTAAGGTAAAAACAGTAATTGTGTATATAAATTGATTGTGGTTCATGTTAAACCAGAGTGAGACATACAGACCGAGAAACAGACAGAGTCGGAGCCAGAGAGCGTAGGATGATGCTGGCATGCTGACTCATCAGGCCTGGGGGGTTTATCCCACGCCCCCCCTCATTTGTGTGCATGTGTGCTAAATTGCTACAGAGCAGTGCATGTACAGGCATCAAGACTGCGCGATGAAAGCATTACAGGGAGGCAACAACCCTGACGGAAATTGTGCTATGTCTCGTCATATCTGCATATTTTCACGTCACAGCAACAGTTCCTGTTTAGTGGGGAAACTAACTTCTGCTGTCATTCCAGGCTGCCCTGCCCAGGTGTGTCTCCTGCCCATGTGATCGTCTCACTCTTCCCTGATTGTTTTCACCTGTGAACCTGCTTTAAATAGTCTCCGTCTTGCCCTGTCCAGTGCCAGTTTGTCCAGTCTAGTGATTGACCAGTACCACAGGCTCGAGCGTTCCAGCAATTAACGAAAGAGAACTTAGAGAGCAGATTTATTTTGAGGTTAAGTTTTAGTTTGTTTAGTAGGTTAGTTAAATTAGTACTTAAAGTTCTGTTCACTCCTGGACCGCAAAACAACTTAACTTACAAATAAAGTGTGTGTGAAATCTCTGTTTGCCTGGATTCTTGTATTGTGAGTCCGACTAGTGAGACCAGTCTTGTCACCACAAAGGCTTTTTTTTTTTTTTTTACATCGGAAACTATTTGATTTCTTCTTTTCAGTTTTTCCTGACGCAGGAAAATCCAATAGCTGTGTGCTGGTCAGCTGGGGTTGCACACTGGTAGATGTGACAATATTGATGAGCTTTTAATTGATGTTTCCTCTTTGTTCTCTGTCCATACCTGTCACAGATGCCCTTTAATAGCTGTGAGGGCGTAAAACAATGCTGACTCTTTGCTCTGAGGTTTTGGACTTTCTCATTATTGGGCTTTCTAACCATCAGGCTAGTTTGCTGTCCTTGTTGTTGTCCTGCTGCTGCAGGGGTTGAAGTTCTAGTTGTCTTTTGCTTTCTGTCTCTCCCTCGGCTGATATTATTGACCAGCTGCAGGAACTAGCTGGAGCCACTGTGAGGCGTGACATAATGTGAAGACTTCATCTGCATACATTTGAGACGGAAGACGACTTCCCAGAAGCAGTTTCGTATAAATGAATCACAATCTTCCAGTTTTGGCTTGAGGCATGCTCAGAGGAAAGGCCAGAGCTGTGCAGCAATGCCCTGAGCTGGCAGCACCACATTTGCACCGTCACGCTTCTGTTTTGCCATCCCATCTGTCTTCCTGTTTAATCAGCTTGTGCTCCGCTCCCTCGCTGCTCGGCTCGTTTCTTCTCCAGACCTGATCCAGGCCACCCAGGACCAGACCAACGTGAACGTGCCCCAGATGGTCGACACGCTGATGGAGAGGGTCGGCAATGCCAGCTGGGTGGTGGTCTTCAAAGCCCTGATAACCACACACCACCTCATGGTGCACGGTCACGAGGTAAGCATGAAGCACATTTGGCCCCAATATGGACGTAGATTCTAGTGTTGTAGCCAGAGGGAGTAAGAAATCATCTAACCCAGCTGATCATAATGGACCATAAAGGATTCGTGATGTCTGTCATATAACGGCAGTGGTGGGCAATGGTGCCTCTGCTCATTGGAGTTTCAGGCTCGCAGTAGCATATTCACTGAAAAGCAAGTGAAGCACTCCCAGTAGCACAGAGTACCTTTCAGATGCTTGCACATCTAAAGTGGAAGCTGTTTTTTTCCTGTTCATTCAGCCATGGTAGGAGCATTAGAGAGGGGAGTACGTTAGAAACCATGTTTGTATGTGTAATATTAAAGTAGTGATTAATTGTAAAGTTATGATTGGAATCAATATTCAGGTCAAGATAATTCAAAGATTTAAGGCTTTTTATTGTCACTGTATAGGGCACAACAAAATTGTTTCCCAGCAGCTCTTGCTTGTGTACATGGTATAAATAGTAAATTCTAGAAAATTAAAGTTAAGGATAATAATAATGACAATCAAACAAAATCAATTATTAAAACTGACGCTTGTGGTGTACTTGGACTAGGTTATAATAACCGAGCTAATTTCCCGAGCTAACACCTTGTGTCTGCACCTCCACAGTCTCTTTTCAGGATCTCTCCCGCATTACTCTCACGATCTTTTGTCAGCAACATGAGCAAATTTTGGTTAAATTTGTGTAATCTGATGGAGGCACGAATGATGACGCATTGATTCAGGAGATTTGAGGAGGTTAAAAAAGAGACCAACATTTAGCAGCCGTGTTAGACAATTTTCAGTGACTCTGGTCTTCTGTTTCAGGTCTCGACCTCCTGACCCCATTTATGTCCTGTCAGCTGAAGAAAGGCAATAACTATAAATAGAGAACAACAAATCACTCAGAGAGATAAGCAACATGCTCCTTCAGGTCACTGTGGCCAAGCTGTAAGAAAAGGGGAGATTTACTGAAATAGGAACACGATGACCAATAAAATATTGATACAGGAATTCACGTAAAGAAATGACTTTTAAAGTTCAGAATTTAAAAATCCATGACATGCAAGTAGGTGTTTTCTTTATCAACTGTCAAGCAGGACTTACTACATATTAGTTACCCTGGGCCATTTAAGCGGTCCTCTGCTCCTGACAGCATTAAAGTGAAGGAGACCGAACGGCACTGCGGAGGTGACATGTAGTTCACCATTTCTCCAGGGAATGTTTCATTCTTAACCTTCCCTGAAGATAAAATGCTCTATGTTTATGTAAATTGAGCCTATGAATTAACAGCAGCAGTGGAAGTGTGTGTGTGTGTGTGCGTGCGTGCGAGTATGCACATTCTGCAGAGGGGGCCTATTTGTCTTTATTACGCTCTGTTTCCTGGTCCTGTCGATGAGTGGAGCTGAATTTGTAGCACACTCCCACTCACTGCTGCAGTCGTGCTGTTTAAATGCAGCATTTTTGTGTCTAGTTATGCAAAACAATCACAGTCAGGCCCTTCAGGAGTTCCGCTTCCTGCTGCACACAATTATTTGGTTTGCTGAAAGTGCCAAACATCCACCTCAGGGGTTAAGACACATCCACACTTATATCATTAAACTGTAATGCTGGGATGTAACATCTTTACTGCTAAAGCAAAAAAGATATTCTGTGGAAGCTTTTAAAGCCTTTTTTGATGGATGCATTTATTGTTGAGTCCACTTTTAACTTTAACAGGAAAAAGAAATAGAATATATTTATTGTCATTTAAAAATGAAGCATATTTGTTCTTTCCCGCAGAAATTCCTGCAGTTGCTGTCATCGAGAAACACTCTGTTCAACCTGAGCAATTTCCTGGACAAAACCGGCTCCCATGGTCAGCGTTGGTTGCTTTTCTTATAAACTACTCAGTCACTTTAAATTCACATCCCTTTGTTTTGGTCTTGTTGTCCTTCTCTCCTTTATTTTTGAATCCATGCTTTGTAATATGAGTCATGAAACAAATGCTGCTGGTGGTTAGCAATAAAATGCAACAGCAGTCAGCCCGTGCCTGCCCTAATTAAAGCCGTCTCCATGGTAATCAATGTGTATCCTGGTGATAAATACTGGGTTTGTGGCCTGTTGGCATGAGCGTCTTGTCTACAACGGGGTGAGGATAGAAGACCAGTTTGCACATGTTTAAGGACACATTGGTTCCAACCAGCTGTAGATATTTCTGTTGATCATTACAAGGTCCGCTTGTCTTCTGTTCTCAGTCTTAAAACCCAATAATCTTGTTACTTCACATGTAACACATTGTTTTGACGTTTTAAATCTTTTTTTCCATATAAAGTTGAGGATTGTTCTACATATTATTCTACAAGTGTTCTACCCTATGCTAAGCTATTTAATTAGCATTTTTAAAAAAGTAGTGGTGTTTCTGTTTTTTTTAAAAAATGAACATCGTTCTTATAATAAGTTATCAACGCAATACTCATTTGCAGCCATGTTTATGTTTACATGTGTGCATCTTCCTCAGGCTTCGACATGTCCACCTTCATCAGACGTTACGGCCGCTACTTGAACGAGAAGTCCTTCGCTTACAGACAGATGTCTTTTGACTTTGTCCGAGTCAAGAAAGGGTACGCTTTCCTATTTCACGCAGCACAGTTACTGGTGTGTATACCCGTCTGAGCAACTCTGGAGTCACAGTTGTGTGTGTGTGTGGGATAGATCCAAGTGTGTTTGTTGCGGTAGTTAGTGGTTTTGCTGAACATGGAGCAGCTGAATGCTGTTTCACCGACAGACAAAAGGTCACGTTGGCACTGAAAAACACAGAATAGCAAAAAACTGAGTCTCGCTTAGACTCGCCAGTGCGGCTGCAGACAGATGTTCCAGCAGGGAGACGGTGCGTAGGTGTAGATCAGTCTGAGACGTCTCACCCTGTCTGTCTTCACCTGTGTCAGAGCTGAGGGCACCATGCGAACCATGTCGGTAGAGAAGCTGCTGAAGGGAATGCCCATTCTGCAGAGCCAGATCGACGCTCTGCTGGATTTTGAAGTGAGCCGCAGCCGGATTTTGATCAGTATTGTCCTTTAACCTTGAATCCTTTCTGTTGATATACATTTTAACTCCTCATCACACTGTGCCTCTCTGGCCAGGTACAACCCAAGGATCTAAACAACGGAGTCATCAATGCCTGTTTCCTCCTGCTCTTTAAAGACCTGATCAAGTTATATGCCTGCTACAATGACGGCATCATCAACCTTCTGGGTAAGAGTATTTCGCTCAAATCAGTCAACAGAATCACTCAGACTGAGAGTCACATTTTACCCTCTCTGCCCTCCAGAAAAATTCTTCCAGATGAAGAGAAGCCAGTGTAAGGACGGGCTGGAGATCTACAAGAGGTTCCTAACACGGATGACGCGGGTTTCTGAGTTCTTTAAAATCGCGGAGGTAAAATCCAGACCTCATCCTCACACAGCAGCTGTTACAGCTTGTCCCGCTGAATTCAAACGGCTCTCTTTTCATTCACAGCAAATGGGGATAGACAAAAATGACATTCCTGAACTCACTCAGGTAAGAATCATGAAGAGGTGCAGATTGATCACGAGCTGAGGAACGATCAGCATTTGACACGTGTGTTACGAGAGGGGGTGTGCAGTTACGACAAACACAACAGCAGAGTTAATATTGGTCTGATGAAGCTGAATCATGACAGCAGTTGTCGTTAACACCTGTGGAATAAATCTGCAGTGTGATCCTTTAAGCTTCATATCAGTAGGTGATCCCATTAACTTTGGTTGAACTCTCTGCTTTTCCCTGTTGAATATTTTCACCTCATTAGGGTTGAGATGAAGCATTTATGTAATTAATAACTGTAATTATTGTGTTTTTGTGTGGCTTATAAGAGGGGGGCCATGAATACATTGTAATATGTATGCAGCGGTCAACACACTGATACTGTTCATGATCTGACAGACTTAATGCTGCAGACATTGTGTCAAAAAAAACACTGACTCAGCAGTTTTAAACCGACGCGTCACTGGAGTTTGTGGCCCAAAATTACATTTGTGTCTCTTTTTCAAGGGTGTTATCATCAGCCTCTCTGATCATATCCAAATATATTTGCCACTGTTTTATTCTACAGGCCCCAGAAAGTCTTTTGGAGTCTCTGGAGACACATCTTAACACGCTAGAAGGGAAGAAACCGTAAGTTGTTCGAAGCGTCAGCAAATCAATAATTCATACTTCTCTGGCCTTAAATATGTTAAAATATTGGTAACTTTTTTAAAATAAAATCATGCCAAATAACCGCTTTAGAATCAAACTAGAGTGGTGTACCAGTACTGAGTACACCTTACAGTGTTGCATCAGTGGTAACAAAGACTTTCCCCTTCTTTTACCGAACTCAGTGAGGATAAGTAAGTATCCTTTACAATAAAAATATTCCAATAACATTCAACCTTCGCTGACTCTGTAGAAAATACATCTGAACAAACACTTGATGTAAAGTTCAAGATGCACTTCTATAGACACGCATCAGTGCTGTCGTACTGTGAAAGGTCCTGTTTATCATTCATACGTTCATCTTCCTGGGCAGGCAACTCCAGCTTCTGAAAACCCTGAAAGTCATCTAGATATATTTATATATATTTTTTTTCTGTCTGACACTTAAGGGTTTTGTTGAGGAGTTACTCATCAGTGCAGCGTGCGTCCATGATGTTGCCTGAACAGAATTTACTGCCTGCTTGATACTTGTGGCGTCACTCCCATTTGATACGACTCTACATTTATGTCATTAAACTTATAAATTTGTGGTCTTTTGGCTTTTCCAGGTCTCCCACTAAGGTAAGCTCTCCTTAAATATTCAAACATAACCACTCTGTGTTTAGCTTGTGGACTTTAGTTTGGAAAACCTGCTGAGTCACAGTAACATGTTGCTCACTTCTGTCCCAGGATGCAACAGCCAACAACACCTCACCGGCTGCTGGTGCCACCACTGCCGCTTCTGCTTCGGCTCCCGCTGTACCGCCAGCAAAGCCTCCTCCTCCCACTGCCTCTGGCGGACCCCCAGCCCGCCCCGGGCCACCTGTCAAACCTCCCCCACCCTCTGTTACACCCACGGCACCTACCCCACCTGTCAGAGCTGCCAGCAAGTGAGAGTCACTCAGCAGCATTAGGAACTGCAGAAATGAGCTGCGCAAATATCTAGAGTCTAGTATGCATCCTCTATGTCAACGTGGCCTCTTCATTTCTCAGTGCTCTTGATGGCTTCTTGTTGGACCTGGACCCCATGTCCTCCTCATCAACCAAGGGGGCCGCAGCAGCTTCCTCCACAACTGGCTGGGGAGGTAACCTTTTGTTAAAAATCATCAGAAAACACCCACAGAGCAGTTTCTCCATAAAGTAGCTCACTATTATGGATTGATTTCCTGCTATAAATTATCATGAATTAACCTTTTCATCTAGTAATGGGATAAATTACCTAGGTATCTCAACAATATGTTTGGCAAAAAACGAGTAATAAGAATAGGATGTAGCAACGACCTAATGGCTGTAAGCGATGGTTGCTTGCATATGCTATAAGCTACCACTGAACTTTGCCATCCCAAGATAAACAAAATAACTTGTGAACAAGCTAACTAATGGAACATTTCAAAAGTAATTTCAAGCAGCAAAGTTCAAATAGACCATGCTGGTGCTTGTCATATTTCATCCCATTAAGTGTAAAGCTTTTTGGTGCCCCATTACAAGGGCCATTTTCCAGAGCAGTGAGGTGCAGCCCCTGTACAGCCATTTTATTGCTGCAGTAAAACAAATTGGATCCGATTTCTGATGAGTAGAGGAAGGCAAAAGAAAATCTATAGTTTGCGTTAAGAAATGTTTGTTAGGCATAGCAAGTATAAAGGGGCAGACATAGAATACCTAAGTACTTAGCTGAGGAATTCTACTCTCTAGTATCGTTTAAATGACACAGCATATCACGCACAAATCTCTCGTTTTTTATCAACATGGAGGTAAGTTTAGCTGTGGCTTTTTTAGTAGCTTAAAGTGTCAAATGAAAGATTTTTAGATCTCACCAGACCATTTTATGGCTCCTTCTCATGTTCTCGCATCTGTGTTTCTCTCCATCTGTTGTGCAGATCTCTTGGCTGAGAGTGAGTATGTCCGTGACAGTGCCACAGACTATAGGATTTTTTTATTTTTGTTTGCTTTCAGCAGCCATGATATTTTCATGCCATTGCACTGGTTAGATTAATGGATTTGTTCATACAGCTACTCCCACTGCCTCCGGTGGAGCCTCTGCATCTCCGCTGACTAATGAAAAGTCGGCTGATGCTGCAGCCGCTGCAGTCCCAGCAGCTTCTGCACCCCCACCTGCTGCTCCCGCCACCGCCATATCCTCTCCGCCAGCCTCACTTCCTGTCTCAGCTCCTTCCGCCGTCTCCACGGACATTGATCTTTTTGGAGGTCAGTCAGCTTTGAGGATAAGATGCAGATCAGGGTGACAGAGCAAAGCAATCACACTATTAAAATATAAATCATTTTTCAGTGGTGCAACAGTAAGATTTGGCCCGTTGTAAGAACATTTTCATAGATTTTGCATAGTCAGACCATATAAATTATAAATATGCAAGGGTTATATTAAGCTTTTAAGTAATAATAGTAATTTCAGGAATGTTGTAGCTGTGTTGATATTGAGGATTGTTTCTTTAATCTCAGTCTTATGAAGAGCTGAAAAGGAGAATAAGAGTGTTAAGATGGAAGATTATTCAAAGATCAGTGGCGCCAACTTTTTAATTTTTGTAACAGCGATTCAAATGTGACCATTTTCAATCCACACACATTTCTGATGATTTCACAACCTGCTTTGCGGCAGAGAGCAAAACCTTTTTTTTTTTTTTCTCAGAAGACCCGAGCGAATGAAGTTGCTTTTGGAACTGCATTCGGAGCGTAATATTACGCACGTCTGTAAAACAATGTAGTTTCCTCTGCTTTGATGACATTTCCAGTGATTTTGCTGCCTTTTTTGGTTCGTCGCCCTGTGGTTTACACATTTCCAGCTTCATATACATGTTCTGATGACCAGCGGCTCGATTTTATTGAAAGTTATTTACGTTGATGCTGAGTTTGTTTGACAAAGAGAGAATTTACCCCAGCTGTCCCTAAAATCTCCCCCTCCTGTCACAGCGTAAAAGTACCTTGTGACGACTTGCCTCATCCATTCTGTGCTCACTGAATGCAGCATTATGCAGCCCTTTGAAACTATTATTTTTTATCTTGAGATACATTTAAATACACTCCTGGGTTGCATATTTCTTGTATTCTCTGACTTTTCCTGATGCTGACCTCTCATTTTTTTGTTTCCCCTCCATTCCATCCACTGACCCACCTTTTCTTTGTTGCATCCATGTGTCCGTCGGTGTGTTGGCTTCCGGTGTTTTGTGTCGTGTTTGTGTTGCGGCTGTTTTGTCTATGATGCCCTAGATGCGTTTGCGCCCTCCCCAGGAGACGGTCCTTCCACGGTAGCTGCGGCCCCTGCTGCTGATGCATTTGCTGGATCTGGTGGGTGACAAAACAGCTTAATAGGGTTGTGTGTGAGCGAGAGAGTGTGTGTCAGAGCGCTTGTTTCATTTGTTCTAAAAACTGCTTCTGCTTCTTGAAGACAGTAGAATAAACATGCCTGCAGGCTCTGCTGTCTCAATCCAAATCCTGCTCTAACACCCCAATCACTTGCCCCTTCATCATAACAACGTTTCTCCTGATAATATTCACCAAGTGAATACTACCATAAAAACAGCTGATTCCTACACTAATCCTGCCCAACCATGATGATTATTTTACTAATCATTAATGAGCTTTTGAAATACCTCCATTAGTCTCTCTCTTTGGCCAAGGCCAGTTTTAAAGGTGCCTTGAGCAGCCCATGATCGCTGTGGAAGAGGATGAAGAAGAACTCTTTGACTGACTACAGACTTGTCGTTTGTCCTTCAGTTGGATGTCACATTGAGAAATACTATGTACCCATATTCTTTTACTTTGGAGAAAAATGTCAATTCCATCAATATCAGCTAAGAGAAAAAAACAAAGTCTTGTGCCTTGGGCGAACGTGAACTGAACATACTGTGTTACTGCCCTATGAACGTTACTGTGAACTCGTTTATTCTGGTGTCTGTGAATGACACGCTCTCTCAGTTAATTTTCGTTCAGTTCGGTGCCAGATTTTAGGCAAAAACCCGATTAAAACGCAACGTAAACAGGCTTTAGCATGTAGCGGAAAACACCCAATCTGGCAACACCAGGCGCCAGCGTCGCACCACCGAAGGCGCCATCAAAACAGAAAGCAGCGACAGCAGCGGCATGTAGTTCAAAAACTCGACTCGACAAAGCAGCAAAGATGCGTCGTATGATCATCTAAATGACTGAATGATGGTCGATTAGGATGGAAAACAATCTTTCATTTCTGTGAAAACTTTGCCCGCCGGCTTTCAAAAAGAAAATCCGCACTTCAGTCACATCCACGTAAAGTGACCAGACTTCCCGGTTTACCCGGGACAGTCCCCGTTTTGAGCCTTCTGTCCTATGTCCAGGCGGATTTCAACAGCCCCTTTGTTTTGATCCTTTGTTTTGTTTTTACGCAAGGTCCGGCCCAGGCATCCTGTTTTTTTTTTTTCTCTTTTTTTGTTTTATCGACAACACGCTACACATGGCAGCAAGTCATTTAAAGCCATAACAGTGCATTCCTGTTGGAACTCGTTGTCTTTGGCCCATGTGTGTATCAATCACACAGTTGTCATAGCGATCTGTAATCTGAACCAATTAAAACGCTCCACCTTTCCCCGCGTGTCTGTAGCCTGATGCTCATTGGTCCATGAAACCGCATGGGTCGTTACTCAGGTTAACTTTCATGATAGTTGTTCAGAGTTCTTCAGAGGATCACTGCAAACCATAGTTTCCTGAAAAAGGTCCACTCCAGCATGAAATACTAAGGGTCAGAAAGATAACTTCAAAGTGCGTGTTATGCACTTATTTTGTTTGTGCACTACGTGTTGATGTTCAAAACAGTTTAATGTTAAAATGTTATACATTTTTGTCTGTTTTAGTGGTCATGTTTTCTTTGGCCAAGCACTGGTGTTTTACATACACTACCGCAATTATTTATTATTCTTAACAAGGAAGAGAGCAAGTAAATGTTTACAAGTTGTAATGCAAGATGTGTAGATTCTCACTCATCCAGGTCATAGTTATCCAAAGTTGTCTTTAATGACCTCCAGGTCATTAACATGCCGATGGTCCACAGGGCTATATTTTCAAGCTCTGTCCTCCAGCAAGCTTAGAACTGAAGAAGCTCTCTGGAGAGAGGACGAAACGTTTTCAAGGAAACCTTTCAGTCCAGTTGACTCAGATAGATCTAACTTTGGTTTACAAGTTGTATTGCCTCAACTGAGTAAAATAAAATGAGAATTTGCCAAATATATTTTTTTTTATATACAGCTCTGGAAAAAATTAAGAGACCACTTCAATTTTTTTTCTGAAATCAGCATCTCTACATGTTTACTTTTTTTTTTTTTTTTTTTTTTTTTTTGGAATTTGGAAGAAATGTTAGCAGTAGTTTAAAGAATGAAACTAAAATGTTTATTTTACTCAAACATATACCTATAAATAATGAAAATCAGAAAACTGATAATTTTGCAGTGGTCTCTTAATTTTTTCCAGAGCTGTATATGTGTATATAAAAGGAGGGAGTACCGAGGGAGTGGATAGAGTGAAGAGGGAGTGACAAGGGAATGATGAAGGAGTGACGGGGGATTGACGAGGGAGTAACGAGAGAGTGAAGAGGGGGGGTCGAGGGAGTGAAGACGGAGGAAAAAAAATTGTGTCCCAGATTTTAATTTTCAAAATCTGGTCACCCTACATCCACGGCAAACCTGAAACGGCACATTGAACTGAAGCACCCGGGTAGCCTTTCAACATATGTGCAAGCAAATAAAAAAATCAAAAGACATTTAACCCAAATCTCATTAACTGCGTGCAGCAGCTGCTCCGTCGTCATCTCCCAGCTGAAGCTGGACAACCTGTTGGTGCAGTATACATGTCAGAGACCCGCAGTCATCGAATAAAGTGGAAAGCCCAGCTTTCATAAACTTAATTAAGGGGTTGCAGCTTTCCAAAAATGTGCCATCAGAAAAAAAAGAAAAAAGTACAGACACTCCTAAACAATAAAAAAAAAAAAAAAAAACGAACCTAAGACTGAACTGTCTGAGATTAAGGATTCAAAACTGGATATGAAGATGAAATCTGACGCATTGTT
Organism: Pao palembangensis; assembly: GCA_015343265.1. Classification (NCBI taxonomy): domain Eukaryota; kingdom Metazoa; phylum Chordata; class Actinopteri; order Tetraodontiformes; family Tetraodontidae; genus Pao; species Pao palembangensis. Next base: position 10,213,068 of record CM027088.1, read on the forward strand.
TCAGTGATAAAACTGTTAAAATAATTTCTGTCTGTGGCTCTATGGCAATAATTTAAAAAATAGCACACAGCAACATTTGGGGGGAAAAAAGAACTAAAATAGTTCATTTTTGGAACTGTGAACTTAGTTCAAATTTTTGAATTATGAACTATGAACTGAACTAGTTCATTTTAAAATTTGTGAACTGAACTTTGAACTGGTTCAGGTAGACTATGAACGTTCCCAACACTTAAAACAATACATTTGTCCCCACAGACTGATGATCAAATCCCCGTGTGCATGTTTAATTCTCTTCATCCATAAATTTCTTTCTTCCTCTGGTAATGCAAATATATTTTCAGTATTTGTTGGTTAAACTAACACTTCTTCCTTCCTCCTCTACCTTCCGAACAACCCTTTGACACCACCCACCTGCTTCTCCTAAAGACCCCTTCGCTACAACAGAGGGAAGTGGCAGCATCGCTCCAGAGCTGGACCTTTTCGCCATGAGGCCAACCGACACCGGCGCCGTCACCCCTCCCACCTCCACCGAGGAGCTGACCGTCGACCCCCCCACTGCTGCCCCTGTCCCTGCCCCCACCGCCTCTTCCACCACCATCACTACCACCACGGCTGACACCGCCGACACCACTGACACCACCACCACAGAGTCTGGCATCGCCCCGACTCTGGATATCTTTGGTGGTAAAGTCCTCTCACTCTCTTTATGCTTCTCACTGCATTATGACAAAGAAAATGTAGCTCTGGGTATGGACGATGATGATGGTGATAAGGAAATTAACCCGCCTGGCTTTTTTTCTGTTTTCCTCAATACAATCCCCTCAGTTACAGACTATTTAAAGCATCTTGACCTCCTCTGCTGAATTAAAATAAGGTCAAAAATGCATCTTGGTGATGACATTCGCCTGTTGTTTTAGTGTTATATCCTATTTAGAATATTTGTGTATATGGACATTTGTCTTGTTCATAACAGAGGTGGCTCAATATGTTTTGATTATTAATCAACTACTAACAGGCAAAACCTGGAAGAAAGTTGTGTTTCTTCTCCTGTTTGTGACTAATATAGGCTCTGAATGCATTGTAGCATATGCAGTTGGGTTAAATGGGAGTATTCCTCTTCAGTGCACACATCCTTGTGGACTTTGAAACTGGCACAATTGGCCCCCACTGGCCCTCAGAAAAAGTGTAGCTTTCATCAAATCCTGTGTGAGCATTTCTAAATTCAGAGCTGAAAATCATGGATTAAATAAGTTCCATGCTGGAAATTGGAAATATTCCCTTTTAACTTTCGGATCGTTTGATTTTGCATCTGATCAGACACACAGCAGCGTTCCAGTTCAGTAACAAAAATGTTGCTTTCTCTGCTTTTCCACATCTCTCTTCTTGACTCATCTTTGTGAATGCTCTAGACTTGGAATCTGAATGTACATATAATTGTGTGTCCTTATTCTTAGATATGTTTGATTCTATGCCTGCGCAAAGCCCTACCACTGAATCCAAAGCTGCTACCACTCCTAGCGTAGACCTTTTTGGTGCAGGTACCAGAGTTGAAATCCATTTTTCTGTGTGGAACCTTTTCATCTCTTCTGGTTTCTATGCCTCCACTCCTCTGTCCCCTCCCCTCACATGTCTCGGTTTGTCTCTCATTGTGGTTTGAGAATTGTGCATGTGACCCACTCGTCAATCCGTGGATTCTCCTCGTAGCTGCTTTCTCACGCTGGATCTTTTGTTTGTGCCGTGCTAATTCTTTTCTTTGCTCCGCCACCTCCATGCTTTTCTTCTTTCTTGTATCCTGCCTCATGCTTGCATCGGTAAATTAGATCTTCCTGCTGTTTCACGAGGGCCTTCTCCATTGCCCGAACCGGCTGCGGCTGGAGACATCGTGACAGGTGAGTGAAGCTGCTTCATCTTTCCTGCATCTGAAGAGTGCAACCAGCTTTTGCAACCAACTTTTATGTTTGGAGCTCTTCTGCTCCTCAAATGGTGCACACTTCAAGGATGTGGATGCAGGGATACCTGCCTTCTGCTGCATGTCTGTGGGTTTTTAGAAAATAAAGTTAAATGAAAGTATCAGTGGGGTTTATTTAAATTTGAGGCTAGTAATACCTTTTTTCCTGTTTAGAATCCTATGAATCCCCTGCTCCTGCAACTGCTCCGGTCACCGCTCCTACTCCAACAGAGGATTCAACTTCACCCAAAGCTGCAGAGCCAGCAAATGTCATTGACCTTCTGGGTAAAATCTCTCAGATTTACACTTTCTCAGATTTTTGTTAGAGTACACTTTCTCCTCTATATGTCATGTGTGCGTTGCTCAAAAACTGTAAATATTCTCCCTGAAGAACTGACATACAATAACAGAAGGGACCTGTTATGGCCTTGTTAATCTCTTGCTTCATGAAGATGATCTTGCCTTCCTCCATGCTGCGGTACATAACCGGATAATCCTACAGACTCCTTTGGAGGTTCTGTGGAGGAGACACTGACATCTGCACCTGGGGCACCTGGAGATGATCTACTAGGAGGTACAGACGTCTCTGTTATACTGAAGTTCAGTTCTCTACAGTTATGTTATAGCAATTGAGTTGTGTACTTGTTTTTTTTTTTTTTTTTTTTATACTGGTTAAGAAAACAGTGCATTCTTCCCTCAGAGGTGTTGGGATGTGCTGATTATTTCTCTCTTTCAGGCCTCATGTCCCCCACCCTGGCTCCCACTGCTGCTGCCCCAGCTTTGGCTCCAGCCATGGCTCCGGCGCAAAACGACCTCCTGGAGTCGGGCTTTGACAATGTGGGTTCTCTCCCTTCTCCGGCAGCGCCCGTCCCTGCTGCGGCAGCGGCTGCGCCAATAGTACTCGCAGCGTCAGACCCTGTCCCCACTGCAGAAGCGCCCCCTGGTGGCTTTAATGCATCAAGTAAGAGGATTTCATTATCCTGCCTTATAAATGATTGAGAATTCTGTGGAAATGTCTTGTTTATATTTGCACAGGTCTCCTGCATGATGTACAGTGGGCTGCTAAGAGTTCTGAAAATTGACTAACAAATATGATTCAGATTTTTTTTTCCTGTGGAGAGCTTAATGAGTGCATGCTGGACACACTGGTGCTGCTGTAATGCCCTCCTTATTTCTGCTACCTGCACACCTCAGCACCACTGTTGCTCTCTCTTATTCTGATCTCTTGTTTCTTTTACACTTTAAAGAAATGTTCCTTTCTCCACCTTCTGCCCAACCATCCCCTCTTTGCAATCTTTCTCTCTCTCTCTCCCTGATCCTATTCACACCCCTTACACTCTGCGGCGTCACTGCTTGCTTCTTCTAATCGGTAATTGGTGAGTTTGACTTTCACAGAACGTTGCAGCATGCGCAGTTTGGACAGGTCGCCCTTTTGTCTCCTTGCATGAGGAGACAACCCGATCACCTCCTGCATGAGACAAGACTGATTTGATTGCTTGCAGCTTTATCTATCTTCTCCTCCTTTTAGCAAAGGGTGATTTATCTGGTCAAGCTACTAAATGTCACAGGGGGTTTTCCAGGTTTTCATCTCGATCCTGGAACTGAAAACTAATAAATATATTAAGTCATTCGTTTGCTTCCGTTTCTTGAAAAAGAATGAAAACTTAAAATTCCCCTCAAGGTTGAAAACGATGCTATCTACAAAAAAGTGCAGCTGATAAGCCTGACAATAGGTCACCAAATGCAGTTGCGTTCCTTTGGATGCTCCCACGTGTTTTACAGCACAGTCCTGCATTGTGCATGTGATGCACAACTGACTGCTGCTGCTGCAACCCCCCCCCCCCACACACACACACATCCGCTGCGCTGTCTGGACATGTCAAAGCTGGATTAGACATTTCAGAGGCTGTAATCTGTGTTGTTTGTCTGATGTTGTGCTGTTTCCCCCTCCTAAGTGTTTGGTGGATTAGGTGACTTGCTGATGCCTGCTGTAACGCCTCAGAGCACTGGAGGCAGCACTGCTGGAAGCACGGCAGGAAGCATGGGAACTCCCATCACGCCAGGCGTCGCAGCTGTTCCTCCTCCTGCCACCCCACCTCCCACCAAAACCATTGGGGGAGTCCTGGATTCTGCCCTGGATAACCTGATTGGAGGTAAATGGTAAAATGTCCTCAGTGGAGCTGTTGTCATTGTGATTTCTTATAGATAAAGTGACTTTAATGGTAATTTCTTTTTGTTTTTTTCCAGACCTTGGAGTCAAGAAAAAGTAAGTGCTAAGTACAACAGATATGAAAAACACTAATATATTAATTGCTATAATATATTAAATATAATATATAATTGCTATATTATTTTAAAAGAGTTACAAGATTAGGGTTAAAAGAAAACATAGTTTTAGTTACATTCCGTCTTTGTTAGGGACCCACAGAGTGAGAAAAAGCTCACCGGAGGTGCCAACTGGACCCCACAGGTCGCTCCGACAAGCTGGGGAACGCCGGGAGCCCCCATGGTGAGAACAGCAATCCACTTTAAAAGTTAGAATGTCCACACGCTGCAGTGTAGGGCCCAGGGTTTAAGATGTTCCGTATCTCTAGGCTGGTTCTGCTCCTGCAGCTCCTGGAGCACCGGGCTTTGGCATGGTCAGTTTTATGCCGTTTCTTCGCTCCTCAACATTTTTGGTTTCTTAATCACTGTTGTCTTTTTACCCTGTGTTACCAGCCTCCCACAGTTGGGCCTGGCGCTTCCATGATGCAACCCATGATGGGGCAACCTATGATGGGACAGCCCGTGATGAGACCTCCCTTTACTGGGATGGCTGGAGCTGCACCCGGAGCTGTTGCACCAGGAGCACCGGTAACAATGTCCACTGGGACTATCGGGACACAATTGAGCCATCTTTTCCTTGATATAAAATATTTACACTATATGCATTTATGTTTCACTGAACTTTTTTGTTTCCTCTTTTTAGGTTTCTTCTGGACCAGCAAGTCAGAGCCCCAAGAAGCCCAAGGACCCACTGGCAGATCTCGACCTCAAGGACTTCTTATAACACCCCAGGTAGGTGCTCAGAGGAGCAAGTGAAGCGTTTTCACTTCACAAGAGGCCAGATGATTTATCACCAGGGCTTATAAAATTAAAGATGCAAAGTGATTGAGAGCTCTGAGCACAAGTATGTTTTTGCACTAGATCTGAACAGACTGAGGACTCATGGAGCAGAAGGTACTTACTGTAGTTCAAATCAATACCTTTGAATGTAATCTAGTCTTTGCCTCATCTAAAGTGACCAGTCAAAGTCAACTTTATTGTCAGATATGCTGTACGTACACGACATTCAGCATAAATGAAATTTCAGTCCACAAGTGTAACAATTTGAAATGCTTCCAATAGGAACTGTATGAATCTTGTTTGGAAATATTCTCCATCCTGTCTTCCAGATGCTGTCTTCTGCAGAGCAAATGCCCCCTCACCTTATACCTGGTGTCCATCAACATCTATGGACACCAGCAGTGTTTATATACTGGATTTTTACAAGAGCGCCTCTTCCCGCCCTCCTCCCGCTTCTCTTGTATGATGTTGTTGCACAAACTGTGAAAGTGAACCATAGCAGATCAAAATATACGTATATATATATATATATATATATTAAAAAAAAAACAAAACTTCAAGCGTGTGCTTCTGTAGATGTACTAAACCTTTGTCTTAACAAAATTGGTGTAAAAAAAAAAAAAAAAAAAAAAAGTTTGAGAAGGAAATGATGTGTCTAAGACTTATTTGTAGTGTTGAGATGAATGGCAGATGTTCCCTGTCGTCCTTAAACCCCAACTACTGTCCCGCGTGTCCCACCTCTTTTCGTGGGAGGAGGAGCTCTTCTTCTTCTTCATCGCTCCTTGATTGGCTGGGAGCGATGCAGAAGGTCCGGTCGATTTTTGAAGAAACGTCGTGTGTTGTTTACAGGAAGGTCCTCTATGATGTACATATATTTCTTCCAGTGAGGATTGCGTCGCTGTTCTGTTTGTCTGTTGAAGAGCTACATAAATGTGAATCTGACATGAAATTGTAAGATGTTGTGTGAGTATCCTTCTATTTCCTGTCACTTTTTGAACATATTTGAAGGTAAATATTACAGTAAGGTTATTGTACACTAAGAAGCAACTTGAATTCCATCTGATCAGGAAGTCATATTTTCCGTTGTGTTTTATCACTCGTGGTTTATTTTTCCATGTTTCTTTTGCTGTTTTAGTACAATATTATTTATATGTTCTGTTTATCGAGTAATCCTCCATAATGCGGCAAAAAATGCCCAAAATTTGTGCTAATGAAGACATTTAATCGCCAGACTGCTGTCTGTGTTAGCCGGTAAACATATCTTACAACATCTGTCCTTAAATTCAGTTTAAAGTGTGAAACTGGGGCGACCTGTTTGGATTTGTCTGAACTGGACCAACGTATATTTGGGCAGCCTTTTGTGCCAGAACTCCCAGTCCCAGTATGTAAATTCGTGTAAAGCCGTGTGTTGTCAATGCAGTGGTAAGAATTTGGTTGTGTGAAAATGATGATGAAAAGGACCAAAAAAAGGGAGATTGTTGACTTTTTTTCATGACTGGATTATTTATATTGTATTTTTGCTTAGTTTTAAATTTATTTTATTTTTGATTACCCTGTCCAGTGCATGCAAGCCCTCTGAGGTGCAATAAATTTAAAGATGGTTTGATCCAATCGTGGATTCATTTTCCTGTCTTCCTTTTTTTTTCAAATTATGAGCTCTTTTAATGAAAAATAGCTCAGAATTTGTCATAATAATGGAGAAAATTAAGTATATTTTGAGATGAACATTAAACACGGAGCAGTAGATGCACACTGATGGATCGGAAGTAGTCTGAAAGCCACATGAAATTAACAAAAAATGAACCGCCTTACCTCATTAAAAACACACAAAAACACTGTAATCTTGGTTTAATTGATGGGTTTTTTCAATCTGCACCACTATTTTCATGTATTTGGCATTCAAAATGATATTCTTATGCGTTTTTTGAAACCACAATATGAAGTAAAAACATCACCCAGATATTATACTAGAATATCACAGGGTTTCTTTTTTCTTTTCAACCTTTACAATTCCAGACATATTAACAAGTCAAGTAAATGTTTAAATGGTTACGACCCATCTCAAGCACCTGTAACTCCATTTTAAATACATAGATTCAGCACTACACTATGTCAAAGTCTGAGAAATGCCCCCTCCCCAATAAAGAAATGTTTACAAATCTATAAATTAGCACCACATCTCCTGGAACAGCACCATTAAACGTATGTGCACAACAGTGAAACCACATTTCACTGCGTGGCAGGAACAGAGAAAAGATGGTGGGATGGGTTCCTGGAGGACCCCCTTCTCTGTTTGGACAGTCTCTTTAAAAAAAAAAAAATAAACCTCGCTATACAGAATAGAAAACACTAGCTTAGTCACTGAGCGTTTGTAAAAACAGTTTCAGCTCAGTATCTCTACATATATAGAAAAACAAAGCCAATGCATGCATTCGTTTTTATGGTTGCGGAGAAAACTTCAAATTAAGTCTCTCCATGTGAAGAATTAAGGGATTATAAAGATGTAAATATACACAATTTCCTGTTATGTATTTTAAAAAAAAGAACTTGTGTATTTGATCAAAAGGCAGATTTAATTGATCAGAAAACCCACACAGTTGTTAATTTTCTTTTCAAATCTTTAGCAAAAAAAAAAAAAAAAAAAAAATGAAAATATGAAGAGTCCCACAGGTTTCCTTTTATGCAGACATGTTCCTGATGAAGCTGGTTTCTGTACGGCCGCTTGGAGGTTACAGATATGTGTTAGTGTAGCAGGAGTCAGTGGGAGCCACAGGGGGTACCGGGGAGGATTGAGGGCAGTCGTAGGGCCCCTGCTGGAGAATGACAGGTAAGGGTAAGTGTAGACGGAACGGTTCTAGCACAGAAGTCCGGGAGAAGGAGAAGTGCTGCTTCAGGCCACCTGGCACTGGCTTGTGTCCCCATTCACCCAGTAGCAGATCTGGGCGTATTTGAGAGGCGTTATCCTCACGGCCACATTGTAATCCTGCTGCGTCCCGTCTCCGTTCACATCCACCCACTGATGACCCGAGAAGACCCCAATGATCTTTCTCTTCCACTTCTTCTTGCCAGGCTCTTTGAGGCGGATGTAGACCCCGGAGCCGCTGGAGCCGGGTTTGGCGTCGCAGTACTGGTACACCAGATCGTTGGATTCCTCTGAGACGGAGCAGAACCGATAGACTAAGTTGCCGGGACGGTCGTCATCGAAGCCAGAAAAGTGGATCCTTCCTGCTGGAATCTTCTTCAGTGAAGGGATGACTCCCAGATCCATATGCTTGACTTTGGGGGCCTTCTTTAACTCCAGAACAGCATAGTCGTAATCAGCATTCAGTCCTCCAGACACACCTTTGAACCAGCCCTTGGGAACCTGGGTCTTCTTGACCCTGGTCCACCTAAACGAAGGTTTCTCTGACTCAACACTCCTCCTGCTCCGGTTCTTTCTACCCTTTCCTCTCCCTCTTCGTTCCACTTTTCCACCATCCTCTTCCTTATCTGCCACTTCCTCTTTTTCCTTGTCTCCCTTCCTCCTTCTGCCTTTTCCTCGCCCTCCCCTCCTTTCTCCTTTCCCTCGCCTGGACTTCTCTTTCAAAATACCAACTCGCAGCTTCTGCACTCCGTCCAAGTAATCCTTCCCATCATGGATGCAGTGTGCAGCGGTAAGAACATGTTTAGGTGACACCAGAACCCCGGAGCATCCTGTGGATATCTTCACAGAAGTGGAAAAAGGGTATTTGGTGGAGAACTGTTTATCAGAGATGGTGAAGCGCGTATCTGTGCCGTACACCTCTCGTTTGTGACGGGATCTTGATGAGGTGTTTCTGGGCCATGCGGCAGCCTCATTCAGGCCTTCGACGGCTACTGAGGTATATGTGCGTGAACCGTTCTCGTATACTGTCTCATAGGACAGGAAGTGCTCCAGGTCGGCCAGGGATGCGGCGGGCAGGCGGCGCTGGCACTCGATCCCGCACATGTCACTCAGCTCAGGCTGGGGACGAGCGGAGAATCGCGGGCTGCCGAGGGACACAGTGCGCCTTTTTCTTACCAGAGGCAACTTCCACTGCGGCCAGGTGTACTCATCGTCTTGCGTGGAGGTGGACACCACCACAACCAGCACCGTCATAGACAGCAGGACACACAGGGGTATATGGCCCATCATTAAGTTGGGCCTGGCTCTGCAATGTAAAGCGTTATAAGGAACAATTAGTAGAGCATCAAAAACACATCACAATATATAACAAATGTATTAACTTTGCATGGCTCTAAGACAAGCTACATTCAGGAGTCATTTGGTGGGATGTCTTGCTAACTTTCCACTGGCATACATGGACTTCTTTGTGTAAAATTCATTTTCCCAATATAACCCGTAAAGCCCTTACAGACTGGGAGTTTACTTATATCAATGTTCCTTCCTCCAGAAGCAAAAAGGAATAGAACCAGATGCCCGTAGAGCCACACAGAGGCAGCATAGCCCTGATGGACCAGACCGAAGAGGTCACTGCAAAAAGGTGTCTCTGTTTTCCGCGGAAAAATGCACTGTTGAGTGTTTGGAGAATGACCACTGTAAAGAGTATTCTTCTAATCTTTAAAAACACGCTGAGATCAGAAATACGTCATTCAACTGAGAGGATGCACACCAGTCCTCTACATGAGCTGAGACAGTGGCTTGGGGGTTTGCCACACTGGTTAACCTTCTCCTCCAGTAATGACCATATCTGGTTTCCTCAGCTCTGTCATTGCTCGATTTGAACGCAGAGGCTTTGTGGGCTGCTTGTTCGTGCGTCTACCGTTGGGTCGGTAATTTTGATAATAGCACAGAAAATTAGATTTGGGTGGATTTTTATGTATTCAGCAGACTATCAGTAATGACAGAACGGGGAGTTAATTTTGTCTGTATGGCTGCTGTAATGAAGTCACCAATGGAGAGAAAAAAAAAAAATCCCTTGGAAACTGGAAAAAGTGGGAAGCACTGTAACAGGAGTGCAAATCCAACAAGTAATTTCAAACAAAATTAAAACACCTTAATGGTTCATTTCTTCCAGCTGTCTGAGGGGTTTTAAAGATCTGGGAGTTGAGGTCTTGGTCATCCAAAGGCTGTTTACATTGGCCAAAAGGACTGGAAAGCATTTTATGGTAGACAGATGTGCAGCATCACCTGTGAACAGTGTTTCATCATCCATTTCAGCTTGTTTTGGCCATATTATCCCTTCTTTTAGCTAAAGATCCCAAACTGTATTGTCCTCCAACTGCAAATAAGGAGACAGTTTGGCTTGAGTTTGCCACACAATGTCCAATAAAAAAAAAAAAAAAAACGTGGCTAACATCTAACCGGTGGTAATAAAAGACAAACCCAAGAGTCTTGTAAAACCATTTCAATAACTGAGAATGTAAGAAAAATGACCCTTACTCTGTTCAGTGTCATACTCCCACCACCAAACTCAGACATAACACCAGTACAGAGTGGAAACTGATATGCTGCCATGTCAAAGAGCTATTTTCCACTGCAGTCAGCTGAATAAGAAGCTGTCCCCTCTCCATCCTGAGGGAGTCACAGGAGCTGCCTGAGTCTGGAGGCGGATTTTTCCATTACCGCATGGTGTCGCTGTTGTATCCTGGCAGATCACGGGCCATTATTTAGATCAGCACCATTTTTTTTTTTTAAATTTCAAATGGGATTTCATTCATTTTTATCCTTTTTCCTTTAATGTAGACATTTGAAACACAAACTTTAGTGGAAAATAATACTTTCAACGGTTACGTTCAATAATTTCGAAATAATTAATTTTGAGCTTACTTATCAAAACATTTTGTCACCTTTTGTCTTCCAAAATGAAGAACATGTCTCATTATGATGCAAATTTAGTGTGAGAAGATGTCTGGTATATCATAGCGACAGAAAGAAAATCCGGGTTAATCAGAATATGTTTCGAATTACAAATCCAATAACGTCTTTCATTACAAAATCTTCGAAAATCGTTGTCCATCAGCTTGTCTAAAATATTCCGCTCCAAATGGAAATTGAAACAATAAAAAGTGACAGTGGAACATTTATTTACTATAAAAACAAACATATTGAAAATATTCCTGTGTCATCAAAGGTAGCCAGAACTGCGCAAAGTTTCTTCCTCCTACCTGCTTGCATCCGATTAACGAATCCCCCAAATCCGCTATGTGCTGTTTATTTTTCAACAGAAAAATACAAATATGATCCCAGTAGAAAACAAACGGAGGTTAGTGCATCCCGGACTCCAGACTTCTCAACAGGGCTCCCTTCTCCTCATTGCTGAGAGAAAGTCGCAGCCGGGACGCTCCGCTCACGCCGCACTTGATGCTGAGGAGGGAGGGAAGGAAAGAAGGAGGCAGGGAGGGGGAAAATGAAAAAGAGGGGTTTTTTTTTTCCGCCTCTGACAGAAGCTGTTCACAGATGGGTGGGACCGGACAGACGGAGGGCAGGCTGCATCAGTGGCGGATTGAGCAGGCTGCAGCTAGTGGAGAGTCTCGCTGTGTGGATTTTGATCCGCGCTCTCCAAAAACTTCTGAGGTGTTTACATTTCTGATCCATGTGAGCCTCAACATCTGCACAACGCCTACTGCAATGAGACTAGAATTCCACCCGTGTTGCTTGTGAAAAGTTCAGATATACTGAGCTGGAGCGTCCTACGGCTCAGAAGAATCACGATGGATCTTCATGTATTTTGGTAGTGAACTTCGCAAAAAAATTCATGTAAAAGTTTCAGTGCAACAGAACTTTGCATTAAATATTGCTCTCCCTCCCCCCTGGAAAAACTCCAAAGTCCTGTGGCACACCTTGGTGTCAGTAATAGGAGCAGCACCTGTGGTCTTTTCTTTTGAAGTAATGACGGTAACCAAGGTGAGACAGAACAGAAATATTGTGAATCTTCTCTAACCTCACTGAAACACAGCTGAGGTTCCTGTTTTCAGTTAAGTTCGAGGTCAAAAGTCACACGAGAGGAGTAAAACAGCAGAGAGAGGACTGCTTATGTATTTTTGGCCCTGCAGCTACCAAATAGAAGAGTAATGAGTGATATTTGTGGTTGGGGGCTTGGAGCTGTGAAGGCTGGATAGAGGGGCTTTTGTGTGTGGCGTCACACCCTCATGGGAAGTGCTCCCTCTGCACTCTGAAGGGGTAGATAGATGCCTTTTGGCAGGAGCGAGGAATTTCATTACTTGTGTTTGGGTGCACTGGATGAGACCTTTCCAACTTTCGAGGCAGGAAGCCAGCAGATGCAGGTCGACAGGAATACACCAAATTTGATCCATTATCTTACCCTGCTGCCTCCTTTACTGTACAGTATGCATTAGAAGCTACCTACTGTGCATAGGCCATACTAATAAACCAACTCAGAGGGCCGCAGTGACCCACAGTTCACTCCCACTGACTTTATTTTGACAACTCAATGGTCTCGTAGCTCTGTTGCACACTAAACAGACCACCATTGATTTGATAGGACTCTCTACCTTACTGCCTCCCTCTCCTTCACACATATACAAACATTAATAAAGTATATATAGTAAAAATATATATAAACAGTAATGGGATAGTGAAGGTTTAACTCAGATGCACGTACAGTTTATACCCTCTTTTAATAGTAAATATTTGGCTAATGGTCAGAGAGAAGGCTGTGTTTGATGAAAGGTTTACTGAAGTCGCAGCTGAATTACATCCGCAAATGAATAGCTCTTTAAAATGCATGTGAAAGAGGCAGAGATGCATGGAAGATTACATTGAGCTGCTTCAGGGTTTAAAGGGGGCGTGTGCTGCGGCTGAATACGTGTGAAGATGGTGTCAGGGTACTGGTTTTGGTCTAGGGTTAGGACCAACCCAATGTTGACTGGTTCTTCCGGCTCTGGTTCTTATGGTGTTAACAATGATTGTTTCCAGTGTGTTTTCTGCTCCGTGATGAGGCTTCCTGTTTCAAGTCTTCCTCTCCTGCCGGATTACGCTGATGTCTTCCACCTGTCCTTTCTCACCTGTTCCTCGTTGTCTCCTCCTCCTCCTCCTGTGGGCTCTCATTCAGTTCCATTACCTTTGTCAGACTTCCAGCATTTCTGGGTGTTTTGCCTGATTTTTGGGGTGACTGTGAGCTGGTTTAGACAACGGTGAGTCATGTGAACCAACTGCTCCCTGAATCAAGCTCTTGAAACATTCTCCAACTGGCTTCCCTGCATTTTGGATTCTGTCCGTTGTGAATCCTGATAAGTGGACGGTGTAATGTATTTATGGGTGAGTAATAACAGATGTCAATAAATCTTCTGCAACATGCGATGTTGGGGTTCAGACCTCGGTGATTATAGTCAAAAACAGACTAATTTGGGTATAAGTGGATCATATGGGGATAATTTCTTCTGCTTGTCTTCCCGATGTCCTCCAGCTGTTCCGCCTGATTTATGGATGTTCTCCATGAACAGATGGCTTCACTTGTTGGTGACTGATCGCGACTGTACCGGACTCAGGGGGCCAGATGGTGACCTCAACACAGTTGCAATCCGAAGGTGACTTATTCGTCAGGCAGGTTGTTTGATGGTGCACTTTCCCACGTGCACATTCTGGGTACTGGGGTGAAGAGAAACACGTCTGTGTTAAATTTCTGTAATGCCTTCACGTCTGGTGGAGGGATGGTGATCTGTTGTTTCACAGGGAAATCTACATAATGATTTGGGGATACTTTCAGTGTGCAAATTCCATACATACATTGTTTTATGCAGAAATGTGAGTTTTTGAGTCCGTAAAGGAGCCTCAATATGAGATCTTCACAGTTACAAGGTTTCTTTTCCATCTAAAATCTCCAAATAAACTGAATGCAAGATTTTACTTTGTGCTGTGGCCCAGAAGTTTTTAGTTTAGATGTTTAGTTCAGACGCCCTGAAGTGTTGAGAAGGAAATGGCATGCTGAAACCGCCCCCATAAATTTTTGGCGTTCAATTTTTGGTGTCAAAACAGTGGCCATAGCCGACAAAGCAACACGTCACAAACACGGCAGACATCAAAAAGGCGGCTGCTGCAGGAAGTTTTGCACTCATCCTCAAACTTTCGCAGGGTTTACAGATCCGCACGTGTGTGTGTGTGTGTGTGTGTGTATGTGTGCTCTCAGAGGAAGCCTTCTGGGCACGCTGAGACAAACATGGAGAAATCTGACATTTAGCCTCTACTCTCTTGTTTACAGTGAAGGCTTGGAAAGAGGAGGTGTTTTCATTTCACAACGTGCTGCCAGGATGCGAAACATGTGAAGGGGAGGAGGATACTGGAGAGGAGAGGGATGCATTCAGCTTGGATGTTGTGGATGTTTATCTGAGAAAACCAGTTGATGGGATCAAAGAGGTGTTCGGTCCAATCGGAGCAACGCAGTTTTTAATTTGAGAGATGAAGCAGTCAGCTAAGCACCTGTTGAACAGTTAATGCAATTATGTGGGTCTTTTTGATATCTTTCATGTTTAGAATGTTTCAGGTTTAAAAAAAACACATCTGGGAAGGCAAAACGCGTAAACGTTAACAATCAAACAAACAGATTTGTAGTGATTTCATACAATCAGTATGAAGTGAGGATGGCAGAAAAGCCTCTGTGTGGTTGCACGTTGGAAAACAGAGACCCCATATTATAAGGGGTCAAAAAGGTTACATAAACACACCATGTGACTAGGTTAACAAACTAATCTCTGTCCTCTTTCCTAGAGAAGAAAGGGGGTTTTGTTGAAGTGCAACGATGACGCCTCTGTAGCTCATTCTGCCAAATGCCATTTACTGGTTTGACTGGAGAACATCCACCATCCTCTCAAATAATTCTCTCATTGCTCTGTTCTGGTCTGGCAAATTTCGAGTCTGCGCACCGCACAGCTTTTGTTCTCTGGCACACCTTGTTTTGTGGGTAAGTAGTCATAAAAAGAAACAAACACACACCCACATGTTCATGCAAGCAAGTCAAAACACAGATTCTGTTAGGAAAAACGGGCTGTTTGTCCTGCACTGTGGTGGAAAATGTTATTTCTAAGTAATTTGCTTCGTGATGTACCACAATGAGGAGCTGAACAATTTTATTTGTGGGAAGAGCATCAGAATTTGCACCAAATTAATATACTTGGGTCAGCTGGCTCCATCAGTGCTGTTCACATGCAATGATCTGAGCAGAAATACTGTGAATAAGTTTTCAATTATCAGTACCCACAAACATGGGGACCCACAAGCATGACAAGAAACAGGCCAGAGGCCAGTTCAGCCACAGACACAGCAGAAAATGCCCATTAAATTGACTTAAAAATGATTAGTGCAGTGGCTCAGTAGCACCTTCCTCAGATGTGTTCAGGGGCTCCCCGACTCAATCTGGTCCTTAACGATCAAAGGGGCTCTCATGGTGCGCCCATGTCAGAGCAACTTTCTCTAATAATGCAGGACAGACAAGCTGCAGCTTAAACCTCTCTGTTTTTTCCACCTCCACAAATATCCGTGGGCTCAAACAGTGGGTCATTATAAAGGGTGATCGGTGAAAGGGCCCATTGATTTGTGGTGCTGGGGGAAGGTCATGGAGAGCAGTCATGTATGTATGCATGTATCTACATACCTATGTGGTGGAAGACTTGGAAATGCGCCGCACCTCGTGGTCCACCCATTTCCTCTGTTAGTGCTGATGATGCTCAGCAGGCCCCGCACCTCTCAGCTCTCTGGTGAGTGAGTGTGTGTGTGTGTGTGTGTGTACTGGATCCAACCAAGTTATGACTTCATAAAATTACCTAAAGAGCGGAAATGTGGTTTGGGTTCAGATTTTCCTTTTGCCCGTCTTCAATCTGCTGCCGATCTTTATAAACAAACGGTGCACTCGTGCCCACTCCCGCATTACATAAGTTGCCATTTTATCATCCAAAATAGTGATAATTTAAAGGTCAAAATTCCTTTGGTAGTGGCAAGTAGGCCCAATTTTGTGCACTTGAGAAAGACTGTCTCACCTCCAGCGCTCCTGATACCGAATACTTCGACCTCTGTACCAGTTCACCATCTGCTCTGTGCATTTAAAACCTTTATTGTGGTCATACCTCTAAACATCTGTAACATTTCCTCTAACCACTGAAACACACCTCACATTTCTATTCCTGTTAAATGCGCTCTATACGCCAGTGAAGGAGAATTTATGAATTACTCTAATTAAACAGAAAATTAGCCAAATAAATACTGCTGGATTGGACTGGATAAAGTGAATGTTATTAAATGTTGTCCTTAAATTTAATTTTCTGCAGGTTAATAAGTATGAATTTTACACATAACCTTCATGTGATCTTTTGGTAAACACAGACAAATTAGAAGCCAACACTCTGTGGTTAGGGTTACCCATACTCTGCAATAACATATAATAACCACATTTTGGAATTCTGTCAAGGACAGGAAGTCTTACCAGGTGTTGCTCTCAGGTATGCAGCAGAATAAGTGAAACTAGGAGAGAAAGTCATGATGGTGCAGGGTGATTCAGCTCTCAGGCACTTGTTTTTGTCTGCTTTGCTTATCTTCTCTTTCCTGACAAGAAAAATCCCAGCAGAGCTAAAGGAAATTTTATCAGAAAGGACCTGACGTGTACCTTTGTGAGTGCCTCTGTCATTAAGAAGTAATGGTGAATTACAAGAGCAAAGTACCAGGTTTACCAGGGTCATAAAACTGGAGTAATGATCAACAATCCAAGACAAACCTTTCTTTATGTTCAAGTTTCCAAAGCTAAAATTAGAAAAAATTCTGTTTATATCACATTTGTTTGTATGTAATGTGGAATTTGTTTTCAGGAAAATGAGGTCTGATGTGAAATACTGTATTTAGGTGATTACAGCAGTATTTGATGTGTTTTATCACCTTGGCACATGAATAATAGTGCCTTAATAATGATGCATGTGCCGTGCAGGTGGTTCTTTGCATGTTTGTCAGGAGCCTCTTTCTGTCTGTTTGCTGACTTCCCTGAGCACATTCAGTCGTTCCAGCAGCTCCCGGGATCACCTCCAGCAGGTGGGCCGACAGCACTTCCCAAACACCCGCTGCATTCCTTGTATCCTCCCATCACCAACTGGCTTCGGGGTTCGGGGTTCGGGGTCTCGAAATAATTTGTAATCCTCAAATGCAGAAACAGATGGTAAAAGTTTGTCATGCAGATTAGTCATTCAAACACACTGATGGAGGATGACGGCTGAGCTCTTTAGAATTAAAGTGTATGTTCAATGACATTAACTGGAGCCTTATAGGACTTTGTAAACAATATCTGCTAAATATGTTCAAAAAATAATAATCTGACCAGACCAAATTAAACCAGACAATCTCACAGGATATGAAAAAGCACTCTCCACTCCCTTGAGTCTGCTCTTCCACACACACTTGACTGGTTGCTCTTATCAATCTGGCCAGCTTTTTACACCTGACTCAAGTTCAAGTGCAATATAAGTTTGCAGGAGAGTTCACAAAGGGTTCAGCCCCTCCTTTTACGCCTCTCAGACACATAATTACAAATAGCCTTACCAAAGTGACACCCCCGCGTTTGGGTGCATGTGAAGCCCTGGGTGAGCACAGCTGATGAACTGATTAACCAGAAGGATTTGAAAAACCAGTACCAGTGGTCTGGGTTGAGTAACCTTTCCTCTGCTCGTTGAATGTCGGTGTATTTCCGTCAGAGGCCTACGACTAATGTTGTGTAACTGTGGAATAGACAGTTGACCTTGGCTTCAAATATCCTCACCCCTGCAACAGATTTCAGATACTCTCTAACGTAAAAGTACCTCATGCACGTGCAATGAAAAGACTTGGGAATAATGATAATTCCCTCATTTATCTCTGTGGTTTATATCCAGCAAGCCTACTTTTATTACTGATAATGATTTCTCACACTTGAGGAAGATGATTTCTAACAAAAGCATAAGGGTCCAGTTGCATGATTCAACCACCCACCTACATGTCTTAACCCTGTCTGCAGGCCCTATGCTTCATACTATAAAAACAGTACAATTTGTTTCTTCAGTTATATATAATTATATTAAAGACAAATATTAGCTGCTGTTGGTTTAATTACATTTTCAACTACTCAGGATCCTCCTTTCATTATGTTAAGAAGAATATTTTATTAACTTTAGTAAGAGAAATATGGCAGATTATCTGTTACCACAGAACAAAAAGAAATGTTTAATTATTCAGATGTATTTTGTGTTTTTAACAGGGCTGGCTGTCATAGGAGACTTAGTTTTTACAGCTTTGCTAAAAACCCAGTATTAGGTTTATACACAGGTCTCATTTGTTGCAATGCAGATAAATAAATGTCAATTATTTTAAAAAAGAGAAAAAATGTGATTTTATTTTGCTTGAGTTGCACAACTCTAACGACACTCAGCTGACAGCTCTATGCACGTATGGAAAGTGTGTGAGGGGAAGTGCACTGCTGATAAGGACGGTCACACTTGCGTATCCACTTGTTGCATTCACGCTCACTCTATTTAAAGAGGCAACATCATGGAACGCGGTTTGGCCAGACGGGAATCTGTGGACACCGAGATGCACAAGTCCGAGGAGAAAAGGAAAACCTTCGTCTATACAAAGAAAAGGGGCTACGATGTCACCAGAAACCCCCACCTCAACAAGGTAACCGATGGCACAATTGTGCGTTTTTAACTTGTTCTGTAAACAAGCTAGCTGATGCCTTCGAAGACTGTAGGAATTTTTACCGCTGTCCATGGGACCACGTGTTTCAGTGAAGGAGTTTTGTGTTTGTGTTGATGTTAAACCGATATACAGCGCTAGTTTGGCTAATGTTATTAGACACACAGTTGAGTATTTTCTTTACCCCGTCACACATTATCACATGTTAAACGCCACGGCCCTAGCAGGAGCTGTGAATGCAGCATTGGCCTGGTGGTATCAGCTTTGGACACGGTTATATTTAGATTTAAAGATCTGGCCCAGTGTTGTCACGCAGTTGCCTGGATTTACAAAGGCTGTAGCTATGGCAGCAACCCTAATGAATGGCTGAATTAAAGATTGTTCCGCAATCTCACAAGTGCACTTGATTTCAACTCTACTTTAAAAAAAAAAAAAGGGAAACAGTGATGTAAGTTGCTTCACTGTGGAAAAAAAAAATACGCTGAGCAGTTTCCCCACTAGTGTAGGGATGAGTCGATGACTGTGCATCTTCTTGCAAAACAGCAATTGTGCTGTGAGAACCCCCTCAGCCAGTATTTCCTGTTAAAATAGTGTGTGTGCGTGCGTGTGTGTGTCCCACTGGAATTTTCAACCAAAGCATTAAAGGCATTCTTTACAAAAAGTGTCTCTGGCAGCCTTCACACTTTCCAGTGTTTTCTCCTGGTTTGTGTGATTGGATGGGGGGCCCAGGGGTCAAGCTGGGTCTCTGTCCATGGTGCTGACTGACCATCAAAACAACTGGCTGAGCTCAGGGCCACTCTCATGTCAACTGGGTCCTATCAAGTGTCTGATACAGCTATACACAGCTAAGTCTGATTTTAGAACAATTGGACGGTCTATTTCCAACTTCTGTGCTGTTTTCACAAATATTTCCCTTCGGTTTTAGATGTTTCTCTTCAAAACATCTAAAACTGAAGCCCCATCTGCATTTAGCCTTTAAACTAGAAAGCTGCTCCACTTCTGATAAAGGCTGCAGTCAGTTGAGCGTCTGCCAGGTCGGGTGGTGTTGAGAGGGAGCTGATAAGTCAAACGGTGAGGTTCAAACAGTCCAGTGTCTGTGGAGAGGGGCTGCTTGGCTGCACAGAGGCCTGTTTGTGGGCCACAGTTAATGACTCCACTCCTGAGACCACCGCGTGCTGCACAGTCGCAGTGTTGGTTTTCATGTGTGTGCAAGTGTGCATGGTGTAACAGGGCGAGGCGAAATGTGTGCACAGAGCTTTTGTAATGTACATATCTTTAAGCAGAGCAGTGAATTTTGTTATTATCTCAAAATTTGGCATATGCTGGTGTTGGTGTACTTGTACTTATTAATCCCTGTTAAAATTAGAAGTCTTAATTTCATTATCTTGATATTTGTTGTCAAGCTAGTTTTGTTTTAAATAGCCTGAAGTAGAATAGCACTTGTCTTTATGGTAATTAGGGAACACAGTTATTCAAAAGACTGAAATGAGTTCATATTTATGTGAAAGGTAATTTATTTAATAATAAAAATGACTTGAAACCTTAGCGGTCTAGTCCAGGGAAGACTGTGGATGACTTATTTATTACTTAAGCTGAACTTTTCCCCTAGACTGATCATGGTTGATAAAGTGAAAAATATGGCAGCTAGCCAGAGGAGCGGCAATAAAATGATATGTTTTCTGCTATGTCAGTTTTACTAGAGCTCTGACTGAGCAAAAGCTGAGTCTGATAGTTATATGATAAGACGTAAACCTGCATCTGTGATTGATTATATAAAATGACATATCAAACTTTATACGCCAGATAAACTAATCACATTTATTGTCTGATTGCTGATCTGTTGCAATAAACAAATTCAGAGACACCATGTCTGAGTTTAAATAGGTTAGCACCCTTACTCTATTTTAACAGAAGTCTTCTAACGCAATGTATCCAGCAGCCCTCAGGGATTCATGGTTTCGGTACTTAAACCTGGCCCCATAAGCTATTTGTTTACCTCTCAATTTACACTCTGGAGCCTGAATGGACCCATTATACCAAAGGGCCCTTAAAGAGGTCTTGATCCCCACGAGCCAAATTTAAGTGAAAACATCAGCGGATCTTGGCTTCAGACATTGAAGTCAAGCTCGATACATCACAGCTTTAAAACCAACACTTTTTCATTTTCCTTTTCCTTATGTTTGAGTAACGTGAAGAGCCAGCCTTGTGTGCGCCATGGCGTCTTTGTTCTCCAGTTTACAAGTTTGCTCTTCCCTCTCGTGATCTTAAATGAGCTTGCCATTTGTGCCGTTTCATTGTTTTGGAAAAAAAAGCGTGGTTTAAACCCTTAGAACCCTGGAATATGTTCTTGGTTTGCCTGGATTTACAGTTGAAGATACAAGATTACCTGAAACTGACTCCCATTGGAAGACAATATTCGGTGAACCATAAAAAACAAATATGGCTCTGAGATCAGAATCAAAACAGTACTTAGTTTTTGGTAACAGTGGTAAGAGGGAACCAAATAAATAAGCGTCTACAATTTGTGATCCGACAATGATGCTGCAAACTAGAGGAATCTTTTAGCAATCAACTCATTCTGACAGTTTATTCTGGCTAACAAAAACAATTCTTGCAATGTTTTGAGAAATTATCCCACCATTTTAAGTCCTAAAATTACCTTGTGTAGATGTTTAGCTGGCAATTATGCATGAATAACGTGAGCCCGCCCCCATTAGCTGGCTGAAGTGACCCATAAACAGTTTCCCTTCAAGCTGTGCAGGTCAGAGCCACAGAAACAGGTTTACCTACATGGCCAGGTGAGCCGCCCACTGTACGTGAACCAAGCTGAGGAAATTAAAGGCGAAGGTTGGAAATGGCAGCTACGGCGTATCAGGGACCAGGCACAGGCGAGCTTCTGTAGTTCAGGCGGCGGCACAATGTTACCCTGCATCTGATTTCATAAATCCCAGGGGATGAGGTGTGTTTACTTCCCCCAGCTGGCCCACTTCAGCTCCAGTAGGAGCCAGTGGCAGCACAGCCTGCTAATTGATGCTGAGGGATGTGGTGCTGAAAGCAGCCTGTCCTCACTCTGACTGCCTTTGATTTCCTTTTAATCTCACGACTGTCACTCTTCTGTGTGCAGAGGCAGTGCACGTCAGTACACACTCACATGAAAAGTCCCCGCTTCCTCCGCAGAGTCGGAACCCGGATATTATAGGTTTGTTTAGAGTGCTCGAGGTGCGTGGAGTACGAGCCGTAGAAAGGCTTCTCTGTGGAGAAGAAAACAACTCTGGACGTGCTCCACAGACATCCTTTGTCTCTCCGCTTAATCACACATTAATAAAGCATCTGTGTGAATATTGAGCCACAGTGAGTCTCTCTGATGTTGGTTTCTCCTGTCACAGCCTTGGATAACAACAACAACAACAACAACCTCTTTAAATCGAGGTCTCCAGGCACTGTTTTTCACTTTATACATTGGCGTGAGCTGCTGGTGTGTGACCAACAGATGCCCATTCAGCAGCACTCTGCTGCAGGTGGAGGTCACCTTTGAACCAGGGAGCGAAAAAGAAAACAAACGCTATAACAAATATTCAATATTTAATCATGAATGTCTGATTATAATCTTAACAGCAATATTTGCAAATGCCTTCCACTTATACAGGTTCACTCTAAACATCTTGGCGTCTGATGTATGGTTTTATGAAGGGAAATCCTCCTCTAGCTCAGTGAGGTTTATTGTGCACCATTAAAGGCTACAGATGTTGAATAAAATGGAGACCTGAAAAGTAATGCTCCATTTGCAGCCACAGCCTCCACATTATGATACAAGGCTAGAATCAACATTATGTGATCTTGGCAGTGCAGCTGATTGGGCATCGAGGGTGTGCTGGAATGCCAAATGGCCTGCGTCCTGTGGCCTCTGCAGCAACTGGAAGTCATTAGCTGTTAGATTTTCATCTGATTTGGTTGCTACTCATCAACTGCAGTTCCCAGAAAAATGTTTATCTTTTTCCAAACTAGCCTTGCATTTTCCTTTAACTAAGACTAACGTTACTGCCTTTATCAACAAAGAAGATGGTGTTCTTCATTCTGAACTGTAAAATGAAAATGTTTGCATGTGGCAGACCAGATCCCTTTCATTTTAAAGTGTGTATATCGTTCTTTGTTGGTTGCTGCTCAGTGACTAAGATTTGCCACAGAATCCAAATTGGTTTGCTTCTCTTGCAGTGCCTGAAAAGTTTTTATTTATTTACTTATTTATTTTTTTTCCACTCTAATCAGATTATGTAACAGTTGGAACATGCACAAGTCAGAAAACCGCCCTCCCCAATGAGGACTTACTCTGGAACACTGAATCCTACTGAGTCACCCTGTCAGCATCACATGTTTTTTGCAGAGTCATGTCTCTGGAAAAAGAATGCGCTCTCAGTATTCTCTGTGAAGCAAGATTCCCATGCAAGTCTCCGGCTGTGTCCACTTGATCATAACATTTTCACCTAACCCCTCTTCCAGGAAGTCAGACAAGAGAATAATGCATCATCTGCCAACAATCTAGGGCACAAGGAATGGAAGCAGATCTTTAACATGTTTAATGTGGATAGAATGAAACATTCTAAATTTTCACCTTTTGGTGAAGTTTATGTGGGTTCAGTGTTTGTGCTAAGCTAATTGGCTACTCACTGTCTTATTGCATCACTTTGAGCAATACATTTTCTTTAAAGGTCAAACAGTACCATTCATAGAAAAATAAGCTAAATTATAGCTGTATTTCTCTCACATGTTCTATGATCGTCATCTCCGCTGTGGGGATGGTGAAAGTCCCTTTCAAAGACGTCATGATCTCAATGCATTTTCGGTATCGTGGATATTAGCCGAGCTCAGAGGTGGGTGACAGCAGTTATGTGAGGTTGAACCCAGTGATGTTGCCAGTCAGATTACAAGCCCTCCTTTAATTGAGCGGTGAAAACAGGACAAAATCTTCTCTGTTTAGACACTAAGCCGAGCAGCTGCACTTGTCAATCCCGCCATACTGGGTGGACCACAGAACTCGGCCTGTGTGCGCTGGTGTGGCCAGGTGTTTTGAGGTAAATGCACGCACTGCTGGTGACCAGACATTCCTCAAATGAACTCAAGCAGATCTGCCAGACGCACAGAAAGCTGCAGCCTTGCTCTGTTCCTGTAGCCGACACCTACACGAGCCTTACATCCCTCACACACACACACACACACACACAAATTCGAGATGGCATATGTTTTCAGCAGCAGGTCATCCTTAATCGCTTCCCTGGCTGCACTGTTGGGTTCTGTTGCTAAGGTGGTCCTCATTCCCTCATTCATCAGGACAATCCAGAAAGCGTTAAGTCTCACCGCAGACAGATTCAGAGTCTCATCATCTTCCTATGAATTTACATTTCAGGTCCCCCCCCCCACTACCACCACCATTTTTCAATGCCGCTCTTATCTATATCTACCAAGGGTCAGAGATGTTCTTGCGTGTTTTCACAAACACAAAGCAGCGAGAATGTAAAGAAAGTATTGTCTTTCAGCATTGTCCCCCACTAGATACATGACCACTGTGAGCCCATCCTGAGGTCTGAGGCAGGTTTCAAATTAAAACTGATCTGTGCTGATTGCAACTTACAGAGGCAGTTTTACGGCTGTGGCAGTGTAAACCTCAGGCTTAAAACTCTTGGGTACTGAAATGAAGAGCCGTTGCCTTTAGCATTAAACACTGAGTGACAACGTTGCAGTCTTTCCCCAATGTTTTAACAGCACCGTTTATTTACTTTTCTGAAGTCACAAATTCTTTTCTTCCATGTTTACTGTCTGGGTGTTTTTAAAGAATCCGCTACCGCGTAGGTGGTCGCCAGGGCAGAGGATATTTTTTTTCCCACGTGTGTGAGCTGAGAGCAGAGAAAACAAGAAAACGCTTCAGTGCAATCCTCACACGAGTTTGGTGTTGACACTTTCTGTACCTGCTGGCTGAGCTGTTACTAAGATGAATGAGCGGAAGTCACCCGTTATTCTCGCTGATTACACAATAAGCTATTTAGAGGTGCCCTCTTTTTTGGACTGGCTCTCTATAGTTGCAGGTAGATTTAATTAGAGCACATTTTTACTGGAGTATTGGAGTCACATTGGGGAGCCGATTTTACTGAAACTTAAAGGTATCTGTCATTCAGTGGATGCTTCACTTCACTCAAGAAACTCCTGACTGTGCAGGTCTAAAAAACTAACTAACTAAAAAAAAAGAAAAATCTGTCTGTGCATGTCACCTGTTATATTTGGCCTTGAGTCTTGACACATTTGCAACCACTTTCAGAGTCTTGGATGCTTTCCCAGCAACACTCAGGCTCCTAAGGGACCTGGACTCTGATACATGAAAAGAGCACCTCAAGGGAACTGGCTGTGTTTGAAGAGCCCTACATGTCCAGCACCACCTCTCCCAACACACACACACACACACACACATGCATACACACTCAAGGCTGGCCTCCTTAAGTCAACAGCAGCTCGTTTTTCAAGGCTGTTTGACCAACAAGTATGTCCGTACTTTCACAAGTTGACACCTCTTGATTTAAGGAGCCCTTGCGCTCACATACTTGCTCAGAATGAGGAATTTCATGGTCTTTTTTGTGAGTGTCTGAGCTCGGAGTAGCTTCTTGGGGATCAAAGAAGTGAGATGTAAATTAGATGCTGTCTGTGGTTGCTGTGGAGCATGCACGTCAGCATCAAACAGCAGAATTTTTTAGAGGGTTTTTAACCAACAACTACCTGCAATTTGGTTACATTTGATTACTGTAACTACTTGCTTCGTTTAAGACACCAAAATGACTGGTTTCTGTTAGGAAAGCAACACAGTCTGCTTAAAATACAAGTGTTATACTAGCAAAAAACACTGAAGTGTACTAGCAGAAAAGGAACATGGCTGGCCTGTTTCCTTGTGTGTGTTTTATGCACACATTTAGCATTAGTTTTGCATTAGCATTTTGCTTACTCTGCAGGAGAAAGAGGAAATGCCCTGGAGTGAGAATCTACACAGACGCCCTGGATGATGTGATGAACCCTTTCCTAGGATGGTATCAAGCTTATTCTGTCAGTGGAAAGACTTTGTTTCCACACCCACATTACTGTTTACACATCCTGTATCCGACGCCATTGTTTTGTGTTGCTGCAGTCTTGAAAGAGAAAACACTTTTGATTAATGAGCTTGCCCATGTGAACAAAGATTGGCTACTGTAGTCCTCAGCTTGCTAATGACTGCGTATGTTGAGGAATGAGAGCATACACGGCACATTTGTTGAGAGGCATTCACTGGGAAAAGCTTAAAGAGACAGATTGGAGCTGATGCGTGCTCTTTCTCATCCTCCTGAGAGGAAAGGACAGATTTAAAAGGCTGTATTTTTAGGGCAATTGCTCATGAACTCTGTGGCTGCAGTTTTAGCAAGAAACAGATGGGGGATATCCACTCTGTGGCAATGGGATTTCAACACAATAGAGCAACCTGCTGTTCTGTGGCGTACAGTTCACGCAGTCAAAAAACATTACGCTGACCAGCCAGTCGTGGTGGTAACTGCATCCGGAAAATGTCTCACCTTTTTGTGTTTAGCGTGAACTTAATGCTTATATTCATCACAGGTCATTTACCTTCAAAACCCTAGTGTCACATGGCCGTTTGCTGAACTCTTACTGTACATTTTTAATCTAATGTATGCAAAATGCATGCCTATGTTAACATGGAGACGAATATTTGTACAGGTTGTTGCCACATTATAGTATATCGAAGGCGTTTTCTGTTCTGCCCAACGTGCTTTTACATTTTACTATTTACATTCCTGCAATATTCATGGGCATTTTTGAATGTAGGTGAACCAGAAGCAAATGCTATAAACCACTGTTGATGATTTACTTATATAGGTTGGAAGGTTTTACGCTCAAATGTATGCATATATGTGACGTTTGATTCAACTTTGTTTCAAGAACATTTCCAATGATTTTACCACATGTTGAGTGAAGGGCTGTTCCTGAATTTTTCTGATAAAATTAAGGTTTTTATTCTTATACGCTTATACACTTTTTCTTATCCCACACTCTCAGACTGCGGTACCCTGATCTATCCGACAGGAAAAACTGAAATAAATTCTAAAGTTTGATTAGAGATGAGGTAATTTTCAGCTTCCATTCTGGGTTTTTTCCCTCCTTAAGATCATCACTGCTCTCTGTTCTGTGCAGTGGTTGAACTTGTGACCCCACACAGCTAATACAAGAAGGAAAAGCAATTCCTTTGTCATCTTTGATGTATTGTTTAAAAAGGTCAGCTTGTGGAAGAGCACAAAGTAATTTCACAACTACGGGGGTCTTCGCATCCTTAGGGTCCACCCTCCATGTTGACTTAATTATAATTTTCCAGTTTTTTGACAGAATCTGCTGCGGAGTAGGTGAGATTTATACTGGATCTAGATTCCATTATTTCCAATCAGGTGCTCACTTGGGATCCAAGCTCTCGCCGAACTAGGACCACCTGCTTGAGAGTGAAAACCCACATGCTAGACTATTGTTAGATGACAGTTGTGAATAAAATTCAGGGCCTTAGCAGGGACAGTGTGTCGGAACTCATTTTAAACTCCACCCAAAGTCTGCACGAGGACCTCAGGCTCATACCTAATTTCAATTCCAAAATGAGAATATCGTTTCCACTCTAGAAACTGGTAAATGATCTGTCATGACCTTTGGGGTCGGCCACAGCCACAGTCTATACTGTATTTAGGGTCACGCTTCCCTCTGTATGTTTTCTTTGGAAATCAAGATATTTTGACATTTGTGTCGGGATGACGTTCACAGGCTTTTGCCATTTAGTGATTCTAACTAATTATGACTTCATCATTTTGTGAATTAATGGTTGAGTTTGGGTGTGAGTTTGAAAATAAGATAAAACAGTCTCCATCTTTCCCTTATGACTGTACGTGTGACGTGCAAACAAATATCTAAATCAGGCCGAGCAAACATCTCAGATGTTGGAGTACATAGGTAATATTTCATTCTTACCTTCACCAGCAGGAGTGGGAACATGAATTTGCTTCTTTTTATTTGACACAATTAGCTGCACATGCTCTTTTTTTTTAAATGCACAAAGCTTCCTGTTCACCAGGGCTGCGTATCTCGTTTGTTTTACTTTACTCTCTATCCTCCTGATGACACGCGGTGAAAGAGAATTAAGAGAAGCTCTGTTGCAGCTGTCAGCTGTTAAAGAGAAATCGAGTCATGTCTGAGTGCAAAGTTTAATAAGCGTTTGAATTCTGGCACGTGTGCAAATTGCACAGTGAGTCCAGAAGGAACGGGTCATTTCAAGGTTTTCTCTTTGCCGTTTAGCTGCGTGTCAGCGCTCCTTGGTAAATGAGTTCAAATGTGTCTGACTCAACGTTTGAAGTCACCTCCTGTCGGTTTATTAACATTTGCATAAACAGACTTATATCATGACTCCAATTTAATAGACTAGTTAGTATAATTTTTGAAAAATTCAAAGCACTTTAACAGCCAATGTCTCACGTTTACTTTTCACGTTTTCCAACAGGTGTCCAATTTGTTTAAATCGTGTGGCAGCCTCATTGATCTGCCTGCTCCTTCACTGTGACATGCCTTTCTGGCTTTAGTCTCAGGCTTAATTGAGCCATTTAAAAAGCAGAAACATGCAGAAGACCGTGTCAATCATCATACAAGGCAGTGATGGGGGTCATATACATTTTTTTAAACATATGTTCTCCAAACTTCTGGCTGTAATAACGACATCATTAGCAGACCATAGTGACCCATCCTCAGTAGGTCATAGCCACAATGGATATTTGGGTTTCTGTGAGGCCACACGCGAGCTGCAGCACGACTCCATTTCAGCATAAATGGCTGTCTCATATTGCCACGGTTTCCACTTGATTGCTGATCCCTATATAATTTATAGCATGAGATAACTGCTGTGGTCTCTGGAAACAATGAGTGCAGTGATGGCACATGACAAGTTTCTCCAGAATCACTACATGCATTCCTGCAACGCGAGGATCCACTGAGCAGGTCTTCAGAAAAATGTGGTTTAGGTTTACAGTGAAGCCTGCAGAATATCTTTGTTAGAAGACCATCTGTGTTTCCATGTGGGTGTGTAATTTATATCATTGACATGCTGATCCTCAGACCTCCACAGAATATCCATATTATATCCCAGCATTCAAAGCCAAGATCATGCGGCACAGGCTTTTTTATGTGCGTACAAACACGCACACACCTTCTTATTCAGATCCATCTTTCCAATTGGTTCCTGGAATGAGGAGAATATAGATGGAGGGGAAGCCATCTTTTTAATGGAAAAGGAAGATACTAAATGAATGCATTGTTTCAACCTTCATTCCTTCTTTTTTCACTTTTCCAACACCTACTTTAGCCACTTCCATTTATGCACAATGCAAACGAACATGGAAAGTCTGTGAATGAATGGATTGTTTCCCCTTCTGTCTCCCCCTTTATGTCACTCCTCCAACACCTGCTTAACGAATTACACAAATGCATAAAGCAAAAGAACATGTATAAACATGTCATGTGTCGTAGGACTGGGTTCCTCTCTTGTACAATGGAAACATGAATGGCACCTGTTTTCTCCTACCAGCTCCTGAAATGCTTTTTCTTAAATGTATTTAGGATAAACTTCAATTCATGGAAGTTTGTTCTTCTTGTGTTCACTGATGGCCAGCCTACAAATCATCTGTTTTAACAGTTATGACCTTCTTCTTCTTCTTCTTCTTCTTTTCCTTTCGTCTTTTCCCTTCAGGGGTCGCCACAGCGAATCAGTTGCTTCCATCTAACCCTGTCTTCTGCGTCCTCTTCTCTCACTCCAACTCCCTTAATGTCCTCTTTCACTACATCCATAAACCTCCTCTTTGGTCTTCCTCTAGGCCTCCTGCCTGGCAGTTCAAAACTCAGCATTCTTCTACCAATATACGTTTTCACCATCTCTCCTCTGGACATGTCCGACTCATGTCTGGCCTCTCTGACTTTATCTCCAAAACCTCTGACATGTGCTGTCCCTCTGATGTACTCACAGTTATGACCACTACTAATATAACGGCAGTGTATCGAATGGTTGAATGGATTAATTCTACATGTCTTGATCATGTTTTATTTCAGTCTCAGGGAGACAGGACTGTTCCAAACTTCTCTGCTTTGTCTGTCACTCTGTGAGGAACTGGTGGGAAACCATTCAGGCTGAGTCACTCCCACACTGAGACATGAAGTAGATGAGGAAAACGACTCCTGGGCCTTTTTCACATTACCAATTTCATCAAAAGTTAGAAAAACAAAATTAGACTTTCTCATTTCTTGATATCACAAATTGGAAGTCTGAAAGTGTTGTAGATATTTTTGTTTCCATGTTTCTTTCCCTCTTTCATGTGGCAGAGAGAGTGAGTATGCTGAGTGGTGCTGGGGAGGGTTTTTTTTTTTCCCCTCGTTTTTTTGAGCTGTTGTGTAATCCTGCAGTCTAAATGCTGGCCTGACCTGAGTGGTCTTTACACCAACTCAGTCCAGCACTCAGACCATGGCCACATTTGTCTGTCTCATTTTCCCGCTCTTGTTTTTCTCATTTTTTGCCCCATGGTGTCATCCATTCCACCCTCTAATCCCAGTTATTACAACCAGGGGATGAACCTGTCATTCCGCTGGGCTGTCCCCTCTCTTACCACCATCAGCTGTTTTCACAGAGTCTAGACAAACACATCGCCCTTGATCAAACAAAAAGACGCCACAGTATGCGTCTGGACAATGAGGGCGTCGTGGAGTGTGGGGCTTCTTCTGCAGCGTGATCAAATGGGCTTTTCCTCTTTTCCTCTTGTGAACACACATTAGGGAGATGTTGCGTGCATGACTCTACTTTGTGTTCAAATTTCTACGTCTGTTACCAATGTAAATCGCTCAGAAAATTTGGCGCAACCTCGCTGGTGGTTGGTATAAAAATAAACTGGGTGTGTTTATGTTCTGTTACAGAGTTGGCCTGTATCTGACGTATGACAGTTGATAAACTTGCATCATGTGACCTGTAAACCAGTGAATGGGAGTGTTCCATGATAGTGAGTTTCTACTGGAGCTTCTGCTGACCTAAAATGTTTTCATGCATGTGTTCTAGTCTCCAAGTGGCTTATTATGAATTTCTGAGGTTAACGTTACCCTCACATTCAATAATATTGATGTCTGTGTTGACATGTCTGACCCTGCAAGGACAAAAAAGACTGATTCAGCCAATCTGGTTGCACCCTTATTATGCATAAATAGCACAAATGCTTCTTCCCTGATGAACACGCTGATATAATTAAACCATGCTCTGCTGCGTGCTGCACATCCCCCTTTAGCGGGAGCTCTGGTGAGCTGTGAGAGTGAACACTTGGTGGTGATAGTGGGAACAACCGCAGCGATTCTTCCTTCCCTGTTTGCTCAGCTGCACCAAGAAGCTCTGATGTCATCAGCAGAAGTGAATCCAGATCCGCTGGTGTGCAATACAGCTGGACTTTGACTTTCTTACAATTAAATGTAATTAATATTAAGTTCAGAAAATCATTTACTATGTTTTTAAATAATCTTTTAAATGCTCACAATGAAACAAGATAGTTTGATCATAATGATACATTATATAGAATTTTTTTTTTTTTCAGACATGAAAGATTCAGTGAAAGACACCAGTATGAATTTCCTGTAGTGAAAGAGTTACTAAATCAATAACAAAGCAACAAGTTAGTCTCAAACAAGTCTCAAACTTGAAATACAGTTGAAAAACGTTGACTTTCTTCACGAGCCAGAAGCAACAGCCCAAAATAACTACATTAAACGTGTTGATTAAAGCCTTCATTACCACTTTTTAAATCTCTTTACTGGTTTCCCGCTTAAGTGATGTGGTTTCACCTGGTTTTACTGTAACTCTACTGTTCCCTCTGTCAAGAAGGATGTATCTTTAAATATTTAACAGTGCTGTAAATTAGCATGCGGTAGTCCTTGTGATGTATAGACTGTTTATTGTACATGGGCATGTAGGCAAAGCACCAGTGCATCTTGATTTCCTCTGAGACATTTAATCACTTTGTGTTACTGGTTATATGTGAAGCATCAAATGCATCATTTATAAAAAATAAAAACAAGCCAGATAAATCAACGGTAACAGTCATGCAGCACGACTGCCAAGTCAGATAACCCAGGAACAGGAGGAGGTCTGATGGCTATCGCCTAGACCACTTTCAGCAACTTGTTTTACTGAAAAAAGCCACCTCTTAGTGTTCAGCTCAGCCTCCTGTGAAAAGAAAGTGTTCTCTCCCACAGAGCGCTGAATAGAGAAGTGCTCTGTGGCCACACACATCTCAGCTGGGCCCTATCTCGCCGCGAAACATTTGAGCCCTCGGCCCTCTGAAGGACTGTGGGGTTTTGTCTGCGTCTGATCTGCAGCCGTGGTTGAAAGAGGTTCAAGTGGGAAAGGCCTCTTCATCGTGTTGGGCTCTGGTTCTTGTCAAGAGTTTTTTATATTCAGGGCAGAGGGCACCACTATTGAGGGATCAGAGAGAGAAAAGAAGCGCAACATTCAAGAGATTTTCTATTCAGAACTGGGATTAGCGTGTTTGACGTTGGAGGACCAAGGAAGGTCTGGGATCTGGGAATCTTGGCATCAATCATGGCTTGTTTCTTTTGGCACGACATCATTTTAAAATTCGTCCAGGAAGCTGAAAAACCTTTTGAGGGTTTTCATTTGTGGTTCGAGTTCCTTTGGAGGAACTATCTCTCCAAACCAGTTATTTAGTCTCATCATGAGTCACAAACCCATATTTTTGTTACCGGCCGCTAACAGAGATGATTTCATTTTATTCCACTGTTGCTGCTTGATATTTCACTGGGGTTGCATCAGGATATTTAATGCAATGATGTAAAATAATTAGTAGCTGTGTTTCACGCCAATTAAGTTTTTTCTGCTGTAAAATTAAGTGTGTTTACTCTGGCATTATTAACATGCTCCTACTTATTGACTTGTAATTCTTTTTTGAGATTCACCATAAAATAACAATCACAATTCGACACAAAAGCAAAAGCAGAACTCTCCTAAAAAAAACGAGCATTGCAACAGCATGCTTGTGCAGTTGCACAGCAAAATCTTATTATTCCATTAAGGTTTCCTGGCAAACCTCGTTAGTGTGTTATCATGGCCTGTGAATCAGATTCCCTTGATGAATTTCCCCCAAGAAATGGGGAAAAGTCAGAAAGTCAGAGAGGCTCTTAAATGAGGTGATGTATAATTCGTCATAGGGGGAATTCCAGATAACTGGTATTAAGGGATTTAATTTGAGGAAGCGTCACACTGTAATGAAAGGAGTGGCTCCGCTGTCAGATTTACAGCAGATGAAAATTAAAAGCCTTAGGTAGCAGAATGTTTGGAATTCTTATCTTTATCCTGAAAATCTAGAAACAAATCCACCCTCTGAATCTCCTATGCAGTGGAGAGGAAAGTAGGCAGCAAATGCAACTTTTTTAAAAACTTGTCCTTTTATCCTCCTTGTTTGGCCCTCTGGTGAACTAATGAGCTCTTTCCTCTCTAAATGCAGTGGGCCACGCTCAGCAGCAGATCGAGGTTAAGGGTGGCACTAGCCGGTACGCAGATTACAGGTTTGGACCATTACCACGGCTTCTGGAACATGGGACTGTGGGCATCACATGTGTTGGCACAGGGTGTGGGCGCTTCAGAAGTAGTGAGAGACATGTGGAAGCTCTCTTGAGTTTATCCTGCCCAGCCCAGTTTAGTGCCTGCGGGGACAGAGAGTTGGCACCAGGACACTGAAATGTGTATTCAGACAGACAAACATGGAAACCTGGTGTGTTGTGTCTGTGCTCTGACATTACATTTAAAATGTAAGGTCATAGGTCATTGTATAGTGAAGCTAAAAAATGCTTCTTCCTTAGACCCTGCACTTGCAAATATTGGCAGCTCTGTTGAGAACGAGGGTGACGAAAAGCCAACATTCCAGTCAAAAGTTAAAGAGATGTCAAAACTGGCGTCAAAGTTTCCCACGTTTTTTTCAGCTGAAGCCTGCGAACTGTGCACTGCCATGAAACCCCCTCCCTAGTTCTTTTCTCCACTCCATTATCAGTGCCTAGCCCTGACGCAACCAAGCATTTCATAAAGTCGCCCTACGGGCCGTGTTTTTCCCCTTTAGATGGCCAAGTCGCCTCCTCCTCTCTGGGGTTTGTTAATTGGTTATTTTGGGCCCAATTCCATGGATGGTATCTGTTTCACATGTGACACTGGCAGCATTTTAGTGTCCATAGGTCTGTGTGGGTAATTACTGTTAATGAGTCATAGAAGGCTTTCAGGCTCCTTTCCATTCATGTTAACTGTCTGTGATATAAAGGCCACTATTGTCCACCATTTTTATTTAAAGGGTATAGAAAAATATTGTGTGATCTTTCTTTTGAGGAAGAATAATTTAATTACTGTGAGAGTTATGATAATTGCTGGGTGTTTGATTATGAAGCATTAGCAAACACCATGCAGAAAATGGTTACAGAGAAAAAAACATTCATTTACAAAAGTGGAAATCTGATAACTTCGCATGGGAAAATATTCTGATTGGCCGAAAGAAGACTCATATAGGATCGTTGCTAGAATCAGATTTGTCTTTGTATTTATTTGAATTTAACTCTGCTATTGTGCACTTTTTAATGATGGATGGGGGCAGTCCGCTCAACACTGGTTCAGGCAGCGTTCAATCATATGTGCTTTCCTTCTTCCGAGGCATTTTTTTCATGTTAGCAGACGACCATGAAATCTGGGGCTCAATGTGGCAAGTTTTATGGGCATGTCATGAACTTGTGAGGTTGACAGATTCTCACATTTTTCCCACAAAACAATTACATGTATTTCATGTGTTACATGTGTTGTCGGAGGGAGTTGAGTAGAAATAGCTGGAGGTATATTTTAGTTAATGAAAGAGCCGAGAGTTTCATTTTACAGCCTCATATTGAGCTCAGTTTGTATTTTAGGATTTTTTTTTCCCATATTTCCCTCATGGTCGGTTCTGGTAGCAGCTGCTTTTCGACACACACACGAACTGCTTGCTCTCTAAAAAACGTTCCTGATAATTGGAGAAGGTTGTAATTCAGGGCCGGTTCTGTACGTTTGAGGTCCGTTAAGTACAGGCTGCAGGAGCAGACGGACGGATCAGTAGATCAGTCTCTGAAATGACTGCTGCCTTTTCCCTCCACCATATGCTCAGAAGATTTAGCACTGCCAACTGAGCAACACGTGAAGTTTACACCTCGCTCTACGCGAACTTCTGTATTACCATTCAGAAATTCCTGAAGGCTTCCACGGGTTTCTTCAGATGTTTGCACCAACAGGGAAGCTGTTTCTGCTGGTTTGTCGGCCATAATTCCCCCTGATTTATCGTCATATTCCTCGACAGTCAGAGATAACACCTCAAATCAGCAGATTAACCACAGTCTGCTGTATTATTTTACAAAATGCATATCAAATAACGTCGAAAAGATGTGTTTTGTGATGTCATGCAGTAAAGGAGGAGAGAGTTCATTTCCCATTTTAAATTTGGGCTCAATACAAGTTCAAGGTGGTCTGAGGACAAATCTTGAGGTTATTTGCATAACCCCAGTTCTCTGAGTAATATGAGTGAGATGTCTCACTATGGGATGTACGCCTCCGCCAGCCCGCATAGAAGCACTAATCTCATTATGCCAATTCTGATTGGCTGGTGAACCGCGGCAGGCGGACCTGCCTGCTATATATGTCACACGCGGACATCACCACCTCATTCAGGATAAAGACCTCTTCTCACTCGCCCAGGCAAGAAGGGTTGTCTGGTGAGACATCTCACTCATATTCCTCAGA
Organism: Pao palembangensis; assembly: GCA_015343265.1. Lineage (NCBI taxonomy): Eukaryota > Metazoa > Chordata > Actinopteri > Tetraodontiformes > Tetraodontidae > Pao > Pao palembangensis. The sequence continues at coordinate 10,248,633 of CM027088.1, forward strand.
GAACTGGGGTTATGCAAATAACATCAGTTCTATTTCATAATACATTGCTGGATGTCTCACTATGGGATATCGTGGCTCCTGTAGTGCCAAACAAGCTTATCCTGTGTCCACCAACCAACCGGCAGGACCTGACCAAATCAGGGCAAAAGGACCGCCCGCGCCACGCACGAAGCAGAAAAGTCCAGCATGTAAAACCGGACGAAAGACCAGCTCGCTGCAGCACAAATTTCCTGCAGGTCCACCCCCCTGAACAAAGGCCACGAAGTAGCCAAGCTCCGGGTCGAGTGAGCATGCAGAACTCCAGGAGACTGCGAGCCCTAATTTGAATAAACCAAAGCGATTGCCTCCACCACCCAGTGGGAGAGGCGTTGTTTGTGACAGGTCTGCCCTTGTGGGGACCAGCCCAGGAGACAAAGAGCTGATCGCTTGTGCTGAAGCCTCTGGTCCTGTCCACATAAGTGCCCACCATGCGAACCGGACCTTAATTGGTAGACCTTAATTATGGAGAAAACCCTGCACTTATCAATTAGGTCTTGCACAAAGGACAAAATCACCCCCACCGAGCACTGGAAAGGGATATGTCCTTGACGAGTGCACCACTCCTCAAACACTCTCCCCTTACAGTCATACAAAGACCTAGTGGAGGAAGCTTGAGCGCTCTGAATGGTGAAAATCACTCGTGGCGAGAGCCCCCCGCTGAGAGATTCATCCTCTCGGGCCAGGCCCATAGCGCCAGTCGTGCACTAATGCGTCAACCCCAGGGGTGTGTCCACACCCCGAAGGGAGTAGAAAAGAGTGCATCGCATGCTCGCCCTCGATGCGATCAGGTCCACCAACACTCACCCATAACGAGCCCAGACCCGTTCCACCACCGCCGGATGTAGGGCCCATTCCCCGTACATCGGCGCGCCCCTGGAGAGCATGTCTGCTCTCGTGTTCAAAGACCCCGGGACATATGTCGCTCTGAGAGACAAGAAGCGATCGCTGCTCCAGAGGAACAGCCTGCGCACCAACGTGTGCAGACGGCAGGAGTGTAAGCCCCGCTGCCAGTTGATGTAAGCCATACATCATGTTGTCCGTGCATATCAGGACATGATGTCCCCGCAGGAACGGAAGGAAGCGTTTCAGAGAAACACCGCTGAAAGCTCCAGGAAGTTTATGTGAAGATGCTGGAGACTCGCGCTCCAGCTCCCCCTTACACATCAACCCTCTTGGACACCTCACCAGCCCGTGCTGGCATCCGTGGTGACCACCTTCCTGGACAGGATGGCAAGACCCATTGGTATCCCCTGCGTCAGGAATAATAGGGCTCTCCACTGACGCAGCGCCAGAGATGATCCAGCTCGTGCCCTACCACCCAAAACTGGAACTCCCTCATGTGGAGCCAACCCAGTCAGACCATGAGGATGACTAGCCGCAGGCACAAGCTGAACCGGACCGTCATGCCCAACTGGAAGAGCGCGAGGCAAGCTCTGAAGCTCCCGACCCGCTCCTCCGACAGACGTGCTGTGAGTGTCACAAAATTCAGGGCAAGCCACAGAAAAGTCACGTCCTGACCAGGGGACAGCCTGCTCTTTTCCCCATTTACCACAAAACCCAGATCCTGCAGGTGTAGCAGAAGAATGCGCCTCTGCATCCTGTTGCAACTGCGCAAGCAGCAGCCAGTTGTCCAGGTATGTGGCCAGGCAAATGCCCTGCCACCTCAGCGGTGTGATTGCTGCCGCTGTACAGCGTACAAACATCCTGGGGCTCAGAGAGAGGCCGAAGCGGAGCACACGATACTCATGACACACCCCCGGAAAGCAAACCAAAGGTACTTTCTGTGGTGAGGATAAATGGGAATGTGGAAATACGCGTCTTCGACCAATGTGAACCAGTCGTTCCGTTGTACGAGACGTAACAGAGATGCGTGTGTAACATCCCAAACTTGTATTTTCTGAGATGTCTGTTTAGAGCACGTAAATCCAGAATAGGGAGAATCCCGGTTCCCCCCCCCATTTGGGAACCAGAAAATATCTGGAATAGTACCCCGTCTGCGACAGAGCGGGCGGGACAATGTAGATCGCGCCCTTGTTTAACATCGAGTGGATTTCCTCCTGTAAAACACGGGCCGACTCCCCCCCGAGCCAGCGAGCTCACTACACCGGTGAACCAAGGCGGTACAGAGGCAAACTGCAGTCTGTAACCTCTGGTGATTGTCCACACCAGCCAAGGAGATGCCGCGATGGCGTTCCATCTCTCACTCCTGAGAGTGAGCGGGGACACCGCATCTGCCATCTCTGTCACAGCGGAACTGATCCTTGGTACAAGGGGGGCCCCTTAGTGACAAAAGGGTGGGAGCGCGCCCGAGCCGGGCTTGACAGCTTGACACCCGTCCTTCAGCAAGACGGGGCCCATCTGTGGTGAGATGGCACAATCCGCTGGAGACACGGGGTACTGCATGCAGGCTCCGCCGTGCTGGCCACCCCCAGCAACCCCGTTTGGGGAGGTAATCTCCAGGAAGGGACAGCAGACGTCGCCACCGTGCTGTTTATAGTTTTGTTCATTTTCAGTGATTTGTTTATGTGCTGAGCCCTCAGCCTTTGGCTTGGCTGTTGCAGCAAAACAATGGTTAATATAATGCTTGTGGACAGGATGGTCATCTCGGGCCGAGGTGGACCACGGCAGCTGGTAGACAGTGCCACAGGGGAGATGTAGAGGCATGCAGGAACGGTGAACCGGAGGAGCTGGGGAACAGGGAATGTCTAGCAGCATCACCGTGGCGAAGGAGGCTGGTCAGGCCGCTGTCTTCTTTTTCCTTGACAGGTAGGCGGCGGTCTGCGCGGATCTGGCCGCGGCTGGAGTCAAGGGGTTGTTGGCCCATGGTACTCGTCCCGATGAAGCAGGATGGGCGGGGGCCAGTTTGGTGTGCTTCTGCACTCTAGGCTGCAAAGCCTGGGGTCCCAGTGTAAATTCCTTCTACTGTGCTGCTGGAGTAGGAGCCGGAGCCTTTTGTGGAAGGCACAGCCGGAGCTCCTTGCACTTCACTTCACAGCACTGCTGCATCGATGTGAGGGCAGACCCAAACAGACCCTCGGGGACGATAGGGCTGTCCAGCACGTCATCCTTCTCCCTCTTCTCCCTGTCCGAGAGATTTGCCAGGGTAAGCCACCGGGCGCGCTCCTGGAGAGCGAGGGTACCCATAATCCTTCCTGCCGCCTGCACCGTACAGCGCTGTATACGGAGAAAGCGACAGATAAAATGGAACAAGTTAGCACCTGAACACATGGCAAGAGCTAGCCAGCAGTGCATGTACTCATGTGCTCGAGCCATGGCGGGGTCTCGTGCGCTGCGTGTTCCAGGCCTGGAGTGGCGAGGAAACTCAGTCAACACCAAAATCTGGAAAGCAACGGCGTAAACCAGCGTCAAGAGCAAAGTAGCGCTCAGCGACCGAGCCGAAAAGCTTCATCTACAAACAGTGAAGCCACTTACCCGTGGACGCCAGAGAAGCTTCAGAGTGAGGTGTCTGAATGAGGTGGTGACGTCTGCGTGTGAAATATATATAGCAGGCGGAACCACCTGCCGCGGATGGACACGTTCACCAGCCAATCAGAATTGCCATAATGAGATTAATGCTTCTGTGAGGGCTGATGGAGGCGTGCATCCCATAGTGAGACATTGAGCAATGTATTAAGAAAGAGAACTCCAAAATCAAACCAAGCTGTAGCTTAAATGGCTCAGTCTGTCACTGTTCTTTTTGACAGCAAACATATTTCCTAAATGAGCTCATTACTTTCCCCTATGGTGTAAGCTCGCGGGTCAGAGGTCAGGTGTTTCAGGGTTACAGCTTTGACAGTGAACATATACTTGCTTTCTACTGTTTCCATTCAGAGATCAGGGCAGAGAAGATGAAAGCCGGAGTGAATGTCAGAGTGATGCCTGGACCTTCTTGCGAGCAAATTTCTGAACATTTTCTCCGCCCAAAGCCGACATCACACCGATGAAGGTCAACTGTGGCCCTCCATATAAGCTGTCAGACGCTGATGGATGGCGCTCTCCTGTTTGTCTGCTGTGGATGTATCATGTATAATCGCTGTCTGCGCAATAATGGAAAAAACATTTGCTGTAAGATAATGATAATTAATTAAAAGGCTTTATACTGCTTGGAACTCATCATTAAATAAGCTGGTGCAGCAAGGTTATTAATAAGAGTCAGTGACACCAATCACATACCAAATTTAGCTGCTTTTCTTTTGAAACAGTTCAAAGAATACATGTCAGTCTGGTGTTTCATGAAGCTGAAGCTATAACTGGAAGTCATTCTTCTTTTCCATTCATATCGTGCAGCCAAAACATTATTTCATTTATTTTTAGAATTCTGGCTCTGCGTTGATCGAATACAGGCGGAGATCTTTATTTCCTGGACTGTAGATTTTTGGAGACTGTTGAGACAGATTTTCTGAATGCTGCTGGGTACAGTGACGGTGGTGATAACAGCCTGCTGTGTCCACAGGGCATGGCGTTCTCCCTGGAGGAGCGTCTGCAGCTGGGGACCCACGGCCTGCTGCCCCCCTGCTTCATCAGCCAAGATGTCCAACTGATGCGGGTGCTCAAGAACTACGACATGAGGAAGGACGACCTGGACAGGTGAAGCTTTCACAAGTACAGGAACAGAGTTTAATGGTCCTGGGTCCCTGGACCCATAATGTCCACGGACCAAAACCAAAAACAATTTTAATGAGCACCCCACAAGATTTATTTCCTTCTCATTTTTCCCTTGCCCTGTTTCACGAGTGTTTTTGTAACATCCACAGTGACTGAAAGACAACAAAATTTGCTGCACTTTATTAGACTCCGAGGGCTCATAGCTTTGAGTATTACGTAATCAATCTTCTTTATACCAATATTTGAGCCCTGGCACTTTGATCAAAATAACCAGACCCTAAAATTGAGCCCTAGCCTACTTTGCTGGTTTGAATTATACGTTTAAGACCAACTTTTGGCTATCTGAGTTATCATCTATTATTCCAGTCTCAGTTCCATTCGCGTCACATCTGATGTCAGGGGTGAATGGGTTGGCTTGTGAGACAGGATTTGGGGTCAAAAGGTACTAGACAGGCTGCATCATTTTCCACCATAGCAACAGCTAAACAGTCATTTCGCATATTTCCCATGCTCAGTTAATGTCACTGGCAATCTGTCTGAGGGCCTGCAGCGCTCTCCAACTTTGCTCTGTATTAATAACAGTTATTTGGCTGCTTTGCTCAGGCCCGCTGTGTTTACTTACAGTCTGTTCCCTTCACTGAATTTCTGCGCTGGTATGTGTTGGACGGTCTCGTGTCTTTGTTTACAACCATAACTAAACTTTTGCTACCTCCCGATCTATTTCAATCAGCGGTCCGCCCTGCACGTGAGCGCCTACTTTTAGGATGATACAGCAACTAAAAAGTTCACAGTGACTGTGTCAGCAGAAGAAATGGATGTCCAGGAGCAATAACCAGCTCAGAATGAGCCATATGGTCAGTGATGCCAACACAAATGGAGATGGCATAGATTATGGCCTGGCTTCATCCGTAGGCTGACTTTAGAAAAGCCACTGCTCTCAGTGGGAATCCGGCATTTTAAATACTGTGTGCACTTCAAATAGGCCTGTTTCCTGACTGTGGGTAGTCAGTATGCCTTCTAAGTTTAAGAATAGAGGGAAAAACCTCCATAATAGTGCACTACAGTACTACCATGTGGAGATTATAATTCCGTTGTGTCAACTCAAGATAGAGAACTAGGCACCTATTGATCACTCAGTCTGTATTCACCCACTCACGGTGTAAATTCATGACATTTTAGTCTCTTTACAATTTTTTTGTAATATATTTTTTGTAATCCGACAGCAAATGTTGGAGCTGGAATGTTTCCAGGTTGTGTTAAAAGGTAGGCAACAGAGCGTGAGTCGCTATTTTCATGGTAATCACATCAGGAGGAAATCAGTAATGGCATCGCTCTTATTTTGGATGTTTTGGATAAACCCCCACTCATCCTCGGGATGTGTACCCTAGGCTACCTATGAGAAGTAAGCAAAACAAAGCATCAATAAATGTTTAGTTCCAGATGATTTTAGCTCCGTACTGAGGCACACAAAAAGCCATTATTTTGCAAATTGTTTTCTGCAGTAGCCAAATGGTTCAATTATATGAGCCCAAGACTCCCCCAGAGCAATTGTCTCCACATGTATTGAACCTGTAGCAGAGTGGGGGTGCACGCTCTGCACCCCTACAAAAGCTACCTTCTGCTCTTGGCTTTATGGAAACTTTCTTGATTAGCAATGAAGTATTTTCAGATTTGTTGTGTTTAATTTGCTTCATATGCAATGTGTGGGCTTTTCTTCATTCTGTGTATTTTTCCTACACTTATTTTTCGGCAATTATTGTCCACATGAAGAAGGTTTTCTTTCCTTTTTTGTTACCTTTTTTTTTTTTCAAAACCCCACTCTTATTCATTTGGGGAAAGTTGTCATGACTAAAACCCTTTCTCTTTTCTCTTTCCAATAATTCCCAGCAGTTTTTTTTTTTTTTACTTTTGCCTGGCACATTTCCCCTTCAAACACTGGATTTCACATCTGACTTTAATTCCAGAAAAACTTCCTCAGTTCAGCAGGTACCGCCTGAGCCATCTATCTGTTAAAGATTGACACGCGATGTTTTTGCTCCCCTGTCAGGTATGTGTTTTTGATGGGGCTCCAAGACCACAACGAGAAGCTGTTCTACCGGGTCATCGCATCAGACATCGAAAGGTTCATGCCGATCATTTACACCCCCACTGTGGGTCTTGCCTGCCAGCAGTATGGCCTGATATTTTCAAAACCTAGGTAAGATAACATTGATTGGTGTCCTATGATTTTCTTTCCAAGTTACACATTAAAAAAATTAATCAAATTTGGAAATATTTTCAGCCGAGTTGCACTCATCTGTGTGCTCTACCAGCACCTCTTGTTTCATTCTGGTCTTGCTCATATAAAATGGAAAGAACTGCTGTACTAAAGTGTGGCTCATGTGGCATTAAGGAACAGTCTGAAATTGGGACGAATATATGTTTAATCTGAAATATGAGCCCCTGATGGTCATCTGACCACATGTGTAGCCTTCTTCCACTGTAAGTCCTTGAGCTCATCAGGTCTAAACCAAAGTTTGAGGGACTGGTAGAAGTTACACTTTTCTGTAGAGGGAACGGTGGATATTTCACAGGCACTCAGGTAAATGTTGATTCATTTTCTATATTGGGCCAATCAGGACCAAATTCTATTTATCTTGGAACTCTATCCCTGTGTGTGAGCTTTGAAGCTGCAAGTTTTTGGCTCAGTTTCCATGGGACCACCCCGTCCTTCAAATGCTCTTAGGCTCAGTGCCTTTAGCTGTAGCGTTATCACTGACAGACCTAACAGGATTCATGTAAGTCAATAAATCTCAGCGCAGCAAAATGCCTGCTGGCTGCTTTTGCAGTTTTAATAACCATCATAGTATTGAGTAAAGTAATAATAAAAAGTAGAAAAACAGAAGTTAAGTATGGTGAAACCCCAATTAAGGGCATTTTTTTTTTTTTTAAGTTGCAGATTTAAAACACCGCAAAAAGTGTCTTACTCAACATGTTCTTCTACAGAACTATGTGGAATATATTCCTCACATGCTCCCCGGTCCCTCACTTATGTCTTTTTTTTTTTTTTTATGCACTCCTTTGATTTCACAGCACATTGGGGCCGAACCGGCTGTCAGAGGCCTCAGAGTTGGGAGTCAAGGCCCCTCGAATATCTGTGTCAAGACGGCCCCGTTATCAGAATCCGTGGGGATAACACTTTCTGGTTTTCAGCCAGGATCTTTCTCTCTATAGAGGGAAGAAACAGGGTCTTTTATACTGTATGCTACAAAAAGAACAACTGAGAGGATATTTTTCAGACTTAAGCTGTCCCCAGAGAACAGAGTCCAGCAAATGTAGTGACCTTTTAACATCTCCATCAGTTTTTTTGTGAGGTTGAACATATTTGGTGCATTTCAGCTGATTAAAAGATTAAAAGAACTTTTTCTTTGTTTAATGGCATTAAGTTAGAACAGATGGGGTTACTTTTAATAGCCTTAATGATTCTCTCTCAATTAGACCAAAATTTCCATCCTGCTGGGATATCAACAACAACTTTGATGCTAAGTTTTACTGTGTGTTTAATGCTTGTAAATGAACATTAGCACAGCATGGCTCAGCCCAGGTCTTTTTAATCTTGAATTTGTGTTTATGAAAGCATTGTACTCTTTCTGACAACACAGAGTTTTACTCAACATTAGCCTCAAAAAATGCCGTTTACTGATGCTGCATTGCGTGTGTGTTTGCCACAGAATGTGTGTTTTCCAGCCGGACCCCACGAGCAGATTAGCTCTCTAATCACCAGCCTTCAGATATAAAGAGAGTCTGTGTGGAAGCAGCAGCTTCCCCTCATCTTCTCTGACTTCACTCCTCTAATCTGCCTCATGGAGACTAAACACTCCGACACCGGGCTCTGTACCACGGGCCAAAGGTCAAGCATCGTTAAGTGTCAAAACATGGACATTATTGGATACCTGGTTCAGAGTCACAGACTCTGCTGCTCCAACTGTCAGGAACTGGAAAGTAGTGGAAGTCTTAAAGTCCCTTGTGATTAGCCAGTTTAGAAATTAGATACTCATCTTTGCTGCTGTTTCTTTCTTGCATATATTGGCCTTTTAGCCTTTAAAAATTGAAAGTTACTGGATGTAGAGAGGAATACGTTAACAAAATAACAACACTATGTAAACAGGTCCTTGTTGCATAACCAGGCTTTGACTACAGTGCTCCGGATCACTTTGGCGTGAGTTATGCCACTTCTGAATTTAAAAAAAAAAAATCAAAATGAGCTCACCATTATTTTCATGGAGGGGAAAAAAAAAGTTTTGCGTGTCTGGTCAGGTGGTGTTTGGATCTGAGCTGTTCATCAGATGTGAACAGTTTGAAAGTAATACTTAAATGAATACTTTGTCCGAGGATAGAAAAACCACCCAGAAATACAGTAAACTCCTGTTTCATTCATTACAGCCTGCATAAAAGAAATATAATTGGAAGACCATGACTGCCACAGACTGTACTGCAGGACTTAATAAAGGCTGTTCTGGAAGGCACCAGCCAAGGCTGCCCCAGCTGCTTTTGGAGTGGCACAGGCGGCATGATGATGAAGTGTTCCAACTCTGTAGATTAGGGGCTGTAGAGCTGTGATCTCACCTCATCTCGGTTCAAATGCAGCATGCCAGGCTGTGAGAGAAATTATTTCATTTGGATTAATGAGCTTAAATGGAAAGCAACGCTGCCTCCACACGTGATCATTCAACAATAATGAGCTTCTGTAAGCTGTGATTGAGAAGGGGCCACTTCTTCCAGATAGCTCAAATCCTAAAAAAAATTCCTCCCCAATCACAGGAAATTGTGTAATGTGGCTGCTTGCTAGATTTTTACTGTTTGGTAGACCATAAAAGAAGCTATGACGTCCATTTCGAACAAGAGAAGCATTGGATAAGTAGGTTGGGGAGGAAAGGTTTCTAATTACGCTGAGCTCATGAGGAACGTGGCATTTGAGATTAAGTCCACCCCAGGATTTGAGGACCTTTCCTACCAATATTTCTGTTGTCTGCCTTATATCAGCAGCTTTATGGTTGGCAGTGTAAACATGTGGTACTCTTCTGGGATAAAACCCTCACTAGTCATGCAGGCACCTTTTTTCCATTGCATCTTAAAGGATGAAATCCTAGCGAGACATATTGATTTAGGCTGTTGGTCTAAAAGCTATTACTTACTACCACACATAAACCCACAGTGAGTGAACATCGACTGTACCCAAATATATTAGATAAATAATCCCAAGTATTGACAGCAGGATCATATGTGTTTCAGCAGAGGCTTTCTTCAACCAACATGCACATATTACTCAGGAAGCACTGATCTGCCATTTTTAATCCCTGTCTGCACCCTGGAGCCAGCCTTTCGGAGTGTGTCCACCACACCCTTGTGGCAGTAGGCTCGGTCCTTTTGCGACTACTATGTTTGTGTTTAATATGGGACAAAATATTGTAACCAGTCAGCTGCTGCTCGTTAAGCAGCTCATAAACACTGGGACAGTGTCATTTTGGTGCTGCTGTTATTTTATGAAGGAATTGTATGTTTTGTTTTGTTTTTTTTTTTAAACATAATTTCATGAGGTCTACTTCACACAGTCTGTTGCTTTGCCTACCAGCGTGTGGAAAACCAAACACAGACATTATAATAATCTTTTTTTTTTTTTCACTTTCTGGTAATTTTTTTTTATTATTTTACTTTACAGGATGTGTTGGCAAATTTGTCACAGACAAAAGCTGCTCTCCTCCAAAGCCCCTGTCCACTGCTCAAGCATTATCGGCCCACACTGGAAAATATGACTGTCTGAACATCCCGCAAAGCTTATCAGATATTCTGTGCTAGTCATGGTCACTACGTTTGATTCAAAAGTAAACCCAAAGGCGTCTTTATGAACAGGCAGCAGGTAATCCGTTCAGCGAATGTTGGAAGCATCCACCTAAATCGCACTAATATCAAATTCACATGGTGTAAACACAGAATAACTAATAATAAGGACAAAATGCAGTCTTACTTTCTTTATAACTTCCTCCTCTCTGCCTTGAAAAACTGCAATATAAACTTCAAAAGTGGGGAAGTTTTACATGTTAAATGAGGCCTTACGGATTTACATCATCGTTTCAAAGCCTTTACATCCCACTTGCTGTCTGGTGTAACAGTGTTTTCGTTTCCCAGCGAGTCCGCCTGCATGGGCCCTGTAAATCACATGCAGGCGCTACAAATTACAACTGTATAATTTCTTTATTGTTCCTGTCAGCGCTGGAAAGGGCTCGAGTGCCAAACTGCACTGTGACTTTGCTGGAGTGTAAGGGGGTAACTTAGCTTTCATAGCGTTCAGGTGGGTGTACAGATGGAGGTTAATTTAAGGCCCCGTGCAGCATTTTTTTAGCTCTGAGCCTTCCAGAGCGTAGTCAGCATACCAAAAACCCTGCCCATGCCTCCCTGCACACCAGAGGTTTAAAGAATCATAACTGTAAAGGAGTGTAACTCAAGAGGCCATAACGTCAGTGATTTGTAACACATCAGTAACAGCCATTTGAGCGATTCATGAAACTGAAGCCGGAACAGGCTATCATCAGATGTTTATTGATCCAGGGTGATAAAATCCTCATTTTCTTTCAGTTTCGCTGCCGTTGTTACATGACGGACCTGAGATTATCTCTGGTCGGATGATGTATATACTGGCAACCGCCGTCTCCGCCGGCTGCCATCCCTCTTTGTACGAGGTTCTCGATGTAAAGTGAAGATGATGGACTTCGGCTCAACTCATCATCTGGTTTTCTGTTATGTTTATTTTCCAGGTGTGGTGTTGTACATGAGTCAAAGTAATTGATGGATAGACGGATGGATGTATTACCATGGAAGCTAGGGGTGATACAAGTAGATAGAGATGACCTCAGTTTAAGGAGGGTACCAGGGTTCTACCACAGACAGCAATCACTGTCATTTATTAAACTGGCATGGCACTGCTCCTATCACTTCTGACTACTGAATAATGGCCCGATGAAACAGTTTGGACCGGGTGGATCACTGAACGTGACTGAGCTGGACAGTTTGCCATCAGCTGATAGGGTTATATTTCTGTTCCAGATGCATTTTTGTTAGTTTTTTAAGCGCCAGAAGGGAGTTGCACAGGCCGACCAATTAATCAAATTAAAGACTATATCATTTTATTTGACGCAAACAGATTTTCTTTGATCAGCGCTTGGAAATGTTGAATCTCAGGCCAATGCTAATTTGTCTAAGTCTGCGTGTTTGTTTAATGTTCAAGTTCACGTAATTAATCCCTTCAGCTCTTTTATTTGTGCTGTACGTTTCCTTTAAAGAAAAGGTCAGTACCCCTCTGATGAAACTCAAATATCATGAAAACAAATGTCACGGCTGAAGGGTTCTGCCTTATTTCTGCAGTCCATATATGACGTCAGAACCTTTATTTTCAGCGAGGATGTGCATTGAAAGTATTATTGATTTCACTTTCACTTTTTTGTGCCCTGCACAGCCCTGCACAGTATTTCTAATAAATTCTTTAGACTGTGCATTTGCAACAATTAATGTGCAGGATGACTTGTGCCTTTCTTCTACTGCTCTTACTTTACTCCCCAATGCTAACAATGGTTCTGCAGCGTTTCCTTTACCCGCGGCTGGTTTATAGTGTCAGGTTAGCAAACAGGCCTGAATCGTAAATGGAACTGGGTCAGCTTTTTATTGCCAGAGGTCACAATGCACTGCTAAGGTCATGCATTAATCATCATTGTCAGATGATGATCCAAACAGATACCCAATATCTGATGCCATACCTCTGCTGCTCTGTTTGTTATGTGCAAGTCAGACTTTCACCCATGTAGTAAACGACTGTGACACAAAAAGGCACTAAATGCTAGTTTATCTTTGTTTTGACATCTCCATCAACTCCCAGGCCAGTTTTTGCAGGGAAAGCTCATAGCTCTTGTGCACATTGGCCAATGGTCAGAAACTGGAACCTTGAAGCTATCCATCTGCAGGGCATCTGTGAACTGCGGAATGACTCAAAAGGCTTTCAGATATTTTCTAAATATATCGTTACACTGCAGTCAGTTTTAACAAAGCACTGGAACTGATTGCTGAAAGCAGACCAGGTCATTTTAAGAGCTGCTACATCCAAGAAAGTACTTTATGAAGAGACCGGTCTCCTTTATTAAACCATATCAAACGGAAATTTAGCACACATTAGAGGAGACAGGAGAGGAGCATCAGAACAGGTGAGAAGAATGAGTGTCGAATGAAGGCAAAAGCAACACTCCTTCAAAACCAAACAGGAAACACAGGAGAGAACACAGTGTACTTGAAGTGAACATGTGAAACCACTCAACATGAACCCTTCAGAATAAGAGTACAGACAGGAGATGCCAACACCAACAACGCCTGTTGTTCATCACCGATGAGCTAACTGTTTGATCTCTGACCAGTCATTTGACCCAGGTTGACTTTCTTATTTCACTCTCTCTGATGCTTTTGCATTTTGGTAACTTTGTGATGCTCCTCTAGGCTCCAGAGGAAAAAAGAGCTAAGGTTTATACATTGAAAGTGTGCAAAATTAGTCAATAATGTACGTAGAGGCTATGGAGCAGAGAGTAACAGGTTCCAGGCTGCATAGGGTTAGGGTTTTGGATGGATGGACGGACACCAGTTATTTAAGATGAGCCAGACAGATCATCTAGATTGTGTAACATATTTGGTCTAGAAAAAGAGTGGGTCCATTTTCATCACAAACTCAGATTTTCTCATTTCAGTTTACACTTTGGAACAATATCTTTGCCTGATACAAGACAACCCTGAACTATCAGTTAGAATCTTTTTCTCTCTACTTGCTATGTGATACGATTCCAGATTTTTCCCTCTCCATCACCTTTTTAATCAACGGGTTCATTATTTAAGCTGTCCTCAAGAAGTCAACGTGCAAATGTAGTCATGGTTGGAAGATCAGAAAGTCAGAAAAAAGCTTTTGTCAGATTATCTAATTTTCCTAAAACGTGATGCTAATCCTCATGATGGAGTTGACTCCTTACACACCTATGATGTACTTTTAAAGTCAAGTACCGGTATATTTCATAAAGGACTGAGTAAAAACCACTACAAAATATCAGTTCCACCAGTTTTATCAGAATTTTAAGGAATCGGAATTTTGTTATGCAACTCAGCCCTGACAACTGTCGCTAATAAGAAGCAGCATTCAACGTTTTCCAACCAAGGTGAAGCGTCATTGCATGCCCCAAATGTCAGAAAGAAAACCTGAGAGCAGAAGGCTGACACTCCTGTCTGCCAGCTGGGTTCATCAGGTCCGGTGTGACTCATTCTGCAGGGCCTTTGTGCTGGCATCAGGATTTTCCTAACATTTGTTATGTAAGACTGTATGAGAGGGAATTTGGACTCCTGGCCTCCCGTTCTCAGGGATAGCCTCTGAAACCCCAGAATGTGTCGCTCTCGGATCACAATCTACATCAGCCGGAGCGGTTCCAGCTGAAGGTTAATTTTGGCTGGGGATCAGCTCAGGGGGTTGCAGAAGAATGATGGGAGTGCAGATTTCTGATTTTCTGAGACCAGGAACTGGAACCAGTTCTTTTCTCGTGTAAAAAGAAAGGGTGATTTATGGCTTGAATGGCTGTAATGTGATGGAAGCCTCCGAGGGTGAGAGGCAGAAGAAAAGTGCTTTGTTTTCAGAGATTGGCATACGGGGCAGAGGAGCAGGAAGGCGAGTGGACGGGGAAGAGAATTTCTGCGCAACACACTTCATTTCTAAGTGATGAAAGCTGTGTTGCAAAAAAAAAAAAAAAAAAAAAAAAGAACAGCACAGTTGCTTCTTGCTGGGGATAAATCCCTGGAAGGAATATGCAAATCAGCACTCCTCCACACTCTTGAAAGCTTTATTTTTAGATTGATTGATCTCAGGTTCCCGCAGAGCTACAGATTGTGGTCCAGTCACCCATTATATGACTCCTTTTGTCGCTTCTTTTCTTTAATGCTTTATGCCCCCCCCCATCCCACAGAGACACATTTAATCTATTTGAAATCCATTGTTTTGTTTTGTTTTTTCATTTGTTATTTAAAACCGCAGCTGATTGGGAAGCGAATGTGCATTTTGTTTTTCTTAGTTTTCTTAAACGTTTCAGTCACTTCTGCTCCCTCATGTGCTGCAGCATGATTCTGTTATTACTGATTCCAAGAGCTTGGCTTCCCTTTCTTAATTTCCTTGGAAAATGACCAGCAGTGGAAAAAGGAAAAAAAAAAAAAAAAAACTTTCTGAAACGGCATGTAGATGCTTTGAGTATCTAACAGTTTTGAAATAACTGAAGTGATATTCTCCCCCCCCACCCCCTTCTGTGGGAAGCCACTGAGTTTGAATTAAAAAGCACTTAGTAGAGAAGCTGAAACCATCAGACTCGCTGTTTAAATGCTCTGCTGCCTGTTTTTTTCTCTGCAGTTTGTGGCCAGATCCCACATCCAGACTTTGTTTCTATTCCTCTGCGCCGGGCTTGCGGGTCTTCAGGACACCATTAGCAGACGTTATGTCAGGCAGATGTGCGTTACACGTCCATCTCAAATGATTGGATGGAAAATTGGTTGTTAAGATTCAACACAAATCAAAACTTGGAACCAAACCCAAAATTGTGGCTTTGCTCAGATCCAAAGCTGAGCTTAATGTCAGATCAATCAGTGCGACACACATGAAATCAATTCCACTGATTTGGAATCACACTGTTGATCTGTGACGCTCACATTTGACACATTTGATGATTTAGAGTCATTTCTTGAGTCTCTGTGTGGACAGATTTCTCTGTCAGCTTCATTTTAAGATGGCATTTATGGTTTATCATTGTTTTATACAGATTATCTGATCTCTTCTTTCTATGTTTCTGCATGTTTTGGTTTTAGGAAATACTGTTAAACTTTGATAAAAATTATATTTCAAACAGATCAGGTCAGGATTTGAACTTGAATAGAAATAGAGTATTTGTTGGATTATTTAGAGCTGTTTTGCATGGACATCTTCACTGTTCAGAACTTGGTTGGATATTTTTGTCATTTTAGTCTTTGAAATTGACATCAGGGGAACTTTTGCTTTAGCGACTTCTGCTGTGCAGCTACGCTCGGAATTACATGTTCATTGGAGTCAGCAGATTGGGTGTGGAAATCCCTGAAAAACTGGTCAAATATATTTGACGATAATTATGCTTCTAAGCTTCCAAGCCAAAAAAATCATATTCTCTTGGTCTCTGAGTGGTTTCTATTTTGGGTTTCAGCTGATATCTTTATCAGTGCTGCAGGAAATCTCTAGAGATTCCTGATACTTTGCTTTGGGGGCAGTGTGGTTGTAAAAGATCTGTTAAAGCACTAAAGTTAACGCTGCAGGAGATGGAACACACTGGTGCATCTGCAACACCTGTAAAATGTTTGGGGCATTATCATAAATGAGTTTAGCGGTGGGAAAAAATAAGCGAGAATATTTTCTCAGGCAAGATTACAGATGACACGAGATATTTTCTTCCCTTTACATCAGTCCCTTCCCTCTGTGGAGCATCTCACGCCAAGGATATGGTTTCAATTACAGAGTTTCAAACCAAAGCAGTGAAAAGAGAAAACCCTTCCCTGTCATACTGGTCTCAGAAGACACAGACAGATCAGTAAAAGCTGTCTGCTGTGACAGAGTTTTTATTGTTTTAGAGTTTTTCTTGCACATGACATTCACGCTGTTTTCTTTTCCTCGCAGTTTGCGACTGCTGTCAGTTGGAGCTTGCATAGAGTCTAAGCCAGAGTAGATGACTGCTGGGGGTTCTGTGTGGACATTGGGCAACAATCGGCGGCCGGCTCCTTGTGGGGTTTCTAGAATTTTAAGGATAGGGTATGGAAATTGGCTTTTGCACGTGGCGGCCATCGCGGCCTTCCGTAGACCCGGGGGTTGTGTTATTGTGTCAGGCCTTAGGTCAGTGGTTATGTAGTTTCAGGTCGTCATGTTGTTTTCTTTACCATATGTGCTCACCACACTCAGAGTAGTCAGACGCACAGCTCAGGGTTTTATGGCTTATTTCTCCTGGACAAACTCGTTTCACCATCCAACATTAGCACCAGTTAATCAGCCTGAGATTCTTTCTGTATCAGCAGATGAGAAATATACAGCTCATCTCTACATCCCATTATTTGCATTTATAAATGAAAAATGTAGCATATATACTTGTATAAAGTTGTGGATTATTGTTAATACTTAAGATAATTAATTTCAAAAGCTCTTATTTATTGCATACGTCAGAGTCAATGGGGCAGGAGCTTAAGAAATATTTATGCATTTGTTCCTTTTTTCCCCATTTCAGATGCTTTTCATTATGCTAGCAGCATGTGTCGGTGACATCATGTTGCTGTAGACACACTCATGCTACTGCAGATGTCTTATATGATTTAGGTCAGTATATACGCGTTTTTGTATAATAATTCACAGGTGCTGCTGTAGCAGTCCACCGAAGGTCAAAGGTCAAGGGGTCAGCACTCATTTGGAAACCCTGAGTGGGATAAAATGAGAATTGGAGGGTTGAAAAAATAACATGGA
Source organism: Pao palembangensis (assembly GCA_015343265.1). Classification (NCBI taxonomy): domain Eukaryota; kingdom Metazoa; phylum Chordata; class Actinopteri; order Tetraodontiformes; family Tetraodontidae; genus Pao; species Pao palembangensis. The sequence goes on from CM027088.1 coordinate 10,265,842, forward strand.
GTCAAGAAATAAACATCTCTGCAGCGCTGCCTGATCATTAGGAAAGGCTGTGTTCTCATAGTCAAAATGTGGGGTCTTTAAACATATTAACCCTCTGTATCGTAAATACATCATAGTACATGCTGACAATAGCAAATGTCACTGTCAGGTAAACATTTGGAAAGGGCCCACTTTTTCTTTCTGTTGGCCCACTAACAAGAACAAATCAACAGCTGCGCTGACGTTTGCTCACGTGCCTTTCAAATCTACCGCTGGCACACTCCTTGCAGCAGATTTTTGTCCACAGATGTATGCAGATGTGTGTGTTTGTGTTGCCAAAAAAAGTTGAAATAACGCGTGCCAGATGTCTGTGGCCTAGCAAACTTCATGTGACCTGCAGAGCCCTTTGTGAAGATGAAAACACAAAAATACGAATCTTCATAGAAGGAAAGCCTGATTAGTCGTTTTCCTTTGATACTCCTCTTTTTCTTTGAACCACATATCTCCATTAGGGCTGCAACTACAGAGGATGAATAATGAATCTAATGAATCTATTTGCTGTTAAGACAACTTCTCTCTTGATTAAAAGTCAGGAATAATCTGATCTTGTGTGTTCAAATGTGTTCTCCTGGCCAAACCTAAAGATTTTGCTATCCAGTAATATTTATCTTGGCATGTAGAATCACTTGCAGAATAGTCCAACAATCAATATGCACAAAATAGAGTCCAGATTTTATTTCTCTTTTCTTTGTTTTGCCACTTATATTGAAAACCCAAACACTTTTTAAATTTGCACATAGAATTTGAGCCTAGAAACATCAGTCATTAATGGATTTTTCTAAAATTAGCAGGAAGATTTTAAATAAACTTGTAAAAGTAACATATAAAAAATATACATATGTGCATATAAATAAACTTAATGATGGTCAACACCTAGAACCTTGTTAGTAAAGCTAACATATAACATGCACTATCACAAGCACGTTCGTTTTATCACCCAAGGCTTATTAGCATGCTAGTTAACATTTGTAATCTTACATTAAATGACTCATTAGATTCAACATTACTGTCAGTGCACATGTTACAAAGCAATAAAAAGTAGGTAATGCTAGGCTACAAAGCATGTCTATAGCTTATTAAATGAACATGTACAATGGGTCAGCTAGCTTGGCTATCTTCTTGTTTTTGTTCGAGGATGTTCACACTCTTTTCCTTGCTACAATCTCGACTTACAGTATCAAAACATTTTTAGGTGACACTTTTGTGTATTTTTCTTCATCGCACCGTGTGCATATTTCTTAACAAGGTGTCAAACTGGTTTACTTCTGACATTTTTCATTGTCTTCAGTCTCTCACCTGCCAAGATATGTTTTTAATGAGGAGATTCCAGGCAGAGGGCAGTGTTTTTACTTTCACCAGCACAAGAAGGAGGTGTTGCTGGTCACTTTTTGCTACCAACCCTCCAGATGCTTTTGTGAGGTAGGATATATGATGCAGGTGGTAAAAAAAAAAAAAAAGGGATCTTTTTGATCCTGGGATTACCCGCTGGAGAAGGATGTCCATGCTTGGGCATAAAAAGGGGAATGGTCAGTAGAAAGGAGGTGAGAACTATGATTAATAAATATTCGGTAGGCCTCAAGGCCCTGAAACAAAGCCAAGCAGAGCTTCCCTCAGGCTTTGAGGTCATCGTTAAAATCCCAGATGCCATCACTCTTCAACAAAGTCCGACATGAGGGAAGAAATAGAGAAAACTAAACTGTAAACATCCAAAAAATGTTGATTTTTTTCTTGACTTTAAGGGTGCTTCTGTCCATTGCGATTTATTGTGTTTGTTCTTGCATTGCAGAGGGCTGTTCATCACTATTCACGACCGTGGCCATATTTCCACATTGCTGCAGAACTGGCCAGAAAAGGACATCAGGGTAAACTGCTTTTAAACTTTATTCTTTAAAGTCAGAATGACTTCAATATTGAATAATGTGGATAATCTTAAGACAGACAAAATAAATTGCTTCTGCGCAACTCCCTTAATCAGGCAGAGTATAGAATATATTTGTACAAAAGGAAGCAGAAATGCATGAGGTGGAAGATGCACTTCATTATCTTTATCGAATGAAGACGCTGTCCAAACTGTTTTCACATCTTCATGATAAACTTAATTAAATCTGAATTAAAAGCATTCCACAACACTAAGGACATAAAGACTCAGTGTACATAACCACAAATCGCATATACTGACAGTGTTGTGCTGGAATATTAACATTTATATCAAAATAATATATATCACTCTGAAATACAAGTGGAGTTTGGAGCCTCTACAGATACTCCAGGTGATCCCGGCAGCAGAGTTAGAAGAGTCCTGTGCTGTTTCTACGTGGTCAGCTCCAGCTAAGTTATATTCCAGCCGTGGATGGAATGACGAAACCATTTGGCATTCCTGGCGTGTCAGATCTACCTGCAGCCTGAGCCACCTGCTCATAGCTGTCAGCAGCAGGGGCAATTAGCTCACGCTGGCCCGCTGCCCCTCTTTATCAGGGTGGTCTTATCGTAAAGTCTCCTAATGCCGCCTTCTTCGGTTTTTACGTACAGAAGGGCAAACAAGTCGTCCACAGATAAGCCTCGGCTGCATGTCTGTCATATTAACAGCAGATAATTGGAAAAAGGTTTTATTAACAGTATTAAGAAACGGTTCAAGCAGGATCCAGACGCAGAACAGACACCAAACGAGTTAAAACGAAGGTTTCCTTTTAATCAACAACACAAAGCAATGTGCCTAGCACACGAAAGAGAATAACACAATGCGCTCCAACGGAGGATAGAACTGAAACCAAGGACGACCCGGCTACGAGCGGGGCGGAACGCAGGTACACACGTTGCGGCTGGCCGGAACGGAAAACGAATTCCTCTCCACGGGACGTGGCGACCTTGAAAGGAACAACAGGGTAAATCCAAACACGAGAAACGCTGAGACAAAAATGCGAACAACCAACAAGTACTGCCACGCGGGTGACCAGGTGTTGGTGCCTTAAATCAGCTGCTGATGAGGAATCTGCAACAGCTGCGCGTCACCGGCTGATGACTGGGTCGCCTACGCCCTCTGGGGAAAAAAGGCAGAACAAGGTCTGATTAACCAAAACAGAAGACCGGCTGTGTCGGGCCCTAACAATTAAGTACAGTCAGTATAAATGTTATATCCTGAATTGGGAACCTAGTGGCAGCCTGCAGGAGGGACAAGCATCTGAAAAACAACTGGAACATTTTAAATTAAACACTTCTGCTACTTACATCAAGTCTTACATAATTGGTTTGTTTCATGGTGTGGAAACAACCTGGAGTGTATTTACAGCCTAATAAGTAGAGTGACTTTTGAGTGGAAAGCCAGGAGGATGTAGGAGGTTCTGGCTGACTGTGAGGAAACAAAAAGGCTTGTTTTGTTGAGGAGAACTATACTGCTCTGTTCAGGTCCTCATCCGATAAAAACATCATGTTAAAATACTGTATGCTATGTGTTGCAAAAGCATTGCCCTAATGAGGGTGTTGGTTTCTGCAGGCTGTCTGTGTGACGGATGGAGAGAGAATCCTGGGGCTGGGAGACCTGGGCTGCAATGGAATGGGCATCCCAGTAGGCAAGCTGGCCCTCTACACGGCCTGCGGAGGGATGCCGCCGCAGCAATGCCTGCCCGTCATGCTGGACGTGGGTACAGACAATGAGGTAAGAACCAGGAGAGCAGCAACAATCAGGAATTTTCATGACACGGTAGAACAATAGTTCTTCTATATTCAAAACTGTCGAAGTCTCCAGCATTTCAAATATCTTTTCACACATTTAATGGCACATGGCAGCATGAACAACTACCTCCACAACTTTCCCGGGTTCCCTGGAACTAATGTGAAACAGCGTCATGTTTTTATTCCAGGCCAGTTCTGGCCCACGTGTCCTGACCTTGATCTGTTGCACTTTTTACCAAATGTATGGAACAAATTAGGTAGATGTGAAAGTACCTTCTTCACCTTGAGCCTTATTATAATTCTGTCATCACTAAAGGGAAATTCTGGAGCAGCTCAAGTGTGTTTTTTGTAGTTTTCCTCACCTCGCTGGTCTCGACTGACTCAAAGAAATCAAAAATGTTAAAAATAAATGAACCTGACATCTGTAAGTAAGTACAAGGTATAGAAAAGCGGTGCTCTTTTATAGTAAGGGCCTTCAGAGTCAGGAAACAGCCTTTACATAATCAAAGTGCTGCCAACGGGGAAAGCACCTTTTCTCCTCTGCCAGACTGTGGGAGCAGCAGCCAAACGTCTGCCCACCTACACCTCCTGTGTGCTGTCTGCTCTCAGGGACCACTTTTCTGACAGATGATTGAAAGTCAGTTCATTCAACATGGTGCCTGAACCCTTAAACGTGCTAAAATTAGTCTGCACACACTTCTATATATACACACTCCATGTCTTGCTTACGGGTGTGGCGGCTTTATTCTGCCAGCACAGCTGAGCTTAGCTTGTATGAAACTGTCCACATGTGACTCAGTTCTTCAGGTTTTTTTCCTCAGTGAATGAAAGTCTGCTGAGAGGTTGCGGCTGGAGACTGCTGGTTCCTCCAACTCTTTATCTTTATAAGCCTGAACTCTGCACTGTCCTCTTACAGCCTCTTCCTGCACTGTCGTCACACTGGCTCCACATCGATCATGTCACTGTGCTTGAGTCATTCCGGTTTGAGGCGATAGGCACATTTGCAGACTCTAGCGTGTTTATTTTAGGCATTTAATTCAAGATTAACACATTTTCCCACAGTTAAAAACTGTAGCTGGCGGAATTTTTGCAGACAATCACGACACAGTATGTCCATCGGCTTTAGTGAATCAGTACGAAGCCAAGTAAACAATAGGCTTACACCATTTACCACAGAAATACGTATGTTGCTTTGCAGATGTAAACAGCTGTCATTTGTTGGAGCTCTGGAGCATTTGAAAACTGGTTGCAAATCTGTCAGTGATGAGAGGAACAACAGGAGAAATGGGTTGTTTACAGTCGAGATTAGGTTGGCAGCATTTCTGCATGTAAGATGGCCTGCTGTTTAAAATAGAAACGTCCCTGTCTGCCCCTCTTGCCCCCTGGAATCCCGTCTCATTCGGCACCCCTGGCCTGATGACATGATTGGGCGAAGAGAGAATATAGAGGCTATCTTAACTAGTAATTGTACCCCTCTCTATTATTAAAATACTTTGTTATTATAAGTTAATTTTATCCTTGTAGAGTTAATTGATATATATATATATATATATATATATATATATATATATATATATATATATATATATATATATATATATTATATATATATATATATATATATATATATATATATATATATATATATATATGAAACAGCAGGCGAACTTCCCGTAAAAGAAGCAGTTGGACCGCCTGACCCCTTTTCTCTAAACAACACTTGTAAGATTACAGTGAGGGCAGGGTCTGGTTTACAGGAACAAGTCAGTCTCTCTACACTGAAATGTGTTTAGTTTTCATGCAGATTAATTTGATGGCTGTGCAGTGATAAACTGTCCCTATCTGACAGCTCTAATTTCTCTGGTGCCTGCTGGGGTTTTTACTTTATCCTCCCGTTATCTTTCAGGAGCGATTGAATCTCCTGGAATAACCTCTGTCTGTCTCTGTCTCTGTCTCTCTCTCTCTCTCTCTCTCTCTCTCACTGAAATGAGAATCCATGATGTCATCCTGGACAATGTGTCATTTGTGTGCCTGACTCTATCTAGAACAAAAACTGGCTCTTCATCATTATTCATGGATGTGTCCTGCTGAAATAAATGACTGAACACCACCAATAATGAAAGAGTCCAAATAAATATAATTTTTAAACTCTAAATACAACAGGAGGAGTTCAGATGCAATGGACGGTGCAGCGGAAGCTTTCGCAGACACTGTTTCTCTTCCCCCTTGGCTCACATGAAAATGTTGTGCTTGTTTTGGTTACAGTTACACTCGACTATTGGTGGCCATTAAAGACTGCCAGGAAATGAGTCATCAACGTCAAATAAATGCGGCCTTAAATAAGCCTCTTGACGTGGCAGCTTTTGACCCTGACATGGAATGGAATACTGAGTGCTCCATTCTGGGGCATCCCAGTGGCAGCTACTAATTATGCACAGAAGTCAAAGTCCCGGTCCTGAGGCGTGACATCATTATGGATGCACTTTCCCTTCATCTAAAGGTTTAAATTTCCTGGAGTCGAAACTGTTCAGAGTCAAGTACATGTAGATTTGTCCTCTAAAAAGGAGGCTGCAGCCTTATCTTGCTGTACGTAGACTGTTTAGGAAGGCTTAGGCCAACCTAGCTTAGTGTGGTTACCTGTGTCAGGAACGGTACAAGCAGAACCAAGACGCAGAAACACACACAGACGCTCGCTCAAGATTTGAACAGAATTTAATGTAAATTGCATGCACAAACTGTGGTTAAACCAGAACAGAAAACAATCCTCATCTAAGGGACGCGGTCACCTGGGAGAGAGGACGACAGAAGTTAGTCCACTGGGAGAGTAACTCACAGGAAAGTTTAGTCTGCTCAGAATACTCCACACTGGCGACGTGACGATCCAACAGCAGGGACCAGCTGGCAGCGTCCTTAAATCAGCCGCCAATAACCAGATTGGCGGCAGGGAGGGAGAGCACAGCACCCACGCCGATGTCAGACGCGTTCACCTCAACGGTGAAATGGCACGCAGGATCTGGGTGTGACAGAACTGGAGCAGTGGTGTATAGTACCTTTAGCCTTGCGAAAGCTGCCTCCACCTCTGTCGTCCAGGCAAAGGGTTGAGCTGTTGAGGTGAGCCGTGTTAGGGCGGCTGCCACCCGGCTGTAGTCCCTGATGAAGCGACGATAAAAGTTTACAAACCACAGAAACCGCAGCAACTGCTTCCACGAGGTCGGAGTTGGCCTCTCCGCCACTGCCTGCACCTTGGCTTGGTCTGGTGAGAGCTGCCCCTGTCCCACAATAAACCCCAGAAAAGACACGGATGGGACGTGGAACTCACAGTTTTTGGCTGGCAGCGTCCTTAAATCAGCTGCTAACAACCAGATCAGCGGCAGGTGCGCGGCCACAGCTGGAGCCCGGAGGTCTGCACCCTCTACGGGGAAAACCAAAATGTTGCCAATAAACACAAAACAATCCGGTGCGGTAGGGCTCTGTACCATTTCTTTATATTTTATATGTTGAGAGGAAAATAGAGAAACTTCTTTGTTAGAGAAAAATGGAACAAAAACATTTTTTGCACCAGACTTTTAAAAATATGTGATCCATTCATCTTCTGTTAACCACTGCTTCTACCTGATTTAGGGTCAAAAGGGTTTACACCCGGACAGGTCATCAGTCCACATTGCAGAAATGTTTATTTCTGTTTCAAATATGACGTTTAATTATGACATTAACTTGAACAGTTCCTTCAGTCAGGCCTCAAGAAGCTATTCAAGGAACTGTCGGTTTGGCACTTTTGCACTGGCTTTGTCGTGTGTGTGTGTGTGTGTGTGGGTGTGTGTGTGTGAGGATATGACATTTCTGAATGGTGTAGGATTCCACATATGTTTAACTGTTTAATTAAAACAGACATTTTATGGAGGTGTGTGTCAGGGGGGCATCTTCTTGCCTTTCTTCTTTGAGGAAAATCATTGTCATTTCTTTTTCTGACCCTGTTCCTGCTTCGAGAAAGGATGTTTTACAAAATTCCTCACTGAAATCGGAAATTCACATCTATTCTTTGAGACAGGACATTAAAAACAAGATGTCTCCTTTATCAGGTCTGTTCAGATTGTCTTTCCATGTGTGTGTGCAGGTCCTGCTCAAAGACCCTCTCTACATTGGCCTGAGACATAAAAGAGTGCGAGGCCAGGCCTATGATGACCTGCTGGATGAATTTATGAAGGCTGTGTCAGAGAGGTAAGATAATTCTGGCCCTCAGTTCTCTCTGTGCCCGTCATCTGCGGGCATGCTAATGTAGACAACACACGGAGCTCTTGAAAGAAAAATTTTAAGCAGTTTAGCATAGTTGCTGCTTGCAAGGAGAGCCAACACGTGTGCAACTGAAAGTCTGGAACTCAAGTCCAGGTAATGGTTTGGTTTCTTTGAACTCTGGATGGTTTGTGATGCCAATTAAAACTCGAGCTGTTTTGAAAGATGGACTCATCCACTTCAGATACTTTGAACTGAAGGCTTGTTTTCTTTTCTGCTGTGAGCTCAAGCATCGGAAACCAGAATCATGTGTTTATTGTTAAAAATATAGATCTCTTCAGGTATTTCTGTGTCATAGCTCTCATATATTGCACAATTCTTCCTACCTGTCATGCTTCCATTGCAACCACACACACACACACACACACACATGGGCCTGGTTAACAAAAGTCCTAACCCAGAGAAACCAGACCCAGAGGGAGAGTCCCGGGTCTGGGCCCCCTCCAGCTGGCAACAGGAAGCCACATCCCTAATAACCGGGTAGCTTCTCAACAGCAGGGAACAGTGAAGCTTTTTCCTCAAGGGAGCCAGATTGGTGGAAAATTAGTAATTATGGTTCTTTCTTTGGGATTGAGAGACTGATTACAGTTCTGAATTCTCTTAAGTAATCTTTATGTTTGGCTTTCAGAGGAACCAAACAAAGGTATTAGAGAACGGCCCATTGTCAATAAATACCAAAAGTCTGGAAGGAGGTGTGATTTGGAAATGCTTCTCATTGGTTACAAATGTAACTGTGGACGTGATTCCAAGCCCAGCTGCCATTCTCCAGCTCCGCTGTTGAGTTTGAACAACAGGTGTTTGATGCTCTCAGGCAGAAAGAAATTATCCTTTAATCCTACGATCCCTGCACACACCCTGCTAGGCACTTAAACTTAAGTTTACTATCACATTTCACTCCCTCCCTTGTTTTTCATTTATTGTGAGATTTTATTTAAAACCATTTTTCAACACTTTCTATGCAACTCTGAGCAGAAATATGGATGAATTCAACTATTAAACTCCTCTACCACCGTAATTCACGGTGCAGGAACAAACACAGTGCTGTATTCAATTCATTTCAATTCAGTTTTATTTATATAGCACTATTCAGCTGAGGCATACTTGTAATTACACCATAATTAGTGAATAATAGCACCAATTTTCAGGGATATAATTAATGCCCTGATAGGAGAGGTGTCAGACGTAATTCATGTTGTTTAACACAATAGATTCCAGGTTGTGCAGTGTTAAACCCTGCGTAGCCAGCAAACATAAAGCCTTCTTTAGCAACAGCACAGAGAGCAGAGGTTGGATGGATACATGTAGCGACAGGGATCAAAGGGATGAAAATAGAATGCTTGTTTTTCTTTAATGACAGGCCAGGGATTTGAGAAATAACGTGTGCCGAGAGATGCTGGTTCTCCGGGGAATGAGAGCAGTTATGAAGATATATCAGTGCTCCGGCTACAGAGTCCTGTGAGGATGGAGCTATAACAGAGACTCCGCGTGTGTGTGTGTGAATACACATCTATGCGCACAGGTTGAACAGCTGTGTTTGGACAGAGCAACCTTGCCGGTGACCTTCCTCACAGAGGTCCAGCCCAGTTCTTTGTGAATTCATATCCTCCCTGGCTTCAGTCTTCAACCTGCAGGTTTGTTTGATGGAAAGCTTCATCATACCTTCATCACTAATTCACTAGTTCGCTAATTCATTGGAAAACATCTCCTGCTCCTTCTTATTTAAATTATTAACAGCAAGTCTTAGCTTATCACAACCAAAGCTGAGGCATTTGTGAGGTCTTTGCTGTCCTGGTGGTGTTTGCCAGAAGGTTAAACAAAGTTACGGCGGCAAATGTCAGCGCCTGCTCTTGTCTCGCTGTCTTGGTCACGACCCAAATCCCTCTGTGTGGTTAGAAATAAATCAGTGTAATGAAAAAACGGGACTTATCTGATGTTTTGGAATGCGTTTTGGAGTACAGAATTTGTAACTCCTCACACAAAGTGATCAGTGATCTTACCAGGCCAGAATGAGACGATAATAATGTTCACGTGACAGAGATCACCATGCTGCCTCTATAATGCGCACAGACACGCACACACACAGAATTTCTGTGCACCAGTTTGGCAGCTCAGGTACTTGAGCTCCAAAGATATTACATTTCACGTGTGGTTGCAACATGACAATGTCCTCTGTCATCCTGTAAGCATGCACAGGCAGGATCATTCTTACCTGTTTGGACAGGGATGAGGCTGATATGAGCTTCTCACTTTGCCACTAAACCTTCATCCTGTGTGTATGATTTACAGGAGATAGAAAAAAGTCTTTGTGTACAACTGTTTGGGGTAATTAAAAGCTGGTGACTAATGCATTACAAAATATAATTAATAGCGTATGGATAGGATACAGAAAGAGGTTAGACATTAAACACCTGTGTTAAAGTCACAACTGACGTAATGATAGAAGCACTGCTGTCTTTGGGTCTGTGAGCAGCCTTTCCACGCTCCATTTTCCCCATCTTTTATTGGATCTTTCTCTGCACAGTGGAAAATAAGGCCTGGGTTTTGAATCTCTCAGGGTGTGCCCGTCTCATCCTCGATCCTAAAGCATAGATGCAGAAGCAAATCTCACTTTCTTTTTCCAGAAGACTCTTTTTCTCTCCTTTCCTCTGGTTTGCAAAAGGGGGCACATTGTTAAATTTCAGTGTGCCATTCATAAGGTTGTCAAGACGAGTCAGCCAGGTTTAGGGCAGAATAGTAACTAAAGCCTACTACACACGGCACGAGACGCCACAACTCGCCCTCACCCAAATCTGGGTGAGTCACTAAGGAGCACAGATGAACTTTTTAAGATGCTTTAGGCAAAGCACACACAAACACACACACACACACATTTATTGGCCTTGAAAAAGCTGTCTGTCTTGATCTTTCTTTCCATGTTACTAAAACCAAAGACTGTGTAGCTTCTGGAGTAGGTGCATATGGAATAAAAGACATCCATTTGCACAAATTCAGCTTACATTTCAGTTCAATTACTTTATTAGAGACCAGGAACTGTGCTCCCTGGGACTGGCTGAGAGGGACATTCTGTTTGGGATGAGCGTGTGTACTCAGACCCGCGTGAGGACACTTAAATGAAACCATTAAGGGAATATGTCTGTGTAGATTCTCACTCATCCAGCTCATAGTTATCTAAAGGATCTCTGTGCGCAACTGGACTGTAAGGTTTCCTTGAAAACGTTTCGCCTTCTCTCCAGAAGGCTTCTTCAGTTCTAAACTTGCTGGGGGCAGAGCTTGAAAATATAGCCCTTGTGGACCATCGGCATGTTAATGACCCGGGTGGTCACCTGAGAGTTGTTGGCAGGGTCGCTGGCAGGATCGTTTAACTAGTTTCAGTTTGGGTGCTTCCCCTTTGTCTGTTGGGTCACACACCCCTCTCAAACCAGCGATCTTCTCTGGCCAGTACACGTACATGACTGTCCTCAAAGGAGTGTCCGCTTTCTTTTAGGTGTAGGTGTACTGCTGAGTCCTGTCCTGAAGAGGTGGCCCATCTGTGTTGGGCCATTTGTTTATGGAGGGGCTGTCTGGTTTCCCCAATGTATAGATCCTTGCATTCCTTCTGACACTGTCCAGCATAGATAACATTTCTTTGTTTGTATCTTGGTGTCTTGTCCTTTGTTTGTTTGTTTCTATCTGAGTGTGTTGGAGGGTTTGAACTGTACTGGAATGTCATGTTTTTGGAGGATTCTACAGAATTTTTCTGAAACTCCAGACAGGTAGGGGATGGAAATGCTGTGTTGTTTGTTTCTCTCCTCTTCTTTGCTGGGGTTGAGACATTAAGGGAATAACTGACATAACTGAACTGGGAACACAGGCAGATTCCCAGCATCAGTTGTGAGGAGGCTCTCCACAGGCGGCTGGGGCGGGCCACCTCTGCCCGGCCGTCGCCTGTCTTCGTCTCCTAAAGCCCCAGCACAATGAAAAGTTTACGGTTCTCTTCTTAGGCTTATTATTCATCCACTCTGTGCTTCTGCTTGATAGAAAACATATTTCTTTCCTCGTACTCCTACTACTGTTGGCAAGTCATGGGAGCTGTGGGGGTCTGTACTGGGAATCTGTGTTTTCCACTGAGAAAAAGATGACATCTATTTTTGTCGACTCAGGTCGGTTGTAATTCCTTGTCCCTATTGGCTCCACTCCAGCTTCATCTTCATCCTGTTGAAAATTGGTGGAGCTGCTGCTGTAACAGTTAGAGCAACGGCTTCTGTGAACAATGACATTTCCAGGGTTGGGTTTGGGGTATGGTTTGACTAAAATGCTAAAGAAATTCAAAATTTGTGCAGGCTGCAGACACGCGATTGTGCCGCCACAGATCTGCGGTATGATGCAACTTGGAATTACGTTTGGTTTTCTGCCACTTTCTCTGCAGAAGACAGAGAAGCACATGCGGTGTTGATATGCTTTGTGCCTGATGCAATGTCGTTCACCTTCGCCGCGCAGCACTGTCCTTTTCCTACAGCTGAAAAGCAGACGTTGATCAGCAAACATCCAGTAAATTCCTGAGCCAACGTCCATCTGTGGAAAGGCATGGGAACTTGGATTCCACTTTGTTGCAGCTAAATCCCAGTGACAGCCTCATAATGCTGACTTTAAGTGTTATTTCTGTTGTATGATGTGTTTGCAGGGACTCCATGGCATGAGCGTTGTGCGCTGCCTCCTCTGCAAGGTGGTCTGAGGAGTGTCTTGTAAATTGGAGAGCTACTGGTTTACTGGGAGACTGGGTGGGCTCTGTGTTCTTTTACATCAAATGTGGTGTTTTGGAGCTTCTGCTCTCTGTGACCTCCCTCGTGGAGCCTCTTTGTGAGGTGACCCCGTAAAGCTGCAGAAACAGGTGTCAGCTTGTCAAATGTCTGTTGAACAGCAGACAGAAAAAGGCTCTTTAATTTCCTCTTTTGACGAGACTTGTAACAAATGCAACATTTTAATGCGGCTGTGAACATTCAGGGAACTTGGTGCAATCTGAGGTCAGAGTGGTGGCACTCGGGTTCCTGGCCTCTCAGCTTTGTGGTGCAGTGAGAGAGCGCCCCCGAGAGGATGGAAATGTTCCATTTGACAGCACCAACTGGCCTCTGCACTTCATGTGTGTTTGTTGTGTGTGTGTGTGTGTGTGTGTGTATGTATGCATATGTCTGATGAATGAATTTATCTTGGTTTTCAGGTATGGAATGGACTGTCTGATACAGTTTGAGGATTTTGCAAACATTAACGCCTTTCGTCTGCTGAGCAAGTACCGCAACATGTACTGCACTTTCAACGATGATATCCAAGGTGACACAAACATCTTTTTTTTTTTTTTTTTTTTTTTTAATTACACCTCCGTGTACGACTTCAGCATGTCCATCTGGACGCAAAATTAATGTGAATTCTTTTTAGGCACGGCTGCAGTTGCGGTGGCTGGACTCCTGGCTGCGCTTCGCATCACTAACACCAGGATGTCTGACCACACCGTCGTGTTCCAGGGGGCAGGAGAGGTACACACTACCCGCCTGGTAGTGGGAAACATCAGGAAACAGCAGAATATGTCTTTAATGATCGAAATTTTCTCATTTAGGCAGCCATGGGCATTGCTGAGCTCATCACCATGGCTATGAAGAAGGAGGGCCTGGCTGAGCAGGAGTGTCTGAAGAAGATCTGGATGGTTGATTCCAAAGGTCTCGTCGTCAAGGTGTTTCAGATCAACACTACAAACGCATACCTGAGTCGAAGGAACCTTACAGCAACTTTTTTTTTTTTTGTTTTTCTTTTTTGCATATTAGAGAAACAAATGTTAAAAGTAATAAAAAGTAAAGGAAGAAGAAAACATCAGGTTCTGCAATTAGCAATGGTCAGATTTGTTTTTCTCTCTTGGTCAGAGGTTTGTTTTGGAATCGGTGCAAAAAAAAAACGGGGGAAGACGAGCACTGACATCTGTTTCAGATCTGCTTTGTCCGCAAGATCTGTGTTATTAATCCCACTACATCCTCCTCTGCTTCACCTCCTGGCTCTGTCACTCCTCCTTCCTCTCAGCCAGCGGTACTCCTCTCACTCTTCCATCCCACCTGTCTTCCTCACATGCTTTTGTGAGGAAGACAGGCCTTCCTGGATGAAGAGAGGACTCATTCTTTCAACATGGAAAAACATGTGGACCATTAATACATTTGCTCTTTCCATTGATAGTTTAATGTCTTTCTTGTCCTCCTGCCTGACCATTCTGTCTCTAACTCATCAGGGCCGAGAACATCTGACTCACGAAAAAGAGAGGTTTGCTCACGAGCACCAGCAGATGCAGAAGCTGGAGGATGTGGTTCGGGAACTGAAGCCCACAGCCATCATTGGTTAGATGCACTTTCCCTTTGAATTTGAGTTGTTGGAAAGGTGCCACAGACAGAGTGATGGCTCTGTCTCAGGTGTAGCAGCGGTCGCTGGAGCCTTCACCGAGCAGATCATCAGAGATATGGCTTCCTTCAATGAGCGTCCAATCATCTTTGCTCTCAGTAACCCAACCAGCAAGGCTGAGTGTACTGCCGAGCAGTGCTACACGCTGACAGAAGTACCTACTCCAGACTCTCAGAATCTATTCCTGCATATACGAAACATGACTAAACACATGTTTGTCGCAGGGTCGGGGCATCTTCGCCAGTGGGAGCCCGTTCAACCCCGTCACGCTGCCTGATGGGCGAACTCTCCATCCTGGTCAGGGAAACAACGCCTATATCTTTCCCGGGGTGGGCCTGGGTGTCACTGCCTGCTCCATCAGACACATTACCGAGGAAATCTTCCTCACTGCAGCAGAGGTCAGTCAGTCACATTTCCTCTGCCACCTTAACGATACTATTGAATCACTAACTTTATTTCATTGTCTCCACTTGACTCAGCCAAATTATTGCAGGAAACTGTTTATCGACTATGTCTCCCTTTCTAAAGGCTCTGGCTAACCTGGTGACAGAGAAGGATCTAAATGAGGGACGGCTGTATCCTTCCCTCAGTTTCATCGTGGGTGTTTCTCTCAAACTGGCTGTTAAGGTGAGACAGAGTGCCCACACAGAACAGCTGAAGGCTTGTGAACTGTTAAAATTATATTTTTATAAAATTTCCAGATCATGGAATATGCCTACAAGCACAACCTGGCCACACTTCGCCCAGAGCCATCCGACAAGGAAGCGTATGTGCGCTCTCTCATCTACAGCACGGAATACGATGAGTTTACTGTTGACTCGTACTGCTGGCCTGAGGACAGCGTAACCGTGCAGTCATGCAAACTTTAATACATCTCTAATTATAATGACAAATATTATATATATTTTTGAATATAAAGATGGTCCATAGATGGGTTTCCCACAATATTACAGTAAAAAAGCGCTGCAATTAATTCTACAGTACTGTGACATGCACTTTTATTCTGATTGCACAGACTATAATCCAAAATTTTATGTGCAATAAAAAGTTTTCAGTAATACATTCCCAACTCCATTACTGCATTAACTGCATTATAAATAGGTTCACATAAATATGGTTTTCACAATAAAACAAAACAATGAAAAAATGTCTGTTTTAGCGCCCACTATCGGCAAAATTGTAAAACTACTATATCAATTTTATATAGTCAATCAGGCTCCATTCAGGTTTGCTGTCACCATCCTCATGTGTGTTTTGTACAGCTATAAAAGATACACAGACACACTTTTTTTATGTTAATTATTCAATCACTGGCCAGACAGGACAGGACCAGAGGCTTTGTTTGGACTACTGCCCATCCCAGTCTGAAATCAATAGAGGAGCAGGCAGACCAGTCAGCGTCCAGTGTTGGGCGTCTCACCCAAGGCGACATTTTGTGGGAAAAGCTTTTGTTTTCCTTCGTGCTCCAACCTCCCGTTGCACTCTGCCCCAGGCAACCACGCTTCTGATGTAATGATCAATATGTCTCAATGTCAAAACATCCAGTCAGACTATTAAATGCCACATCTCAGTTCCATCATTACGCTTGTCTGCGTTTAAAACAGTGAGTTCTCGCAGAGAAGGCCAGGTTTTTGGAGACACTCACGTCTAAGCAATTATATATACCTCAAAATAACTAAATTCTGCTTTGTTGCTGTTAGTGTTGTCAAAATCTGCAGATGAGGTAGTTTAACATACTGGACCAAATCATTAGGGTTTCCTTCAAGTCTTTTTGGTTCTATTCACAACTTTTTATTGTACAGCTTCTAAATATTATTTTTATACTTACGAAATGTGGCCATTCTGTAGTATTCATGCATGCTGATGACTCTGATGGGGAGCCTCAGCCCCCTGTCCCTCTCTTTGACACTTTGCTGTATGCAGACATGATTGGCACATGTAACCCCTCATCAATTTGACCTTGACACGTTCATATTAAATGGCACATTGTAGAGACCTTGTGATCATTACCAATCAGAGAAATCCCCTTGGGGTGTGTTAGCGTGCCTGAATCAGTCTACCCTTCATCCCTGACGCCTGTCTGACATTAAGCCCCAAACTTCACCTCACACCCCCATCACCGAGGACAGTAAATCAGACTTTCTTAATCTGGTGTCAGAATTTTAGAATTTAAATTAATTTATGCAATTTAATGTGTCATTCCACAACCTTTTTAATTAAAATAATTTAATTTAACATTTGCTTTAATCTTACTGCCGTAACAAAGCAACTTCCCATGTCTGGGATAAATAACGTTCTATTCTATTCTATTCTATTCTATTCTATTCTGTTCTGTTCTATACGTCCTTTAATGATATGAAACTTTCCCCACATTGACCAGCAGAGGGCGCCCCGACATTGTCTGAACATAGAAAATCAAACAAGCGCAGTCAGAATCTAGTGAATGAAACTACCTCACACATTTATCTATGCTCAAGACTCTTCTCACCATTAACGACATGTCTGACTAAAACTTGTGTTGCTAATGGATCATTCTCTAATGACAGTGCAACAAAAGCTGTAATTACACCAGCAACACTTTCATGTCCATGTAATAGCTCCTGCATTTGCCCTCCGTCTTTGCATTGGAACAAGATGGGTAGACTTTGCATCATTACCTGAGAAGATAATCAGTCTAACCTATGTGTATACATAATTGGCTATTTTGAGTTAAATGGAATAAATTACACAGTGATAACACATTATATACTGTAGGTCCAGTGAAGAGACAATTCTGGTAAAATGTGTGTTGGTGTTTTCTAGACAGAAATCAGATTCAAACCTGGTCATGCATTAAGTGGAATGATTGATGCAAAAAGGGCTGCAAGTAGTATCAAAAACTCCCGACCTAAGTTTTTACACTTCTGTACATTTTACAGTGATTTGTCTGAAAAAGAGAAAAATTCAGAGACTGACAAGTTTCACGGTGAAAAAGTGTTATTAGAGGTCAGAGAGGACTGGCCGGTATGCAGAAATATGTGGAAATCATGGAAAAGGTGATAAAACAGATTGAAATAATAAAAAATCCGCCATTAAAGCTAAAACTTTACGAGAGACCTTGATGTTTCAGAGGGTTATGGCCTCGGCCCATGATAACTTTACCTGATGGAAGAGGAAAAGTGGGAAACTAAAGCAGTGGACTAATCAAATTTTGGAGGCAACGCAGTCCTTCAGCAACTCTGTGAAAAGGTTTTGTGTTCACTTTCTGCAAAACATGATTACATATTCACTCGGCGTTCTGCAAAATCCCCAGTTTGCAGGTTTGCAGGTTTAATTTTAACATTACGAACCATAACTTCATTTTATTGTAATGAAGTTGTATATGTCAGAGGTCCGACATTGACAATTGTAATGAATTTATTTCAAATATTAAACATAATTTTCATCTTAAATAAGATGAAATTATCAAGTTTTCCCATGAACATGTGCCAGGGTGTTATGTCTTCTATAGTCCTCCAGAAAACATAAAGCGAACCACTGACCTCCAAACCAGCACCCAAACTCGAGCAGGACCAAATATATCATTTTATTCAAGTAAATGTGGAAAAGTAAAGCGAGAAATTGGGAATAATAACCCAAAGTACACAGCTGTACCTTTGATGGAGTACAGCAGTCTCTGCATTCAAAATAAACTCAATGACCCTCAAGTGGGGTCGCTTTTCAAATAAAGGCCGAGAAAGAAGGCAAAATCTTTGCATCCTCCTTTGGGCCTTTTTTTCTGAACCTACTCAGCATCCTTAAGTTATAAGCTTAGCTGTCAGTCAGACATAAACAGACCTTGGCATCTGACCTGACTGTGGAAACCGATCACAACACCAAATGTAAATGGCCTCTCAGAATCCATTAAAAGTGTTCAGCGTTCTTTGTGGAATACATCGTGCATCGCATCCCTTCGTTGCAGAGACGTTACATCAAGTGACCTTTAATTCTCGTCAAATGCGTCCGCTGCCTGGCTGGTGCTGGACTGAATGAGGACAATTATGAAAACCACCACTGTTCAGCAGCTTTGTGCCGCTGCTCGAGACCCGTGAGTGAGCCTGGGAGTAATTCAAAGAGATGTCTCTTTTTCGTGAGGCCTGCACGCCACGCAGGTTTTGGCCCGTGAGGCAGTGGTGGGCGCAGGTTTCCAACAGCCTGTTGTTTACCAGGCGGGTGCCACACACAGATACCAAGCAGGCGTGCCAACGCCTTGATGACTTTTCCATAATTAGACGCAGCCCTGCACCCAGCGTGGGGATTCTCGCACTGAAATCCAACATGACACGTGTGATCGCAACCCAGAGTCGTGTTTAATTAAATTTTCTTGCAACGCGGGGCGTGCAGACATCATTCCCTGGAGCTTTCATCAGGGAATAAAAACATCCAAAATGGGCCACACTTTGTTGGGCTGAGTCTTTTTTTTTTGATTGTGTGTGTGTGTGTGTGTGTGTGTGTGTGTGTGAGAGAGAGACCATCCTTTTTCTTTCTTACTGAAATACAATATTGTTAGTTTCCTGTAACAGGCTGGGCAGAATTTGAAAATGTTTAGTCCCATTTAGTCAAGCTTGGCAGCACGTTGCCTGTAGCCGTTGAGCCTGTCTTTGCCGCCTTTTCCATGACGGCACATGCTAGTCACTCTTGTGCTTATTATTCTGCTGTACGCTCCAGATGGATCAACACATGGTGAAAATATTACAACAAGACATTTGCATGTGACCTAAATCGGTCACTTCTGCTCCACCGTGCGAAGGAATCATTCCCAAAGACATTTTAAATTACACAATGAGTACCAGAATTGCACCAATATTTCAGAATTAACGGTTGTAATCGTGTTAAAAAATTGCAGGTTTTAATTTTTTTTATGGCAGCCACCTGTACGCGTGCGTTCATCGTCGTTGTTTCATGTCTGATAGTTTTGATAATTTCCTGTAGTGTGAATAGAATCAGGTCCTAAACAAACATCTTTGACTAACAATAGTAAGCCCTTCATAAAACACATGAACTGCAGGTAGGAGAGCATAAACACCGCGCTGTTGTCTGAGTTTGCATTAGTATGCATGTGTTTTTTTAGATATGAACATGCATGCATTTGCTACAGTAGCCTTTGCCATTGTTCCCTCTGTCTTCATTAATTCTGTAATTGTTTGCTGCCAGTAATTTACTGCCAAGTTTTGTAAACATCAAAGCCTTCTGTCATGTTTTTTTGTAAAACATCATCCATTAAGTTATCATGCATATTAGATCTTGAGCTAAATAAGTTGCCTAATTAATTGTGAGATGCAGCAACAAGCTTCTGGTTGTTATGGCTCTTAGATGGCTTGCATGTAAGCGTGTGTGTGTGTTGCTGATTGGAAAGGGGGACAGCAAAGTGTATGTGATGGTAATGATGGTTCCAGTGCTCTCCTTGCCCATTAATAAGCGGGCTGTCTTTCATGTGGCTGTGATGAGCGAGGTGGCCTTTTTCTTGCATCAGTTGCCACATGTAAATCCGCCTGCTGTGTTATCTCTTCAGGCACTCAAGAGCCCACCTGAGTTCATCCAGCTGACAGATTAAAGAGCATACAGAGCTGTGTATGTCCCCCTGCACCACTCACTGGGTAGATCTGTCATTGATTCATTTGAAAATACAGTGAAAATGCACAGATGCTATTAGAAATAACAGATTAGCGCTTGAATCAATCAGCAATGGGGCCTTTTTAGTTGCTCCTCAATACTTTTTGTAGACATATTTTGTTAGCTTCAGCAAATAAACACTTGGGTTTGTGACTTGAACATCATCTGACAGAAAATGTTTTTATTTTGATATTTTAATTTTGGTAATTTTGACTGTAGCGCGGGTGCATCTCTGCACCAGGCTGCTCCATCCTCCCTCCCAGTCTGCTGAAATTGTGTGCTTCAGTGCCAACTTAAGTTATTAAGGCTTTCTGAGCTGCGACTCCACGTCCCTGGGTTGAACAAAGCGCCGGGAACAACTTTGTGATCATAATGTGATCATCAATCACAGAATGATTACATTTTCTAAAAAACTGATCAATATCTAGAAATAAAAAACCAAATGTGTGTCAGGAAACAGTCATGATACTAATCAGGGTATTTGCAAATATCTCCTACTTCGCAGATCCTTTTTTTCCTGTATTTTTCTGTCTAAGCGGTGTGTCGTGTGTGTCGTGCACGGAGCTCTCGCGACCGCTGGACTACTTTTTTTTGTGCTGGTTACCGAGTGTCTCACAGGCACCTCAGAAGGCTCTTGACCTTGAACCCAAATTTCCATTCAAACCCCGACAGAACGTGGGTTCGTTTTGCTTCATTAAAAAGGAAACAAAAAAAAAAAAACTGGGAGCTGAATGTGTCAATCAATAACAAGTGAGGAAAACGCTGCTGGCCGAATAAAGCTCAACGTGTGTACCTGTTTCAGTAATATCACCACAAACGCGCGCACGTCCCCTCGGCTGGACGGCTTATTATTTATTGTGTGTGAGCACAATGGCCCGAAGGCCAGGCTATACTGGCCAAACATCCCCAGGTACAATACCTGTAAACAGCCAACAAAGCTAATTGAAAACGCAGCCCAGCGTCGGGATGTGTCTGACAATGAGGGTAAAGCTCATGAATAAGGAGGTGGGCTTGGCAGCAGAGGAGCTTTGTGTGCTGCTGAATGGCGGAAGTTTGGCATGAAAGGTCACAGCGGTGGAAATATCTCGTAAAACCTCAGACACTTTCTTTACCTTCTGAAGAGGACGTATATGCTTGGAAAGCAGAGGAGATATAGGCCAACGGAATACGATTTGCAAGCTTTTACACTGTAGTGCGCCGCTTCACTGAAGCTAATGTTGATTGGTACCCATGTGTCCCACACATTAGCCTCTAGGCATACCTATCACAGAGATAATTGTCCTGTATGCTCCAGATGGTACCTCTGCATTCTCTAAATAACATAAATGAGTGTAAAAATATCCTTCATATAGGTCAGGAAAAATAAGACCTCTGCTTTACTCACACTTGGCTGCATGTGGGCTAAGTAACATTAATCCGATTTGATAAAAGACTAGTCACCACACAAGTTTTGCCCGATGTCTTCGCCGCTGTGCACCCACCACAGTTTCAATAGTTCCCTGTCAACATGCTGGCCTTCACTCGGCCTTCCGAGTGCTGACATTCCGGGACTCATTGTTCTGACGCTTTCTTTAAGAGGGTCTCGCAAACAGGCTCCGACTTCTGCCCGTTTCTGCTCATGCGCAGTCTCCATCAATCTTTTTCTGCCCGGCCGAGTGGATGCTTTGCTTCTTTTGATGTGTCCTTGTTAGTATAGAGGGACTATTTACGTATCTGTCTGTCTGTCTGTCTGTCTAACTAAATCATCTCTTTTGAATTGCATGGCCTTTGACCAGTAGCCATGAATGTGCACTTTCATCAAGACACTTTCTGGAAACGTGAATCCTCTGTTGCCTTGGAGCGTCTCTACAGATGTACATAAGAAAGTCTGCTCTGGAATTACTAGATCCAACTCTTTTGACATCAGATGTTCACATTGTCAATCAAGACTGAAATGAAAGCTTAAACTTGAAAGTTCTCTGATTGCTTCTGACTACCTGGCAGTCCTGTGACTCTTCACTATTTTAAATAATAAGCAGTTATTAATGATAACTGTTGGTTATTAAAGGACCAACAAGGACAAAACTAAAGTAATAACTAACTATCAAGCGTGTTTGTAGTGCCCAGTACACCATGAGGGGGCCACAGTGTGTCAATTCAATTCAATTCAATTTCATTTAAAGTGCCAATTCATAACAAAGTTATCTCAAGACACTTTACACGTTCAAAAAGAGAAACAGCTCCCAGGGCAAAGCTCCACACTGACTAAGCCAGTGATATTGGCGACAGTGGAGAGGAAAAACTTCCCTTTAACAGGCAGAAACCTCAAGCAGAACCAGACTCGGTGTAGACGGCCATCCACTGCGACTGCCTGGGAGGGAAAGTGGGGAGAGGAGAAACGGGGAGATGGTGAGACAGAGGAGAGGTGGAGATGGGGGGAGAAGAGAAGAGAGAAGGGGAGATGGTGAGACAGAGGAGAGGGGGAGAGGAGAGACAGGGAGGATAGAGAGAACGTTGAGCAAAAGCTGCAGGATCCAGGCAGGGCGATGGAGAGGGTTCTGTATCCAGCAGCAGTACCAGGCCTCAAGGGGGTGGATGGGTGGAATTAGATCAGAATTAGATAGTGATATATGATGGTGCCAGACCATGCACAGCTTTGTAGGTTAGGAGGAGGATCTTAACTTCTACTTTAAATTTTATTGGAAGCCAATGTAAGGAGGCCAACACAGGTGAGATGTGGTCACGCCTCTTAGTCTTAGTCAGAACACGAGCTGTGGAGTTCTGAATGAACTGCAGAGCTCTGAGGGACTTTTTTGGGTATCCCGATAAAAGAGAGTTACAGTAATCCAGCCTGGAGGTAACAAAGGCATGGATGAGTTTCTCAGCAGCATCTAAGGAAAGGACAGGCCTGATTTTTGCAATGTTACAAAGGTGGAAGTAGGCAGTCCTCGAGATTTGTTTTATGTGCATGTTAAAAGACAAGTCCTGATCAAAGCTAACACTAGAGGCAGGACCTGTTCGTTATGAAAGTTTATATCATTAGCTAAAGATTGTCTAAGATGTTTTGGACCGACTAATAGAACTTCAGTTTTGTCTGAGTTTAATAGAAGAAAGTTGTGGGTCATCCAGGACTTAATATCTGCAATACAGGATTGCAGTTGTGTTAGCTGATTGCTATCATCTGGCTTCATTGATAAGTACAATATGGTGTCGTCAGCATAACAGTGAAAATTTATTGAGTGTTTTCTGATCACATTGCCTAGTGGGAGCATATAAATTGTGAATAGGTTCAGGCCAAGGACAGAACCTTGTGGAACACCATAGCTAACCTTAGTGAGCATAGACGAGTTTTGATTTATATGTACAAAGTGAGTTTTTAATCTATGTAAAAGAATCTGGTGGCGAAAACTTCAAATAGGCTGTTTTTATGTCGATAATTGCACAGCTGGCTGGCGACGATGTTTCATGTGTGTGGATGTGCTGTTTTTTTAGGTCGACCAGTCTTTCTCCCACCGTTCCTGTTTCTCTTCCCCGGGGGCACAGGGTCTGGTCAGTCAGGCCACATGACTTGAGGGCATGGGTAAACTCCGGCAGGTCTCTGGCCCAGAGGTGCCACCCCGGATTTGCACTTAGTTGGTGTGAGTGGTCTCTGAGACGGGCCTGGACATGATCAGATCCGAGTTCCGCTAATCTACTGGGCTGGTTGGTGCGGGTTGGAACTCTGGTGTCCCATTAAGTTTGGCCTGGAGGATCATAAGTCTGGGCTAGCTTTGGGTGATGTGATCAGACAGGTTACAGTGCAGAGATACGCCGATGAGCACCAGATAAAGAGAAGCGCTCTTGGATTACAGCCAAGACACAGTTTTCTCTATACAGAGAAAGAACCTTAATTACCCATGGTATGTAATAATGAAGGATATATTATTATTTTCTTCTTTACTTAAAATATAAATACCACAGCATAAAACCCTCCCGGAATCATGATCAGCATAGAAGCCCATAATCTGTAGCTTAACTAGCTTTCATTCTATAATTTATTATTTGATTTGAGTGTTCTTATTCATTTTGCAAGATTCGGATATTTTAAGTATTTCATTGGCCGGAGAATAAGGGACAGAGATACTATAATTGATGTTTTGTTGTCCCTGCAGATTCAGTGACATACAGGTGTATGTTAAATTAGGAAACAGCCGAACAAATGATACATAATTACATTCACAGAAAAGATGTGCCTGTTAGGTTCCCGAGTTTGCAGTTGCTGCTCATAAAACTAATTTATTTATGGGACATGACACTTGAAGTGGGCCCTGGATATTATCTAATAAGTAGGAAAATTGGACTGAGGAAAATAATTAATTAGGATTGAAGTATATTCATTAATGAACTCTATCCATCCATCCATTTTCTGTGCCTGCTTTTATCCACACTTTGGGTGGCAGGGGTCTGCTGGAGCCAATCCCAGCTGTCAAGGGGCGAGAGGCGGGGTACACCCTGGATGGGTTGGCAGCCAACACAGAGACAGACAAGCACTCACACTCACGGTCAAATTTAGATTGCTCAATTAATGAACTCATTTATTTAAATTAATTTGCAAATATGGTCAATTAGACAACACGTGGTGCTAAAGTTGACGAGGTTGACGCAGACGCACGTTAAAGATGAGAGCAGTCAGTTATTTGTGTTTCATTTCCAGTTCTTGATCAGTAATTATCCATCACTAAAACATGATTGTCAATGTAAAAATTAAAGTTGTTTACATCTGTTTGAATGTTAAAGTTTAAAAAGTTTACTTTTGGATGTACATAGAAAAAAACCTTCTGCCTGCTTTAATTTGCTTGTGTATCTTTGTGTTCCTGACACTTTGCTTTGTGCCGCCTATTGTGGATCTGTGTGTCTTGTCAGCGTTTGTCATCATCTTTTACAATACGATGTAATTTTTTGCTTTAAACGGAAAAGCTATCAAAAGGGCTCATGAGGTGGAACAGGGAGGGAATGTAAAGAGAATCTTTATTATAAATAACAGGAATGGTGGAGACAAAAATGTGATTTCAGCCAAGCCTTCGACTGTGTTTGCAGAGAATGGAGCTCGCTGCTTCGCCTGCAAACGTGTCTCACTACACAGAAGTAACACAATCTCTGTGTTTTCCAGTTGTGATGAAAGACAAAAAACCGGAACCTGCCGTGACAGGAGCGCCGTGATGCGCTCTGTTCCATAATAGCTTTCGTATGGCTCAGAGGTTATTGAAAGGATGAATGTTAAACGCTCCAATTCCACGCAGTAACAAGCGGCATTGGCTTGTCCTGGACGAGCCAAGGATCCGAACTAATGCCTACATAAGTGAAGGCGGCGCATTAATTCCTGCTGGTGATTTTGAACGTCTGAGTTTATCTCGCCGGTGTGCTCATTTCTGTTTCCCAACACGACAGACAGACAGTGTAGTCAGCGTCGCCTCCACGGAAGTGTAAAGAGGTGGGTGGAGGGGGCCTTCAGCCAAGGAGAGATTCCAATCAGCATCAACCGTGTCTCAGCGTCCAGGCTCAACTGATATTAACATCACAAATAATTCTTCTTCCCAAATAGTGAGCTCCACCATTATTGTAGTTCTCTCCTCTGAAAACCTTGATGAATACTTGTAAAGTTCCTTTACGGAGCAATGACAGCTATTTTTTGCCCTCCAGTTTTTAAAATGTTGCAAGCATGCTTCAAAGGGGTGATTATTTTAGAGGTCACTTCCAGAGGTCATTCACATTATTGGTGTCAATGCTTTAATTTTTTTTAGTTAAGTCAATTTCCATATTTCTTTTCCTCACAATTGTCTATCCAGATCCTTTCGCTGACAAGCTACACAGAACAAGCTACACATTAAGTTGAGCCTTGCAGCAGTTTACATATAGAACTAGTGAGGAAATGAAAAAATCTGCAGGAAGCTGCTAGAAGTTACAAAGACTCATGACTCATACAAGATGTGTTTAAGATTTATTTAAATCAGGGCAATAAGTAGCTTTAGCTGTTTTTCTGTACAGACATTCTCAGAATAGCCTTTGAATGTCATTAGAGCTGATCTCCTGCAACTGACTCACTCAGATATGGAGATTCACAGGTGCCTGCAAATGATTGTCTTTGGCAGCTTAAATGCAGCTCAGTCTTCATCCAGTTGCACCAATTGCGTAAATGCTGCAGCACAGAACAGAAGGCAACCAGATCACTGATGTGGTAGAAGGTAAGTCTGAAATAATATCACGTTTGAAGCTCGAGACCTCTCTGGATGACACACTGATAAGATACAAAAGTTGCCCTTCACACACCTAGTTTCTGCTGCTGACTTTGCCTCAGAAGAAAGATTTTAATACATTTTTTTGAAATGTAGTTTGGGGGGTATGATTTAAATTTAAAGCCACAAACCAAACAAACTAATTTGCAGGGGGTTTGTTATAGGCTGTTGGGTAAAGAGGCTGCAGTTTTTATTTTCAGTAAAAGTGTACCAGGACAGATAACGCTGGGGGATTTAGTGAACTGCGATTTGCTTAATTTGGAGTCTAAGCTAATGTATAGACTGTCTGACGCAGAACGATCGTCAGTGCATCACTGTCGCCTGGACAGAACATCTGAAGAGCCAATTAGAGTGATGAGACACAGGTTGTAAAGCTGGTCAGAGTTACTTCACATCAGGAAGGTTTTAAATTCCTGCGAGGTAAAAAGGAAAACTGGAGAACCAATTATAACAAGAGCACTTCCTCAAGAAAGCTGTGGAAATAATGACGGAAAGGCATCCCGTGGCTTTATTCCACATGATTTGCTTGGTTTGCTGAGGTCAAGATGTTCAAAAACAGCACTTATAACCTCAGGGATGATTGTTAATTCATAATAAAAAGAGAGTAGAGGGGGAGAGGAATGCAAAGTAAAGCAACACAGTGGTTTTAAGATGTTTCCTTGGACATGCATTTGAATCCAGTCCAATGCGCTTTTGCACAGTGCGGTGTGCATGTCTGAAATCGCAACCGAATCCCCCCTCCAGGTTTGAGAGCTGCACTGGCCTCTCAAAGAGCCCAGGGCAAAGCATTCAGAGACAGGCGAGCAGCGTATTAGACACATATGGTGCCGAAACAGATTTAGGAAATAAGCTGTCATCAAATAATCAAATCATTCATGTTTCAGAGAGCAATAACAGAGGTATATGAGCAGGGACATCCAGGACCTTTCCTACTGGGCCTTCTGTGTGTGTGTGTGCTTGGTGTCACAAAGTTTAGTAACACACACAAACCAGAGGAAATTATGAGAGAGATCGTTCTGATAACGATGCTGAGCAGTTGGTTTATATCAGAATTAGATCAGTTTCCAAGAGAGCAGATGAGACACGTGTCTGTTGCATTTTTGCTGTTGATTTATTGGAATATATGTAATTTTAGTGGCATGTAGTCTCCATATTCCTGCTGTAGCTTACATTATAACAGAGCTGCATCTTTGTATCAGCACTCTTCTTCCCATATGCATATTCTTCCCATCATATTCCATTCCATCTTGCAATGTACTGTAAACTTTGCATTAAAACAAACTTGCATTAGCCTGTTGCTCAATTAGCAACACTTCTGAAAGCCTTTATGTAGTCTAAATGCTTAGAAATACTGATTGCTTCTGTTTTCAGAAGGAAAATGTTAAATGTTTCCTCTGACTGGAGGAAAGACATGGCCATATAAAAACCCAATAGTCCAAAGCTTACGGGGGGGGGGGTCCACTGCAGGGTGTCCAAAAACCAGACCTCAGACTTCCTCTCAGGGAACATGGCAATCCTGGAGCCAGGGACAGAAAAACCACAGTCTCTGAAAGTCTGGTACCACTCTGCAGGTGACAAAACAATCCAATGCTAGTGCTCGGGCACAGCTGCCTCTTATTCGCCTCTGATTGCCGATCAGCCACAGGTGCGCCTTGTCACCAGCGAAGACCCAGGCTGCCACGCTCCCTAGTGGACAAAAACAAGAACACAAAGCGAAACCAGCGACCAAAGCAGGGCAGAACCCTAACAGAAAAGACATTTTACAAGCCTTCATCTTTCTTCAAGTCAGGTTTAGCCCAACACTTTTCTTGCTGATGAGACAGCCACTGATCAATTCCCACTGATCCAGATAGGCGCTTAAATTAATTACATAGAGCTTTAGCCAAGCAGTGGCCGGATATGATGCACACTATGCAAGCACTAGAAAAGACAAGCCGATGCTTCCTGTGCCCTGTCTGCACGCATCACATCAACGTCAGCAGATCGCGGAGTCCTCGCTAGGCAAAACAAGCCGGCGCAGAGGGAAAGGGGGGAAAGAACATGCACCACTCCGCCCACCAAACCCCAGGCTCTGCTTTTTTAAACCCGCGCCTTGCGCTCGCCTGCTGCCCCTCCACCCCTCCTCCGACTCATCCACCCTCCGCTTGCAACCCTAGGCCATGAGTCCAGGCTGTGCGTGACAGCTCACCACATTCCCTGCCACAAATGTTTTCCCAAAGCATCCACTTTCGTGACCCTATCAGCAGATAAAAAAACCTCCCCACAAACCCCTGACGGAGTGTGCATCTCACTTTTGCGAATGTGTCAACAATTTCTGGCTGGCTGGCCAGACACGGAGGCTTGGCAATGTCTGTGCTGCGTCTCTCTGCGTGTGCCCGCACTTGCTTATATACAGTATATGTTTGAATATATTTACGTCTTTTGTGCTTTTTTTCCCCCTGTCATTTCCATATAACGCAGGGAAAAAAATGTTCATGTCATTCTTCCACAACTTAATCAGGAGCTACACACAGGAGGGCTGCTACAGCATGGACCTCCCTGATCATGTTAATGAGGTCCCCTGGCTATGCAGTCATTGAAGTATAATTGACTTGTTCGTCTCTTATCTGCCTAATAGACACTCTGACCCAGAGCACGTTTATTTCGCTATGAGATATGTCAAGAAGGATTGGAAGTTTCCTCAGCGTGCCCATTAAAACTGAAGGCATGCCACCCTGTTTTCAGCCAGTAAGGGCTGCCATTGGTTCCCCACCTCATTATGCAGATGCCAAATGTAAATAAATGATGTGCAGCTCACTGCTGCCTGCACCATTCTTGCCCCTACCCTTGCTCTCTTTCCAGACTGTGGCCTTCTGTAAGGAGGACAGGAAGGAGGGAGAAAGGAAGGGACTAGACAACATCCAGGGAGCACCATGATTATTTGCTCCTCCGGAGGATGTAAATAATGTATAGGTATTAATTATCCCAAGACGTGTCCCTGACTTGAAAACCTGGTGAAGCGCATTGATGTTGTTACAGCCACGTATGTCTCCTGGCTCTCAGGACCCATCACAATCAAACAGCAGCCCATATAAATGTGGAGGAACCAAGAGGCAGGAGGCGGCAGGCACGGCTGAACCAGTGGCTGCAGTCACACGTGAAGGCAAACATCTGTGCACATCACCCCTGCGCGTCCACCATGTCTGCTCATGCAGCGCCTCAACAGTTGCTAACCTAAATTCGCTCCACAAGTTCTTCATGATAAACTTTTATTTGAAGGATTTTTCATATTTATAAAGGAGGACCAATCAAGTTATTTATTTTTTTTTTATTTATTAAATTTTGTTTTATGTCAAGGATTTTAAACTTTATTTCTTGTTTGAAAGGTTATTTCTAAAAGTTTTTTTAGAGCATCTATATAATTAATCAGTTAAACAGAAGACTCACTGATGCAATTCAAATAATTGCTTTTATAAAAAGATCAAAGATTAAATCACAGTCAGAAAAGAGACAAAAGCAGATGAATGCTATTATTTTTCCAGGCAGCCTATGACACCTAAATCTACTCTTTGCTGAAACTATATTTTAGAAGCTGTGCAGTTCTGCACCATATCTGCATATATGTAATCTGGAATCTCGGAAAAATCTGTACCAAAGCTCCATGTGATTCTGGACTACAATAAGGGCATGGCTGTCGTCCTCCCTTCATATTTGTGAGGCCAGTGCAGATCTTTCTGTCATTTCCCCTTATTTAGTGTGCTCTAATGAGATGAATGTGGCTGCCTTGTGTGCCCCCTGAAATGTTTTATTTTCTGATCAGCTCCTGTGTGATCGCGGCACTGGCTGTGCCTCCATTCGGAGACATCATTATAGTAATTACCACAAGCTCTAGTAGTTGCAGGCAAATAATTCTGCTAGGTTCTTTCTTCCCCCCCCCCCCCCACCCCCCACTTTTTTCTGCAGCTCCACAGCTGAGGGGAAATTACATTTTTCACCAAGCCTCTCTGTTGTCTGTATTGTGACAGCGGTCATACTTCATCACATAGCCCCTCTCTCAGCTACAAATATGCCACAATCGGAGTAATGGTGAAAAAAAAGAGGGGGAAAAAGCTTCAGAGCACAGGAAACAGTCTATTTATTGCACAGTCCTGCACCTTTAGCTTGTGAATAGAAAAATAGTACAGTTACCTTTCATTTCCATTCAGCTGAGAAGTGGTTCAAAGCTCACTCTAAATGAATAAATCTTGATCGAGGGATTAATTCAGGTTTTGCAGCATTTAACTTGACAATGATGTTCTTGACTGAATCTATCAGCATGAAATCAAACTCCTTTAGTTACAAGCAACCACTAATCTTCTCCTGATAATGAAAATATAGCATTGAGACCTGCACAGAACATAGACTGCAATTTAGAACCTTCTGCATGAAGACAGCAGCATTTGCAAAGGCTCTAATTTACTTAAAACCTTTCCTTTATTAGTAACTACTGTCCCTTAATCTGTTATTTAGCATGCATAACACGTCCTACCTCTATCTTTAAAATGATTTTTAGAGTATGGAAAATGCGCTTTGTCTCCGCGTTAAAATTTCCTCGAACACTAGCTTGTGTGCAACGCTGATGAAGAGCCATTGTCATTTTGTTCAAACCAGTGTTCTAATTCACATCAGAGTAATTAAGAGAGATGCAATTAATGCAAAATAGATAAAGAAGAACTGGTGAAGAGAGAGACGTAAAGAAAACCCCAAACAATAGAGGGACAAAATGGCCGAAAAACACAATGCAGGTCTGAATATCAGCATCCCCACTTCACTCCCACTTGCTTGATGTCTAGAGCATAAAATATACAAATTGGGATCTCCTCAGATGGTCAGGATGAGAGTTTGTTTGTTAAACCTGACTGTAATTTTGGAGTGCACGCTGGAGAAAAAAATGCACTCTGTAATTAGATATTCAAGGCAAGGCCAAGCTGGTCACTGTCTATAGCTTCTGTGCTAATTAGCACAAATTGAACAATTTGTTTCTCCTTTCAAACCTCCAATCATCCCCCATTTAAAGAGCAATTTATATTCACGGCAAGTGATACAACTCTTCACAGGCACATCAGAATTAAAGCGCTGATAATTATCACTGCCACAAGAATTAAAGGTACTTCTAATCTGCATTTTCCTTAAAAAGTTCTGAAGTTATTTGATGTATTTTTCATTATGTAGAAATGTATGCACTAAACACAGTGGTTATACTGTATCTTGATGTAAGACACACACTACTACTACTACTAAGTGGAGATGGCCGGCTGGTTTTTAAGGGTACAGATTGGTAACCTTGACATGCAGTATAGTCTAATTATTATTGTAATACAAAAATATTGGCCATTGCTGACAAACTCAGCTTGAAATGGGTTAAAGTTTGTGACCTTTGACCTTCATTTGCTCACCACAGAGTGTTTCCACTGGTGTTGGTGTGGTGTGTTCACCACTGCCAAACCCTCAAACCAAAGAGCATGTTTGTTTCTTTTTGTGCATCTGTGTGAGGGTGTTTTCATTTGTGTATGAATAGATTATGACTGTGGGGGTGCACGTGTCCTTCAGTGTACGTGTGCGTGTTTGTGCGTATGTGTGAGTGGCAGCGCGTGTTGAACATGTGCTGGCGTTCTCAGAGGAACAGCAGGGCTCTAATAAGGACTAGTCCTAGATGGCAGCTGGTAAACTCCGTTCTCAGAAAAGGTGTCCTTTATTCCTGCACAAAGGAATGCAAATTAGTCCCAATGCCGAGTGGACACTGAGAACAGATCCACATGGCACACACACTTACTTTATTCTGAAACACGCATTGGGAGTTCCACTATGATACAAGTTCCTAAAAGAAAAACAAGCACAACTAATGAGGCCCACCCGCACAGCCCTGATGTGTGCATTCATTGATGTGTGTTTTCCTTTAAAAAGTTTAAACTGCTCAGTCGCACAGCTAAAACTATCACAGTACGATTTTTTTTTTTTTAAAGCTAAGAGTTCGTACTTGTGATCTCATTACCTTTGAGGGCCTTTTTTACTTAAAAGATCTCTCTCAGTAGTCCCAAACTGGAGGATTACTCATTTCCTAAATAAAAAAAAAAAAAAAAATTAAAAAAAAACCTGAGTCCTTTACCTTCATTTCAATTTCACCAATTGACAAAATTGGTGAAACAAAACAATTCACCAGTTAAATACCACAGAGATGGATGTATTCCTCTTTAATCAATTTGTATTAAAAATAACCAGGTTCTTCTGACTGATACAGAAATAGGTATGCTGTGGTCCAAGCAAGAATTTTCTGTAATTTGGATCTAAAGGAAAGAGATATCAGTCTTAGGGTGTTAGGGAACAATAAAGGAAGCCTGTGATTGGGATGGGGAGCATGGTGCTGTATAGAATTGATTTTGGTACCCTGAGAAGAGCGTGAATAGATGCCCTGTCAGAAGCAGCAGTGAATATGATCCAATCTGAGGACAGTCATACTTCAAAGGGGGCCAGCTGTTTCCTCAAACCAAAGGGGCTGGAGGAGAAGAAGAAGTGGGACTGAAAAGGGAGATTGAGATGACACGTCGGATCTCCAGGAGTGTCACTTTGTGTAATAGGTGAGTGGTGGGTATTCATCTGCCGAGAGGGGGAGAGTAAGAGAATACTCTCCGTGGACTTCAATGAGACTTCAGTAATTACTTATTACTGCACATATGGATAAGATGGCTGATGAGAGGACTTGAGGCGTGAACGGCTCTACCTCCATCTGAAAACTACCTCCAGGGTGACTTCAAGAACATCCCTCTAATGCTCCAAGACAAAAGTCTCATTACAGGTAATTATGGACCGCCTATACTCACCCTCCTGCCGCAACAGCCACCGCTACCTCCCTTTTTTTCCTTGCAGAAAACCCTCACTACTTTTATCCTCTCATTCAACAGGAGGAGCATCCTGCAGAGGGATCAGGGGCAAGGGAGGGGGGTAGGGGATAAGGCTATTACCTGGGCGCAGACAGTGATCATGGCCGCTGACGCTTTACTGCACTTTCATTCATGTGGAGTGGCTCACTTGTGGGTAGCAATTACCTACCAAATGATCCAAACTGAGCCCTGTGATGAAGTGGCTGGACTGAGTGAATATAGCTGCACCACGCTTCTTTGCTTGTGTGGACAACATTGTCCTATATGCTGTAAAACGGCGTGGCGCTGATGAGTGCCCTGACTATGTGTTGCAGCTTTGCAGGGCCAGACCCACAGTTACAGCGTGTAAACGCTGTTTGTGGGCTTGATCGATTCATAAGAGGAAATATTGTTGAGGTGGCTCTATTAGCACCCTTATATAGCCTATCTTGGGTGTAGATATTGAGGGATAAATATGAGCAATCAAAAAAAGAATGCCGTGTTGTTGCAGTGAAGATGGATCAAACCCCGGCCTATGCGTGCATGCCCTGCTCCCCTCGCACCATGAGTCCGCCAGTGTGGAGCTGGTGCAACAGGCAGGCCTGTCATCCACAGATCAGAGGCAACAATGGTGCCTTCCTCAGGCTGCCTTTGAATATGTCACTGTGGGAACAGCATAATCAACCCCGTGTCACCACCAGCTGCTCCGTCCAGATCGCATTAGAATAAAGAAGAGGTGGATGAGATGAGTGGCCTATGATTGTCTTACCTCACCGATGGAAAGATGATAGTGTTGTGGGTTATTTGGCCTGGTACCAACAGCGCACTCCATCTGAGCCCGCTGGTGAATGAGGTTCCGCAAAGCACGACTTGAGGTAGCGACTGAAGTGAGGGAGAGCCATGAAAATCCTCTTTACTGGGTTCAGGTACAATCTTTCAATGTCTGATTCCAAGTCTTCTCCACTTGTGTTGTCCTTTACATATGTTTTTTCTCTATATATAGTATATTTAAACATTTTATCAATACTTGCAGTTATCACAGCAACGACTTAAGATGTCCTTGGACGTTGAAGAGAAAAAGAGATGTGAGCACTTGTATAATTTCTATGACTGTGATGACCACCCTTTTGTCTGGCTTTCGTATTTGAGATTTGATACATGTCCCTTGAAAAATTAGAGCCGATATGAATAGAGGATTTCTAATTTCTAGTTTACCTACTGCCACAGACACATCTGGAGCATTTTAAGGCAAGTCTCCAAAAGTTGAAAATGTACTGAAGCCACCTTTGGATAAATATTGGGAGCTGAGGTGAAATCTCCCACCACCATTTCCCAATTTACTTCCCATAGGAAGTAAATTGCATTAAATATAGGTTGTGTGCTGCATATAACACTCCCTATTCATCCTGTCTGAAGTGGCCTCTCTCACTAGCCATCATCTCCTCTCATCTTTAATACTTGTGAATTATACAAAATGATGTGTTCAGCATTGATTTTTATCAGTGCACTGTAGTTGCTAGTCATCCCATTATAACATGTCTGTTAGTACAATGGCCAGATATGGCACTAATAAAAGAAGCCTTTCTTTGCTCTGTCAAAGGTAGCCTGTCTTCCAAATTACTTCTTCAGAAGTTAAAAGGCCCACTGCCTAATCAGTCTATTATACCAGACTAATAGATGACCAGTAATTGCAACTAATAACTTATTACTCATCTACACAAATATTCTAATAGCTTGTATTTAGAAGCCATTTTTTTCAATGGACATAGTATGAAGGTGGGGGTTCTATTCACAGGGCAGACAAACAACAACACAAAGAAATATTCCCACAAAGGAAGCTGAGAAAGCAACCTGTAGCATGTTTTTTCTTCTCTTAGCTGGAATAATGTTTTTTCTTCTCTTAGCTGGAATAATAATATTCATGTGGATGTGAAACCACAGCTTCATCTTCAGAGCTGTCTAGCAGCAGGGCTTTGTTTGGTGCGAGGGCCCCTTTTTGAAAGAGAGACGGAACAGAGAATTATAGATAATGTCCTCTCTCCACTCCCCTTGCTAGCTTGTTTCAGGCTCCAGACGCAGAGCACCATTGGGACCAAAGAAGTGGACACACTGTGCACAATTTGAGCCACAGCAACCATTATAGTCCCGACAGGACTCACAGGTGGAAATGCAATCAGTCAGGAATCAAGGAATTACCTACATGATATTGTAAGAAGGGCCTAGGGTGCTGACATTTGCTGCACCATTTGCATGGTGCTGACATTTGCTGCTGTAATGTCAAGCTAACAGTTAGTATCTAGGGTAGCAGCAACTTAGTAAACATGGACTTGTGCAATTTTGTAACAACAAAGGTTGCGTCTATAACATGTCATTCAATTCCAACTGCAATATGAAAAACACCTAAATGTTTCAGTTACCTTAGTATTTGATGTATGAGCAGTTTGGTAAATGTTAAATTCTTTCTCCAAACAAAAGCGACCGTGCAACTTAATGACATGGTATATAAACACTGCATTGCATTAGCTGTTGCATGTCTATACTGGTAAAATCGCAACATGATATTCACACTACTGCATGTTTAGGAAACGCTTCTGGTTTAACGAGCGTATGTGAAACACTTTCACCTATAGTTACACTTCGGAGGAAGCGTCATCGACAGATATGTTTATTGACTGCAGTGAACCGAGGACTGAATGGACGAACTACAATGGAGGTAGTTAAAGGGGCAGGACGCACAAAAACCCACTGGGAGTATACAGCCCCTGCTGATCAATGACCTCATCTAGAGTCAGTTTGTCTTTTAGGGGCGGCAAGACCAAAGAGCAGTGAGGCCTTTTGAGCCTCGCAGATAACAAACCAACACCAGACACCCAATAAAGGGACTTCCACTTCATTTAAAAGCAATTAATATTCTCAGCCGGCTGGCATGATCTCTTTGGTGTGGCAGGTCTGTACACGCCCCCTGCACTGTAATGGAGTTGACTGGTTAACTCTGAGTCTGTGGCCACAGTGTTGGCTGCCTGGGTGAGAGCACTGATGCACAGTGTGGGACACAGTGTTTAGTTCACTTTGAATGGACCTGTCTCACACACCAATGCACCCCAATAGAGCCTCTTCTTCATCGCTTTCTCTATACATGTCTTGCTCTTTCTACGTCTCCCTCTCTGTGTCTTCGCCATCCTTTTTCTCTCCTCCATGTTCTCCCAGGAGCCATTTAAGCTTTTGTTTCCTTTTTCCTCCCTTTTTTTCTTTTTTTAAACTTCTCTTCTTCAGTTTGTATGCATTGGCTCTCAAAAGGAGCAAGGGTTTAAATACTAAAGTCTTTGTGATGTTTGGTAATAATTGTCCCTAGAGGATGTGAAAGGCAACGTGGAAGGGAAAAGATATTTTGTTCTTTTAAACCCACACACAACTATAACATTGCATCAAAATTTCTTTTTGATGCAAGGAAAGCCTTGTCTTTGCATCAAAGAGAAAGGACTTGCAAAGACACTTCTAATTAATTCTTCAACAAGTAAACACAGTTAAACACTGTTAACTCTACCTTCTACCAGCCGAAGCCCTGAGAAGGTAAGAAAACCAACCCCACAGGTGAGTATTCAGTCAGTCAAAAAAAATAAAAGGCCTATCTGTTAATTTGGTTGAATCTCTATTGCTGGGTTTTTAGAGAGGCCTGGATGTTTGACCAGATTAATACACATATCCTCCAGCACTGGCAAGTTGGGCTGGATTTTCAATTTTCACCCCAGATTGGTGATTTCTCATGGCTCTCAGTGGCTAAACCTGCAGTGCCTTTTTTGTAGCGCGTTCAAGCAGGTCGCCTTTGTCTTGAAATGTGTACAAGTTTACTTGCCTATGCCTTTTCAGTCAAGAGTTGTCTTGTTGACTCCCCCCTCTTTTCAAATAAAAGTCTCCTCGCTGATAGGAAACCTTTCACCACGGCTCCAAGCTCCGGTCTTGTATTTGTGTGTGACTTCACACTCTCTAAGGTTAGCAGCAAAGAACCTTGTAGCTGCTGATGGTGCTTGCATGGTACAAGGACACCAGTTTACTACTGACCTTGGTCGTGTTGTTTTAAAGGACCTTGTGCAATAAATTAGTGGAAATGACTAGTGCATTAGCGGCCGCAGTTGTTGGTTGTTTAGTAGGCTTCGGGGTAATGAAAAAATCAATTGACTGCATTCAACACATCTTTTACAGGCTGGTGACAAATTACAATTTTGTAGCAGAGGGCTTGGTCATCCCCATCACCTTCAGTGCTGAGACAATCTTTCTAGTGGTCAGTTATGACACAGAAAAGAAAACCTTAGTCACAATTCCAAATACTGATAATTTGACCAGTTGGCTGTTGTATCGCATAAACTAATGTGGGCAGCCTGTCGATAGTAGCTTGTAGACGCCTGTGGGCTTTAATTAAATCCAACTTTTAACCTGCCTGTTAGTCGATGAAAGCCCAACCTGCCACTTTCACTTTTATTACTGCATCACACATCTTACCTCTGCCTCCAGAAGGCATGCTGGGCTCTGTTTTACAGTTTTATGCAGTTTTATTCAATTTTGCAATGACATAAACAAATAACTCACATAAATGTGCAGGTGAGCATTTAACTTGACTTGCTTGGACAGCTTAATGCATGTGTGATGTGTGGGACCAAAACAATCAGGCGTTACAGTTTTTAGCAAGCTGCGTAAATGAAAATGCACCCTCATTATTCATGACATCAAACAAGGCTGGGACCCAGAGTGGGCTCATTTGCAGCTGAATGCAGGAGGCAATGGAGACAGCAGCCTGTTTAGCATGTGTTTGGGTAACGGAGTTGGTGAGGGATGGAGGATGAGAGGGCACCAGTGGACCACAGCTGGTGTGCCACAGTCTCAACCTTCTACCTGCTGCTATCACATCTGGCAGACTGAGCCAGGACCAGGGACTAAATAGTCTGTCTCTGAGTGAAGTCGGCGAATTGGACTGTACCCACGAGCGGATTCTTTGACATGTGTCTGATTTCTCATCCATCTGAACCAAACATGTCAGATTGTTGATGTGTTTTTCCCACGTCCATTGGTCTGCTTACTAGTCTGTCTGGATTGGTGACGAGGAGTAAAAATTACCAGCGTTTTGTGCTTCCAAGCATAATATACAGTGATGTCCTTAATCTCCCCCATGAACAAAACCAGAATAAAACCAGTTCTCCTTTTCCGTGTAGGCAGCACTGTCGAGCTGTCCATCTTTCTGATTCCAACTTTTGCTGTTTTCTTGTGTGTGTGTGTGTGTGTGCATGTCACCATGTGTTAGTTTGTCCCTTGACATCCCTCTCTCCTCCTTTGCATTTTGTTTGTGTGTCTCTTCCTGCTCTGCAGCTCTGTGGAACCAGCTGTGTGTGTCTGCTGTACCTGGTTAACCTGCTCCAGGAGAGCAGGCTGCCAGCAGAAGCCCCATCATTTCATATTCACTCCTGTCAGCCTTGCATCATTGCCAGGAGGACTGCTTGTCTACCTCAAAAACACATACTGGATGCACAGCTGGGTCATCTGCGACTGAAGTTGTGTTGTGTTTTGTGTACATGAGCGGCCATTTGTTCCACGTCTGTAAAGCTTTGTCTGACCAGTCATGTTTATTGACTGTACCTGCCTCCATCGCCTGGAATACCTGCTACAGGAGAGGAGGCTGTAAGCACCACAACAGGGGCATACAATCAGCTCTGAAAGACTCAAACAGGTTTAGAATAAGAAACAAATTATGTCAGATAAGTTTTTGTTAGGTATTGCAAACCCAGTTTATTATTTCCTTTTTTGTGTGATGCAGTTCGTAGGCTGAATGTGGGCTGTGTCCTTGAAATAACAATATATCGTTGTTGTATTGGTATTGTAATGCATATTTGGAGAGAAAAGTCCAAGGCTGTGTATGAAATCCCCTTTTTTAACGAGAGTAGCAATGTCACAGGTCAGCAGAGGCAACGCCGGGGACAGAAGCTGTTGAAACGTTTAGATGTGAAAATATTATGATATATTTTTGTGCAGATTGGAGGTTCTAGCTTTGCTTCAACTAGTTCCATTCAAACTCAATCTATAACTTATATAATATTGTTGTTTACTTGTACTGTTTGCATGGGGAAAAGATGTGACCAACCATTAGGGATGCGACAAAGTTATGTTTAAATATGTGGGGGAAATGTTGCAAATTCTACATGGGAATCTACATGTCCAAACTGAAAATATCCATCTCAAAACATGGTGACATTGAGTATTTTCAGGCTGTTTTGAAGGGGGAACTGTCATATTTTAATAAAACTAACATTAAACGCTCAGTCTCTCCAAAACCTATTATGTCCACCTATAGTTTCCATGTTGAAAATTGTGTTTTATTCAGAACATTTATCCCCCAGCAAGGATTTTAACTAACAGGTATTTCCCCATCATGTTTAATGTCGATGACGTTAAAAAAAGCACATCCTTTGAAAGTCTGAAATAATCTTTATAACCCTACCCTGCATTCAGTTATTTTGCATGTTTTATGTACTTTTCCCTACTTTGCTTACCTACTGAACCTAATCAGGGATCTGGGCTTCAGGGTTGGAAAGGCTTGATGGTAGAGGTCTGTATGCTGGTTTGCTTCCCAGTGTTCCATTT
Organism: Pao palembangensis; assembly: GCA_015343265.1. Classification (NCBI taxonomy): domain Eukaryota; kingdom Metazoa; phylum Chordata; class Actinopteri; order Tetraodontiformes; family Tetraodontidae; genus Pao; species Pao palembangensis. The sequence continues at coordinate 10,305,635 of CM027088.1, forward strand.
CTAGGCTGAGAACTTTCTCAGTCTACTCTTCATTATTCCACTAATACACGGCACTAATTGATTGAAAACGCTGGTGTGAGGGAGTGATTGAGCAGGGTGTCCTCGTGGGAGAGAGTAAAGAGGAGGTCGACCAAAAATAGTGACTGTACTGGGTCCAGACTAATGTGGGGGATAGCAGGGGAGGCAGCAGGGAGCACAAGGTATTGGACACATAAAGAAGGGCAACTGAAATCACTGAGAGTGATCACTTCACAGTTCATTACAATAATTCTCGAGGGTTAAATCGCGGCATGCATTTATGGCCGATTGTAATGACAATATATGTTTAGCATACATTGGAAAAAGAAAAATCGTGTGCATGTCTCACATTGACCTTTTTCTTCTTTTGACAGTAAATGCACCATGTAGCATTAGGATGCAAGAACTCTGTGTCCCCTTATTTAAAAATCTTTGCGAGCAGTTTTGCATTTAATCAACTTGTCTATTGAACTAAGAGGGTGCCATCTGGGAAAGTCTTATTGATGGCTCGTGGGTGGTATCGGCATCCATTTCAGGATGGTCTAAAAGCTTTTGACCACAGGATAATAAAGATCAAGCAACAAATAAAAAGCTCCATTTGGTCTTTTCTGCTCAGTTTAATCCTTACCAACGCATCCACCTTGCTCACACTCAACCCCAACATCCTTTTCACTCTGACTGTTTGGAAGACCTCAATAGCTATGTGCTTCTCCACTTTGTGCAGTTACCTGGAAAGAAAAAGGTCACAGAGCAAAGTCCAAACATCCACTGTTAGCTACTGAATCAGCGTAGTCACCAGCATAAAGTACCTTCATACAAAACTTGTTAAAGTCGATATTTTCTCATTTGCAATGATTATACGGCTGACACACGAAACCCAAAGAAACCATGATTTAGCTGTCCTGCTTTTCTTGTGTTTATGATGAATCCAGCAGCTGACAGTGTTGGGGTTTCTCCATTAGCTGACATGTAGGAAGTACTCTTGTGGCTACCATTTCAATGATTATGCTGCTAATTAAGCTGTTACTATACAGACTTTCACCACAGTGTCCTCACCAGGTTAGTCGTAAATATACTGTTTTTCCACAGTGAAAACAAATATTACTACAATATTGTACAAAAATCTTATTTTTTTCCTCATGTTTTGACAGCGTCCATTTCAGTGCTTCCACAATCATCCTTGTACAAATTAAGCTCTGTCTTCAGTGAGTAAACCTTTTTCTTTTTTATCTTATTTATGGTCTGCATTTTGCTTTCTCTCACTCCTGTCTAGTGTGCCATACACAGATCATTGTAACTAGCTTCTTGTTGTGGTTTCTCTTGTTTATCCTCATTTTGGTTTGCACCTGAAGTCTTAATCTCTCCAAAATCAACCTTCTGAACCCCAACACAACTTCACTTACTATTTTTTATTGTGCAGTATAGTAATACGATTAGGCTCATCAACTTCACAAAAATGTAAAAAAATAAAAAAGGTATCTTTTACCTTGCAGGTAAAATATCTTCTTTTATATGGAGCTTAGTGCTGTATTATGCCAGCCTTCTGTATGAACGTGTGAATGAGGTCTGGCCTAGTTTTGACTGTGTTAACATCTGATACCTTATTAATACAACAATTCCTGTAATGATTATAATAAAGGCGTTAACCTTACCATTGGTAAATTATAACTTATAGGACCATAGAAAGTCTCAATAATAGAAGACAGAAGAAGAATGCAACAGTACACTATAGCAATAAAATTATAAGCAATTCATTCAGTGTGCCCTGCCAAGGTCATAATTCTCATATTAAGCGTCTTTAAGTTGTAGAAATAAAATGCTGTGACTAGCTATGGCCAGGTTAATGTATTAATTACCCTTTGCTCTCCTTTTTTTTTCTTTTTTCCACACTTCTGTGAATCAATTATGGGAATTCTATGAAAAAAAAAATGCAACCGTAATTGTGAGGTTGAAGTATCACATATTTACAAAATGGCAGTATGAAACAGTATACACAATGCAAAGATATCTGACTCGGGACTATATTTCTATGGGTTTCCGGTTTGTTGCGATTATATTTAGTCACAAGTGTGAAATTGGTTCAAATAGGCTAATGATGGAATCAAGCAAATGAGACTTATTTATTTATTTATTTGCATGGACTTTAATATAATTTCAATACTAAATATTGTATTCTATATTGTATTCTATTCTATTCTATTTGTGAAGGATGAATGGAAAATTAAATTTTTTAAAAGGACTTAAAAGTATTTAAAAGGACACAGTCCCTTCTAGGACACAAAGAATTAGAGCTAATCTTTTTAGAACTATGTAGTTTAATATGTGTGCAATAATATTCACATTATTTTACTGCTCTTTCTGTTTGTTTTTTTTAATTCCAATTTCTTATTTCTGTGTTAATTTTTCCAATAGTGTCTTGTGCCATCTAAGTATCCAGTGAATTTTCTAATTAAAGCTTATACCAAAATATAAAATGTATGAATAACTATATATGTCAGTATAAAATATATATTTTTAGAATCATATTTTAACTATGTTTTTTATAAAGGAGATTATTAATATTTTCCCTTTTCGACAAGGATTAAAAATTAAAAATTATTCTTATTATTTATTTGAATTTAAACTGCAGAAAATGAATCATTAAGCCTAAGCATTTGCTAATATAAAAACGAAACGTTGAACAAAAATAATGGATATTAAAAACAGCATTTGTGATATTTTAGATTTAATTTATTAAAAACAAACATCAAATGACTGGACAGGAGGGGAAAATATTGTACTGATAAACAATATCACCTTCAAACAAATGTAACACTTCTCCACTGAAATGTAAAATATCATACTTTACATGTCTTTACATAGACTATAACTGCAATCAATACCATTTTATTCTCTAAATAGCTCCTTTAATAATTTACCCGCTGCTCTAGGCTTTGAACCAGAGAACAAGTGCAAACTTAATGCATTTTTCAAAATTCTCACATCCCCGCGTAATCTTGAAAGTTCTTTAATGATGGCCGGTAGGAATGTAATTTGTTGGAATAAAATGCCTCTTGCTGTTTTAAAGTGCAACTGACAGCTAGGATAATATGAAGACATGGTGAGAACTTTATTAGCGATATAAAATAAAGAAGCAGTTCTGAATCTCATCGTTCCCAAATTAAAACAATTTCTTCTCTTTCTCAGCCTTGAAAAATTTAACGCGAATGAAAATGGCTGTTCTGGTGTTTTGTAGTTGAAGTTTATGTGATTGCTTTGTTGACCTTCAAATGCAGGAGACGTTTAATTGTTTTTCGTCAAAAGAATGTGGAAAAATAATTAAGATGTTTATCTTGTTCTGATAATAACCAGTCTTAATTAGTTAAATAATTTTTTTTTTCCAAAAAGAAAAGATAATCAGCCATAAAACAATATTTTTATCATGTGTCTTGGAGCTGCTGCTTCAAGGTTTAAAATAGAAAAAAGATTCAACACATGACTAAATATTTGAGTGTGGAGAGCTGAAAGTAAATGAGGAGAAAGCCTCGGGACGTGAACAGATCTCAGTCATTTTTGCTCGACTCTTGGTCACTCTGGTCATCGGTGAAGCACACGTCCACGTCACTGTCGTTGTCGCTCTTGTGCTCCGTATCCTCGAACAAGCCTTCCGGTTTGTCGTCCAGTTTCTTGAATGTCTGTCCAGGGTGCCTGGACTTGACGTGCCTCTCGAGGTCCCGCCTCCGCACCAGCACCTTGCCGCAGAAGTCGCACCTGTACGGCGTGTTGCCCTCGGCGTGGAGCCGGATGTGCTTGTTCAGGTTGCTGGGGTCGCCGAACGGCCTGAAGCACACTTTGCACTTCAAGGGCTTGTAACCCGTATGAGTCCTCATGTGGATTTTCAGGCCGTATTTCCTGGAGTACAGCTTCCCGCAGTAAAGACACAGGTGTCCCTTTTTGGGTTTCCCGGACGTTGGGTTGCTGGTGGTCCCAGCGGGCATCGAGTCCAATCTCGTCCGGTTTTTCTCCGCTGCGATTTCAGTCAGCTGTTGCGTGTGCATAGCGATCTCACGATCGATGTTAGTGATGGAGCCTAGATCCTGGCTTAATGATGGAGCACCGAAGTAGGACATGGACTCCGGGTACTTGAGGAGATTGCTAAAGTGGAATTTCAGCGGGTAATATGGGGAGCTGTACAGAAGTTCTCCGTTATAGACCGTGAAAGGCATCAGAGGGATGTTGCAGTCTCCTCCATAAGTCTTGACGCCCTCGAAGTGAGGGAGGGAGAACCTCTCAAAGTGGATGCCAGGGTGCATTTGTGGGTAACGGGATGGTGATAAGCCAGGCATTCGGCTTTCTACGTGCTTAAAAGCTGAGGTTTCCTCCACGTGGGGCAACAATGGGAAACCCCGGATGGCGTTGGTGCATGGCACCATCGAAGATGTGGAGTCTATAATTGTCGGTGCGCACTTGGGAGGGGGGTTACTGCCTCCATTAAGAGTCTCACTGGCGTTGCGGAGGGGTTTCATGTTGTCGATGAGCTTGCTAAAACCCAGGCCCAGCTTGCCATTCACGTCCTCTCTGGAGGAATCGGCACCCGGGACTTTGGAGAGCCCAGTCGGTTTAAAGGCAGAGCGCACCCCTGGATGAAACCCCATGCTGCTTAACACTGAAGATGTGGCACCGAGCCCGAGAATGTGTCCTTGGTTTCTGGCCGAGGTGACGCTCATGTCAAGGGCCCTGTCCTGCTCTTCTGAGCTACTTTTCTTTGACAGTCCTCCTTTGTTTGGAAATGGCGAAGAGGACACTCCCCGTCTGCCGTAGTCTGAAACAGATGAGTTCCGTGGGGAGGTGGAGGTGTTGGGGATATCTCCAGACTTTGGGGACCTGCTGAAGGCTTCCGTGCCTCTGGCCTGTTCACTGTTCACAAAACCCCGCCCATTGCTCAGTGCACAATGGAAGTGGACGTGGGCCTTGAGCGTATTGGGATATCTGAATATTCTCCAGCAGTACCAGCAGATGTAACGCTCCTCACCTGTGGACACAAAAAGTCATTAATGAGCAGATGGATAAACAACAGAAAACGCACAGAAGAAAGGTTAAACAGTTACAATTTATAATAAAATCTTAATTCTGTTATCATGAGCTGTGCGTAAAAGAGAGGAAATTGCGCAAAAGTCTATATTAAAAAAATAAATTAACCTCTTCCCCTGAGAGCACCAGCTGCACTGTCAGGGAGCATAGAGAAAATAAATTTCATATCATTAACAACAAATTAACTTATTTTCTTTTCTTCGTCATCAATTGTCCCTTTTATTCACAATATTGCGCTTCATCTGAGATTTACATTTGGGCTATGGATGTGATCCAGGTTCTGGGATCTGATGCCAAATGGTCTTAAACGCAGGAGGGCATCTCAATGACTCCCCCCAGACAAGTACCCAGGGGTTAATATAGATGTAATGATTTTGTAATCCTCATAAGGGTCATTGTTTATGATCGCCATCAAAAGAGCAAACGCCCTGCCCAATCTGGCGCTCAGAACCCGATGCATTCAGTCCGAGACTTTTCCTCCCTGCGCTCTTTCCCGTGGAAGTGACAGCAGCTGTTGCTTGAAATCGCAAGTCTCCAGAAACAATGACCACAGCCCATCTGTTGACGCTTCATAATGGAAGCGAGCGTATGTCCAGGAGCGCACACGATGAGTCTGGCCGGAGAATCGAGGCAATATACACCGTACTTAAAAGCTGCCATTCATTAGGTCACAATACCTTGACGCACCCACCTAATTTACCATGAAACACTTGTTTCTTGATTTTAAAAGCATGGATATTAATGACGCGATGGTATTTGTTAACCTCCGTCTCACAAGTGAATCGACTCTTCTTCCAGGGACGCAGACACACGTCACTTTTTGCTTTCAATTGCTTTAATTCACTCGTTTTGTGAGGAGGTTATAATTACTTTATCACACGTTTTTCCGAACAAATTGGATAACATTTCTTATCTTACTATTCGGTTGTTTAAATGAGATACCCTATCCTAATTATCTTTACTTTGTTGTACGGATTAGATGTTGGGCCGGTTTTGTGAGAGATTAGGAGATAATCCGAGTAAATGAGGAATCCCGACCAAACGCACAGATTAAATATCCGTATAGGCTAAATAAATTAATCGAGAAAGCATTGTATTTATTTCTATTACTTGTTATTTATTGTCACACAAAACTGCAATCGAAATTAAGCAATCAATTATAGCCTGCAGTTATTAATTTTGTTCGTATTTCATTTGTTTTTGATGGCGTGACGTCACAACAGTTGACAGAAAAAAACAGATAAATAAACAGCACTCGCCTCTGGAAATTCTAATTGATTTACATCTCCAAACGATAGAGGAGAAACATCACTGATATTGGCAGTCACTAAATCGTGCAGTACTGGAACCCTCAACATGTCGACAAGTATCAACCTGTTCTCACCTTTTCTTTGACAACACAATTACGCAGCTATTATAATACTAATAATAATCCATCCATCCATCAATTTTCTATAATAATAATAATAATAAGAAGAAGAAGAATAATAATAAGAATTCTTCTTCTTCTTCTTCTTCTTCTTCTTCTTCTTCTTCTTCTTTTATTATTATTATTGTTGTTGTTGTTGTTGTTATTATTATTTTATTATTTTATTTTTGTTGTTATTTATTATTATTATTTACCTTTCTCATCGTGTGTTGGGGTGGCTGTGGTTGGAATGTCGTACCACTGGGCCAAAGCGTTGGCGTACCAGACTGTGAGCTCCTCTCCAGCAGAGATTTCTCTCAGCACACGGTAGAAAATCTTCAAGCGATAAAAAAGCAAAAGTTTGGCGACGTGTCCAAAAAAGGGGTAGGAAGTGAGCTCTGGAAAATGGGTGGTCGAATTTACCTGTCCACCAGGTAGGTCTGACACCGCCTCCAGGTTCTGTTCTTGGCTGTTCCTGGCGGCACGAATAAATCCAATCCAGTCCGGCACAGGACTGCCTGACTCGTCCACGAACTCGCCCCGAACCAGGCGGATCTAAAAAATAAAATAAAATAAAAAAATAAATAAAATAAAAGAAATCAGAAAAAAACGAAAAATGGAACCTTAAATCGAAATGAGCCTAAAAGATATTTGTATAATAAACTTTAGACCATTTGTTGGTTCATTCATTTGCCCAGTTACAAACACAATTTCCTGGCTCTTTTCCAACAATATTTTCCTTCATAAATATCTTCTTTATGACCGAGATTTGCTGCTGCTGCTGCTGCTGTCACGCATGAGCCAAAAACGCGAGTAATGCGTCTTTATCCGCTCTACTGATAATTTACTAAAGAGAATGACACACGGGCTTAATTGAGTTGATATGGGAAACGAATTTGAGGAGTGTCAGAGCGTTTCTAAACTGTTCAAGGACATTAAAAATCGAAGCGCAACATTTGACACAGAGATTGCACCTGATGATCGCCGCGAGGCCCGGGGCCACGCATTTAGACGCATCAATCACGGCTGCTGACAGCTTCAACAATAACAGGGTGCGGTTATAGATGCGTTCAGGGCCGCAGATAGTAAATTCATGTCCGTGTAGATGCATCTCTGTAGAGCAGTTTACCGGTTTTATTCGTCTATAATGTTTATTAATAAGGAATAAATTAAATCTTAATAAATCTTAAATCTTACAACTACTTTCAAATTATTTACTTATAATGATTTTAAAAATTAAAATTATATTCTGCATAACATTCCATATCATAACCTGACCAACATCTGTTTGATTTTAATTTAGATTGCCATTTCTATTTACCATTTCCATATAATATATTTTTCCTATAGCCGCAAGGCTGGAGGCCCCATCTTCAGTGGCAGCTTTCTGTAGCCGGATTGGATTAAAATTAAACGACTCATCGGAATAACAGGCCCTGCAGGCAGTGAAATGTGAGGCGGCTGAGGGCATGAAATCCCACACAGCGGCTCCGGCCGCCCATTAGGCCGGTTAAGTAGAAGCACAGACTGACAAGTCGGCCACTAATAGAGCTCAATTATTTTAGAGTTGACAGGCCAAACCAATTAATAACCAAAGCTTTCGATGTAGTTTGACAGTGCAGATTAAATTCTTTCTTTCTGCTACATTAAATTTTGTTGGAAACACAGCAATTGTTTTTAGAATTAAAAAAAAAAAAATGACAGGGCTGTAAATTATTTATATACAAGAAATGACGGAAAATTTGCCAAAATAATTGGCAGAAGGGTTTGAAAAAAGTCATAATAATAATCATCAAAACTTTTTTTAATCAAATTGTGATAACCATGCGTGTTCAGGCTCTCCATTACGTCAAATTATTAAATAAATGAAAACTGTTGTAGACTTACCTTTTTCTTGGGTCCAGCCTCCTTTCGATCCGACAAGTATTTCCCGAGTTTGAAGATCCCCGGTACGGGTCCGATCCGGAGTCCGGCAGGGATGCTGCTGTCCGTGTACACGCTGATCGTGGTGGACGCCCGGGTGGCTTGCATGGTGTGGGGTAAGATCAGAACCATGAAGGCTGATGAGGATCGAGTGGGAGAGTGCGGGGAGGAGGAAGAGGAGAAGGAGGAAGAAGAGAGACTGAGGACCGGCTGATATACGCCCTCAAAGTGACGCTGTGGCGTTTTGCTCCCCGGCTTTTCTAGTGATGGTGCGGGCAAGGTGCGCCCCCCACCCCCCCCCCCCCCCGACCTCTGCAGATTAGTGAGTGTGTGTTGGGGGGGGGTGTGCGCAGAGGTGATACTGTGCTGTAAGGTGGCTGGGTTGGGCGGTCCTGAGTTTGCAGTGAACAGTGTGAGTGTGAGAGAGTTGGTCTCTCTCAGCAGCTGTGCAGAGCAGGGAAACGGGCCGGTCTGGTCACATGGAGACTTTCCCTCACCCTGCTGCATAATGAATTGCTCCAAAACGGTCAAGAGACACAAAGGGCCGGGCGACCTTCCCATCCCCAAAATCCAATTTGTCAAGGGCAGAGAAAAGAGGGTGCAGAATCAAAGGTCCAGAGCAACCATTAATCCTCAGCATGTGGCTTTGTCCTCCAGACAGTTCCAATATTTTAACTGACAAATCTACTGTATAATTTATCCATAAATCCTCGCCCTCTCCAATTCCTCCTTTTCAAGCTTTTTGGAAATCGGTGGCTACTTTAAATCTACTTGGCCAGCATTCTTTGGCTTTAATGCACTTCAAAGCTTTTTTTTATTTTCCCTCCCCCCTTTGTGTCTTTAGGGCAACAAAGGAAGCAAAAAAGTTTAGAGGACTTGTTAACTTCTATTGACTCTTGGCGTGTGCCGGGTTGGGATCAGGCAGGTACTGAAAAGGCAAAACCACCAGTAGGAAAAGACAGTAGGGGTAACAGAATAAAATGAGATAACAATAATTTTAGATCTAATTATAATCATCTTCCTTTCCTGTTTTACTTTGTTCAAATTACGATATGATAAATTAAAGGGCAAGAAAACAGAAAAATATATAGATGTTAGTCCTACTATATATTATAATTTATTTTTAACACTACCTAACTAAATATATTAACAGATTTTAGATTTGTAAAAAATTAAAGTGCAATCATGCATGGTAAACTGATAAATGAAAATGTCATAAAAGAAATTTTACTCAATATTTCTTTAGTGGACATTTTTTCTAAATCTAAAAAAAGCCTTTAGAATAAATAATTTTGAATAAATTAAAAGTAATAAATCTACAATATTGTACATTAAATCATTGAATGTGTTAAAATAATTTGATGTGTGGAGCCTTCAACATGTGGCTCTGCACAGCGGCTTTGACCTTTGGATGTAATGGTGTGGCAAAACCTGCAAGCGAACCGCTCAGACCATAAACATATTGACCTCTGACCTGTATGCTGAGGCTTCCCTGATCTCTGAGTTTGATTCACAACCAGAAGCCAGAATTTAACGTCAAAAATGTCCGGAAGCATAAAATTATGCACGTTTTTTAAAGTTATTGAAAACACAAACATTATAAGTCTGCTGTAATTAGTTTGCAATTTTAGAAGTTCTCTCAAATTGAGAGTATTAGAGTCAAAACAATAAAATAAAGCATTAATTTCTTTCGTTTATTTTCTGGTAACAATCGTGCAACGAATGATTCTTAAAATAAGTTTTTTAAATGATAATTTCATTTAGCAACCCCACACACCCTTTGTCTCTCCTACTTTCTTGTCTGTCTGCCCTCCTCCAGTCGGTCAAACAGCTCGAACGACACGCGAACAATCTCGTCAATGGTGCGCAATCTTTGCGCCAAGCTGTGCGCAGAGGTTATTTATTAACGTCTCGCCTATTTGATGCTGGTTCCCATCCTCCCTGTGCTGCTTAAAAAAAAAAGCTCCACCACTTTTCCACGGTGACGTTAATTATGTTCCGAGGACAAGAGAGGGGAGGTGTGTGTGTGTGTGTGTGTGTGTGTGTGTGTGTGTGTGTGTGTGTGTTTTGACTGTCACAGTGGTTAAATCCTTGCTTTATTTCTTTATTTACGCTATGAAATTCAGAAAAGCAGTCTAAAGAATACGGATCGCGCCACGTAGAATGAAACGGGATTAAATGACTTAATCTGGGTTTTATTTCTTTTATTTTAAAATATTATTATTATTATTATTATTATTATTATTATTATTATTAATAATAATAATAATAATAATAATAATAGTAATAATAATAATAATAATAATAATAAACAGGGGAAAGCAGATTAATTGCGCAGCTGAATCTTTACTGATCCGCTGCGCTTCTCTTCGTTCGTCTTTCACAAACTTAAATAACGAAACAAGAAGGACTGCGGACGTTTTTATGGGCGGCTTTGCCTGCCTTTTTTAAGGTTTTAACTGCCTAAATGATGGGGCTCCGATTGAACTGGTTGGGCCATTAACGAGCCATGAATATAGTGGAACAACCTGCCTGCAAAGCAACTCGGCGAATCCGGAGAGCAATACCCCACCAGGAATCTCCTTTCATGCTCCCTGACTATACTTCAGGGGTGCCAAGGGTTCACCACCACCTCTTCTGGACTGGTTTCAATGGCCTACCATTTAGGACCCCTCTGAGCTCAGAAGAAAACACATTTTTTATGTCGACCTATAAACCTTACTAGTGTCTATTCACAAGAACCAAATCATTGTCCCACTTACCGATGTGGCCCGTCTCTCCCAGATTCCCACGTCTTAGAACTGACATGGTGTTTGTCTAAATTCATTTATTTCCACACATGTAAGCCAGCCTCTTTGGACACTTCTCATATTTATTTGGTCACGTGGATTTTAATCCAGAAAAAGAGGTAAAGAACGAAATGTTAAATCCTGGTGCTTTTGCTCTGCCAGACAGCAAAAGACTATTATTCTTTTCAGAAAGAGAAACTTTGGACAGGCCTGTTTATCTTTTTCCTCGCCTTTCTTGGCTTTATTGGGGGTGTCATATAGGTGTTTTACTTCGTTGAGAAACCTGCGTAAGGATGCAAGCTGCGTGCACCGAGGCCGGACCAGCTGCCTTTATGCGGGTGGGGCATTAGCAACGCGTTTGAATAGTAATTATGCTTGTATGGGACTCCCACCAGATGACATGATTGGGTTTTAACCCAGACTAATATTCAAGATCGCATTAGAGAGAAGACCACCTGATTCAACGTTGTTCATGCGTGATTTCATTCAAAACGCATTCCCCCTTTTTTACTCTCAGAAGTGGGCTGCACCGTTTCGGCATTCAGCGTCTCTACAATGTTTTCGCCGCATTTCCCTGACTTAAACTCACTTTGTTTCGCATGAGGGGTCCCGGATAAAAGCGTGCGAAGTTGCGAGAATTGATATGTTTCGGTGTACCTTATAAATTCATACCTTTTCTCACTCGAGCGCCTCAGAAAGAGCGTGTCAGTCAGGCCAATTCTCTCTGCTGTCCAACGCATTTAGCAGGAGATCTATTTGAGAGGTTCATTCCTAGGCAAATGTATGCAGGCCGGGCCCTGCATGAATGGAGCAGCGTGTCAACCGACCCTAATTGGGATTTAGCCACCCAAAGCATATGCAAAAAGTGATAGAAAATAGCAGGTTTCAAAGGAAGTCACAACTTTTGCCCTCCTCGTCTGAATATTTCTGTTCTCCTCAGCGACTATGGAAAGCGCGTTTTTCTTAGATGATGAAGGGTAGCGACCCGATTGGCTTTGTAGTCTCTGCAAACTAAAAGTGTGATCTGAAAATGGCAGAGTGCAGGTTCATAAACATGTAACCTTGTCTGCCTTAACCATAAAAACGCGACCGGACAAATTAGTTAAATTCATGGTCATTTAATTGTATGATTATAATTAGGTAGTTTCTGTTCCTATTATTTCTCAGTCAATACCTGATACTAGTGCCAATTATGATTAAAACAATAGACATTTTAAAAATATGTATTTATTTTCGTGCCAGCTTGTCAGTTTGAAAATGTAGCACCATGGAGAGCGCCCATATTTTGGGTCAAATACTTGTCTATAATTGTGGCGAAATCTGTAAACTAATGATCTCTCTCGTCTTGCGGCTACTCATTATATTCAGGACTGACAGTTCAAAGTTCGAACTATTTGTCTCCTGTGTGTTTGGGTGGGATGAATATGTGGGGATGATGATAATTTATACTATTACCATTCAGTCTGAACCTTAATCCTTGCAAAGTAGTTAATTTGCAATGAAGTGAGTTCATTTTTGTCGCATTTCATTGAGTTGTTATTTAAATTACAGTGGCAGGGGTTTGAGTAGACTAAATTTTGGTCTTTGAAATTTTAAATACACCAGTATATGCGTTTGCATTTCTTTTTCTTTGCTGGATGATGGTCCTTTGCCATGAGTCCCGTTATGGTAGTAATGCTCCTACTGCAGGGTGTATCTTTTGTCGTAGTGTCTGTTTGTGTCTTGCATGTCTCTGCCATCAGGCCCCAAGCGGGATGCTGAGCATGTTTGGCATCTGATGGCCAGATCCAATCGCTCCTGATCAACAGCAGGAGTAAAAGGTGTGGATGTGGATGGAATGAGGACAGAAAACGGCTGTGTGCCATCACTCCGTTTCATGACCGAGTTTGACTGATGATTGCATTGGCCCCCCAGAATGTGTCAGGGTGATCATTTGACCCTCAGGTGACTCTGTGTTTCACTCTTCTTGGCTGTTTTTTTACCACTTCATCTCTTCCCCCCATCTAAAGCTGTAGAATGCAACAGCAAGGCTATAACTTGCAACATCAATCTTAGTTGAGCTCAAAGGTAACAGGAAATTAAGGGGAAAAGCATCCCATGCCCTTGTAAGGATCTTCTAAAAAAAGACATAAAATAAAAGAGACAAGGTAAGGGAATGCTGATAGCTTTATTTGCAGCTTTGTAGATAGAAAAATATAGGAGGGATGTGAGGGAACATGTGCATTTGAAGCATTGGAAGTGAAGTTTCCACTCAGTAGTAATGGGTCAGTCGTGGTCTTCTTCTCCAGGGCAAAGAGCAAAGGTCACCACCCAGACACGGGTTTTGGTCAGAGCGAAGCTACGAAAGGCGTGACGTTTTAAGGGCAAGGTGAGGTCATTGGGGAGCAGTTGCTGGTCAGTAATTGTCACTGGCGGCCCCAGTGATGGTGAGACCATGCAGGAACCATATAGAGACCATCTTGATGTTCAACAGATCCCGGTACTTGTGCGGGTGCAGAACAGTTTCCTCCTCAGTGGATCTGAGTTTAATACCACAGGGCTTCAGTTCTAGCCCATTAACTGCACCATAATGGATGAATTATTGTGGTGTGTGTGCATGAAAGTAAATGTGCACCTTTATACTTGATTCTGGTGTGTGCAGGTGTACCCCCTGAGAGGAAGGCAGCTGATCTTCTCTTGTCCTTCCCCTATTTTATTTGGGTCTCTTGGATCAGGGCTTCAGGATTTTTATTTCTAGTCTTGAAGGCATCCATGTCACATACTTGCTTACCTATTTTCATACAATAAATCAATTTCCTGAAACTGAGTTGAACAAATTGCTTCACTGAAGAGCTGATGTGATGAGGTGGTGTGAATTTAATTTAAAATTCCAGCTGCTCCAGATTTCTTCGCCACAATAACCCACGAGGAGGTGGCTTTGTCAATATCCTGAGGAAAACACTCATATTATTGTGTGATTAAGATGGCGTGTTTATTTTAGGTGGAAGCACACACTTTAAATTCAAACATACAGGATGGGATGTTTCAATGTCAAATTCAACTTTCTTCTTCAGCCCTGCTGCCTCCTCTTATCTCAGTCTGATCGCCTCCAGTTGAGGAGCTGTGGACTTCTCCACTGCCAGAGAGATGTCCTGAAAACCAAAAAGTCAGAGGTGATGTGGGCTGTGTGTAGGTGTGTGTGTGTGAGAGAGAGAGAGAGAAAGAGATCAAGTTCAAGGCGTCTCATCTGTGCATAAAACATAGATGAAGACAGCTGTACTCCATGACACTTAAACACGCTCAGGCACCTCTCCATTTGCCTGCCAGAAATAAGCCCGTTACCAGGTAAGGAACCTTGAAAACACCAAGTTGACGTCTTGTATTGCTGCTTGGATGGCTTCTCTTTAGCTTGGTGAGGTGTAAACATTGCCTGAAACAAATAATTCAATCTTCATGCTCTGCTGGGTGCCTGAAATATATAAAAAGATAAAGTAATGGTAAAATGTGTTTGGGAAGATTCTGTCTCATTCTCAGAACTCTCTGGTCAGAAAGCTTTTTCAGCTCCTTGCGTCTGAGACCATTGGGCTTTTGAAAGTGGTTCTGGATCTCTGGGTCTCTTTTCAGTTGCTCTATCATATTTTAATGAAAAACATTTTTGTCATTCTGCAGAAGCAGCGAGGGAAGGCACAACAGACATGTGGGGGACAGACTGGACACCCTGACCGGATGGGAAGAGCGGCTTCTGTCCTTCAAGTGAAGGCAGAGGGAGACATCTTCTACGAGCTGCAGCTCATTGTGGCAACAGTGTTTTCTCTGGGTCACTGAAAGGTGATGAAGGATCACACCGCAGCAGGGTGTGATTGTGGCCGCACTTCACAGATGATCAAGTTCGCCAGTGTCAACCCACTCCGGGGTTCTCATCCACAGCCCTGTCACACACCACAGTACACAAGGCAGCACTTAGTGTCTTGGTCCTGTCTTGTAACTAAGAACTGACCCGCAGCTCATACCTCTGTCAGCAGCTTGTGCAAGGAGAGGCTGATGTCAGCAGGGATGGAATGTGGCTTTCTCACTGGTCAACCAAATCCAAAACCTTGCATTAAATTATACAGAAAATATATTATTCAGGTTTTGGTAATTACAATAGCTGTTGCCCGAAAATGACTGGCTTTATAATTTAGCAGGATATTTAATATCATATATGTTTAAACAGATGCTTGATTGTGACTCCCTTTTAATAGATTTTAGAACGATGTTTCCACCACCTCAGTGCTGGGCAGCAGGCAGTAAAACAGTCACTCCAATCATTGAGAGCAGCCGGTAGATGCAGCAATGATGTGATCTGCTCTGATAGGATGAAGGATGTTAATTGAATGTCGTAGTGGAAGCTGGAGGCTGAGCTAATGAGGCTGTGGCATGGCCAGATCTGATGTGAATTTGTACTTATTAGTCTGAATATTATAACCAGGCAGTGAAAAAATAGAACAGAAATGAAAATTTTGGCTTCTGGAGGAAAATCAAATGGCAGATGAAGGAAAGAGGGTGCAGTCTGGTGGTCACAGTTGAAACATATTTTCTCCCCTGTCAATATTCCTGATGAACACAGTAAAAAGGTGTTTAAAGCTCAACCTGCTTGGACTTTCAGTGTTAGTTGTAAACAGAGACTTTAAATGGTCAAACCTGCTCTAACATATTTATGCAAGGAATTAATAACTTGATCCTGGGCTTTGAAATAAAATTGAGACAGTGATCTTGGTAAATGGCTGCGAACGCAGAAGTTCAGCAAAAATCAATAAAAGTGCACATTCAATATTAGTGATTAAAATATTTTTTTGTATTTAATAACCAATGTTAGAAGCAGGGATTTTTTTTGGCTTTATTTAAATGATTTACAAATTATTTAATACATATAGTCACAAAGATAAGTAAATGATTACCGAGTCTGAAAAGAAAAATCCAACCATTCACTGGCTGTATATATATAAAATCAGGCACACCTGATAGCTTTGTAATGTGATACATATTTTAAAATAATTCTGAAATAAATTTACAAGTAATTTAACATAATCTCTCAGTAGTTTTTACATTTGTTGAGCACTCAGGTGGCACTCCTGGGGATTAAGTACAACTTCAGTCATCAGATGTCTGGGCTTTTTCTTCCTGTTTCTCTGGATCATTTAAGTTGTTCATTTTTCACCCACTCCTGCCATCCACCTGGATAATGCTGAACACTGGAAGCGAATAATGAAGCAAACATTGAAAATGCATTTGTGAACTGACATTAGTTTTTCACAACACAACTACAATAAAGCACTTAATAATTAAACTGTTACCCTGAGATGCTAACAAAATGTGTAATGTGGTTGAAGTAGAAAATAATGTATCTCACTTCTTATATCCCAGTGATGTGGCTGTGTCCAGTGCATTCTTGCTTCGGATACCTGCCAGACATGTGAATACAATCTTATCAGCCTGCTGGGGCATTTCGCCGCCATACTTTTCTTTGAACTCTTCTCGGCCTAGCTGGAGGGCTGTGTTCACCTGTCCCACTGTGAAGTGAAAGAATGCAAAGGTCAAAAATTTCTAGTTGTGGTTGAAATAGGAAGAAAATTAGGAGTTGGGTATTTCTTTATGTGTTTATTATGATTAGTAGAGGAGCTTTAAACATCTTTGCAATTATACCTGACTTATGTTTGCAGTTGCCCAGCTACACAATCAGTACACATTCAACACACACATACATAAACATGTATAAATACATAAATATATAACACAACGCTCACAAGGAACGTTTATTGACCCTGGGATGACGCCGTACTCCCTGAGTTCCCATGGCTCTCTGACATCGATAACTGTGGATTTCTGTCCGGCCAGGAGAACCTTCAACTGCTCATATGTCACGTCTGTACTCGGTAAACTTGAACTGAACCTGCGAAGCAGCAACACCGTAGCTAAAAGCAAAACATACAACAAATAATAGACGTATAAAGCATTAAACCGGTAAAACAGGATAAAGAGCTATATCCTTTGCAAAGGTACACTACATAGGGATAAAACTCACGTTTACAACCGAGGTAAATGCTGACAACGCCGGATGTAGGGTTTCGTCCTACGGGGTTATACGTACCAAGGGGGACGGTAAACTTACTGACCCATAACAACCGCGGAACAGCACCTGCAAGTCTACAACAACTTCTAAAACTCATTTGTGAATAGCCAGAACCAAATGGACTCTAAGTAGATTCAACCATGTAATTGCTCACTAATCATATGGCAAAATAACAGGATCAGAACGACGTTATATCACACAACTTCCGGTCACCTGCCAGTAATACCCAGTACGTTCGCGAAAGTACGGAAAGCCACAAGGACAAAATAGTGCATTCTCTGTTACTTAACAAAAAAAAACATTTTAGAGAATTATTAAATATTTTAATTTTTCTTCGCACAAAGAAAAATCGCACAAAGTTGATAGATAGTTTTACTAAATATTTCCATATAATTATTTTCAATGCTCCTTGTTTAACATTTTGCGGTCAAACCGTTTATTTGTTATGTTTATATAGACGGAAAATGATCTTGTCACATAAATACATTTGGGACAACTGTTACCAATGCTCTAGAAGTTTCCAAAATTTTAAGTACTCAATCTTGTGAGTTTTTCCATAGTTCATGAACGCATCATTAGTCCAACTTGAGCTGCCGTAGTGCGTCACATGTTTATTTGCTTTGCTAGCAGATAGTAAGTAATAGTAAGCCACATAAAATGTCATTTATACAAAACAAAGCGAAAACAAATATTTAAAGGATCGTTGTGTTTTTGTCCGGACTCGAATTCGTTTCGATGCCGTAACATCTTCAGGCCCTGTTGTGTGATACACAATTGTAAATGTACAAGCTAATGTAGCTAGCCCATTTACTAACCAGTAAGAGTTGCAATTTCACTTTTGGCTTCAGTGTGATCAACATTTTTTAAGATTGGAACTAAACTAAAGAGGTGAGTTTATTCTCCTTTTTACCTAATAATTTTATTTAGAACTTGTTAAAATGACTAAAATGTCATTTATTGACAACACAAAGGCCTTTTATTCTGTTGGACTATTGGACGGATGCCATGTTGGGTCTCTAAACAGTACTAGGTAACAAGGTATTAGAATAAAGGCATATTTATTCATGACTTCTTTATCGTCCCCCCTCCCCAAAGGCCACAATGCTGGTTGTAGACATAAATGTCTTTTTGTTATCCTAGCAGAAGCAGGATACGTTTTAAATGATTGCATATTATGTTTATCTAGGGAAAGTTATTATCTTAAATAATTATGTTCTATGTCCAGAGTCACAGTTTCATTTCATATAAGTGTATATCCTAAATGTGAATATTTCTGATTTGATAGAATAATTACAATATACACACCTTTCTGTTGTATGTTAATACATGTAGTTAGATAGGATTTTATTCTTACCAGAACTCCAGATGCGGCTAAAGGACCCATTCTCTTTGAAAGCCGCCGAAATGACTAAGCGGACTAATAAACCAAGGAAACCTCGAGATGAGGAGTCATCAGATGAAGTCAGCGGTAAGTTGACCTGGACACCAAGAAGACGAGTTAATCTTGTTGAATTGTTGAAAACTTATCTTCTCTTTTTCCAAAGAGAATTATGCTTTTACCAATTTTTTAAATATAAACCTTTATGAAGTGGAAGTGGCTGATCAGATAATGATTTTGAATAAAATTTTATGATCAGGATTGACGTGTCAGCATGTTGGTAAAGCTGTGGATTTGACATCAGTGAAGAAATTGGTACTCTCCAGTGTGTGGCTGGTTTGCGCCGACTGCCTAAAGGAGAGAACCATGATTGATGCAGATACAGGAGCATCTCATGACATTGTGGTGTGCTTAAAGTGTGGTTTTCAGGTAAATATAATGATATTATTCATTTCACATACTACAGTTCCTGAAAATACTTATACTTATAATACGTATACTTATTATGCATCCTGTGTATATCTTTTAGATTAAAACTCAGTGAGTGACATCAAAAATAGTGAAACAGATTTTATTTTTTTCTTTATGTATAAACTTGATTTTTTTTTTATTAAATTCATTTGCCAAGTTAATGTTTTTTTGTTTTTGTTTTTTTTTGTTTTTTTAATTAACCACATCCAAGCTCATTCAGATTAGGCCTCCACATCCTTTAATATACAACCTTAATGTGGGCCTGGTTCTAATTTTAAATGTTTTTTTTTTTCTCTCTCTTCTATAGGGCTGTAACCAATCAGGGATCCAGCATGCAGTGAAACATCACCAAGCTTTCCACCCAGAGTCCCACTGCATTACTGTCAGCTTAAGCACATGGAAGGCGTGGTGAGGAACCTCAGATCTTCAGTCAGTGTCACCTTTCATCAGAACAAGACTGAACCTAGGAATTACAGTTAGCAAACAGAGCGCCGGGCTTGCCTAGAAAACATGGGCTATATCAGAATATCATAATTGTGATCTGTCTGTAGTAGAACTTCACTTGATTGTATTCTCTTTTTCCTTTATCGTTTTGGTGAATGTATGTACAGCTGGAGCACTGTGATGAATTAATCCTAATCTAATCCTTTTGTATTACAGGTGTTTTGAATGCAATGAGGAACTTTCCACCCACTGTAATAAGAAAGCATTGGCTCAGTCTCTGGACTTTCTACAAAAGCACTCTGTCAAGGCAGCGTCAGGTTAGTCGTTACTTGGCTCAGTAGGCTTCTGTAAGAGATCGAAAATCATACAACACTTTGTGTGGTTCAATGTGCAGTATGTGGTCTCTGAGCAGTTATCAGGGCAGACCCATTTAAAAAACATACATTTAAAAATCTATTGATAATGACTAATGTAAAACCCTATTACTGAGGGAATTAGCTGCTCACAGCATTCGTTATTGCTCCATTGTAACACTGATGCAGTTTTTATTCCAAGGTTTTATACCAAAATCCTGTACTGTTAATTAAGTTCTTTGCAGAGTAAAGAAATAGATCACTTTCTACCTGTTTAAAATCGAGATTATTATCAATTATTGATAATGGTGACCTGCAGCATACCGGCTTGCATAGTTTTAGGTATTTTACGACCAACAAGCTTGAAGAATTGGGTGTCTAAAGGAAAGTCAACCAGCATTTATATGAAGTTGAACATTTTATGCAGACATTCAGACACATTTTATTTGCCCATGACGAGCAAGAAGCACTTGGCCTCATAGAATGCCAGAACCACCACTGTATGGCAGTATTGCCAAGTGCACTTGACACAAAGTATGAGACGCAATTAGGGAAATGCTTGGCAGCATCCTGACATGTGGTTGTGCAAGCAGTTCAGACATGTTACTGCAACAAACTAGAGGCAATAAATGCCAACATTTAAATGTAACAGCACCAACCACATCATCATCACTGTCCAGTTGTAGTCTTCATCTTCATCCAAATACAGTTTTGTAATATTTCTCAGCCACATATATGTAATAGCTGGTGTCAAGATTTAAAAACATACAAAATGTAAGCCACATAAGAGTTCCAGCCACAGTACAGCTGCTCCCCCTTGTGGCAGTGGCTATTTCAATCTCTGACATATCTCATCTCAAAAGCATCAGTGAGACCATCACGTATTAGCAGATGTATCAGATTTTACCAGTACTTCCTTTTCCAAGTACTGGTCAGGGAAATTTCCATCCTACATGTTAAAGATGTAAATTATGCGAATAAACATATATTTTACACTAGAACATTAAAATCATATGAAGACTTAATAGTTTCTAGAAATATTCTGCAACAACAGATTGTTTTATATACAGCACACCTATCGTAACTGGCCAGCTGAGGGGACTTTTAGCCAGTGTCTGGTGCCAGTGGCCAGATTCCAGCTGCCCAAGCCCAATCGTGATGGTCCATCATCCATATCTCAGCTACAGCTATAGTTGAAAAAGTATTGCCGACGCACCCCCGCCCCCACCTTGCACATCGCATGATTGCACACATTAAAAGAATTAAGCGCTTGAACGATGCTTCCCAACTGGGTTCCCTGAAGAACAAGAGCAGCTGCATGGGTTTAAGCCACCGCTCTGCCGCTCTTTGTCTTTCTATCGCTATCTGTTTCTGTCCCATGCTTCTTTTGTCGAGGGGCTGTATGTCTCACCACCTCTGGGCCTGTGTGCTGCACGAGTGGGAGTCAGGGTCCTCAACAAGTCCAGGCAGTGCATCCTGACAGCTGGAGTGTACTCTCAGTGGACGCACATTCACAAACACACATTTGCTCAAGTTGAAAATGACCGACTCCTGCAAACAGCTTATTTTCTTTTTGTCAGGTTCCTTGTTTTTTGCTGCCCGTTTGAAATTAATATTAATTGTATTCTTTGATACATAGGGCAAGCCATCCTTCAGTAGTTGGAGATTATAATTCATAAAAAAAATTGATATAAAATCATTTCAGTGAAATGTGTCTGGAGGGTTTTTGTTACATGAAGTGAGCATGAAGTTGTGATGCTACCCATTTCTTGATATGGTGCCCACCAGCAGTCCATGTTAATGGTAAAGAATTTGTTACGCTGGGCAGTAGATACTCGGTCTTTAAATCACCTCTTACCTTTCCTGCCGTTTAATTGTTCCACACCGGTCAGCTAACTGGGTATGGAGGCAGACAGGCCATTGTTGCCAATAAATAGGCGGTTGTTATCTGTGGAGGAGCTTGTGAAATTGTATTTCAGTATGAAGGCCATGCAGTGGTAGCTGCTGTTTTTCTTATAGACTGCACCACAAAAGGTCCCCAGTTTTTTCTATTAATCTATAATGATTTCATACAACAGCTCAGTTTAGAAAGAAAGTCGATTAACTGTATTCTCTCACCATCAAGGCCTTCAGCTCAAGTGCTGGAATCCCAATAAGTGGAAGATTGAACTCAGGGAGCTAGAATCCAACAGTAACTCAGCTGGGAGTCTTTGTGGTGCAAAGTAAATGTGGGTTAGGGTTAAGAGGGTTAAAATGTTGCTGCAGAAAAGTTATCAGAATTTTTCCTCATTGGAATGTGTTGATTCTGCAGTTTCATATGCGTTCTTTTATTACCATATCAGTATATTTATCTGGTGATTTAAAAAAAAAAAATAATAATAATACAAACAAGTTAAAAGCATAGCATTATATTTTGGTACCCACCAAGTTTATGACCTCTCCTTCACACTGAGAGAGAGAAAAATCTTAAGGGCTGAGAAATTTTTTATGATATATTTAGTGTGAATGCCTACTAATAGAATAAGTGTAATGTCATACTTGTCCTTGCTCTGCTTTTTAATTTTGGCAAGTAGATTGTATTTTACTGTCCGTTTAGCATTCTTGATTCAGTGGCCAGTAAGATGCTTATCCCCTGGTGGTGCATTCATGAATGTAATCAAGGGTGAATCTGTCTTAATCCCACTACAGCATGAAAGTAGGCCACATAGTAGGTAGCAGTAAGTGTGTGTGTGTTTGTGTGTGTTAGCACTGGGTTGTCTTGGCCTCAGATGGCAAGGAAACAGGCTTTTTATGCCCTACAGTCACAACAAATTAACAAATTAATAAGACATTTGGTGTTGCTTGGCCTTCCTCTTGACTGCCTGCTCTGCCTGATGGGACTTGGCCTTGGCCCTCACACTGCTGCACTCACTGTAAGTGAACACGGAGGCGTAAAGCCCACTGGCCACACCATTTAACAGGCCCTCGGTCAAACATAAACTTCATTTGGAAATCTTGACAAAAGGAATGAAAAGAGCTTTTTAATTAAGATATTTTCTGTAAAAGATTATACACCTGTGAATTAGACTTTAAAAAAGAAAAAAAAGCTATTGAAATGAATGAGCTTTGATATTACTGATTTCACAATTATTTTTAAAAAATAATTTAGTTAAATAATATTTTTTTATTTTGTAGCTCTTATGCAGAAAGTCCAGTATTTTTTTTTTGCGTATCTCTTGTGTGAAAACGAGCAGGGCGTGTAGGAGGTGTTGGTGTACATGCATGCATGCATGTGGATGATCCGGAGCACTGTGATGCTTTCCTCTGCCCTGGGGAGAAGTTCCACAGTGTCACTGCTGCCCATACTCGGTGGCTGAGCAAGGAGGGCCAGGTGGTGGTGCTGAGTGCGGCACAGTCAAGCGTGGACGCAGCGCATGCTGACATTTGCCTTCCCCGATCGCTGCAGGGAGAGAAAAAATCTGCTTTTCCATATGCTTGTACTCGTTGCAACTCTTCCCTTCACCCACCGCCCCTCCCGTACTCTTCTGCACCCCCTTCCTTTCCCCAGTCTCAACCAGATGGCTCCCTGAACATTGTTTACCTTGGGTCACGGTCCCAGATGCAGATTGTGTCCATCGGCATCCCCGTTCTTTCCAGTTAGTTTCCTAATTCCTTTGCTCCCTTTTAGCTTGAGTACCAATTTAAGATCTGGCAGTCAAGTTGCAATAACTTTGATATGCTTGTCTGAACACACCATCTCTCAGTTCCTTTTCATTGGAAGAATATAGGATTATAATATTTTAAAGAGAATTGCTGCATCCCTCATCCCTGCATCCCCCATTAGCGCATATTTTGTACATGAAGTATTGTCAATATGGAGCTGCACAAGTGCAGCCGGAAAGAATTTAATAATGCAGCAGACACCAAACAGGCTGTGTCCATGTTCAAGTGACTGATTTCTCTACTTCAGTCTTTAACAGAAAAGTTGCCCTGATACACAGTGCATTGAGTGGAATTGTAGTCCCTGTAAAATGCAAATAGCGAGGCTACCAATGAAAAGCCCTTGGTTCACATTCCAGAGAATGTGACCACAGCAGTTCTGTTAATGTCCTTGGCCTTGCAGAGCAAGCGCTTGCTTGGTAGCAGCCAGCGCTAGCTTAGCGCCACTGTTTGTTGAATAGCTTCTTCAATAAATGTGATGTGCACAAGTTGTAGTATTTTTTTTTAATATTGAATTTAAGGCAAGGCCACCGGGTTTTGAAGAGAAGAACGGTGAGAGTCAAGGTGCAGGTTTCTGCCATGATTATGTTTTACAGTTCAGTTGAATTTCTTTGGATATAAACAGGTTTAGGCCAGCGACCTTGCTGATAGCCTGCTCTCTTGACTGGCTCATATAGGTGAAGTGCGGGTGGCCAAAACTCTTTTTGTGTTTATAGCATTTTGTGGAATTCTTGGTAGCCTGTAGACCTTAAGCTCCTGCCATCAGTCCCTGTAAATACTGGCCATTTTGCACTGCTATGCTTTTGTTATAAACAAAGACACTTACAGTTTACTTTAAGATTTTTTTGTTCTATTAATACACAAATCCACATTAAACCCTTCAAAATATAATCTAGTTATTATTTTTGCAATTTGACATTTATACAGAATATTTCACTGGTGCACAATTATTAAGATTATTACATTATGAAGAGATTTGTGCTAAGACATAGAAGAAATAATCAAAGTGATAATTTTGTGACTCACTTTTTAATTAAGCATTCTCATGTTTGGCCTTCAGTGGTTCCCTTGTGGTGCTGCAACCAGATGTGCGTTATGTGTAAAAAAAAATAAAAAAGTCTTTGTGTTCAAATGCTTCAGGTTTCTCAGTCAGGGAAAGACACAAAAGAATTGTGAACTTGAATGGGGAACTATTTTTCCAGTCGCAGGAGTTTGTTTTCTCATTCTTGTATTATGTGAAAAACCACCACTTGTTTTTTTTTTTTTAATTGCTCAGTAAACACATAAATGCTGGTGGGTAGACGTTGTCATCTCAGTCTTTAAGTGATAATTTTGTCTTCAAGTGGTTTTACACAATAAAACATCCAAAGCATTCCGTAATTATTTGTCAAATGTGGCATTGAATAACATTTTTGAATGGTGTTTTTATAGTAAACCAGCATCTGTATATTTAATTATTTTTTAAAATGTATTGATTTTTATTTTGCTTCTCCAAAGTCATATTTTCCTGCCATGGTGACTTGCTAAGTCATATACACCAAAATGCTGTCTCACTGTAAATTCCACAAATCTTAATTATTAAAGCAAAATGGAGTGGTTACTCGGCTAATTTGTATAGATCTGTTGTTTAAATTTTCCTTTAAAATATGCTTTTGTGAATATTTTGACAGTGAGTTCATAAAACGTTAGGAAAATATATATAGCCAAGCGTTGCTTGATTGTCATATGCCATTAAATTATTATCAAGGATTTTTTTTATTTTTGTTAACCTCTGCCATCCTCTCAGCTTACGCACCTTAGCTGCTTCACATCCTCCAGTTTGTCCCCAACAGACTATCTGGATGTCACCCTTACGTTGCAGCCATCTGTGCCCATGTTTCAGTGTAAGGTTAGTTTTCATTGGTGATCAGAAGTAACAGCTGGCTGTGGAGAGACATTACTCCCTCCCCAGCCTCCACCCCTCCCTTGCTAACCAGTGGAAACTTCTCCAGCTGTCATCTGCTTTCCCAAATGACCCAGCTTTCCTTCCAGCTGCCATCCCAGCCCCAGCCTCTTGTCAAGGCTAAGCCCAGTTTTTAACTGCAAGGCTGATTTATTCAGTGAATCATTACCAAGTTTGAGATTCCTGGTTTCACTTTTAGCTAAACTGAAAGAAAATACCGGTGCACTACCATTGTTCCTAACCAACCTAATTTGCTTTTCCTAATTTTCAGGAGCCTCACCTAAAATCATCAAGTTACAAGAAGAATCATCAGATTATAACGACCCACCCAAAGGCAAGACTGCTACAGTAAACAGCACCTTAGTTCCTGTCAAAGGCATAAACAACCTTGGAAACACTTGCTTCTTCAATGCTGTCATGCAGGTTGGTATGTTTCTGACTGAGGTAAAGAAATTACATGATGGATATGCCCTCAATTTAAGTGGTCATTAGAAATCTCATTAGGCTGACATGACAATATCGGCGCACACTTCAAGTTTCTCCTATTAAAGTGTCCTTGCTGAAGTGAACATCCCAAGCCTGAAGGTCATTTTTGAAGTATAAACCGAGTAGAGGTAAACGCTCTGCCGGCAGAGACGCAATCCCCTACCTTTAAGTTGTGCTGCCACATGTGTCCACCTCACAAAACAGACAGCCTCCCCAGCCTCTGGTCGTGTCATGGTGACAGTAGAGTGACATCCCTGCTCAACCATGTTTTTTCTGCCATTTTTTTAATCCGCCTCAGGTCACCTCATTGGTGATTTGAAATTTTAGCAAGCTTGTAGTACATGCTCACGTCTCGCTCCTCCTTTGTCTGTTTGCATTGTCTCCTCACAAATTGCAATCGTTTGGTGAATACCCGTAATTGTCAGGATGAGATGTGTTCACAGTGCCGGCTCCTTTGTGCGTTTTCCATAGCAACTGTCTTCATTGCCAGGATGTGACAAAACAAATATCTCATGAAAAGGAAGGGGAAAAAAATGGTAACATAATGAGACAATGACCGCTGCGGTCCATCACCTCACCAAGGCTTTTCTCTACAATTCCAGCTCATAGATAGATATAAAGTATCATTCACTCTGCTGTAACGCCACACCATTTCTTAAAATCTGTTAAATTGCTGGTTACATTTTTCAAAAGAATTTTAATTGCTCACCTTTCTAAACAAAAAGGGGTTCATGCCTTTAAAGGACAATACAATTGTCTATTTCCAGTTTCAGTCACTGAATAATAGAAAAACTATTTACGAACAGATTTCTTCTTGTCATTAAAAGAAAAAAAGGATGGAGTGAGAAGTAAGACTTTTTTTTGTCCTGAAGAACCTGTTTCAGACACACATGCTCACTGACCTCATCCAGGAAGTCAAGGAGAAAGGGTACAAGCTGAGGATCTGCCCCCCCGTTGAGGCCAACCTGGTACATTTTGCTTTTTATTTTTTCTTATGACCATATACAAACAACAATATTTGTTATTATTAATTTGAAGTTTGTGTTCTTTATGTTTCAGAGCCCACTGACAGTAACACTACCCAGTCCAGAACCTTTGACTGCAGCCATGTTTCTCTTCCTTCTGAACATGAAAGAACCAGGCAAAGGCCCACTTAATCCCAAACTCCTCTTCAACCAGCTCTGTCAGAAGTATGATGCTTTTCTTCATTCCGTTTTCCATAAAATCATCCATGACTTCAGCCTGAATGGGCTGTCTCTTCCGTTGGCATGCTGGGACACTGTTGTGTAGGTGTTGCACCTCTCCCTCACCTGCTTTCAGTCTGTCTTGCTGCGGTGACCGCTCTCACCAGCCAGACACAGGCAGCATCTGGTCCCAGCTGAATGAAAGTTCAATGTACATGAAACACAGCCAAAGGGAATGAACCACATTGAATGGCTTGTTTTTTTCCTCTGCTGCTTGCTGCTGCTGTGCCACCTGTGCCATATTTGATCTAGATCAGGGTTTAACAGGCTGAACCATTGTTGTGTTTGCTTTTTGTACAAATGTTTGGTTGGTTGGGTTCTTTTTGCTGCAGCGATGCTTGGGTCCACCATGTGCGTGTCAGTCGGGGGCATCTTGTCCTGTTTAGCAGTGCAGGTGGGTGACCAGGGCGTTTGATGCCGGATGACTGGATTGGTCTCTGGTGTGGCTTTGACAGTTATTCTGGTGCTACGCTTTCATCTGATAGACAAATGTGCAGGACTGTATGTACATGTGGCCCGCCACCTCACCTGGTACCACCTAATCCTGCAACACACATGCAGGCAGCAAGTGCACACACCTTTATGGTCATGTGTGTCTAATTAAGTGTAGGAAAAATCCACTGTATTTCGCTGACATGCATTTAAATAGAAATTACTGTACTTTCAGCCTCATCATCCATATGGTACACCTTTACCACAAATTAATGTTTTTGAATGCCAGTGTTTATTTTTACACCCAGATAATATTCTGAAGTCCCAAAAGCAATTAAAATTTTAACTTATTTTTAATGTTATATGTTTTAAAGTCTTAAATCTTGTTATAGAATAATGATCTAATAAGCAGTGAGCAGACTTACATATTCAGAGATATAATGGAAATGGTTAAACTGAAGGTTCAACACAATTTCAATGGCTTATTCATTCTATATTATTTCTTTTGACATTCAGAGTGAATAAGTGGTGATTTCAGAAGCCTTCTAAATTATCTTGAGTTCTCGCTTGCTTCTGCACACAGTAACACTTTTATACCAGGTAAAATCTACTTCTCTGACCTAAAAGTACAGGGTCAAGTATTGCTCCAGTTTATCAGAACATTCCACCGCGTTTTAGTCATCAACCACATTCTATGCATTTGGCCTTTTATCCTCTCCTGTGGCTGTACTTTATCATTATATGAAGAGGATTGGATCTTACCTTGGCCTGTGCGAAACTGAGTTGTTTTCCATTCCTCTTTTGCAGTTTTTTTTCTGGCCTGTTTGCATATTGGCAGTGCCTCAGAACAAGGACAGTTTAAGTGTTTATCTGCAGCAAGCCCAGTTTTGCCTGCGTCTGTTTCCGTGGCTGCATTCACACATTTGTCCTCAACCAGCTGAGTATCCTGCCGTCTGTCTTGTCCTCTTGCTTCTGCCAGCGGAAAGGTCTGGTTTGGACTTGGACTGGTGCCAAGCTGTGTGTGCTGGGTGGTCAGCACCACATTTCCAGCTTGTACCCAGACCATGTTTTATTATAGAATATATCTATGATGAATGGACTGCAGAAATGACATTTTATAAAAGCTCTCACTCAGGGACAGCGGTTTAATTATTTTTACCTATGCCAAGGAGATTATGTGATAGCCATTGTTCTTCTGTCTATTTGATTTTTAGCAAAATAGCTGTAGGAGTTATCAACGGATTTCAATGAAAATTTCAGGAAATGTTCAGGTCAGAGGGGCTTTCATCATAAAGCAACCTACTATGTTGTTATGTAACCTTGCATTATTACTGCCTATATACTCTACTAATGGTACTGGTTAACCAAGTTATTTTTGAGTTGCACAACCTCCATTAAAGGAAGACAACTCAGATCTCTTTGTCCAAATTCGTGATTGACAGAGGTTTGTGCTTATTGATTGCATTTCTAATTGAATAAGTCCATTTGAGATTTTTTTGTTTTTGTTTTGTCACAGCCATTAACAATTATTTGTGTTTTTGCAGCTAAACACACTGTACTTTATGAAAATAGCTGTTTTCCAATCATCTTTGACACCTTTGAAGTCTTCATTCACCCATTCAGGAACAACCAATCATGGCACCTTTACTTTTGCTCACTAAAGCCTCAGTTTCAGGTATTTTGGGATTTAGTGTCTTGTTCAATGGAATGGGTCCATCAAACCAGTTGCACCAGTTCTGGTGTGACATTCCTTATGAAAGTAAGTATTGTTTTGAGTTCATAAATGGAAAGCTTTGTCAAACAGAATAATTAATCAGCCATTTATGTGCCTCAGTCAGTTTTTGCTGTTTACTACTTTTGACAATCTAAATGTTGTAAAGCAGTATTTATTAAAAATGCTGCAGTTCTTTACCACTCAAGGAGCACTGTGATGCACTCTTGTTTATCTCTTGCTGAACAACAAACCCACACAGAGGCAATCATCTGGCTGATGTATTTTTCATGGCGATCAAGATTGAATAGTTCCTTTCTATTGTTAAAAATGTTCAGGGTACAGGCACTGCCTTCTCAGTCCATATGCTGTAAATAAATGCTCACATGGCCACATTTTCAAAAGCCTTTATGAGAGTCCTGCATGTCTGATAGAAAGGGCAGACAATCACAATGGATTCATCTGATGCTCTGGTATCCTGGACGGAAAAATACAAATCTATATTGATATAGTGCAAACACAAAGAGGCAGGGCTGGAATACAGGTCTGCTCAGTAGCAAGATTCCTTTCACAGCAATGGCAAATGTTCACATTTTATTTCTCAGATATGTTATAAATATTGATGTGTGAATCTACTGGGAACCTCAGTCTGAGCCAATTATTTTAAAAAAAAAGCTTTCTCCAAAGCTAGATATCAATTCCATCTTTATGGTAGAACCAGAAAAAATGAAAAATGTGCAAATTTAAATCTGTATGTATGTGGATTAATTTACTTGCCGGCGCGTGTTTGGGGGTGGGGCATCGTGTGGCCTTGTGTCTGGTACTAACTCATCCGGCTCCTAATTGTGTTAGCACCGCAGCTGTTTGCTTTGGCCAGATTGAGAGCAGTGCTACAGGGCCCTTCTGCTTCTCTCCACTGGGATGGCCTTCTAGACCTCCTTATTCCCACTGATCCCAACCATGCTTTTATATTTTTCCCTCTATCCTGCCTTACACCTACCTGGGCCTTTTTTTCTGTCTCACTCATTCCCTTCTATGTTTTGCATTTTATTTGCCTCTGTGTCTGTCTGCTTCCGCTCTTGGGAATTAGAGTAGTGAGTAAAACACAAGGGGGCGCATTCCTTCTCATGCTGTTAATTTTTTTTACGACTGGCGAATAGATGACATATGTGCTCCGTACCATCTTCAAACCTCCACCACCCTCCCCCGTGTGTCTGCACGGAAAGGGCACGAGTGACAAGCATTGTAGCTGTATGTGAGGGTGGAAGGAGAGATGCATTTAGGCTTTTCCAGACTTCCTGACCTGTGTTGATTGGGGCAGGTGGTTGACCGTCACTCCCCTGACCATAGATATCAATTCTTAGGCTCATGTCAGGGGAGTGCGGATTTTAATTGACCTATTTTGGTAAGTATTAGATTAGTACCTGGTGGTCACAATAACCAATGCTAATATTAGCTGCAAAGCACACTAGCAAGGTTATGTTCATACTCGGATATCATTCTACGCCAACTACCTGCTTGTGAACATATCGCCCCACTTTTCCTGCTCCCCACATACCCTCAGTATTTGACTTCTCGAGCCTCTGGCCTGGTTTCTTGGATGGTTGGTTGGCCTGGTTTTATGCATGTCAGACCAACCTGCCTCATGGTCATGTGACCATCGCATTCGCACAGGTTGCATTGGCTCAAACCTCAACTGCCCATCTGCCCGTGGCATCTGTCCGCACATCTGTTTGACTGTGGATGGCAAAGGGACAGATCCAAGGAGAGCCTGCCCTCCAAACGCTCTGGCATTAATGTCAATTATTCTCCAGCACGATAGCGATGCAGCATTTCACACCCCTGCCAGGACTGAAAGGCTGCCTAAACTGCTGCTTAAAGCACCAGAGAATAATCAATTTCTTTACTTTAAGAAATTGCCTGGCCGCTTTGGGGTTTTCTTAAATTAAGTTGTTTTGGTTGTCTTTCTTCTCTGTCCTGATTCTACTCTATAACATCATTTTGAGAAAAATATTTGAATAGTTTGAATTTTTTTTTTTTTTTCTAGGGCTCCACGATTCAAGGGCTACCAACAACAAGACAGCCAGGAGCTTCTGCACTACCTGATGGACTCGATACGAGTGGAGGAAACTAAAGTACGTCCATACCACACGGCGACATTCTCTATTCAACTAACTGTAGTAGCTTCAGATTTTTGTAAAACCTTTGTTGAATATTTTAAGTTAGTGCTCCTCATCTGCTTTTGTCAGACAAAGCATGCAGACACTACTGTGGCCAGCACAGCAGATTTTAGGAAAACCCTAAATATCCCATAGGTGCCTGGGATGTTACCAACAAGCTCTTCATGATTCTTTTTTTTTTTTTTTTAAATCCTCGTGGTGCCATGTTTTTGGCAAGTACGTAGAATCCCCAGGGCTCGAACCTTTTCAGGGCAATTAGGAGAAGCCACAGCAGCCCTTTGCAGGTTTGACTTGCCCCCTGTGGTCCCACCAGTGGCAGTGTGAAGCACGGTGGAGAAGCTAGCGGGTGTGTTTAGTGGTCCGACCCAGACCTGAGAGGGGCCGCAGGCTGGGCTCTACTCTTTTCAAACTTGTGAACATTGACAGTTGTGCCACTTAGGGGACTTGCAAGTGGCACGACCGGCATCATTGTTTGATCTTGGGAAACCCACAGCTGCTGAATGAGCTCCAGGGCCGCCCCATTGTGCTTCAGGGTCACCCTCTTACACACACAAATACACACACACGCACACACACACAAATACACACACTCATCAGTGGGGTAAGGGTGGGGGTACAGTCGCCTCTATTCATGCACTCTGAAACCCATTTATCCTGCCAATCACATTCAAAAAGCACCATTTTCTAGTTATTAAGTCTGTTATTCAATGTTACCTTTTTAATGAAGTTGTCTTTAGTCTTTTTAGTTTTTAAGATCAACATAGATTTTTTTATTTCTATAATATCTTGGGCACCCTAATGAAGCTCTGGTAAGACTGGAGCCTTGGAGATTGTTATAATGGGTGTCACCAACCTTTAATTGGCCCTAAATATTTGTGTTAGATATGCTAATTTGACTCCAGTCAATTATCACCAATTAGCTGAGATGGTAAATATTTCTCTCTCAGGGCATGGTCTGTCCGTCTTCACCCTGTCTTTATTTGAGTTTCCACCCCTGCACCCTTGTACCAGCCACTCTCTTTCCCCCAACCCCACCCCTCCCTGCAGCCTATCCTGTGTGGGACAGTGCATGCTGGTAAACTGGGAAGAAAAGAAGGAGGGTGTGGGTTACTGGTAATTAATTAGCAGTGGAGCTTCTGCCTGGTTTGACTTTGACCACAGGGCGGGGTGCAGACTGGAGTGACTGGGATTAATGGGACTTTTTGACCTAAATAGCCAGTCCAGTGCATGGGTCCTGGGACAATGGGGGCCAACTGGTCTGGACTGCAGACACAGACCATGGCCAATTATCTATTGATTGGTCCTTTACTGTGACTGTGGATCTTCACAGCTCTCAAACCAACACACTCACTGACCTGCATGTCACCTTCAATAAGATGGTCTAGCAGAAAGCTTACACACTCACAAACAGGCACGGTTAATTAACAGATTTACATTCTGATACTTCTAGACAAGCACAATAATTATTTCACACTAATGATGCATATAATACATATACCTGTCAAACTGTGCTTCAGGGTAGGTTTTGACATTTTACTAATGATCGTGTTTCAGGAAGAAAAAAATCTGAAAGCGCTGATTATTTTGCATGTGCAAATACCATTGAATGAATTCTACACTAATTTTTCAGAGGGTGAAAGCGGGAATTCTGAAGGCATTTAATAATCCTACTGAGAAGACAGCAGATGAGGACACCAAACGCCAAGTCAAAGGTTCGGAAGGCTGACTGGTGACCAAGAGCCATAGTCCCATCTTCTGGCAGCAAATGGAATTGCAGCATGTTTAACCGAGAAAAACAATCGGATCTACTAGATAAACCTGGACATTTTTATTCATAACGTTAGTTAAATTTGTTCTATAACGCAACTTACCTGTCACCTTTTTCACTTTTGAGAACCAGGGCATAATTTTATATCGCAAGTCATATTACATACTGAATTTTGCCCATCACCAACTGAATGTTATGTGTCCTCCTGCCACAGCATATGGGAAGGAAGGTGTACAGATGAATTTTGTCGACCGCATCTTTGTTGGTGAGCTGACCAACACCATTATGTGTGAGGAGTGTGGGCATGTAAGTGAATGTTTAAAGTAGCTATAGTCAACTTTTGACAAATGTTGCTACACTCACACATTTATTCTTAAATCGATGGCCACATAAACTTTTAGAGCTTTAATAGTCACAACTAAAGAAGCAAATTAAAAAAAAAAATGCACAGAAAAGCATTTCAAGGACCAGCTCTAACATCAACTTGCAGCAGGCATTCACAATAAGGTAAATGAGCTGCCATGATGAAAACTTAAGGGTATCCTTGAAGGTAGAGAGCTCCAGGTGTGGACCTGGAAGTAGCCACTTCATCTTTGTCCTTATAGACTTTCTTAGCATTGAATGTTATGTGTCTTTCGAGCAAGTTAAATAATGCAGTATGCTGCGGTGACATTGTTTTTTTTCCTTCAACAGATTTCCACTGTAAAAGAGGCATTCATCGACATCTCTTTACCCATCATAGAGGAAAGGGTGAGTTGTTTAAACTGAATGAATCTGGAAAATAAAGTATGTCAAGCTAATGATTGTTGCATGCATTGGTTTTTAGTTAAAAATAGAGGTAATGTCCAGGACACTGAGCTGGATCTTTGTTAATGGTGCACAGATATCAAAACCATCCAACCCTGGTAGGCTGGGAAAGGGCAGCCGGGAGCTGGACACCCATGCGAGTCACGGAGAGGTGCTTCCTGCAGCACATTCTTCCAACAGGAACAACAAGAAGCTGAGTGGACAGGTACAGGACCTACATACTAGACCCAACTCTTGTTTTTTCTGCCATTTATTTTAATTTGAGCCAGGCAGAAAATATTTCAGAGTGGTTTAAATTGTCTCCTCTTGTACAGAAGCAGCAAGGTGTAAGGTCTTCGAGCTCTGCTGAAGATAGGGGAGTGGCCTGCAGTGCAGACAGGCCAGAAGAAGAGGCAACAGCGAGGGGATCGGCCCGAGGTATGTCAGCCGACAGGATGGCGGCAGCAGGCGACCTCTCAGATGTCAGTGAGAGAGATTTGGGTGCTCAGGACAGTAGCAATGATGCTGACAGTGAGGCTTCAGAGAGCGAGTGTGGCCCCCAAACCCTCAGCCACGGGCACGCGTCCACAACATCGTCCACTTCCACCCTGACTTCGTCTCTTACACCGGCGTCCACTTCCTCCCCTACGTCATCGTCTTGTATGAGGCGAGGTGGCAGTGTAGAGCAGCTGGTGTCAGCAGTGTCGAAGGTCAACCTCGGCTTCTCCACTGGAGATTGTTCCACACACTATTCTCCAGAGGAACAGGGAGAAACACAGACCAGAGAGAACCTGCATCAACACCACCAGGGGGCTTTCCAGGCACTGTCCCACAGCTACATACCCAGCTCCAAAGAGTGCTCGATCCAGTCTTGTCTCCACCAGTTTACTTCTGTGGAGCTGCTGATGGGCAACAACAAGCTTCTGTGTGAGAACTGTACTGAGCGCAGACAGAAACACCTGCGCAAGAGCAGCTCAGCTGGTGAGAGCATTTTTTTTATCCTGTGTACAATCTGACATTGAATTCATATATCTACAAAGTGGAACACTGATAACCTCAAATTGTTTATTATTTTTGCTCTTCGCATAGAAAAAAAGGTTGAAAAAATGTACACCAGTGCCAGGAAGCAAATGCTGATATCTTCACTGCCCCCTGTCATCATTTTACATCTGAAACGCTTCCATCAGGTGAAATATACACTTTTTTTTCTCTCTATCGACTTCAAATCTTGTATTGTGTGAGTTTATTGATGAACAGTTGTGACCCATGTCTCACTTCTGTTCTTCTTTTAAGGCAGGGATGAACTTCCGGAAAGTGAACCGCCATGTTGACTTCCCCCTGATCCTGGATATGGCCCCATTCTGTTCAGCAGCGTGCAAGGTATTTAGCTACATACGCACTATTGCAAAGTACATTTATTTCCTCGCTTGCTTGTCACAAGAAGAGTTATTTTATAATCTTTATTTTTGGCTTATCTTCTTTTTAATTCCCACTTTGTCAGAACCTGGCAGCCGGTGAGCGTGTCCTTTACAGTTTGTATGGGATTGTGGAACACAGCGGCTCCATGCGAGGGGGGCACTATGCTGCGTATGTCAAAGTCCGCCCTCCCCAGAGGAAAACAGAGCAGCACCACAAAAACCTGTCAGGTCAGGGTTCAGCTGTCTTAAGCACTTTCTGCCTGTTGTGTCTGTTCATGAAAGCTGACAGTGTTTTGCAGCAGTGGCATCATTTTAGTGAAGATGTCTCTCTGTCAGTGTGAATATATGTGATGTTCAAGCTCTGTGCTTTTTTTCCTAAACCATCTTATCCAGATGTGTTTCATCATTGCGGTTAAAAAATATTTTCGACCTATATTCCTGTACCCCTTACACCACTAATTTGGTGTGAGATACAAGAAAGCTGTAGTTTTCTGCCTTCTACTCTTTTCTCCCTAAATGGCCACTTCCTGTCATAATATACAACAATTAAGGCTGTCAGAGGATTACATTTAAAAAAAAAAAAAAAACATAGATAATTGACAAACATAGATAATTGACAAAAATTGAAATGCTAAATGTCCATTTAGCATCACAATAGGCCACATACTGTGTTGATCAATTTGCCAGCTCTCCCTGTGTGCTTGCTCATGTGTGTTCCAGGTGCAAAGGATGGCGGCAGCGTCTCCCAGGGCCAGTGGGTTTACGTCAGTGATACAGCTGTTCAGATGGTACCGGAGTCAAGGGTACTCAACTCTCAGGCGTACCTGCTTTTTTATGAGGAAATCCTGTAAAGAGAAGAGAAAGTATTTCTCTGTGGATCTTTTATTTTGCCTTTTTAAGGTACTGCATTCACCTGTACTACCCGTCTTTCTATATCTCATATAGGTGGAGAGAAATGTTACACTTTACAATACAATCTCAGATAAAACTAGTTTATGACTTTATTATGTGAGAAATCAACATCATATATTTAAGTTTTGATGGAGTCTCATTACTGATTCCTTTTTTAGAATGTTTTCTTTAAAAAAAAAAAAAAAAAAGTCCAGAAAAGACTGTTAATAAACCTAAATTGTTCTCAGATTATCATCCATCTCTGGCACATTCATGTGTCAGTCAAAGCTTTTTGTTTCATTAACTAAGAGCAAATAAGAGAAAAACCATGATTGTATGCCTAAATGCTTAGCACTCACAAGGTGATGTCTTTTCTGTGTGCTGACACAGATGAGAAACAGAATGTAGGTTTTTCAACTGTAAACCATCACCCCAAAGTTAAATGGCTTCCTCTGATTGTAATTTTAGCTCAGGTTTGCCAAGAAGTGAGTTGTTGATGTTTAGATCACAAGGAACAGAAAGGAATTCACTTTTACTTTTCTTTGAGGTTTATTTGCCCTGTCTGTGGCCGTCCCATTACGTTTTGTTTCTCTCTCAGTCACATAGACTCAGATATCCTTTCATTACCACCACCAGTATTCTCTAAAGCTTATTCAGTGGAATAGATAGTGGAAGTAGTAGATAATGGAATAGATTTTAAACTAGCTGATATTGAAACAGTTAATCCATTCCTTTTTATCTTTTATAAAATGTATTTTATTCTTAAAATAATGTTATTTGCAAATGAGTTGTTATATTTAACTCTTTGTATCGCCCTTTAATGGCTGGAATACAGCATTTGATTTATAAAAATGCAAAAGTTTGCTTGACAATGAGGAACATGGCACCTTTTCAACAGTTATTTTACAAGCTAAACCAGATGGATTGTTCTTTTTGCATGACAGGACTGTCAGTAAATATTTACCAAAGATGTGGTTTTACCGCTGGAAATCAACCAAACAGGAGGGAGTTTAATTTATGCGGCGCTTCTTTACCATCTGTCTTCTCACGAGCGCAGTTCTGTCATCGCACAAACGTACCGAGGTGTTTATTAGTCCGACAAATGCGCCTCGTCCTCCTACATCTCAGTTGTACCCACTTGGGCGCACAGGCACACAGACGTGGATGTTGGTGCTTTGCGTGACTGGCGTCTTTGCTCCAGTCAGTAAGCAAACATTAACATGTACGTCCTAAAAGGAAAGCAGCACCTCCGCTGTGAACGACTGGGTTGTTTTGATGAATGTATTTCTCTCTTCTCATCTGTCAGATGACAGATTTTTATAGAAACGTTGTAGACGATTTGCATTGTGAAGAGGTTTATTTTTTTCTTTTGTAACCAGAACAACTTCAGTGCCTATAATACAGGAAAGCTGTGCATGGCAGGAAGCCAGATGTGCACAGTGAGATGCAGACATGTGTATAAATGGTTTATTTATATACAGTATCATTTACTGTAAGCAAAAATACTGAGCATATGTCATTTGATCAGAAAAATACATATTAACAGTGCTTCTGGCCATAAACGTGTAATTTTCATTTGTGAAATGAAGATTTAGATTGAGCATAACTCCACACTGTAATAAATAAATAACTTATGAACGGTTCTTCCTCGTCTCCTTTTAATGTGCCTGCATCTCTTTTGTGGCAGCGAGAGTGAAACTAAGAATGATTTTGTGGTTTCTGCTGTGGACTCAGTGTCATCCTCTTTCTCACTCCAAGCGAGGCGTCGTCCGGCGTCGCTCTCGGCTGTCTCTCCAGATCCCGCGGTGCCACAATCAGCCCATCTTCACCAGTGATCGGCCCTGACGGGTGCAAAGCAGCGCTGCTTCAGAACATGTCGCGGGCTGGTGAAGAGGAGGTGGGTGTGGAAATGGGGAAAAAGGGCAACGTCCAAAAACGTTGTCTCACACGTCCTCTCGTTTCCGCAGGCTGTGACATCCCGGTCACGCCGCCTGGGACATTAAAACAGGTTGTCAAGCCGCCACCAATGAAAAGAGCAAATCTCTGAAATGTTTTTGTCTATTTTTAAAGCGGGGAAGGCTTTTTGTTCGGGGACAAGCCGCTCAAGCATAAGACGTAATTTAATCTTACTTAATGGACGCGCCCCCCCGTGTGACAGTTATAAGAAACTGCGGCCAAAATGCTCATTACTGACTACCTGTCTACCAGCAGTGGAGGTCAAATTTCACTGTCCTCACCAAGCATGCCATTTTCACAGTTAGGCTCACCCTGGGTAACACCACACTGCATTTACCCTGTAAAGCTACTTATTTACAGCACCATAGCACATCCCACCTCACTCGAAACACTCGAAGCAGTAGCTCGCATGACACAAGGATCTGAGCCGCCACCTCTCTGTGCTGATGTCAGGGCTTCCTTTGACTGATGTTTTCCGTTACATTTCTGTTATTGTTCTTGTAGGTTTGCACCCTATTGGTTGAACTATACAGAAGGAATCAGCACGTCATTTTTGTTTTTAGAATCAGCCAACTTCAAAGCCTCAGTGAAGGTTTTGCTGTGATGATATCTCATATAAAGGGACATGTAACACATACAGAAGCTTCTGTTGGCTATGAGCCATGTGAACATATTCAAATGCACAATGTCCCTGTTTTAATTTATGCAGTGTGTACATTTCTCATTGACATCTTTACATTTTCAGTCTTCCATTCTCACCTGTGCTGCAGGTAAGATTTAACCTCCCAGGATCATCATCTTTATTTACAGCTAATAATAATTTATGTTACCTTATTACTAAAATGTGTATCTCCAATGTAATCTGTATATATTGCTTTTGTATATTTTAACTTTTTAATCTTTATGTGACTTTTATCTTTATTTGCCTTATTTGACTTGATTATCCGAAGATAGCAAGCCAAGCGACTTTGATCAAAAAGCATCATACTATGTTATCAAAGTCAAAGTCAGCTTTATTTGTCAGCTGTGTTATACATGCATGACATACAGCATAACTGAAATTCCAGTCCTCTTGGACCCACGGTGCAGCAAGTAACTAAACTACTCTATCTAAAAAAAAAAAAAAAAAAATACATTTAACAATATACATTATAAACAGTTGTGAGGTATGTGGACAGTGTAGACGGTATAAAATATATGTAATCTTGTATTACGATTGCCTATGTATATACTATACTATAGGTATAAGTCATAAATGGCTCGTTGGCCGAGGTCTCTCCGAGTGCTTTTATAGTATTTAATGGGATGTTGAAATGGCGAAGTAACACAAAATCACCACAAGATGGAGCTGTTTTTGTTATCAACGCTATTATCTCAGAGGAATTTAAAAACTTAAAGCAAATTAGCACAAATCTCTATTTAATAATAAAAACGCAGTTAATGCCGCTGACCATCGGCAGACCTATGAAGTTAGTTTTTCCAAACCTTTCTTTCTAGGCAACTCCAGTATGTAAAATATAAATAATATAAATATCACAGTCGCATTTTTTATTTTGACTTTTTAAATTAATCATGCACAGGTCGTTATTAAACGCTGAACTTGATTATTTATGGCGATTATCAAAGATTAAGGCATTGTCTATATCTGAAAACCTTTGAGGAATTTTCCGACCTGCTCCTAAAGGCACCAGCAGTTCCGACTTCCACACTTCCGCTGAGCAAGTCGCTGATACGGCCATTTTGTTTTGAGACCGCAGTGAGAGAAACTGTCTGGTGAAAGGTGGGTATAACGTGAAATCACTGTTCTGATGATGACTTCTATGACTTTTCTTCGCTCTTATGTGATTTATTTTGCATAAACTTAATCTTTTGCTTACTCGACATGAAGGGGGTACTGATATTCATTATTCATAAGCGTTGCTATTGATAGCTCCTGCTAGCTTGATCGAGCTACATTAGCCCGCAAATAATCAGGTAGCTTTAGAGTTTTGGGTTTCGGTATCTCCAAATTTATTTCTGTAACGTCCTTTAGCAGTGACATCAGACGCAGTATTCAGCGTTTGCTTATCCAGTGAGCTTACAAATGGAAGCTGGGAACGGTTAACCCTCCGCCACACAGCTAGGATAATTTGTAGTCATGAAAGCATTCATGAACCCGATCGTTTATTCTGTTGAAAGGCTAACTATAGCGCTAACGATGTGATGGCTGATTAACACTTCAGATTAAAGTCTAAACTCAGGAGACCTTTATATTTTCAGAATTGTAATTCTGAGGAGAGAGATGTGGGACCAGGGAGGACAGCCTTGGCCACAATGGCCGCTGAGCCAGCAGCAGTGGATGCAGTCTTTCCAGCATCAGCAAGATCCAGGTCAGTAAATGATTCATGTGCATCGCAAAATCGGTTTTCCTCCATATTAATGCATACACTCGGGACAATTTTGCACCTCTATCCGCTGTTCATGCATGTTTGTAATGCTGTTGGGGTGTTTTTCTGAATATTTCTCAGGTCAAGTGGATTGGGCTGCCCTGGCACAGGCATGGATAGCTCAAAAGGAGTCCACAGGGGCAGAACAGCAGCCCCCTATTCAGCCTACTATTCAACCTCCAATTCAACCCCCTATTCAGCCCCCTATTCAGCCAAATGGCCAGGATATCCCAGGACTTGAGCCCGTTGGACAGACCAACCACACCAACTTCCAGGGTGAACCATCCTTTGGCAGAATGTGGCAGCCAGGTATATGTTTAACTGTAGCAAGTTCATTTCATTATTTTTTTAACTGTAAATGGTGAATGCACAGAGGGTATAGTGAAATACAGTGTATGTACCAAAGAAGATGTGCAAATCACAATTATTACTCATTTTTTCTTTTATAGAGTGGGGAGTACATGGTCAACCACCACCTCCCCCACCGCCTGACCAGGCTTGGGTCCCTCCAGGGTCTGCACCGATGGATGTGGTGACCCCCAGTGAGGACAGCAACACCCAGGACAGCACGGAGTTCAACTCTGAATCCTGCCACGGGGTTTACCCTCAGAACAGCCATGGGTATGGGGCACAGCCCGACAGCTACGCCATGGCCCCAATGGCCATGAACCAGTTTGATTATCAGGTATGCAGATGCTACAGCAGAAAATGTTGAAGCAATAGGGTTTTAGTGTGAGGAGCAGGCCATAAAAACTGTGCTGGGTCCCAGCATCTAGGTGTTGCGGTCATTTCTTTCTCGATGCGAGGAAAGTATTGACTTTGAGGATCCAGCATGGTTTGGTATTACATTTTGGAACATTTCATTGTTTCTCTTTTCATTTTTTTGTTGGCTTTATAACTAAAGGCACTTTCTAACTGGGTCAGGACTGAAAGTCATCTATCCAAATTTTTGGAAAGGCAGCAGGATCCTCACGTTCCACGATGAGCGCTTGGCTTTCTAAACTTTTTTGTAAATTTCACCTTGTTCTGTTTTTCCACAGCATGGAGCTGCCTCTTCATTTCCTCCAGCACCTGCAGGATTCCCCGCCCCATACTGGCAGGGACCCCCTCAGAATAGACGAGATGTCAGACCACCGGGATTTAGAGACCGACCCCGATCTCCAGTCCAACTCCCTGTAAAACAGGAGGCTCCAGCACTGCTGGGTGAATGTTTTACCTTTTTCTGTGTTCACAGGGAAATATTTATTCAGAATGATATTGCGCCATAATGTTACATGAACATTATATTTCTTAATTGTACAATGTGTATTTGTCTCGATAACCAGTTTTGTCATTTGCTCTAGATGCTGTTAAGAGACGCACACTTCCTGCATGGATCAGGGAGGGGCTTGAAAAGATGGACAGGGAAAAGCAGAAGAAGCTGGAGCGTGAGAGAATGGAGAAGGAGCATGAAAGTATGGTAAAAGATGACAGCATAAACAGTCGGGGTGGTGAGGAAGGTGACGGGCCATTTGTACCTCGTAAAAGTAAATTTGTAAGTACTGAGTTTCTGGACACGAGGTGTTCGCGTTTGACATTGCGTGCCGTGCCATCGATCAGGATCGCTAATGTTTTTACAGTGGAACAATAATCTTTGTTCTGTCTGGATTAGGACAGCGATGATGAAGGCAATGATGACATAGAGGCTGAAGAAAAGCCGGCAGTCAAGAAGGAATTATCCGGACGGAGCCCGTCCCCTCCTGTGGAGGACAGCGAACCTGAAATGACTGAAGAGGAAAAAGAATTCCACCTGGTCTGGATGATTTGCAATCCTTTTTTTTTTTGCGTGTTAAGAGTTAAGCAAGACTTTCTAAGGAGAAATAATTTTTTTCCTCTCTTTTAGATGGTGATGACAAAAACACTTCTGACGGAGATCCTTCTTGAGGTCACGAATGAGGAGATCCTTCATGTGGCCAAAGAAGCTCACCGTAAAGCCACACGAGGTCTGCTCTTACCTTTTCCAGTTAACGCATCATCCATGCTTCTCAGTGAGACATGTTTATACCTTAAGAGAATACATTATACATGTAGACATTTCTCTTAAGCTCAACCAAGCCCTGTAAAGCCAGGGAGGTGAATGGTACACGTGGGAGTGTATATGACCATTCTCTGCTAATGCATCAGAGAGCAGAGTAAAGCTTTTCTTAACCTTATTTGCAAACTTGGTTTCCTGGGTTATGATATAGAATTTCCTGCTGAGAGTCTGCATGATCTGAGAGCGTCAGCACTGGCTCTGACCAGCATCCATCTGTAGATACATGTGACTTCCTCCATTAAAGTGACTGCATTAGTACAGATTGGTGCTTTCCCCCTGTCCAACTGTTTCACTTGGATTGTGTTCGTTAACCTTCTCTCTTTTCTCCTTTTTTTTTTGTTACCAATGACAGCTCTTGTGACTAGTGCTTTATGTGCAATCCACCTTCTCTAGCGTCTGACTTGCAAAGTGGATGTATGTGTTTTAACATGTTGTTCCTGTTGTTGATGTGAATCAAAGCTCCTGCAAAACAGCTGGCACAGTCAAGTGCACTGGCTTCTCTGACTGGTCTCAGTGAGTATCTCTATTTCTGTCGTTGGGGGGGAGGGATGGGTGATTGCAGCGGCTGGGAGATTGGCTAGTACAAAACTATCCATACACACAACATATTTTAGGATTTATCTCAAAAGTAAGGGTTTAGGTTTGCACTTTTAGAAGCATGCTCTGGGATAGAGATTACCCATAAAACATTTAGAATATTAAAAAAAAAAAAAAAACAACATACATTCTGTGTATATCATGTAACGTGTGTGTTGGCTTTTGATTGAGTGCCTTTCATTGGGACC
Source organism: Pao palembangensis (assembly GCA_015343265.1). Taxonomy (NCBI): domain Eukaryota; kingdom Metazoa; phylum Chordata; class Actinopteri; order Tetraodontiformes; family Tetraodontidae; genus Pao; species Pao palembangensis. The sequence goes on from CM027088.1 coordinate 10,349,375, forward strand.
TTGGGGCAGGAATATGGGCTTTCAAGAGTGAGACTTAATTGTGGAAGTGGATCTTCATCCTTTTTCCAACACTCAACAACCTTGGGGTCTGTTGTGTCAGGAGGGCTTGGGGACTACGGTTCAGATGAGAGCGAAGATGAGGATGAGCGCAGCGTGCGAGGGTCTGAGTCCTCCGACACGGACGAGGAGGAGCTGCACCATCGCATCCGCGAGAAGCAGGATGCATTTCGCCGCAAAGAACGGGAGATGTTCCTGTTGCAAGAGAAACAGGCACAAGATGCTTTGCTGGCACGTGGTGAGACATTTTTTCTATTTTACCCAAAATCCCTTGAGCCAAATAAATATTAATAAATAATTTTCATTTCTTTCCTCAGAAGAGATGGTAAAGGAGAGGTTAAGTAGAGAAAAGGGGGAACCTGATCAGGATCAGCAAGAGAATTCACATAAACAGGAAGTAAAAGACAGGGAGGCGGAGCCCTTGGTAGACAGGCGTAGGTCCCGGAGTGAGAAAGATGATGGCGAGAGCAAGCTGTCAGGCAGAGGGAAGGAGCATTCAGGACGAGGCAGCAGCGATTCCCCGGCCAACGGTCACAGCAGCAGCTCCCGTTCCAGCTCCAGCCAGAGCAGCCATCACTCATCATCCTCTTCCTCGTCAGCATCATCCTGTAGCTCTTCTAGGTCATCCAGCCCCAGGCGGAAGAGGAGGCGCAGCCGCTCTTCTTCTTACAAATCCAGGCGTCGGAGCCGAAGCCATAGCTCCCGCAGGCATCGCGGTGAGAAGGTCAGGGACAGGAGGAGGAGCAGCAACGACAGATCAGGACGCTACAAAAAAGAGCACAGCAATTCCAGGGAGCGCAGAAGCCGCAGGAGTAGATCCAGATCCAGAGGGAGAGACAGGGGTAGAGCCAGGGCCAGAGATAGCCGCAGCAGAGAGAGGGAAAAGGAGAGGAAGAGGAGCTGGGAGGGCAGAGACAGCAGTCGCAGCCGAGGCAGCAAACACAAACAAAAGGCCTCCAGCAAAGAGAGGAGGAGGGAGAGGAGTCACAGCCATGAGAAAGACAAGAAAAAGAAGGAGAAGGAAAGAGATTCTGATAAAAGGAAAGAAAAGATAAAAACCAAAGAGAAGGAAAAAGAAAGCTCTGTGGTTTCGGAAGAGAACGGTAGAATGAGGAAAAGAAAAGAAAGCAACTCGTGGACAGAGAGCGAGAAAAAGTCCAGGCAGGATAGCAAATTGAGCAGAAAGGGCTCCGTCAAGGCTAGCAAGAGACGTTCGGACTCTGACTCCAGTAGGTCCTCCTCCCCCGAGGTTAGCAAGGAAAAGAAATCTAAAAAATCCAAACGTAGCCGATCAAGGTCGACGGACAAATCTCACAAGTCTGGTAAGAAGGCAAGCCGCAAACACAAGTCTAAGTCACGATCAAGGTAGTAGTCGTTTTTTTCTCCTTTTTTCTACTGTTTTCTCACTGTCTTATTTCTCTCAAATCTTTTAATCAATGCACTGTCAGATTTGTTCCTTAAATTATTGGCTGTTATGAAAACTGCAAATACTGCAGCATATCAGGATTTTGATGCTCCTTTTCATGGATTATTTATAGCTGAGGCCTCTGATTTGTAACCTCTAACTTGGAGTTTTAAGGCTCAAGGCTAGTTTTTACCAACACCGATCAGATTGTCTTGACTTGCACTGCAGAGCAGGATGCTTTTATTATAGATGTCCTCCATGAGTACTTGTGGGAGCTTGAGGCCATGTGGTATTAATGCATGTTTGTATTTTGTGGTTTCCATGGAAAGGCGTGATTGGTGCAGTATTAATTATAATGTCCATGCCTCTTTTTCAGGTCAACTTCCCCCTCCCACCGTAGCAGACGCTGAGCTGCACAGTTAATCTCCCACACTGTGCTTTTATCAATTTTAAATTCCATGAGTTGAACAGGCTTGTCTCATTATAGAGGCAGTTGTGTAGGTGACCCTCCCTCATACATTTCTTCCTTCTTTGTAAATATGTTCTTTTTAGTGTGACTGAAGACATAGACTTAAAATGGTAGGAAGTTTCGTACTTGTATCCTCGTAAAAAGCTCAAGAGTGTGGACACAAATCTTTCACATTGTATCATTTTAAAGCATAACAAGAATAACGTTTATTTCCCCTGCAAATCATTGTAAAATATACAATAAAACTGTTTAATTGTCTTGCCTTTTCAATATTATCTGCCTCCTTATTCAGTAGTTGTGAACAAGCAAGCTTTACCTTATAACGACGTCAACCACCCTCTGCTGCCATCTGACGGCCAATTCAGGAAATTGTGGGTATGAAGACTTGCCGGTATACACTACTCACAATAAGTTAGGGATATGGTTGGCCCCAAAATGTAAGTCACACTGTACACAGTGAGACCATTACGTGGAAAACACAAAATGAGGTCTATCACCCCAATACAATTGCCTCCCTATCCCAAAAATCTCTGAAGTGAAGAAAACACCGTATGTATGACATCCACTGAGTCTCTCATAATATCCCTAACTTATTGTGAGTAGTGTATGTGTCAAAAAACTTTCCTTATGACCATGTAGTATCCAACTTAGGGATGAGCAGTTTAACATTTTAAACTTAATAAGTTGATCGACTAAGTTGTTAAAGGCGTCTATAAATTTACAGGTGAAATCCAGAAACTCAGTGTTTTTAATTTAAATTTAAAAAATTGAATAAACGTAATCAGAATTAACCATAAGGGTTAACCCGTTAATTCGTCTTAATGCCGGAACAAATAAATACGACTTGTTTTTTTCCACCCGAGGATAATATGCCTGCGCACTCGGTCAAATACGGTTAGGTCGGCTAGTCTGCAACGTTCATCAGTGTACAGTCGCTGACCCTGTTATGACGGCATGTTTTCGTGTAAATTCGGACGTCTAATTTCGGGACTAGGCATCCCTAAATCGACTGCGGTTTGCGGGATGAGCCCCATCAGGTTCAGCTGGACGGCGGTGTGTAAACGAAGAACACTGCAGAAGACCCAGCAGGGGACCGAACCCTGTCACGTCAGGTAGCCGAAAGCATCTGGCAAGTTTGTCATTACATATTCAGTTAATTTCATGCCATTTTATTTTTGCTGTGTACATTTTTATAACAGCTAATCGTTGTAGAAATAACGTGTTAATGTCTCTGTTTAACCCACTCAACGGAACATATGAATCGATTTAAATTAATATATATAGTCTCATTAAGTAGCCAATATAGATAGCCATATAGATATGGGTTTAAGATGTAAATTATACGAAGAGCGCCCTGTTCTGAACAGCATGTTTCAAAGCTAAATCCATGGTTCCCCGTGTTTCAGGTGTTGTACTGGCTGGTTTGTTCTGATTTGTTTTTGTTCTCTTTTGCCATGCTAAGTGTACGCCCATCCTCTCATGCCACAGTGGACCCAGATGAGGTGAGAAGGTTCAGGCTACTGGCCAGCAAGTGGTGGGAGGAACAGGGAGAATTTGCAGCTCTTCATGCCATGAATGACCTGCGGGTGCCCTTTATACGGTGAGTTTGTCCACTGTGGACCCTTCAATATTCTGTATATGTTACTAGAAAAGCAGGGATCTGATTGGCAGAGGTGTCGAGCAATAGTATTTCAACTTGGGGGTTGCAGGTCAAGTAATGTATATTAAAGCTGACAGTGCTACTCATCCCAACACTATTTCAGCCTGCAGCATTGCAACTTTGCATACGTGCATTTTCTGGGGGCTGTGGCTGTTTTGATTTATAAGATCTGTTGTTGAGGCCCCGCAATCACCCATCCTGCCAGGAATACAGCGTTCCCCTCCCCCCTCGTTGGTCGTCATTGCAACGATGATGTGCGCATGTAGTGACAGCATGACAGATCCGCCTGCAGTTTATGTCAGAGTGTGGCTGATTTTATACGGTTGTGCCCTCAGGGTGTGACTAAATGAGATGCAGCACCGACTGTTGCTGCTGTCTTTCTTAGATTCCAGCAGTCAGACCTTTAGACATCAGTCCTGGATTTGAAATGACTGAACATGCTGCAGTGCTATAAATAAAGACTCAGTTAAGACAAACAACACACTACATGGAAATTCAAAGATTGAGTTTTTGAAATAGCTTGCAAATTAAAAACAGTAAGAATGTCAACATTTAAGAATTAATCTGGGAAAAAATGTATAACATGGCTATGTGTCACCTCTGCTATTGTTGTTGTTATTATTTGCATGCTAGATCTTATGTAAACAACCTGCTCAGACAGTCAATTTTGTCCGCGGCTGTCTCTGATGTCTGGGAGGTGGAGAGGTGGACGTCTGCCATCTAATAATTTTCTGTCCACTGTTTGCACAAACAGTCCTGCGGCTTTAACGAGGCTGATGAATTCTCAGCCCTCAGCCTGGTTCCGCATCTGTCGAGCCTCAGGCTGACACTTGCCAGACCGAACATGAGGGGGGGTCAGGAGGAAGATAAATAATTTGCGGCTCTCTTTATACATCAGATGCATTGTCTTGTGGTCATGTGTGATGCACAAATACTGCACATCTACACAACTCACACAGATCTGTGCTTGTAGCGAGCTTTCAGTATGTAAAGAAACCGATTTCTCATTGATCCTGCCTCTTCAGGGATAATCTGCTGAATGTACACACCAAAAATCACCCTGGAAGGCCACTGGCAGGGTTGAAAATCCTTGATGCCGGCTGCGGAGGAGGCCTGCTTACAGAGGTGAGTTTGTCGAGAAAGAGGCAAAGAAGAAAATGTCCATCCTCCACATTATTTTTCCTTTCTCAATAGTTTCAATCTTTACCCGTCACATCACGTTGAGTACTTTCTGAACTCACTCAGCTGCGGCGCTGAATTCTGTTTTCGCTGCATTTTAGTGTCCGGACTTGAATCCATACAGCGGCCATAAAGAGACATGTACATGTCAAATGAAATTGCCCTCCTTCCGTGAATTGACTGGTCTCAGTTTGGTGGATCAGACAGTCAGTCGCTTGCATTTGTTTATGTTTGTTAGCAGTGATAGCCGGTCAGCCAGGACAGCCTTCTGTGGCTGCTTTTGATTTGAGCTGAGGCCATACCAGCTGCATGGTGTGATTTGAGATGACGAAATCAGGTCCTATTTGGATCTGCCTCTGTCAAAACAGGTTCAGTCAAAAAAGCCTAAAAGTGCCTGTAAAGTTTGGTATTCCCATCGCTACACCCCTTCTTCCTAATGAGATCATGTGTGGAAAGATGGAGATCAGCCGCTGGTCTGTTCATAGTCTGTGTTCCGAGCTGTCCAGAAGATGGCGCAATTTTTTCCTAAATGACGATTTTGCCTTTGTAACGTCCCTGAGTTTAATCACGTAATCCCTTTGTTTTGTGACAAATAGAGCATTGACATTTTCCCTGTCTTCCACAAGCCGCTGGGTCGTCTTGGAGCCAGCGTGTTGGGCATTGATCCTGTAGAAGACAGTATCAACACAGCCCAGGTTCACTCATCACATGACCCTGAGCTCCGTGGTCGAGTTCGCTATCAGGCCTGCACGCTGGAAGAGCTCTCGGCAGAGGAGGAGGCAGAGGTGGGCCGTTTCGATGCTGTGGTAGCGTCTGAAGTGGTCGAACACCTAGCTGACCTGGAGACCTTTGCTTTCTGCTGTAACCACATGCTAAAGGTTTGTCCTGGGATTATACATGATGATCTTGTTATGTTTATGTTCTGTAGGATTATTTTAGCATGTATTTGTAATCCATCTGGTATGCACTGAACCCTGAACAGCTGTAAATCAACACTGCTGCCGATAATCTTGTGGGTCAGTGGTGCAGAGAGCAAAAGATGTTCATTTAATGCCAGTACGACGCACACATCTAATCTCTCTCCTCTCTTAGATCTCTCACGTCTGTTCTCTTCACATGGGTTTACCCTGTGCAGAGCTACTTTATCAGATTTTCCTTCAGTGAAAGAATCTGGCCTTTATTCTCCGTCCTCTCCTCTCTTATCCCTCCCTGCCTGATAGTAAATGTCTTTGCAGAGGTTTAACCTTGTGGCTCGGCATGCTTACTTTCTGTTTCCGTGCACTTAAAGCTCCTAAATCTGTTCTATAAATACTCCGATGACCCAGGTGATGCCTTGTTATCACAGCAGGAAGAGTGTGACGTGTTTATTTTTTCCTCTGTGTGCAGCCGGGTGGTTCGCTCTTCATCACCACTATTAATAAAACCAACCTGTCCTTCGCTCTGGGCATCGTTGTAGCCGAGCAGCTGCTCCGTATTGTTCCCAGCGGGACACACGACTGGGAGAAGTTTATTAGCCCGGTGGAGCTGGAGCGCCTCCTGGAGTCCAGTAAGGAGCCCAGATATTACTTCCAGAGATTATTGATACATATACATCTATTGTACTACAGATCTGAGAGCAAATGTGAATGTTCTGGTGCAATGTCAGCCCGCCGTTTGTTTCCCTCCCTCAGATGGTTTCTCGGTGCAGTCTGTTCATGGAATGTTGTACAACCCGTTATCTGGGGCTTGGAGCTGGATCAACAGCACCGCCATCAATTACGCCCTCCATGCTGTCAAAGTGAGAGATGATGTCCAGCCTGAAGGGAGAGAGGTGGAGGAAGAGGAGGAGAGCCGCAGAACATTCACTCAGAGCTGAGCCACAGCTGACGCAGGAGCGTGGCCTCCTCTCTGGTCCAAAGAAATGAACTCTGGGAGGTTCTCTTGGCCTGATTTGTGATCTGAATCAAACTGCTTTGTGCCGTTGACGCTAAATGCTAAGGTTTGCTTTGTTTACACAACAACAGATGATGATGCTTTATTTTGAACACAATCCCCTGAACTGAATCTGCTTATGTATATTTTCTAAATATTTGACCCGGGGCCATAATGATAAGAGCAGATTTAGTGCCGTTCCCTGGAAAAGCTAAAAAAAAAAAACTGTCCACACATGCAGTCACATCCTCTGATGTGAAAAATTGGTCTCATGCCGTGGAAGTATTACATAATACAAAATAAGTCTCAGAACTGCTCACTCTGGCATCTGTGCCCTGTAATGCTGAGAGAGATGGTGTTCTGTCAACAAATATGAAGATGTGAAGGGTTTCAAAGTCCCCTGAAAAGGCTCTGAGGAAACTATTGATCTACAATAAATGCAGAAATCAGATTAGTTTCCATGACAGTTAATTCAATTTGACTTGAACCCTCAGGTGAAGCAAAGGACAACAGGTATAAATTGTTATATTTAAAATTATTTTCTTAATTTCTACCCATTAAAATATTAATTGCTTTGTGATCATATGTCTGTCAAAATACTTTAATTTGTACAATAAGTATCATTAAAAACATTGCTTTCAGGACTTATTGCATTATTAGTGATATAGATGTAAGTTTTGGTATCTAAATATACCAAAATGATTAAATAATGGAGTTATTTGCCTCACGTGGTTTGCAGTCGACTGTATTCCTCCGCCAGACTTTCTTCCTATAATGCGCGCTCCCTGAAGCCTCGGAAACGCGCTCCTAATTTGTCGTCGCCATGGATGCAGCGGGGACCTTTAAGTGCATCACGTTGCCTCGGATTACCAGTTCACCCTGAAGCGCCTCAAGTCGTCAGGTGGACTTCCGCTGGTGGATGATCTCTGACCAGATCTGCTCTTGAACACGCCGTTAACGCGGCCCCCTCCCGGCATGCTGCTCGTACACTCACCTGGTGGATTTACCTGTCGACATGAACGTCCTCATCCACTTCAGAGGTTGCTCCAGAGTGAGTACTGTCTTTTTGTTGATTTAATTAGCTCAGTCCAAACCTACGATTGAGCCTCTTTGATTAATTGCTTTTACAGAGAGAACGATTAAATTTATTCTGAAAATTCTTAATTTAACCAGAGAGACAGCATTTATTTAAAAAAAAAAAAATCTTTTCAAATATGTTTTTTTAAGTTTGCATAAGTTTCTAAGCCCTCAGAGGTCACAAACTGCAGGTCTTTGGAAAATGTATAAAATATTTATTTTAAATATAAAGCATATATGGCCTGTCATGTCCTGCCTTTGGCCAATAGGCGTCGCGTTGTTCCCCTGCGAGTCTCTGTTTCCTCCGGGCTGCAGTAGGCTCCTCAGGGCGGGGTGAACGTGGGTGCACAATAGGCGGCCCCATCTGCGTCAAGTTGCTGTAGAGCTCATGTTTTCACAGGATTGTTAACTAGAAAATAAAAGTACAGATATTGTGCTTTCATAACAAGATAGTTCGATCATCTTGAAGTGTTCGCCTTTGCAGTTCTATAATGTAGCCAAAATATATAAATAAATAAATGTTTATTCTATAATTCTATATAATAAAGCTTTTTCTATAACTTTTCAAATGGTAACTACAATATTTGATTCATATTTTCGTGTTTGGAAAATGAGCCATGCTCTTATTTTTAGATACAGAATAGGAAGTACTGTTTATAACATGGGTCGGCTTCATATTACTCCGCTGAACCTGCAGAGGAGTGTGAAGAGGGTGCTGTTGAGCATCGTGCCGGGGAGGGGGCAGTTAAGATGTTTACTACTTCTGCATTTCTGGATAAATATCATCCTTCTCCCCGCCGCCATGCCGTAGACAACCCGCCGGGCGTTTAGATGAAGCCTAAAGGGGAGTGCAGCAGGGAGGACGCTGGGTCGCTCTAACCGTGGGAGGGGAGGATGTACTGGGCCGCTGGTTTTGCCTCTTCCCGGCCGTGTGTGGTTGAACTCGGGCGTAATCACAGCCTGCCTCTCGGGCTGTGCGGCTCCGAGCAGCAGCAGTCTTTGTATGGATATATCATCGCCTCCCCTTTGCAGGACTACGGAGGCATCATGTCGGTTCTGGGCTCCGACTCCTGGTGGAAGAAGACCCTGTACATCACCGGAGGAGCCCTGCTGGCTGCTGCAGCGTATCTCTTGCATGAACTGCTCGCCATCCGGTATGTGTTTTTATGTCACATTCTCTGAGGTGGGAGTCCGGGATGCCCCCCCCGGTAAATATCGCCGTAGCAGATCTTCCCCCACAAGGACACCAACCTCGGAGAGATAAATAAATAAATGGAGTCACGCGTCTGCTCATGTGCCAGCTGAGCGCGTCAGACAGCACCTCCGTGCACCCAGAGCGACCTTTTTTACAGCACGTAGATCCAAAACCAGCCGCAGAACACGGACATATGTTTCCACATTTAAATCTGCGGTTTACTATACATTCAACCAGGAGACATTTAATCAGGTATAATCTCGTGTCTGTCAATGGAGGGATTGTTTGGGGTAAAGGAGGGTAGCGCCCTGGAGTAAGCGCATCCTGTAACAGTGGCCTGGTAGTCATCTGCTTTCACTCCCCCGCCTCCCCTCTACCCATCCCTCGGTCCTCTACTTGGCCGTGCGTACTGTGCCGCTGAATCACGTGCAGACAACTGAGGTCGGAGCCCGCAGCCCATCGTCTGTCTGTGCCATGTGACTGTGCCCCATCCTTCTGTGTGTTTGCATAGCTCTGGATTTTTAGTAGAGTGGTTCTTCTCACGGAGAAATAATGGTCACCGTGATACAGCGGACACAGATGTTTACAGATGGAGCCATTGCAGCAGGAACAGAGATTTGGAGGACTTCGTGGAGCCTTACACAGCATTTTCTATTCACACATAGGTCTGATGCAGCACTCATGCGTGAGTGCACCATCCCATGAAGATGTCAATATGTATCACAGCTACAACATAAACTCAAATCTAAATGTACATTCCTATAATTTTAAAAGGTCAACTCTGTGATCTTTTAAAGGCCCAGTTGGTGTTACTTTAAATTGTGGCGTCAGAAATCAAATAGAGTATACTTACAGTGTTTTACAACCATAGCACACAGAAATCAATATGTTTCCATTTACTCAGAAGTAAGATATTTAGACTATTGTTGACATGGTTCCTCCTAATTAACTTTAGCGTCCATTAGCATTGTTGTATCATATAGCATGTTTTAAATTCCAGGGCTAACCTTTCAAGCATCTTTATTATTATGTTTGCTAATGTTGTGGCCTCCGTCTGTGCAGGAAAGAGCAGGAGTTGGACTCCAAAGACGCCATCATCCTCCATCAGTTCTCCAGGCCAAAGAACGGCGTGCCCAGCCTGTCACCCTTCTGCCTGAAAATAGAGACGTACCTGCGTATGCTGGATCTGCCCTACCAGGTGACGTCGAGAACGCTGCATTAAAAGCGGTGTACAGACCCTCTTCTCACACGAAGCTGTGTCCCTTTGCAGAACTACTTTGATGGGAAGCTGTCGCCGCAGGGGAAGATGCCCTGGATCGAGTACAACCACCAGCAGGTCTCAGGCTCCGAGTTCATCGTGGACTTTCTGGAGGAGAAGCTTGGAATCAACCTCAACCTGAACCTCACCCCCCAGGAGAGAGCGGTGTCCCGGGCTGTCACCAAAATGGTGGAGGAACACCTCTACTGGTGGGTTTATTTCACAAGTCTCATTTTAAAGGTACCATGTGAATAATAATATTTTAAAGTCAAACTAGATCAGCTTTATGGGGTTTGAACAGCATTGTCTTTTGACTTGACTTTTCTATCTTAACGGGGTGAGAGTGAGCAGAGGCCACGCGCTCTGATGTTTATTGTTGAATTTTCTATTTTAAGCACAATATCTGCAGGCTGAATCTGTCCTCGCTGGCATGTTGGGATTGTGGTGACTCAGTCTAGTGCAGCAGCATGCAAAACATGCCTCTGTTGCTCTGGGTGTTTTCTATCACCTTAAAGCTCACTCCATTTTCCACCAGGAATTCATAAACACGTTTCACTGAGATGTAGTGTCTTCTTCTCTTTTTAAGGATTGAACACTCATATTTGTGCATTTATACCCTTTAAAAAAAAAAGACCATAAGCAAGGCAGAGGGAAGAGCCTCTGCTGCACACGTCCGTCCTCTCCAGCCTTCTCCTGGCTCTGCTTTCTCTTCTCCTCCTCCTCACACACTTTAGGCCACGTTTAGAAATTGATTGAATTATTAATGTCAGGGGAAGGCCACTGTGGCAGTGTGGAGGCTGGCAGTAGCAGGCGATGGTGAGATCATTTGCTCTGTTTCCGGTCAGAGCTTCCGTGACGACGATGATCCGACGGGAAATTATGACATTTTGGCTAAAAGTTGACATCTTTTAAACATGCCGCCTTTTCCCTGATGTTGGTTAATACTTGATGGTACAGTTTGTTCGCCATGTTAGGGAAACATGATTCCATCCTTCCCTTCCATGCAGCAGACCATGTAACAGGAAGTAGCATAATAGACTCTGTACAATCACCACTCCTACTGTTATACTGGTCACAAGATATTAACATAGACCAGCTTAAATTCAGTATATATATAGGAAACAGAAGCTCCTTTACAGACGTATCGCAGCTCAGGTGGCCAACATCACCTGCAGCACGTTGAGAAGGCTTTTAGAGAAACAGAGGGAGAATTTTCACTTTTCAAGGACATGGTGAGAGGAAGTTCAAGTGTGTCGGGTTACAGCTACTTAATCTTGTTAGCGTCTACAGGCACAAGCAGCTTCCCTGCAAAAAAAAAAAAAAAAAAGCACCAGAGCCGACAGTGAGTATAAAACATCAGAGCTAGAGTTTTTATAGAAGTGAATACAGATGAAAAGGATGCTCGCTGAGTGTATCTCGGTCACAAATGAAGCAGAGTTTGGCTGAGGTCTGTTTGCACACTGAGAGGGATTTATCTGACTGCTGCTGGGAGACAAATCCTTACTTGATACCTGGACCTTTCTGCAGTAACAGAGCACTTCTGTTTAGCTGCTTTTAATCCAAATCTGAAGAGGAATTTCTCGTTCAGTGCTTTTTTTTCTGTTTGTACAAGAAAAAATGCGGTGTGGATAACGGCAGCCTGACAGGCTGAAGGCCTGAATGAATGATTGTGTCTCCTGGCAGCAACCTGAGAGGAGAACAGCTGATAAACAGGTTCCACTAGTCTCATTGATTCATTGATTGGGTAGACTGGAATTGGCAGTAGGCACAAACTGATGTTGGCGCAATATAGCCTCAATATAAGATGAACATTTATGAACCTTTGTGTTTGGGCAAGTTTTTCAGATTAGTTTGCAAGCAGACTCACTTCTTCTTCCACGTGTGTTCTGTCAGGACGATAGCCTACTGCCAGTGGGTGGACAACCTGGAGGAAACGCAGCAACTGCTGGCCATGACTGGCCCCATGAGCGACACGATGAAGTGGCTCCTGAGCCACCTGAACGGCAGTATGGTGAGGAGGGAGATGTACGGCCACGGCATCGGACGCTACTCCAGAGAGGAGGTCTACGCGCTGATGGAGAAGGACATGAGGACTCTGGCCACCCTGCTGGGTAGGTAGAAGGAGTGTGTGTGGACGGAACCTGCAAACAAATGCCAATGGTAGTCATAATTAAATTATTCCTACAGCAATGAATTTACACTACGAGTAATTTTTGTGTACTTCAACTTCTCCAACCTTTTTTATTTATGTGTATTACTTTAGGACTCATGATATGAACTGTAATAAGAGATTATTTAACTTTCTTACTTAATCTATGAGAGCATGATTTTGGTCTGTTGACAGTATTTGCTCATGTAATTTGCAAAGAAAAGGAGAAAATACACCCATTTGGGATGCTGGGATCAGCAAATGTTCAACAGTGTTTATAGAGATAGAAAAATAAAAACCTAATGCAAGAATTCACAAAAAAACAATGAATCCTAATAACAATATGAATTTATTGAAGGAGTTCCAGAGTGTAAGTTAGTATATTGTGAAAAAGCGTCACTTAACTGGAACTAAGTAGGCTATTTCCACATGTTGATGGGTTCTAGAAGGGCTGAATGCATCCATGGAATGTTCTGGAACGGAGCCACAGAGACACCATATCAGGCGGAAACATTGAGTGGATGCTAGAGCGAAAAGCTATTTGAGTCAATTTGTTTGTGCCATTACCCGGACGCACTTGTTGTAAAACAAGAAAGTTTATTCCCCAGTTTGAAAGCAAAGGTGCACTTTGCCAGCTTCTCTTTTAATGTTTGGCTGTTCCAGAAGTGAGTCTGTAGTCTGCTGCTGTCGGCTGCAGCTGCTGCAGCTATACCATGAAGTGAGCATGAAATTAAAGTGGAATTCCTGAAGGAAAAAAAGAAGAAAATATTACATCTATAACCATATTGGCTTTTTTTTCAATCTGTTTCATTATCATGGTTACAACAAAAAAATCACTGACTCAGAAAAAAATCCTAATTGTGTGAATATTTAATTAAAAATTGTTTTGCCAACTTCATCGCGTGCTTTTTTTTTTCTCTGTCCTGCAGGGGATAAAAAATACTTTATGGGTTCCAAGATTTCGACATTGGATGCAACGGTGTTTGGGCATTTAGCCCAGGCGATGTGGACCCTACCTGGTACACGACCAGAGCAGCTGATCAAAGGTGAATGGGTTCATCAAGAACTGCTGATGTTGCTCTAATTTGACTCTTCCTTCCCGAGACATGTTTGATTGTCTTTATCCGGTTCGTCCACGAGATGGCAGCAACGACATGCAACTGAGGTGTCGCTGCTGCGCTTTGATTGTTGCTTTCACATTTTGCACAAAAGAAGAACACTCGAGATTTTTATCTTTTCGAAAGCCACGGTTTGTGGTGTCACAAATGAACATTCAGTGGTGTCAGTTTTGATTTGGTTTATGATGAGGGACTGATAGTGATAATGAGGGATAACACAAAATTTGTCGCACAGATTGTCTCAGATGTGTTTCCTCGCTCTGTATCAGACATCAGAAAGTATCTGAAAGGCTTGTTCATGTCATCGTGCGCTTTCTTTCCAGGAGAGCTGATCAACCTGGCAATGTTCTGCGAGCGGATTCGGAGGAGGTTCTGGCCTGAGTGGTTTCTGGACGTGGAGGATCTCTACTATGATGGAGACAGTGAGAGCAGCAGGGCCAGTTCTCCAGAAGGTCTGCTGGACTTTGGGCTTTTCTCCAGGACTGACACTTTAGACAACAGTGACGCCAGCAGCCACCTGGCAGGAAACACGCACACAAACTGCCCCGACTCTGACCATTCGCTCTTTGACTCGGACGTGGGCACAGGTTCTGACAACGACACCCAGTTTAAAGAGGACTTAATGCCGGAGCTGGAAGTTTGACCTGAGTATGCCCATGATGGGCTGACACTGATGGGATGTTCAGTTCCTCCACCCTCTCCTCTGAATGAACCCCACCTCCTGATGGGCAGACTGGGTATCAATATACAGAGCGTGCAGACCAAACCTCATCCACGCATCTGCACAGTTTGTCTTCTCTAGTAACATCAGGACTGTCCTGGCGGCAGCTTCTCTTTGCCTTACTCGTCTCACCCCAAGATGCAAAAGCAGGTGTTGTTTGAGGGGAGCACAGAGGGAACATCTCATCTTCTGAAAATCGCGGAGATTACAGGAGAGCGTCGCAGACAAGACAGGTGGCACTTCACTTGCTATGAAACGATGCAACTAATCACCACTCCGCCGCGTGTCTTAACGCACAAACTTCCTCGAACAGGTGGAGATTGATCATGTGGCTAAAAGGAACAGCTGCTGCATCTCTGCTGTTAACCACCCTTGTGCTGGAGATGAAACACAGATGCCCTTGTGTCATTTCATTTTTTTGTCAGAGAATCCTCATCAAAACGGGACATCATCGGACCACAACCTTAGATGTTCTTGTAGTCCTAAAGAAAATCTGATGCTCAGATCTGTGCCTGTTCCATTTGATGGTTATCATCTGATCTCTGCTCTGCCTGTGTAGTCAAATTTGACACTGTTGGTGGTGAGTTGGGAGCTTCCGGTCAATTTTTATCGTCCGTTGCATACCTTGACCGGTAGGTGGAGCCATAATCCGGCCACAGTCCTCCTTTATTGTCGTTCCAAAAGGATGCCCTGTCTATCATGCAGTTAAACATCTCTCATCCAGTTCTAAACATTAATATGGCGGTTTCCATTCAGCTTATCAGTGTGTGTAGCTGTGAGGTGTGCATGCATGCATACATACAATAACAAACTCAGCCTTAGTTCTGCAGGCAACAGAGGAATCTGCTGAGAAATCATTACTTTTTAGTGCCAGTTTGTTTTGTTTCTGTACATCAGATGTATTTATATATATATTGTTAATCATTGTTTCCATGTCGTTCTCAAAGAGAAGTTATTTTTGCACTAGTGGAAATTTATTTTCACCTAATTTCAAAGAGAGTGTTGATCTGTGGAGGCAGACAGCAATAGAAGCCAAATGAATGCAAAGCTGGTGTGTGTGTGTGTGTGTGTTAGAGTTAATAAATTCTGTGTGAAATTGAGGCAAATGTCTCGGCGAACGTCAGACCTGTCAAATTACGCGCAGTGGACATTCTCGTGGACAGTAATATGATGGTCAAGATTGGGAGGAATATCAAATAGATGAGAGTAGATTAGGAGACAGTGCTCGCTAGTCTTTTTGAATTAGTCATAATAAACCACACAGATGGACCTGACCAAGGATTTTTGGCCTAATATGATAAATGGAGATGAAATTCTGTTCAGGGTTCTCAAATTACTGGAAAAAAAGAACATTATTTTTTTTCAATATTTACAAAATATCTGTGATGACGTCCAATCATTGGCCTCTATAAAGATAAATGAGGCGTCTCCACTTACTTGGAATGTACAAAAAGGATCTAAAATAAGAGTGTTGCCATCTTCCAGGGTAAAATTTCATAGCCAGCGTACATTTCTGCCTTTACCTGCCCACAATCCTCTGCTGATAATAAGGCAAGAGGCTCTAAGCAATGTCCCACACTGGACGTGTTAGTTCATATTTATTATATTTATATTGTTATATTTGGTAAGGAGTATACAGTGGAGATGAATAAACAACCCAGACCAAAGTGTACCGTGGGATCCACAAAATCATCTGTATATTGACATAATCATTGAGATGATGTGAAGGTTTTTCCCATTTTTTTTCCTTCTAGTCTCAGTGCAGGGAACCTTGAAATGAGAACCCATGACCAGAAGATGAGCTTATCATTGGGGCTCCGGATTCTAATCTGTTCCAGCGCGTCCCAGGGCTCAAACCCTGACTCTCTGCATCAGCCATTCGGGTGCTTTACGCTCGCTGCGTCCGAGTGGCGTCTCATACGGTCGGACTGATTTAATCAAGCCATATTTAAACTCAGCGGCGTGTTATTGGAACCATGTCATTGCATTACTGTCGGGGTAATGTAAATATCGGGTGTATGATACTGTAAAAGCTGATTGACTGTTGAAACTACCTGTGGCTCTGCAGTCATAAAGCAGATGGTTTCAATTAAAAACAAAAAATAGCTGTGACAATTTTAAACAGGCTGTTGACACAAATTACTTTTCCATGAATGTTTCAGTGCACACCTCTAACCATGTTACTCACTGGTGTCGAATAGAGAAGTTACACATAAAAGAGCCAACACATTAAAAAAGAAGCCAACAAATTATAAAAAAATAATAATAATAATTTATAATTTATGGTTGCATCACAGTTTAATACTATCATGTCAAAAAATATTCAATTCAGTTAAACTCAATTTTATTTGTATAGTGCCTTTTACAATTAGAATTGTCTCTAGGTGCTTTACAGAGGGAGAAACCCAGAGCCTGAACCCCCAGCTAAGCACAGTGGAGGAAAAACTCCCTTTTAACAGGAAGAAACCTTGAGCAGGACCAGGCTTACAAGGAGGAACCATCCTGCTGAAAGCCGATTGGGCAAAAGGAGGAGAAGAAGAGGGAGACAGGACAGAGAGAATAAAAGAGAGAGAGCGATAAATAAATATACAAACAAAGCAAGCATACATGATACATATACACAGCATAGGCAGGTTTTTATAAAAGGAACAGCATAGGCAGGTGCTGACAGTGAATACTGGGTTTGTCAGAGGCTGAGATCCGCTGGAGATGGGAGACCTGCAGAAAGAGAGAAGAGGGGAAGAGACATAAAACAGTGAGGAAGACTGGACACACTGACAATCACAGTGAGAAGAGGAGGAGGTGAGGGAGTAGAGATGGTGGTTGGTGTTGAGGAGGTGGGAAACTGCTCAGTGGATCATGTTTGTGTCACCAGCAGCGTAGGCCTATAGCAGCACAGCCATGCTAGAAATTGAACAATAAAAGTTTGATTCTACCTTTAGCTGTGAGAACTGACTGTAACTAGATCTATCAGCCCTGCACACTTTTTTTGAGGCTAACTGTACGCTTTACTGAACAGAAAGGTTTTAAGTTTGATCTTAAAGGCAGACGTGGTGTCTGCCTCTCGGACCCAGGTTGGTAACTGGTTCCATTGTAAAGCTGCCTGATAGTCAGTCTACTTTTATGAATTCTAGGAACTACAAGTAAACCTGCAGTCTGTATTTTAGGAATACACGGAACTATGAGATCCTGCAGGTATGATGGAGATACGATACTTTTTTTAATCTCTGATTTCCCACGACACTTGAACAAAGACATGCTTCTATACTGATTTATGTGCGTACGCACATTAAGGTGACGAGGTGCACGATGAACCAGAAAGTAACTTGAAGACAAGCTGGAAATAAACACATTGGTGGTGCTGAGGAGGAGAAATTCTGGAGGTAAGATGAACTTAAGCCAGGGCAAAAGAGGCGTCGTAGGTGGAAGTAACCAGGAGCAAGAAGAGAAAGCGATATTTAAAGAGGGAGAAGAGGAGCAGGTGGTAGAGAGGAGAGTAAAGGTGAAGAGGCCAAGAGTGAGGAGTGAAGGGATGGAGGAAAGTCACTGGGGAGCGGGAAAAAGGAAAAGAGCATCGTTGGAAGGGATAGATGCAGGCCTTAACGTTTAAGAGGAGGTGTCCGGGCTAGTGGCCTGGGGAGGAGAAATGAGGGGCCACGGATCAGGAACCAGGATCCCGGGGGATGGAGCAGGTGCAGCCTGTGAGCAAGGCCTTTGGGTCTAAATGGGCTGCCAGAGCTTAAAACAATCTGCACTTCTTCCATTTTTTTTTTTTTTAATTTGGCTGTCTGAGACCCCCCCCCCCCCCCCCCGCTTAACAGATCAGCGATCCGCAAAGCAGGGTAAACATGCGCAGAGCAAAATTATAATCGTAACTCCCCGGGCACAGCAAAACAAATCAGAGCAAACAAATTACAGACAGTCAACACACAAACAGTGGAGCATCTGTGGCTCTTTGGACTGCTGGAGCCAGTGGCTACCTCCCACACCAGCACCACCTCCACCTCCACCTGCAAAAGCTGTACTAACCCAGCCCACACTCCTACATCTAATTTTCTACATAATTGTTAAAAATCTGAAGTATCAAGGCAGCTGAACTGAAGTCAGTTTTTGCATTTTTATCTGTTTCACAGCGTCTGTTTTATTTCTTTGTGTGGGCTCACTTAATCTTGGCTGGCCCTCTCCTGTGGCCCCGTGGCCCCTCTGGCTCTTTGGCAGTTGGTGTGGCCTGTCCATCTGCCTCCTACCGTCCAGGCCTGGTGGGACAGCGGCAGCGGTAGACCCCCCACATCCCTCTCAGGCCTCCCCCTCACCAGCCCCCAGGCCAGATGCTCTGGTCCCAGAATCTGCACACTGCTGCCAGTTGGGCCCCAGGACACAGAGCTGGACCCCTTCATGTACACACACACACAAACACACAATACCACAATACCAACACATATGCTCAGCATTTTTCTTCTCTCTCTCATTCTGTGGCTTTGTCTCTCTCTCTCTTTCTCTCTCTCTCTTACACACACACACACTCACACAGGCAAAGAGGCTTCAATCCTTCAAACGAGCAGGTCAGCCAATGTCGTCTGGAAGCTTTCACATGCCAATGAATAAATAAAGAAGTAATTAGTAAAGAAAACAGCGCCACCTGTTGGCGTTCCCACCCCTGTGAACTCGGACCTTTACAGGCCACTGGGGTTAACACCTGATCATGAAGTGCTGGGTGTTTAAGGGTTTGGCACCGGTCACGTGTGTTGTATGCTTGTATTTTATAATGTTTCTGGCAGATTTGAGCTGGTCAGTGGGAAACCTTAGCTGTTAGTCTATGCTGGATTTATAGAAAAATGCAAATGGACGCTTTTATTCTGAACTAAAAGTTATTTTGTTACTGTATCATATTTTTATGTGGTGAAGCTACACTAGACACGATTTAGCAGGGTACCCAGTGAAAATAGACGTGAGCATTAGTGTATTAATAAAGACTGGCACAAAATACAAAATGTTGACAGAAGACTTGATCATACCTAAAACATGGCTTTTATTTCATTTCTGTTTGGTGCAGATACAAACGTGTGAGTCACAGACAGCTGAAAGTGTTCTGTCGTGGATTTGTTGACTTCTGCTTCCCACATTTATCACAGTTAACATAAAAACTTTTCCTCGCTCGCTTCTAAAGCCCCACGGAGACGGAGTGCGCTCACACACCTCCTGATATTGAGCTGTGGCAGAAAGTCAGAGACGTTGCCACAGACCAGACCCTATCATAGCCCCCTTCTGTCAGCCCATTATCTTCCTCCCACATGCACCTCTTTCCCTTTTCTCTCCCACCCTCCCGTCACCTCTCTCTGGATGTTATCTTCAGCTGCTCATGCCCTAATACCCCAATTGTTGTACTCTTAAAACAATAATTAGCAATCACAAACGAGACTGAGGGGTGAATTTAACAGCCTTCTTCTGATGTGCCGCCACCTCCCCCACGCGCACACACAATCGTTTTCCTACTCATCTTCCCCTCCTTTTTTCATAAGAGGAAGGTGTGGGGCTAGGGGAGTTACTGGCCTCTTTAAACTCTCTGGTATTATGGAGGATTATTTTGTGCAGAGATCCTGGCTTGTGTGTCTACACCCCCGGCCCCTCACCCCACCCCCCAACCCCTCTTTTCTTTTCCTGGTTGTGGCAGAAACGCAAGGTAAACAATTTGTGTCACACTTGATTGCTTTTGAGAAATTAAAAAAAGGGGAATGACAATGGGCCAGTGCCGGGGATGAGGACTGGGGGGGACACTGACACCATAAGACCCGGTCTCTTTGGGGACCCCTGTGACAGAGCAGCCTTCACAGCCACAACAATGTGAGACCTCGTCCTTCAGAGAATGCTCCACGCTCCCGGTGTCTGAGTCTATCAGCTCCGGGCCATCTGCTCTTCTTCCTCCTCCTCCTCCTCCTCCTCCTCCTCATTGACTCTTTTTGGAGACATGGTGTGTTTGAACCTGGCTCAATTATTCAAGTGTTTACGACTGCAAACACTCAGCCAGGTTGAAGGTGTGTGCTTGTGTTTTCTATGCAAATTCCCCCTGTGGGTCACATACAGTCTGTGCGTGTAGACACGCAACATCTATACCTGCTGCTAAAAGTTAGAATAAAGAAAGCCAGTTACAGTTTACGCTGAATCAAGCTCAACTGACAAAACGTTCCTAAGGATCTTCTGAGCTAAATGCAGCTCTAATGTGTTGAAATGCTAATGAGTGGAGTGCTGTGAAAACAGAAGGTACAAGACATCAGTAACAGCCTTGCGCTTCAGACGTAGTTTGATTGCCTTCCTGAAGAGGGCAGTGTGTTACAACAAAAAAAGCGGATTTTTTTTTTTTCAAAACAACTTCAAGCGCTGGAGCTATTGCATAAAATGGTGTTACAGGGTTTGGTGTTGCAAGCTGGCAACTCTGTATCTCTTTCTTTTTGCTTATGTCTTCATTTTTACATATAAGCTTGTGTTGATCTCGGGAGCGTGCACACGCAGGCCTGTGTCTAATTGCACTATGCAGCGGACAGTGTGGGGTAGACCTAAGCTTAGGTGAAGACAACGAATGAAGGCAACCTCATAAAAGTTGAGGTTTTGTTCTTCAGATCTACGGGAATAGAGCTGCTGGCAGTATTGGGATGCAGGTCTGTTTAGATTAGAAAAAACCTGGAAATCCTTGTGGGATTCATGGAAAAATTGCCACCATTTGCAGTTTTAAGTTTGTTACAATCTTGTTAAATGTTACAATAAATCTGAGGATAAACACACCAGTAGTCGTAATGTTATTGCTAAAAACGTTTTATATAACATAGATTGTTATTCACTGTAATATATAAAATAAGAAATGGGGAAAAAACAAAATGTGATCACACAAAAACATAATTACATATGGTTTCACATAATCTCCTGTTTTCCTAAAGGCCCAAACTTCAGCAACAGCTCCAAAGACGTGCCATTTGATTCACTCTGCACAAACACCTCCGTGCTAAGCAGAGCCAGAGAGACTACCTTAAAGCCAAATGTGCAGTAGCCCATTTATCACCCTGGGCAGTCTCTCCTCAGCTTGTGTTCCCCTACTTTTACAATCAATCCTTTTTAATTCACTAGGTCCGTGTTTGGTAAACAAGATCTGCACTTTTCTCCAAGTTTTTTGAGCAGGATTAGTTGAATGCCAATTTAGTAGGAGCAGACCTGAGCTCTGTGTCGAGGGAGCGACCTGCAGGAGCCGGCCTGCAGCACGCAGGCCTCCTCTAATATATAATCTGTTGTTATACTGTCACCGGGAGGAGCATAACCAACCCTGCAGAGACGCCACCGAAATTCATTAATCTAATTAAATATGTCGTATTGCCCAAATGAGATGCTGGTATGGCTTTGCTGCAGGATAAGAGCAAAGTAAGGCTGAATCCCACAAGAGAAGCGTGCAGCCGCCGTGCGCTAGTGCTACCGCGCTTCATTACTCACTTAATTACCTATTGTTTCTAACTAGTTGGTAGCATTTTAATGAGAATCTACAGGCAGTTAAATGTAATCTAAATTTTCTAATCTACTGGTCCATTACCAAGGAGTCAAAATGTTATTGGTTTTGTGAGTAATCAGACTTTTAAATGGTGCTGATATCACTCCCAGAGGGCAAGGAGTGGTTTTCGACTGTGTAATTGAATTCTGTCTTTCTCCCCCTCCTCTTTCTTCTTTCAGGAAACTGAGAGGGAGATTTTTCTGTCGCGGCTGGCCGCTCGGGTCAAGGAGCGTGTCTTTGGTTCTGGTTGGATCACACTGGAGTTTTTTCTCTCTTCGCTCAGGGGTCACCATGGCGACCCCTTCGGAAAAAATGTGCATCTCTGCAAACGCGTGAGTCTGTGTTGGCGGGCGTGCATCTCCGTGCGTTCTGGTGTTTGTGCCCCAGTCAGCTGTGGCGCTCTGCCGCGCTGTCACCTGCAGCCAGATAAGCCAAAGGATTTATCACCCAGTGAATTGCCTTTGAGTGGTGGATAAAATGCCTCCGATACATCCTCATATGAAAACGCTGTGAGGTTAATGAGAGCCAAATTCACAGAGAGCTAAATCTATTAGGTTTTCATGGATGGAATCAATCAACATGCACCACACCGGCTGATTTGTCATATTGAAGCATTGCCCGTTTGAATTCCAAAACACAATCTTCCTCACGGAATGATTCACTTTGATTTTGATTGCCTCTTCAAGATGATGACAGCTATGAACTAATTTTCTTTCCTATCATGTTACGCACTTATTAGCTCTGGCTGTCCTTGGCAGATGACTAATTTTCTCCTTTTATAGAGCTGCAGTTGGATTTTCCTGAGGACTGTTCAAACATTTTGGATATTCCTGCACTCTTTTTCAGTCAAATGAGTTAGTTTTCAGGATTATCATTTGCAGGATTGGCCCATGACTAATTAAATTCTTGTCAAGACGTGCTTACTGATAATTTTGTGGATGGATTTGTCAGATACTATTGCTTAAACCATTTTTGAATAGTAAAAATGGCACCAAACCCGCAGCCAGTAAGCTCCTATAGGGCACCAAGGCCTGACTGTGTCCTCTTAGTACCACTAATGCTAAAGAAAATAATGTTCAGTTCTGTTAGAATGGAAACAATGACACTGCTACTTTTACATGACATAATTTTTGTGAAGCTAAGCTAAAGAGCTGCTGTTTTATATGGTATTTACACATAGATATGGCAATATCCAACATCCAACTGTTTTCTGGAAACTGAACCTTATCGTGCAAAATGGTAGACCAGAACAGACAGCAAAAGTAAAGGATCTGACTGACAAATTGTACAGATGAGTGCTTTTTGTCTTGTGTGCCAGGATGTTTGCGATTGTTCGGCACGCCAGTGCCGCAGCCGACAAAGGATTTCCAGCTGCTCAAGTCGCTGCTGGATTTTCAGATCTTCCTTCAATAGCTCTCTTTACAGATGGCACCATGTAATCTGTGAGCGCTGGCATCACTTTATTCTACTGGCTTGGGCGCTGTGATTCTCCACAAGAGGAAATGTATAATCATGGCAGATGAAATGAAAGAAAAAATAGACACATTTGTCTTCGTACCTTTTCTCTCGGCGCAGTGATGGATGACAGGCCGGGTGTCGAGTGTGTGTTTGTCTTTTGCCGCGGTGCAAAGTGACCAGGGATGGGCGCCAACAGAAAAAGGGCCTGTCCCCAAACTAATGAGCAGCATTATTCAAATGCCGTCTTTGTTGTCAGTGCAGTGTGCTGTGGTCTGAACGCTGCTGTCACAGACAACGTCTGATGCAGCGTCTCCGTGTGTCCCGGCAGAACAGGGGAAATAAGGTGCCTCGCAATGTTTTAGATCTTACTGTACTTCTGCAGGTGAGCTGATCAATGATCCATTTGTTAAAAAGCAATACATAGAGTGACTTTGTAGCACCGCAACCTCAGAAGGATTCAGACAAAAGTCAGAGGATTACCCTCTGAGGTGCCAGACATGGTGTCAGTGCAGGATCAAACAGTAGGTGGGCACTGAGCAAAAGCCACAAAAAAGACTGCAAACACCAAATGTCAACAAATGGAAGAATATCACCCAGTTTGTCTATCACACTGTGGAGTCAAACGGAAAAAAATGAGAGGTGCTTTCAAGGTCTTCACCAGCTGACAGGAGGAGCAGCGGTGAATAAAGGAGGAGGGATAAAAAGATGCTAGTCAAAAGAGAAAATCGGCCTTTCTACAAAGGGGGGTGGGGGGCAGGGGTGTCAGAGGAAGCTCCTCCGACCGAGCCCATCTCCAGCTGTCACAAATCATTTCTGCTCGGGAAGTGAGGGGAGGCGAAATGTCAAAATATTTGAATAAATTCCACAGAAGCCTGTTGAGAGCGAGGTGGTGCGGCGAGAGGAGCATTGTTGGCGCAAATGGGGTGGAGAGTGGATGAGAGAGTTAGGGAATTAAAAAAAAAGGTGGGGTTTGGCACTGGGGTGCTGCAGATGAGGTGGTGGAGGGGATTGCATGTGAAAAAGCCTCTGCGAGTCTAAGCAGGAACATGAGCTAAATGGAAATCAAAGGATTTGCCACCGCGGTTTGGCTCATTTTAGACAATTTCCTTGCTTGGCATAGATTACTGGTAATGATGCTGACAACACACAGCAGCACAGGTATGCTGTGTACTCTCACCCCTCCCTCTGCCTGCTTCCCCACCACAGTCTGCAGTTAGCTCCTGTAACAGAAATGCAGTGTTACATGGATGCTGCAGAATATTTATGTTGTTTGAAATTTTCATCAGCCGCTTATGTGAAGTTTTTACATGACGTCTGTTGAAATGTATGTAAATTTATCTTGCAGTCCAGCTCTGGCTTCACCTCCTTTGTCAGAGTCCTTGAATTAGCGAGACAGGAAATGTTTGAAGCATATTGAGAATGAGCTGGACCAAAGGAAGCTGATGCACCAGAATTTTTCCACTTTTTGTGCACTTCATCCTCATGCCTGCCTTGATTATCTGAGCTGGTTTACAGAGCTCACTGTGGCTGTTTGACTCAGTCTCCCTGAGACTGTTGTTTTGTGAGTTGTAGAAAGATGCAGAGGTCTCTGCTTGCTTCAAACACAGCGAGCTGCAAAAGTATTTAGCTTGTCAACTCTGTTAAAGACTCATCATGTAACTACAACTACAACTACAACAGTAAAAATGAGAGAATTCATTGAACTTAGATCCCAAAGGGAAAATCATCATGATGCAGAGATGAGACATGAGAGTTTAATCTCGCACTTGCTGATCTCGAGTAATCCTAATAAACGACTAAATGAGTTAGTGAAGATAAGCGATGGTAACGAGTTGTATCGGTTAGCCGAGCTTCTTCTCTGAATAATGCATACTGTGGGTTAATTGTTAATTACATTCATATATTCATCCCTCCGATGTTTTTGTATAGATGATCCACTTTGGGGGTTTCTCCTTAGGGAACATCACCACACTTGTTTGATTATATTTTGTATTTATAATTTCGACTCTGCAGACAAGCATGTCAACACGGTTGGAAAATGCTGGTAAATGTATGAAGTAGCATTGGTGGAAACTGAGCAAATCATCACATTCTCATATTTACTGTTTCATAGTTATATCCTTCGCAGGGTGGCTGGGCTCTCCCTTAGAGACAGGGTGAGAAGCTCTGCCATCCAGGAGGGGCTCGGAGTAGAGCCGCTGCTCCTCCGCATTGAGAAGAGCCAGATGAGGTGGCTCGGGCACCTAGTAAGGATGCCTCCCGGACGCCTCCCTGGTGAGGTGTTCAGGGCACGTCCCTCCGGTAGGAGGCCCCCGGGAAGACCCAGGACACGCTGGAGGGACTATGTCTCTCAGCTGGTCTGGGAACGCCTCGGGATCCCCCCGGAAGAGCTGGACGAAGTGGCTTGAGGAGAGGGAAGTCTGGGCTTCCCTGTTTAGGCTGCTGCCCCCTCGACCCGACCCCGGATAAGTGGTAGAAAATGGATGGATGGATGGATGGATAGTTATATCAACATGAACCTGGAGGGTGTACAGAGCTAATGTGATTGTGTTAATGGCTACCGACAGCTAAACCAGCTAAGTGTTTGGACTTTCTTTCATTCTGACTCTTAGTTGGTTACTCACAAAGTGGTCCTGGTGCTAAAATAATAACAGGCATAGGTTTTAAACCGTCCTTCCTCCCATCATGTAAGCAGGGCGAGGAGTGAATAAAGTAATAAGGTTTTTCATTAAAATGTCTGATGATTCTTGTTTGATCAAAATCTCTGAATGCATCTATCTGCCCGTGTGCATTGACTCTCTTTGTTCAGACGTTCCCAGGGTGCATTAGACGTCGCAGGGTCAGTGTCTCCTCTGTTCGCCTCTAAATTCACCAACACTGTATTTAATTAGGCCTCTAATCAGCCACTAAACACACAATAAAATGAGACAATCTGTGTCTGTTTGCCTCCCTCCCAACTCGCTTGCACACATACACATACACACGGTGTGTTTGTATGTAGTTGAGAGGGGGAAAATCACTTATCAGAGAGAAAGATCAAGGTCGTGACTCCTTTTCACACCCGATTCCCCGAAACCAATTAAACTGTCGGTCGCTGAAGTTCACTTGGAGGACACGGACTGCAAAACAATAGCAGATGACAGCTTCCCTCCGCTATCTCTGGCTGGGTTTCCTTGAAGGAGTAATTATATTTGCAGATTCTGTCATTACGACTAAAAAGCTGCTGAAGTTTTGCGATCCAGCAAAAAGCATTTGGAAAGTGAGAGACTGTGACTGGAGGTCAGGCCTGAGGGAAACTTCCTGTGATGCAAAGATGCACAAATTGTAATGAATATATTTATCACTGACATGAAAAGATGTACAGCTAAAAATATTACAGTTTATACACAAATATGACCTAATAGCTATGGGTAATCAAGGGTTTTGGTGGTATTGTGCCTTCTTAAGCTTTCCACTTTCTCTATGTCGGCTTTACCTCTTTGCTAATCATCATTTAAAACTATGAATGGTGCCATAATTACACCCTGCTGCTGATTGGGAGAGCTTCATTTCCTCCCTCCTTTCATCAAGTGTGGTCAGGTGTAAAGTAAGGAGATTCAAAAGGAAGCCGCTTTTAAGCATTTGTGGAGTATTACTTGCAGTATTTCTTAAATTTCCTGCAAAGAGAAAACAATCCAGATTCAGGCAGATGGATGAAGGATGAAGGAAAGGGAAGTTGAAAAAGGTGGGATGCATTGTATGGTGGGTAACCAGATGGGGAAAAAACAAATACGAATTTGCACTGCTGACATCATGAATATATAAAAACTTGTGGGATTCCCAGATTCATTTGTGAATGTGACTTGTGACCATTTTCTCAGTGAGGTTTATAGTTCCAGTGAACTCAAGCCTGTCAGAGGTGATTTATTTACCATGTCTTACCAAATGACAACATTCACATTCAAAAAAAGGTTGTTTTTGTTTTGTTTTTTTTTTTTTTTGTTTTTTTTTAATCAAAATTACAGTGAAATACAGTCTATCACTCTGAACCAAGATGGACAGGCACGTGTGGAACTTCCTGGAGCCTGATGAGACAATTCCCCATATGGGCTGACGATGCTGCAGCTAGAAGAGAAGCATGCACTCATATTGTTCCATACAGGCAATAACCAGCTCCTTGGCCTGTATGCAAAGAGCAACAGAGCAGGAGGCTCGTTATTTAACTGGCTTTTGACAGCTGGGGCATAGTGGAAAGAGTGTGTGTGTGTGCCCAAATATAATGGACAAGTGAATGTCTTTGCATCCGCTCATGTGTGTGTCCATCCTTATTTGCATGTGTGTGTGTGTGTGTGTGTGTGTGTGTGTGTGTCCTCTGCCATATGCATACGTATGTGTGGCACAGTGGACCAGAACAGAGCTCTGACAGTAGCAGGGCTGCTGCTCGCTGATGCCTGCCTGGAGGAGCTGACGGCGACCCGGCCTGTCAATCACCTGGTGCGCCCACCAGCCTTCCTTTCACATGGTCCCATCTTGTTAGCTCTAAATCTGTACAGAGAGTGCTGTTTATACGCTTTCTGTATGGGTGTGTGAAGCTGTGGGGTGCTGCGTCTTTTTCCTCTGACGTGTGTCTTTGTTACAGATTTGGCTGCATGAACCAGCTTAGGATAAGAGATCAATCAAGACAAAGTGAAGAAAAACTGCTGCGAGCATCACTTTGGAACCTCAGAGAGTGTGTTTAACACACTGAGACTGTGTTGTACTCAGTTATCCACCACATTCATTCAAACACTAATATGTAAGCATCTTGCTATTTAATATGTACGAGATAGATTTAATCACACTGGGACTGAGACAGTCATAGCTTTTATTACACACCTACAGAGAGATAAAACTACTTTATTGTAGAGACTGAACAGGGAACATAGTGAAAGTATTAACATTAAATATAAACAAGCTCCTGAACAGTCACAGCAAATTGTAGTTACATGGATGTTTGTTACTGTCTTGGCATCTTTCAGATGACTGATTCTGTTTTTGTCCTCAGTATTGACTCTATCCCTAAACCAACATCATTAAAGCAGAGAATCTGTCAAACTGCAGAATCACAAAAGCAACTTCTGTCATTCAGGAAAGCAATTTATGTTTACTTTTGTGATGGGACCCACACAAATGGTGTATTTTGTCTAAAGCATTACTCTTGATATTACTTTTCATTCTGAAAAACTGGAAACATGCTGAGGATTTCAGAGCATTACAAATCTGACTTCCAACTTTGTGTTTGACAAACTGTATTGTTCATAAACTTAACATTATATTACGATTACTAGCTTGATCATCTTAAATAATCAAAATCTTCATCAATGACGTTAAAATTCATACATACCATATGGGCTAATATTATTATGTATTAACAAATTTGTCTCGTACGAAAAAAAGATATTCGACAGAAATTATTCTGCATACATTTAGTAAGGAATGGAGTAAATGTAACTAAATAATACCGGATGTTGACATTTTGGTGCCCGGAAACAGTGCGTCTTTAAGGTGCGTCGTAACTTTAATAACGTCTCTAAAGCCATGCAAAGACAGGGGCGATATGATGCTATGCTATCGTCTTTTCCTTGATTGGAAAAGAGTTTTTCGCCGTTTTAAATAATGCATAGCAACCACGTAATACCGAGCGATCCACGGTAATCGCAGAATCCATATATTAGCCGTTTTATAATTTACACACGCATAGCACGGCGTTTTTCCGACTTCAAGAAAAGGCACCACAAGATTAAAAAGACCTCTGTTAGGTGGTTTTAAAAATTATCAAAAAGAAGGCAGAAGAGGAGGATTTCTCCCCATGAATGGAATAATATATCTACCTTTACCGTAAGTTTAAAGTGTGCCTTTTTGACCTAGCAAAGCTTGCTACAAAAGCTAACAGCTGTTATCCCAGTTTATTAGGTTAGCTAGCTAACTCAGGCTAATAACCCTTAGCAGCCTATAACCCGACCATAATTATGCTTGTGGTGACAGTTTACAGTTTGGCTAACATTAGCTAACCCAGTTGGGGCACGCCTAAGATTTTTTGTCAGGATTTCAGCGATGCAGATGAGGAATACATTTTGTGGTCACTAGCTTCCCTTTAAAGTAAGCTTTAAGTATTTCATTTAATTCACTGAAAACTGCGCGTAAGCCGAGAGATCATGAGAGGACGTGCGTGTTGATAACGACTTGTTAACGGTAACAAATTAAACTTTTCTTAATTAACTAACTAGTTTTATTTGCTTTTAAAGTTGCTCGTCTGGTCGGGTTTTCAGTAATTAATAAATAACTATGAACGCACGTGATGTACAGTAATATTTATTGTTGTGTAGGTTTGATCATAGGTAAAAGTCCTGCAAATATACAGTTTAGTGCCGCACACAGCTGTTGAATTGTGAAGGTGGTAAATGGTTCAGGATGGATTTGATACCAATATCTCACCTGTTGTTTACATGGGGACTCGTCATTGTACAATTCAGTGTAATTTATCAGCTGTGAAGCTGTCTGTTTAGATGTGTCTATTTCTACCCAGTTTACTGAAGAGGGATGTTTATGTTATGTTCTCTGATTTAGGTTAAACATTTACAGGACTTTCTTCCCTTGAACCAATTTTATTAACTATGTTGCACTATTTCTCTTTTTCTGGGCCAGAACACATGCTTAATTACTACAAAATCACCAGTGTGTCAAAACAAGCCTTACATGTGCTGCCTCATTGTTCTCACACATGTGTTTGTCTGTGCCTAACCTACAGGTCATGCATGCAGCCGGACCTCTTGCTTGCAATTTGTACAACCCCAGCCCTTCAGATGGTGTGCTTCTAGTAGATGGAAGCTGTTCCTCCCCATAGCCCCCCCCCTTTCTGCCTCCTGCTCCCATGTTAACACTCCTGAGTATGTTTTACTATATTTGTCTGCGGCGCCGCTCCAGGAGTGGGACCCGAGGCGAGGCTCTGACTAGCCGGCGAGCTGTGGAGTCTAGCCAGCGGGCGGTGCTGCCGGTCAGTGTGGAAGTAGAGCAGTATGCCAAGGAGGTTTTGGACTTCAGCTCCCATTATGGGAGTGAGAATAGCATGTCCTACACCATGTGGAACTTGGCTGGGGTGCCCAACGTCTACCCCAGCTCAGGAGACTTCACGCAGACGGCTTTGTTCAGAGCTTATGGGACGTGGTGGGAGCAGTGTGCCAGCACCCCGCCACCTTTCCGCCGTACGCCCAAAGGATTCTACAGTCAGGATTATATTGAGGTGGGCTTTGAGGAGCCAGTTTATCCTACAGGAGTGGATGTGCTAGAGACGTATTACCCTGGAGCCATTGTCCAGATTCTAGCCTGCTCTCACAACCCTTTCTCCCAGAATCCCCCTGCTGATGTCAGGTAAGGCCATCATGAGAATATATTGTGACAGCAATATAGGCGAATTAGGACAATTGTGTTTTTGTAATGTAATTTATGTAATTTATATTCTCAGGGCAGCACTGGTATATACAGCACTGGTATACTGGAACCTGCTTTTTACAGTAGGACAAACAAACTTTTTGCATGTTCTCTGCACAGGTGGGAGGTGCTGTGGTCAGGGGAGCCTGCCAAAGTACTGACACCTCAAGCTCGCCAGTTTTCCCCGACCATCAAGCATATCAACTTCCCCACAAACCTGCTTCGTCTAGAGGTGAACAGCTCTCTGCTAAACTACTACACAGAGCTGGACGCTGTGATCCTGCGCGGGGTCAAAGAGAGACCCATGCTGGCCCTCTACAAGATGCCCATCATCGATATCAGCGACCTGAGCGACAGCGAGGAGGAGCTGTCTGATGTGGGAGGTCCATTCAGACAAGGAGGGGCAGCCAATGGCTACTTTGACAAACTCCCTTATGAGGTGATTGAACACTGGTGTAGGAGATGTGTTATTATGTGCAGATGCAGTTTAATGCATCAGGGTCTTAATGGACCTTTTCATTTGTCTATATTTTAGCCATCATATATGGTTTTCTGCGCTGATAGTTGGTAGTTGAACCTTTATTGGGTAGTTTAGGACTGTAAGGTAGCATTTTATTCACGTAGGTCTCAATTGATTGTGGCATGATTGTGTCTCTTCCTGTAAGTCGCTTACAAAAGTGTCAGCTAAATGGCAAAAATGTAAATAATGTCCTGGCTTCTATTAACGACTGCTTTTAATTTACATGTTTGTTATTTAAACATATGAACACTGTGCTCTAGACATATTCCTCCACTTCACATGACTGACACGGCCATTTTCAGACCATACACATGTCATCTGTGCCAAGTGTCAGAAGTCCCGCAGTGCTGTTCTTATCGCTGCCATTAGCAGCAGTCTTCACAACCACACAGTGTTTGTTTTATAAACACAATATAGCTGTTATCAGTTAGCTGACACCATTCTGGACATTGTTAATTCAGTGTGACGCTGACACGAGGAGTCATCTTTACTCTTCATATGGTGACAAATAACCTGTCTCAGCTCGTTACTGATCAGCGGTTGGTGTCCCAGACAAGCATGAAGAGGGGGACAGCGTTAATATGTAACAGGCTCTGTTGTTGTTGACTTTTCTTCCTTAATTTAACCTTATAATTGCTGTTGTGCTTTTCCCTTTTCTTGGTGTTTTCTGTCAACCCTCCTAACCCCTCTCCCCATCTTCCATCCATAGCTCGTCCAGCTGATACTGAGCCACCTGACCCTGCCAGACCTCAGCCGTCTGGCCCAGAGCTGCAAGCTGCTGCACCAGCACTGCTGTGACCCTCTGCAGTACACCCAGCTGAGCCTACAGCCATACTGGGCCCGGCTAAATGACGCCTCCCTGGGACACCTGCAGAGCCGTTGTACCCTCCTCCAGAGGCTCAACCTGTCCTGGACCGGCAACCGCGGGGCTCTTACCCTGACCGGATTCAGCAGGTCAGACTGTCCCTTTGTTGACCTTGGACGACAGAAAACATGCATTTTTCTTCAACTTTGTTTCAGCAACTTAGCTGATACAGGATGAATCATTGATTTTTACCCCCCAGCTTCATGAAGGCCTGTGGGCTCAGCCTGGTCTGCCTGGAACTATCCTGCTGTCATTTCTTGAATGAAGCGTGTGTGGAGGTCATCTCTCAGACGTGTCCTGGCCTGCAGGAGCTCAACCTGTCCTCCTGCGACCGCCTTCAACCGCAGGCCTTTACACACATCTCCAAACTGACACGCCTGCGCAGACTGGTGCTTTACCGGACCAAAATAGAGGTAATGATACCATAAATCTGGTGCTTGGTTAACATTTGTTTCCAATTTGTGTCAATTAGTCTCCTTTAAAAGATTTTGGTTCTTTGTTTGCTTTAATGTGAATACTGTGTAAACTCATTTTTCATCTGGTTAATAATCTGTAATCGCCAAACTAATCACACATCAATATTTAAGATCCAATGTTTGGAAAATCAGATTATTGATACAAACTTATAAGACTAGAAAATGGTGTTGTGTTTACATTAACCGCAATAGTTCAACAGCAGAGCATCAGTGGGGATAAGAAGCTGTACAGGTGGTCTGCAGTGCACTTGGGCTCAGTAGATTTATTTATTTATTTATTTATTTAACTAACCATGCATGCAGGCTCTGCGTGTCTGTTTGTGCCCATGACATCTCAGCTGTCATTACCCTGTCACGGCTCTAATTAAAAAGGCAAGCTTACCGGAGGAAGGTGTTTTTTAAAGATGCTGGAGACAGACTGGCGCAAACACACACTCGGAGAGAAAAGGCTTTCACTTTCATGTCTCACACTTTCTCCTGCCACTGAAGGTGCACATGTTGGCAGTTGCAGTCTTGAATTCCCACATCTCTATCCAGGCCGTGGTGCCACGAGAGAGGTGCCTGTCCTCACCGTTTACAGCTGCATGAGACAAGGATGCTCTCTTTTATGAATTATAAAATTACATAAAGTATTACCCAAGTATTGTAGGCAAAATATCACCTAGGATGAATCTCAATTCTCAATTGAGATTACTCAATCTGTGTATATTCCTACACCTACACAAATTACTAATACAACAATCATCATTTCTGTTTTTTTTTTTTTTTTTTCCCCCAGCAAACAGCCATTTTAACAATCTTGACTTTCTGCATTGAACTGAGACACCTCAACCTTGGGAGCTGTGTAATGGTGAGCATGACCACACACGCACACACAGTTAAATAAACTCCATCAACAGACCAGGGATGGGCAAGCCTTTCCTACGAGGGCCATGATCCAGCCAAGTTTTCCTGTAGCTGCTGACAGCAAACAGGTCCGGTGTAAAATAAACAGAGCCAATTATTAACCAAGATGCTATCTGTCTGTGATTAACCTGCAAATGTGTCTTCAGCTCGTACAAAATAAATGTTACTAAACATAACAGGTTTTGCTCTTTCCTTTTTTCTGCTTACTTTTATTTACATTTGAGTTTGAAGTTTTTGTAAATCATTCATTTGTCTTATTAACATTTTACACAGGGGCTCAACTTTTTTGGAGATGGGGATTCACACAATGAAAAGTTTTATTATTCATCTGCGGCCAGCTCAGAAATGTTGTGTCTTTTCTATGGATAAGGAGCCTGCGCAGGCTGTGAAATTGCATTTCTTTGCTTTTCATCTTGGGATGAAAGGATGAAATATGGACAACATTACCAGACACCAAAGAACAATAACGGCTTCGCAAACACATATCTGTTCTTGAAAGACTGTTTCATTTCTTTTCTAGCAGAGGTGGTCCTGTAGTGCATTTCTGTAGCGGGAGTCAGGATATGTCCTTCATTTCCCCATGTACAGCCATGTGCTTTTACAGGCTGGACGTCAGATGCTTATCATCGGCATTCGGCATTTCTAAAATTTGATCAAAAGTGCTGACAGTGTTGCACAAGAATTCTGAAGTTTTTAAAAGTTGTTTCATTATGAGGAGATGGTGCAGAGAGTGTTAAAACTGCTGCTCCTCTCCTGCAGATTGAAGACTACGATGTTGTGGCCAGCATGTTGGCTGCTCGCTCCAGCGTCCTCTGCTCGCTGGACCTATGGCGCTGCAGAAACCTGACTGATCGAGGTCTGATTGAGCTCATCAACGGTTGCAGGTGGGTTTTTTGGTACTTTTAAGTATTTTAGCTGTAAAGCGCCAACGCAGAACTCCTGTGAACATGTCTCCTCTCATCAGGATGCTGGAGGAGGTGGACCTGGGCTGGTGCCCCACACTCCAGAGCAGCACCGGGTGTTTCCAGCACCTCGCTCGCGGCCTTCCCCGCCTGCGCAAACTCTTCCTCACTGCTAACCGCACCGTTTGTGACTCAGACATCGAGGCACTGGCTACCTGCTGCCCCTCACTGCAGCACCTTGACATTCTGGGTAAGATCGAAACTCAAGGAACGTCTTACTGTATAGGACTGACTGACATTGGGCTGCTTATGGCCATATTTCTGGCCACGCCTTTTCTATATTGTCTTATGCCTGATGTCTGCAGGTACCCGCTTGGTGAGTCCTGCCTCTCTGAAGAAGCTCCTCCAGTCGTGTCCACAGCTCCTTCTCCTGGACGTCTCCTTCTGCTCACAGATAGACACGCGAGTCGTCCAGGAGCTCTCGGGTGTCTTTCCCAAGGTGTCCATAAAGAAGAGTTTCACTCAGTGACCTCGGGGTCATCTCATTTCATCACCCAGCGTGCAGCGAAAGTGAGCTTGTTGCAGCAGATACTGCACCAAAGCGAAGGCGAGTCAGGTCAGATGCTGTAAGAGATTGCTGACCTGCCCGCTTCTGTATCACAGACTGGATCTTTCTCTTAGAGTCGCTAAATAAAGTCGTTGTCCAGGGTGACGAGGTTCTTCGGATTAACCGGCCGAACACAAATGACGACAGACTCCTCTTTGCAGGATTATGATTTATTTGTTTAATTTCTTCTTCAGTGGACACTTGATAGCAGGATCAGTGCAGTTGTGCTGCTGCATCTTTCCCAGAAAACAAGTCACTGTTTATCTATTGCCAAGCAACGCAGAGCCTGGAAATTCGCCTTAGCTCTAGATACAAAAAACAGGAAAGTGGGATTTGTGAGCAATTCTGCCTTGAGCATCTTTTAATATAAAACAAGGGCACATAACCAGTGTGGGATTTAACCTGAGGAATTGAGAAAAGCTGAAAATGTTATGTTGATCGTGGTCAATGCCTTCTCAGAATGCGACACTTTGAACGCACCCGTGTCATTCTGAAGGCATTATGTCAACCTAGAAACAGAAAATAAGTGCTTGAATCAAAGGTGATCTGACTGCTTAATGATCCCATAACCTGGCTGACTGACAGCCTATACACACACACACACACATTTTGAGAAACTAAACTTCATTGTTTGGAAGTTAGTTCAGCGTTAAAGCTGCTTTAAACGGATCCATACAGACACGAACCGGCATTAACTCATGTTCACAGGTCATTGGGGAGGAGTGAGTATGTTTTGGGTTAAACCTTTAATGGTTCTTTTGAGCAAACATCATCAATCAATCTTTGATCGGGTGTGACCAACCATGACGTTCTGTGTTCCAACCAGCCAAAACAACATGAAGGTGAAATCCTGCAGAAGTTGGCAGAACTCAGGTGAACCGCGCTACGTGCTCTGGATCTGAGGTCGTAGATAAAAGAACCATGTGAGAATCTTTGCTTAATTTTTTTTTTTTCTTTTTTTACAATTGTATTGATACAGATCCGATGTGACATGGCATATTTAAAAACTAGTGGCATAAAGTGTGGTAAATCTGCTTCTGTAAATACTTCACCACCACTAAATTATTTAATTTCAAGTTTAAACTGATGCATCGGAGCAGTAATCCCTGCTAACTTCAGCACTTTTTTGATAGGAACTGCAGTGGGACTAATTAAGCAGGGTGTTATGTTGTATTTTGTCCCTTTTTTTTTTTTTTGTTTTGTTTTGTTTGACATTCAGCAACGTCTTCAAAAGTAAAACAGACCATCAAGTCAGGCAGATCCCTCTTAATGATAACAGAAGAGAAAATCTTTATTAACAACCGCTCAGCTGTAGTGAACGAAGAACAGAAAAAAAACATTTGCACGATGTCACGTTCTATTTTGGTCATGTACGCTCAGTTTTCTCTACCGGCTGTTCGACAACTAGTGACTGAAAGGGTAACTCTGATATTTTGCTATAAATGGCAGTTTTTATTCTGGTCGAGATAAAATGGATAAAAACTTAATTTTACAACTGAAAAACTGCTGGATTCTGTGTCTGAGCCTGTTGGCGGTAAAATCAAGGACTTTTAAGTGCATGAAAGATTACAATTCAGCCTGTTTCCAGGCTATTATTTAACACTGTGCTGATAAAAAGGAGGAGAAATAGAACGCAGGATCAAAAATACCAAAGTTGCCCTTTTTTTCTGCCAAACAAGACATTTTGCCTTTGGGAAAGAGTGCTGTGGGTTAGTTTGAGAACGACAGTGATATAATATGTAACCAACCTCATTGTTTGACCTGTTACTCAGGGATTTTAATTATATACCTGATTTTAATTTTTTGGTTTTTATTTCTTTTCCTTGAACAACCAGCACATATCTACAGCCATTAACGCCACAGTCTGCTGTAGCAACGACAGCTGTCTTTGCTCCACTTGAACCTTCCCTAAAGCAGCAGGAAACATTTTATCTGGAATGTTTTTGTGTGTGTACGACCGAAGAACAAGTCCCTGCTCTTGATTATTTAAAGTTGTAAAGATGTGAAGCCAGAGCTGCACTGTGAGAGAGGAACATTAAAGTTGTTTTTGTTTTGTTTTTTTTTTGTTTTGTTTTATTTTTTTGAAGCACATGCTACCAATGGGTTTTTGTGCCTTACACTTGTGTTTGGATGTGGTGTGGTACAGTGTTGTGCAGTGCTGTGCTTTTATGCCCAAAGTAGCATGCACAGGCCTGGTCTAGGGTCACTCTCTGACCAGATAATATGCTACACTGTAAATCGACTGTGGTAATTTTATATGCAAGAATATATTTATTTGCATTTCCCTGTGTGATAAAGAATATACTCATTTCAGGAATGCACTTGTTTTCTTTACTGGCTCTGAAACAATACGTGATGGTTTTGTGTGTGAAAGGATGCGTTTTGCTTAGCCCTGCAAAAAGAGTGCCATCAGGACAGGATTACAGGTTTTATTTGTCTCTGTCAGCTAAAATGCTCTTTCCCTCCAGTCCATTCAACTTTTGATGGAAATTTGAATTAAAATCTATACCTCAGATATGTATCTACACACATTTTGTAATATTGCTTTTTCTCCAGTGCAATATTTGACACCTAAAATAGTCTAGCACTGGTAAAAATATAGAAAATTTTAAATACAATTTATAATCTGAGCGAATTACTTTTACACTGAAATGTCCGTCTGCTATCAGCATTGAGTTCTTCTGCTTATTTTAACCATTTGCATTCTTTTACCGTCCTTGAGTACAGAGTGTGACTGGTGGTTCTGGTCGACACTTTTCTCTGGAGAATGCGGTCATTTGGGATGTGTGACATTGCTGAGACGTGCAGTCAAGCTCGGCTGATTCCTGTCTGCACTTCCTGTTGTCCAGAAAACCACCTCCAGCCCACCTCTGCCCTAGCTGCTCTTCCTTGCTGCTTGCTTCATGCTGGAAGGCTTTTCTGCTGCTTCTGTGTCCCATTTCTTTCTATATCAGCATTTTGAACATCACTGCAGTGCTCTCCGCCTTCTGCCTGAGACCTTCCATAGAGGACCATGGAGAGGTAAAAAGCTGCTTCTCCAAAGTACATTTTTGTCTAATATAAAGGGATTTTTTTTTAATAATTCCTCACTCAAAAACACCACCTCTGTTATGCCAAAAGTCAGTGCTGCTGTGAAATTAGCTGCAGATGTTAGTGTGCATTTGCATGGATCCTCCCTGCCCCAACATGGACGTTGAGAGAAGCAATGGTGCAACAAAGTGGCATCTCACACTGTGAGTAAGTTACTGCATCAGGCTGGCGCTCCATCAGCAGGATGATTGGGTGAAGAGTCTATAGGCTCGCCCACTGTCTTCACAACAACTGGAGAAGCCATTAGTCAGGATGAGAGACTAGTTAGAGCTGGCGAAATGATCCTTTTTGCCTTAACCCTCTGCCACTTTGCTTTCTATCGATACCACAGAGAGAAGTGTCATTAGCTTGTCTTCTTAACGGCCTTTTAATGAATTGTTTATGCCTGGTTTAATGATGTATATTGTGGCCCTGTAATGTGCCCTAATGACTGAGAATGAGGCGGACTGAGCTGAAGTATTAATTTTGACTGCCTCCCCAATGATTATTCCTCAGCCAACAATGCTGCCGCCGCTTGTGTGTGCACAGGCAGAAACATGATTCATGAAGGCTTTCCGCTCCGCGCTACGGTTTGATTTTCTTGCTGTCGCACTCCTACATGAGACAGATACTTACCGGGGGTGGAGGGGGGGGTTTCCACACAAATTAGTTTGGCTTTTTATTTGTCTTTCAAGAGCTTCCAGGCCTGGTGTGATAGTTGCAGCAGGTGTACGTCAGATCCGGCTGCAGAAACAGGGTGGGGGTTTGGGGGTACCATGTCCTGGGGACTTATTTTTTATTGTGGTGGTAAATATATCTAATAATTTATCATGCTATAATGTTTTGCAATGTTTATTAGCAACATATCTTATTAAATTGGAATGATTAGATTCTCAGACCTTGGAAGACTTTGCAATCAGACTGTAATCTGCCATCAGACACCTCTGTGACATGGTGGCAGGAGAATGTGACTGTGAGTCGCCAGCGGTGTAGAGTCTCGTTATAGGTTGTGTCTGTTTGTCTTTGTGTCTATTTTGCTTCCGGTTACTGACCCGGAAGCACACTGCTTTAAAAATAAAAAGTAATTGCGAGATCTCGCAGAAGTGCGTCCTCCCCCCCAAATCATTTGTTTTTCTCCCATGTTCCTTTGGGGACTCCGTACAGACCAGTCTGTATAGCGCGCACGCCTCGCTGAGTATTGACCCGGTAAGCATCACGCCCTCTCTACCTGTAATTGGCTAACACGTTGCCTTTGTTTGGTTGGATTGATTGACAGCTCAACAGAGAACATTTCTTTTAGTCCAGGACGGGCACAGTTGACTTTGTGGGTGGGGATGGCCCCCCAGTGCTCAGCCATGGCGCCTGGTATGGTATGCGTGGAAGGGGCTAATGATCCTGAGTAATAATGACCTGAATGTGGAAAAGGTCAGAGGATGGGTGACAGAAGAGCTCCCCAAAACTGAGACCCGAGCATCTGGATTGCCCTGAACTTCATAGTCCCCACACCGTGGCTGCAGATGACATCACGAAGTAAGATGGCAGCACCTGTATCTGCTGTGACTTCACAACAATAGAAAGAAGCAGCACGGGCACTCACAGAGTTCTTGTTTTAAAAACATTTCTTTTACAAACCACATCTGACACCAGAACATAACTTAACAAATAAAGCAGCTCCCTGGCGGTGCCGTGGTAATGTCGTCTTCATTGACGAACACGTCTTTGGAGTGCTGTGGTCTGAGGCCTCACCGTGATGCTATCATTATGAGGCTCTGTGTTCTGTCTAGTTTCACGGCTCAGACTCTCATAAAGGCGACGTGCCTGACAGTCCTCCCGCTGCTGTGTCTAAAGCTTCTTCTTTTTCTCTTGTTTTGTTGTGTTTTTTTTTAAAGGATGTTGAGAATGTCAGCAGTAAGTTTTTCAAATCCGCCTCAGCACTTTAATCCATCCGTAGCTTTTTGTGGCGGGGCAGACGCTCTTCAAATCTACAAGGACGGCCGTTTTTATTTGTATATCTTGTCACCGTGTACAAACGCAAATACGTGTGATATTCCGGTGTAGCTCCTCTAAATAAATAGCACCGCGGTTGAAATCCAACCTTTACTTGACGCTTGTGTCGATTTAGTTCTGAGACAAGATGTCTCGAGACCTGTTGTTTCCCGTTACGGTCTGTTTGTCCAGCTAAAATTGAATAAAGAAAGATTTTGTCCTATTTTTAATGGTGATTTATCATAGTGCTCAGTATTGTCTTCTGCATGGACTTTCTTTTTTTGGGCAGGTGCTGAGGCTGTTTATTTACGCTTATTCTCTTCCATTTGTTTGCATTATGTGAACTGGCAAAGCAGATCTGGATCTGCTCTGCTGTGTCTCCAGGTTTTGAGTCAGGTCAGTGACATTGTGATACAATTTCTAAAACCAACCTCCTACAGAAGAGGATTAGGGCCACCCATGAGAAAAAAAAATGAGAGGAAGTAGTTTTTTTTTTTTCATCATGCACTTCGAGAAAAAAAGTCAAAATGTTGAGAATAAAGTCGAAATATAATTTCGAGAATAAAGTCGAAATATAATGTCGAGACGGGAACCTTCAGCAAACTTCATTACGAAAATAGGTTCGCTTGTGTTCATAATATGCCGAATGGGACACGGAAGCCTAACAATGCCCACAATACTGTCTTTTCCTTTTTCGTGCTTTATCCCTGACTGACTTCTTTGATTTGTAGGGGAAATGTGTGTACTGGTCTTTCAAGACGGCAAAGCCAAATACTTCCTGTTTGCACCAGCACGCACTCGCTCAATGTAACGACCGCGAGTGCGCAGAGGCACAAAGTCCTAATACTGATAACTACAGTGTGTTTGTGAGCTAAAAAAAATTCTTTGTTACTAAAGTCAAGTCCAAAGTATAATTTCACCAAGTCGTCTGAATGCCTGCAGGGCATTTCGTAGAAGTAGTCATGAAGCAGTCAGAAGATATACATGCGCTGGTTGTTATACTGTAGTCTCAAAAGGTCGATTTATTCTCGACATTATATTTCGACTTTATTCTTGACATTGTATTTCGACTTTATTCTCGGCATTGCATTTCGACTTTAATCTCGACATTTCGACTTTATTCTTGACATTTCGCCTTTTTCTCGAAGTGCATGATGAAACAAAAACATCTCCTCTAATTTTTTTCTCATGGGTGGCCCTTATCCTCTTCCGTATCCTCCGTCGTTATCCGTCGTTAGAATCTGCTTTAAATGTGCTTGAGTAATGTACGGTGGAACTTTTTTGTTATAAATTATTATTATTGTTGTTGTTGTTGTTACTGTTGTTGTGCAGGGTTACAGGGATAATGACAAAAGGAGCAAAGCTCCACACACGTCTGAGGGGCAGGGTGGGAGTGAAACCAATTACATTCCATAGAGGTTCCATTATCGGACCACTGGATGCAAGCAAATTACTCCTAAACTTTACTGACTGGGCGTCGGTGTAAAGTTCTGTTCCATCTGCAGCCAAAAAAACGGAACCGTTTAGCGGCTAATGTGCGTTGTCGCGCAGATCAGAGGCGGGAGTTGTCTGAGATGGCCTCGACGAGCGTGTTTTACAAACAGGCCGAGCAATTACAGCCTGAATAATTACGCACTGAAGGGAAGACACGACTCGCCCCGCTGATCAGCAAAGTTCATGTGAAGTTATAATTAAACAATAACTCGTTTGCAAATGAACGCACGCGCGCGTTTGTGTACTTAAGTGTGCAAACTGCAATTAGCCCGCGATGCATCCGAGTGAGATTGAAGAACAACAATGTCAAATGGCGAAATGATGTTCTGCTGGTATCACTGTTATCTGTGGGGGGAGGAGGTGGGGGTTTAGATGGGAATGAGTGACTGATACAGAAAGCTGATTCATCTTCAAACAGGCTCGGAGACGGACACCGTGTTTGACAGGGAAACTTTACAAAGACGCATTAAGATCTCGGTGGGATAAATACAGCCGGCCACCAAAGCGTCTTCAAAATTAATTAAACCCCGCGAAATCACGGTGAAACGTGAGCTTGTTCCATTATGTGATCAGAGATTATGCATAAATGTTCCATAAAACAGATTGTCTGCAGCTCTAATAACACTCTACTCATCACCTCCACAAGTTTCCGTATCTGTTAATTACCAATTGTCTAGTTCATATTTTCATGCAGGATCAGCACTGATTATTTATCTTAAATGTGTTTTGTTTTTTTTTCTTTTACAATCTGAAGACAATGCAATCAGACACACTTTGCGTTCCATGCAAGCCCCCCACGCCGCGCCACACCCCAGACCCTCGACCAGCCAGAATCCACCTCTGTCTGCTCGGTTTACTTCAGGAGGCACTCTGAGAACCTGCAGTTAGTCAGCAGCATTCAAATGAAGCAGGCTGGCTCGCAGATGAGACCCATTTCACCGCAGAGCAGATCAGGAGGAGCCCGAGAGGGTCTCGATCACAGATAGAAGTGTGCGTTAACGACTCTTCAAACAGCCTGAGCTGCGTGATGTTGACAGCTCGCCTGAGCTGGATTAACTCGGATGCACATTCACGTCCTGGCATTTGGTTTCAGATGGAGCACAAATCCGGGAGGTGAAATGTACAGTTTTGTTGTAGCTTTGAAGAAGCATATTGAGAGTTTGTGCCAGTTTTATTATAGTTGTTTCATTTTCGTCCTCATTTATCTCACAGTTGTTGCGTTAGCTTCTAGTTTATTACTTCTCGGGGTTATTTTTGCTTGTGTATTTTTGCTGAGCCACAAATGTCAGGTTTATAAAATGGAGAGTCATTCAATTGAATGTTGACTGTTGGGATTATATATATATATATATGTTTGTTTTTTTTTTTTTTTTTAAATGATTATATCTGACTGTCTTTTTAGTGTCCTACAGTTATAAATGAAAATAGAATGCAGTCATAATTTGTTTTTAACAGACTTTTAATTCTTTTAAAAATTGCGTTGATTTCATGCACAAAAAAATTTAATTGTGAAATTGCACACCTACAAAAATTCTAAATTTACTCAAAAAAGAAAATAAATTGAGCTATAAGAATTATTAAGAAA
Source organism: Pao palembangensis (assembly GCA_015343265.1). Lineage (NCBI taxonomy): Eukaryota > Metazoa > Chordata > Actinopteri > Tetraodontiformes > Tetraodontidae > Pao > Pao palembangensis. The sequence continues at coordinate 10,392,416 of CM027088.1, forward strand.
AATGTTTTTTGTTCTCCATTTACATGTTTAAATTATACCTGTTGACAGATGCGTTTAATTATTTATAAATTCACTGTCCCAGATAAAAAAAAGAATGTAAATCCATATGAAAATACACGTCGCTTTCCTCCACTTTAATAACCTTGCAATGTATCAGTATGAGCCCTGCAATAATGTACCTTAGTTTTATAATTGTCCCATTTGTTGTCGTTTTAAAATCCTATTACATATATTAATTTGATAATGGCTGAATGCGTCCACTGTTCAACTAATTGTCTGCAATATAGTTTTTATTTAAACCCTCAGAGACGATAAAATTACATAACGGCATGGACTCACGCTCTGATTTTGATTCTCTCGCTAGATGGCGCTAGAGTATCAACTATCCACCTACTCTCTGTCTTCGGCTTAGAACCACAGCGAAGAAGCTTTTTTTTCTTTTCATTGGGAGTCTAAAGGGAAATTCGAAGTCACCTAAATAAAAAGGAAGTTGTAATTAACGCGACGCGCTATTAATTGCACCTTGTAGGGGGCGGCTGAAGGGCACAGAGGTGTGCTTTATTATTATTATTATTATTATTGGCCTCCACAGAAGTCTGTTTCAGAATCCAGAGCGGGTTTACGTTTCCGGGTGTCACTTTCATGCCAAACGTCTACATTTTAGCTCCAATAATGGAGATGATAATGACGCACAGAAAACCAAACGGCGCTGAAATCACGCACACGGTCACCTTCCGCATCACCTTCACAGTCCGCTCACAAAACATAAAACGAATCTGATTAAAAAAAAATTTCTTTTATCTCATTCTGTGCGTTTATGGGGAAAAAAAAAAAACAACCAAAAACAAAATCCTCAGATGCGTGAAATAGTTCAATTAAACAAACTGTATAATTAAACTTAGCGCCCTGACTTTTTCAGTTGTTTTTGTGATCGGGTCAATTAGTCAACGCCATCAATAACTGATCCGTCTATTGATTGCGCCACCATTCTGAAACGCGATAAATCTTATTCTCAGGTCATCCACACGGCTGAACATTTCGCACCCTGCACCGCTGCAGACATCAGAGCAACAGAAGTCGTCCGATTACAATTAACGTCATTAGGGCAACCTCAGAGGGCAACTGTGGCAGGGAGGGATAAATGTTTCAGCTGTCGCTTCCAAATCAGAAGAAATGTTTGAGATTTTCCAGAGATTCCCTATAAATATCACACCATTGGTCCCCGTGGGAATATTACAGTGAATTGACACCCCACAGGGAAGAGGAGGGAGACCATCAGGGTCACTGCAGTCAACGTCACTGTCACCGAGAGTCCCTGAAGAAATATTAGAGCAGCTTTTTCTCTGTTTTTTTTGCTTCAAAGCTGCCTGTTTTGAGAGGAGCGCCTCGTTCAAATGTTCATTAAAACCGACAGTGGTGCGTTTAAAATCCGGTTTAAAGGGTTCAGCCTCATCAGCCAATCAAAGGCGAGGTTTACAATTAAGGCAGACAATGCAGATTTGGTCACGTTACGTAAAAATAGAGATTATGTTTTGTCTTTTTGGTCAAAGCCGCACACAAAACTCTCAGATCAACAGACAATGGAAAATAAAACAGCATTGTTTTTGTATTATGAAGCATTTTAAATTCTAATTCTCTTTGTTCGAAACCCCACGAGGCGTTTTGTATGAGCTCAGATTTTTTTTAACGTGAGGGAGCGAAATGAATTGAAAACACCGATGTTTCAGGCCAATTTCAGACCTTCGAGAGACCCCTGTTCCCCCTCGGACCCCGGTTTGTGCTCCCCCGCTCCCACCCTGGGTGGAAACTGCCCATTTCCAAAGCGGCCTGTGGCGGAACCAAACACGTCGTCGGTTTCCAATCTCTCCATTCATCAAGCACGATTTTCTCTCAGCGATTCATTCCGACCAAATGGACTCAGGAGCCCCCGCAGACACAACAAAATACATTCAACCTCCACGTTGGGAAAAAAAAAGCTGTTTAATATCAACCCCATTATTGGAAAAAAATGTGCAAGTCCGTTGTCCATGTGTCAGGAGATGAAGGAGCTGCGGGCGTTCATCACCTCTGCGTTATCTACCCCAAGTTCATCCAGTGAATGTGACATAGCCTATAGGCCTACACCCCCCAATACCCCCACCGCAAAAAGGAAAACAATGGTTCCAAAGCAACGACTCAAATAAAGAAAGAAAAACAGCGTCGGATTGCTGCAGATCTACATGGCACAGCAGTGAATTCTGAGATGGATCGATTCATTAAAGCTACGAGGGTTTAAAACGTCCCTGTTCATTGTTTTCTGCAGCTGAATGATGAATCAGGAGGGTGCAGAAAAGGGAACAAAAACCTCGGGGACACGGTTTGCTATGTGTCAATTTGGGCGTTCAGCTTGTGCAGCTTAGTCTGTGGCAATCCTGCTGAAAACTAAACATAACGCAAAACACGTCTGTTGTACCAATAAAAAAAATATTTATAATAAGAAGAAATAAAAATGCCTCCCTCGGTCTCATTACATAAAGATCTTGCACTTTGTGTCATCTATAAAAGTCATTGTGTAATAAATTACAATCTCATTAACGATGCTAAAAATAAAATTAAAACGGCTACAAGCAATTTCATAAAGCAACGCAACAAAATGGCTGAAATGAATGGCAGCGACCTGTAATAATAATAATAATAATAATAATAATAATAATAATAATAATAATACATTGTGTTTGGAAGATCGCTAAATAATTTTTTATAAATTGAAATGCCGTTCTTTTAAAACACACTAATCTTCAAATCATAGTATTCTCTCCCTTTTATTCCTCTATAGGTCTGATTCATCTTGGACAATTCTCTACATTAGTATTCACTAATCTGAATTGAATCCTTAAAGCACTAATATGTTTTGATTGGAAAAACAATCTATTTGTAATTTGAGTGAGGACAAAAACGAGGAAAAAAATTAACAATTTCTGTTAATTTCACAGATAAAAATAATTAACTGCAAATAAAATGCGCCAAAAAAAAAAAAAAAAACTAATGAAAACATTAAAAGAGCATAAATCCGGCAAAAAAACGAACGTTAAATAACACACAAATACAAGGCAGTGATGAGACAGGATGTTTTTCTCTATATAAAAAAAACTTAATCTGTTTTTGAAAACATCGATCCAAAAAAGTGCCCCAGTGAAGAAAAGAAGAAAAAAAATGGACGACGAAGCCATGACTTTTAAAGTTATACAATATTTACAAAAGTAGATCCAAATGTTCTGAGAGAGTCGGTGACATATTTTCGTTTGTCAAACTCTGAATCTGTAAAGCCCATCCTGTGGAAAAGTGCCAAATAATCCAATCAATCGCCACGGAGCCCTTCCTGGAGCCGAGACCATCTCTGACAAGGGGGTGGGGGCAGACACCCATTATTGGGTGTATAATGGTTGCTCATGGAAAATGTATAGAAATTTTTTTTGGACTGTTGTTTGATGATGACAGAGGCCATAATCTCTTTATCACAGCAGGCCAATTACTAAAGTTTAGCCACTGAACTGCTAAAGGCATAATAATAATAATAATAATAATAATAATAATAATAATAATAATAGTAATCTCTGACTAAATTCTAACCTCCGTCAGAGCAAATAAAAGCTGAATGGTTGCGTCTCCCCAGCAGTGTGTGAACGCGCCCTGGCTGACAGATGGGAGTCAGGCGATGCTCACCCTCAGCTGGTCTCCGCTGGACGGGTGTTGCAGCCTTTTCTGGCCTCCAGTTTAATCCATTATCGCAGCTCCTTTGACCCGAGACCCACCCACCCCCACCACCACCACCATCACCATCACCACCACCACCATCACTGCTGGCCGCATAAGCTGAAAAACTCTGCGTCAATTTTCCTTTTACGCACATCAAGAAAATGGTTTGTGTTTTGATAGTAAAGAGGAGAATGGGAACCATTCAGCTGCTCATCTGAAACCAGGTAGCCCATCACCCCCACCTTTTCTGCTGTTTTTTTTTTTTTTTTTTTTTGTTTGTTTCTGGCTAAGTATAATTTCAACACACAATAGGGGCTACACCTTGAAACTGCGTCGACTGAAGTCACAGTGCTGGGCATGTATCCTCGGAGAGCACAACGCAGGCTTGTGTTCCTTCAGCTCTGGGAGAGACAAAAACACATCACGTCCTTTCCTCGCTCTTTTTCCTTTTGTCGGATATTCACTGCAGATATTGTGGCGTACTCACTGCAATCTATTATACATAAAACACCCACTATAGCGTCTCATAGTCCAGTGATTTATATATAACCTTGGGGATAAATAAAAAGCATAAACCTGTCCTGGAGGAGCGCTCAAACAGAGTTCATTGCACCGGGGTCTGGACCCCGTGGTGCGGCGGCGTGTCCCCGTACACATCCTCGCTCCCGGGAAGAGCTCCGGGAGGTGTCATGCGTTTCTCCTTCTGTCTCCTGTTACAAAACCAAACCCTCACCACTTCTTTCTCCAGGTGCAGATTGTCCGCCAGGGAGATTATTTCCGACGCCGACGGTTTAGGGCACTTCAAAAAATGGCTCTCCAAAGCTCCCTTTACGCTTACCTCGATTGATGTCCGTTTTTTCCTTTTTCTCCCCTGCGCTGCGATTTTGTCCAGGCTGGTCGGGCTGCCCGAGGTGGAGTCCGCCTCCTCCAACCACTTGTTCAACAGAGGCTTCAGCTTGCACATGTTTTTGAAGCTGAGCTGCAGGGCCTCAAACCTGCATATGGTGGTTTGGGAAAACACATTTCCGTACAGGGTCCCCAGGGCGAGTCCTACGTCCGCCTGCGTGAAGCCCAGCTTGATCCTCCGCTGCTTGAACTGCTTGGCGAACTGTTCCAAGTCGTCTGAGGTCGGCGTGTCCTCGTCTGAGTGATCGTGGTGGCTCTGCGGCCGGTGCTGGTGCTGATGTTGGGACGGAGGGTGGCCGTGGTCGCTGAGGTGCGGGCTGTGGTGGTCGTCATGACTGTCTCTTAGGTTGTGGTGGTGCATCCCCTGTCCGCTGCCTGGGATCAGCCCGTTGACGCTGAAGCCCGGCTGGGAGTAGATAAGGCTCTGGCCGTTCGTCGTCGCCATGCTCGGTATGTGCGCCGCGGTGGTGGTTCTCCAAGCTCGGCCGTCGTGGTGGTTCCCGTGCGTCTGGTGCACCAGGTGCGGCGGCCGTGACTGGTGCTGCAGATTGCTGTTGGAGTTGTGCATCTCGTCCCGCGCGCTCTGCACCGCGGGTTTGATGTCCTGCTCCGCGCCGAGCGGGCTGGACGACCATGGTGCTCCCTCTCCGTGGGACAGCGCCGTGATCCACTGGTGTGCGTGGCTGAGAGTGTGGCTGTTGCTCTGCAGCTGGTAGTCGCTTTGCAACAGGCTCTGCGCGTCCCGGTACGCCGTGGCTTGCTGCATGCTGCCAGGCTCCGAGTGTACTATGGATGCGCTGGAGGTGAGGATGTTGTAGTGGTTAGACGCTGCGGTCGCCATGACTCTCGGAGCCGGACTGGTCGCTCTTATTAAAGGAACCTCGCATTTGACAGATACTCTCCTGCCCACAGGCGGCTCCCGGGCGCTCTGCCAAGTGGACGCCGAGGAGCACCTGGACTCCGCCCCACCCCGCGCCACTCATTGGTCCTCGACAGATGATAGACGTGGTTTCCAGGGGCAACGCCACGGCGATTGGCTGCTAGGACGCCTTAGCAAACACTACTCTCTTTGTTGGAGATGTGCGAGTTGAGGCTCCGGTGGAAGCGGGGAGCCGGAGAGCAGCATGGGGAGACGGAGCACCAGGATCAGCAGTGCAACTGTAAGATAGTTGAATTACTTTGATATCAAGACTCGGGGTGCAGATAGTTTAAATCCAGAAGAGATCTGTGGCGTAGGATCTGATAATTCCTGTAGATTATACTGTCATTTAGTTGCTAATTATGATTTAAACTGTACTACAGGGAATGTGTATGACTTAATTTAGAAAGGGCTTGCGTCAAAAATAATTTCAAATGGCATGTATATATTTTGTGCACGTTCGAGGACAGATTGTTGGTTGCACTCTGCATAACAGTTACTTTTGCATTCTCTGCACGTTTGGAAGAACATATTTATGATTTTCCAGAGTGCTGAGTATATTTACACATATTAATATTGACTTTAAAGTGTGAAAAAGAAAATTATTTTAATCCAAAGTGCCTTTAAAATAACAGGGTTGAGAATACTAATCGCTCTTACTCTGAAATGTCACACGTTACGTTGTTAAAAATGCTAATCTAAGGTAAAAGGAGAAAGTTAGCAACAATAATTAAATTAGAAAGTGAAAATTATGTTGTTGTTTTTTCCTTCTCAGCAGTCAGAATATCCACTTGCCAGTTAAACAGTGTCCCTTGTACAGGGACTCTGTAATTTTCAATTTCACATCTGCAGCATAATCGTAATTTGTATTTATTTTTAATTAATTCTTGTAATCTTGCACAGCTCTCATTTGTTTTTGACATTTTTTGCAGCCCTGAAAAATACAAATAAAAGAATCTGCAACCAAACGGGCTGTATTTGCCTTTTTCTGTGGTGCCAAACAAAATAAGTCTCCACAGACCCAACTTGGGTCTCTAAATTTAGCTTAAATCACTTTTCTTAATTGTTCATATTGTTTTCCAAACCTTCGGGTTTGGTGTAAATGGTTATTTGCGGGCCTGTGAAATCTCTGCAGGACCACAGCGTGGTGCACCTGCCCCGAAAGCCTTCCAAAGTCTTTTCCATCAATCATCAAAAGAGATTCAGACTTATTTTCAGCTCTCATATACGAGTCTTTTAGAGTTAATAGTGTGTGAAGAGCTTCTCTGGCTGCTGCAGCAGTGAAGGGAGACACATGTGAAGGGGAGGATTAAGACTCGTACCCAGGCCTCCAGTCCAGGGCAGGGAGGGAGGGAGGGCAGCCTTCCATCCAGTCCCAGCTGCTGTCGCCCTCGATGTCAGCTTCAGGGACCAGGACTTTGTCCAGAGAGGGGGACATTCCTGCTCGGTCACTGCTGGTTGCCATAGGGAGAGGTAAATGAAACAACAGCAGCGGCGTTGCTTCTGCTCCCCCCACGCCTCCGCTGTTCCCGGGCCATCTAAAGGCCTCTATTTAGAGAGGCTCTCTGCTGCGGGGACAAAGCCTTCACAGGGATAAAGGAGGGAGGAGTAAAGAGCACAGGACCCTGAGAGAGAGAAAGGGCTTGGAAAACTGGAAAAAATGAGAGATTATGTCTTCTCTCAGTGCTGCAGTGACAAAAAGCAAACATCATGAAAAAGAAAAGAATGACCAAAAATTCAAACACAAATGCGTTTAAAGTTGTTAATCTTGTTTAAATGCTCTAGAAATTTTAAATATTAGAATACGTTTATAACCTCTACTGTATACATGCAATTAAACTCCATCTTAGTTAATCAATGAGCTGTAAAATCCAACTCAAAATTAACAAAATAATACACACTAGTAACAAATTAAACCTATAAATCAGCAAGTACAGTTCTTCAGAATTGCCTGGATTTACAGATTAATGGTAATCAAAAACTTTTAACGGCCATTGAATATTCAATTGATATCTTGAACTTTGTTTAATATCTAACTGTAGAGCTAAATTAAATCAGGCTTAAAAAAAAGTATTTTTTATTAAAGTATTTGAATGCTGAAAACATTCAGGCCATTCACAAATCACTCTCGTAGCAAATGTTGATTTATTCCAAAAGTTCAAACAAGGATACATTCATGTTTTTGAACAACACGTCTTCCACTGCCGCTAATTTGTTCAACTGTTCTCTGATAACATGAAATACATTCTTATTATAGAGACTTAAATGGATGGTTCTAATTGTCCTATAAAGTCACAATATTCAATCAGAATATCAGCGTTTTAAAGCCTGGAAAAGCGGTCTGCTGTCATTAATACAAGTGTTTGTTTATCAAGGATGAATGACAGACAACACTAATTAAACACCTGCAATAATCTGTGACATTGTTGGACTGTTGACGCTGGTAATCGTGTAAACAGTGATATCAGTGATCAGCTAAGGAGATTCCACATGTAGCTCAACTTAATGGTTTTTTCATTGGTTAATAATCATTTCTGGTTGTGAATCAGGCTGCGCTGACAGAACACAAGACACTGGGATTTAAGGCACACTCGGTAAAGTTTGGAAGCTTGGCCCGGTAATTCATTCTGGTAATTTTGAACATTATTGTGGCGTAACATTGAAATCGGCCAAATCAAAAGAACATTGTGGTAATTAGGCAGTAATTCAAGGAATTACCACATCGCCACACAGGCTTAAATAGTCGTGTTGGGAGAAACGCAAAGCACATTATTTTAATGGTGTAATATGCAAACTATGACTGGTTTCAATTACATGGCTTAACAATGCATAAATGATGCGAGCCTTGTTATTTGGACTGCGGGGTCCTCAGTTATTCAATCACTCAGAGGGGCAAATGTTAGGGGCCATGCTGCCTCCTCTTGTGCAGCTGAACGCCGCCACCCCCCCGCCCCCCCCAAAAAAAAAACAAAAAAACAGCATAGCGCTGTGAGCCAAGGGCCACTGCCAAACTACATTTAAGGGAATAAAAATGAACAGCGGAGAATGTAAGCGTTAAATTAACAGTAGGATAATTATATGACCCATGTGCTGTAAAGATTCAATTTCTAACGCTCTAATTAGGCGGCCGTCTCCCCATACATCAGCTCACATCCCTCTGCCAATTTCTCACTAGAAAGTGTCCTGTGAGCCGAAATAATTAGATTTTATTAAGACACGGCTCTTGTAATAAAGAAAATCAGAGGAATGGTTTGGATGGGGGTGGGGTGGGGGCGTGAACATGTTATATTTTTAAAAATCACTGATTGATCAGAGGGTCCTATTTAAGGATAAGGACAGAGAGAGAGAGAGAGAGAGAGAGAGAGAACTGGAGAGAGAGGGAGGCTGAGCGTAACATCAGTCTAAGAAAATACAGTCGCTCAAGCATCAGGAGAGAAATAATAAAATACACATGGAGGTCTCCGAGGATCCAATAACCACTGCAAGAACGGTGTAGGTGAGGCTGCAACTCGGGGTTATTTTCATAATCTGGTCTAGTGAGGATAATCAAAAGTTGCAGTTTGCAGTTTGTGCATCTGGGGAGCTTTTCCAGCCCTGAACAGCTGAGATTCCGTGTGCTCACCTGAAATGTGTCCAGCACATTCCCAAAAATACTCCTTTAACCATAAGGATAATTGAATCATTTTTAAACGTTAATTTTTGACTGATCGAGAATTAAATTTGTTCCCTTTCTTTAATATAACAAAGCACAATGCACTTTTTAGTGCCATTTTTGTGTTCTTTTTTTCAGTCACATTAAATTTTCAGCCAATTTGTCAAGTAAACCTTGATTTTTAAGAATATTATCTTGAAAATGAATTAAATTCTGCTTCCAAGGTGAAGCCCAGAGGTGAATCCTGCAGTCAGAATCTGGTCTGTCGCTATAGTGACAGACAACACACGTAACACTTTTTTTAAACAAAGCTCAAATTAATCGTAAAAATATAGAATAACAGAGGTGCCAGATCAAGATTTTATTTCAGATGAGTTGTTCAGATATAAATAATTCTCACCAAGGCTCGTTTCAAGTCTTACATAATGGTGGCCGACCCGCGCCTTTCATCCTTACTGTAATTGTTGTGCGCATCAAAGAGTGGGAGATTGACGGGCTGTATGGGAGGATTAATACGGTAGACGAGTGAGTGACTGCATACTGGGTGGGGAAGCTGGGGGGAAGGGTTGTGTATGTGTGGAGGGGGGGTGTAAGTGAGGCAAAGGAGAGTGAGGGAAGAGCAAGATATGGGGTAAGAAGGAGGAGAATGAGATAAAAGCGGGAGAGGACAAAAAGTGGGGAGAGAGTTAACGAGAGGGAGCGCATTAATTGTGTGCATTGTGCCTTGGCTCTTTTGCTGAGTGTGGCTGTCGAGGTGCGAGCGCTAACCCCTCCAGCAGCCCGCCGTGTTCTGAGCCAGTTCTCGGACTGCTGTATTCCAGTGCAATTAGGCCACTCAAAGGCCTGCTTAAAGCTGCACCCCCACCGCACATGCACGCAAGCACGCACGCACGCACACACACACACACACTGAGAGCAACAGCCCCTATGGTTCCCCCATTGTGGTGAGGAGGTGTATTCTGTCCCTCTTTGAGGCCCTGGATGAAGAGACCACCCTGGGGAGCAGAAAAAGGGAGGATTACCTCTCTTTCTCTGTGCCTTTCCCTCTGTCTTTCTCTCTGATTCTCTCCTTTCTCCTCTCTTCCTTTTCTGGCTTACAGTTCACCTCCAAATCAACTCAGGCAGTTGCAGAGACGAGCTTTGGTTAGCTCCTCCAAAGTGACACAAGCAGAGCTTTTTTTTTCCACAGGAGAGAACAGAAGAGCAATGAGGCATCTCTGTGATGGATGCCACTGTGGGGCTGCTTTAGCACTTTTCCTCTTCCTCTTTCATTATTCATACAGTCATATATTTCAACAAGTGGCGTGGGGCGTGTAGCTCATTCGCTTGTCCCCGTTGGCATTGACGCTGCAGCCTCGCTCTCGTGGTCTCCTCTCTGTGCTGTATTAAGAGAAAGCTCTTCACGATAACACAGTCCTCTTGGCGTTGATTCTCATTCCCCAGAAAGCATTTAAAGCAGATTACCAACCTAACGCTACACCTCCCTAATAAGAGAAGATAGAAGAAAAAAACTGGCACATTAACACCTGCAATACTACTCAATGGCATCAACAGATTAACGAGGTAATCCACACAATGAGGTCTTTGATTCGTGTGGTTTGGCAGCCAATAATGGCAGGCATAATGCACACTGTTATTTCAGAGTGTCCCAGCACGAGAAAACCTGGCAGAAACAGTTAGCCCCCTCCCCTCCTCTCTCTTTTTTTTGTCTTTGCGTCAGATGAGCTTTTGAAGAATTTTATCTCGTGCATCTGCTGCTTTTGCCTGTTTTCTTGTCGGAGAAATAACCTGCTGGCTGCTCCCGTGGCACATGTGAAGGGAGAAGGGGAGGAATCATAGGCTGTTTGAAGGCTGTTTAAACAGCAGGGTTGAGGAGGCTCTCCCTCTTCTCCCCCCAACCCCCATTTTTCTGCATAAGGACGTGCATATAGGGTGTGTGTGTGCATGTGTGTGCGCCTGAGAGCGAGATCTCACAGTCCCATCGCTCATGTGCGGCTCGATTAGCCCCACGTGCCTCATTCGTCAGACGTGGAAGCAGAGCAGATGGCAGGAGACGCACCGTGTTACCATGCTGCGGCGCTATGTAACGCTGCTCTAATTGAAACATCAATACCGCCCTGTCAATACACCGCTGCCGCTTTACCCAATGTCGCTACCTCCAGACCCACACTTGACTCGATCAGGGACCAGCTCTGACTCATACGCCCTCTTTCATGTCGAGGTGCCCTGGCGAAAAGTTTCCAGCCCATTCCAGGGTAACTTTTCCAATCACCGCGATAATATTAATACCCTAATTCCAATTAAACACTTGACTTCGGTTTGTGTGCAGCTGTGTGGCAGCGAAGGAAGCATGCAGCAACAAGAGAGTTTGCTCCGGAGCGTCTCCGCGGCGCCGCCTTTTTAATGAATCTGATGAAAGTCGAGGGAGTTCACGTAGCTGTGATTGGTAATTTGACGTTATCGAAAATTCAGTGGAGAACTGAGAGAAATTAAGCAGCTAAAAATTAATTTGCTATTTGTCCAACTCAATGAGGAGCGACGCAGCCCCCTTTAATGAATTGGTAATCCATTTCTTGTTGCATTGAACAGAGTTCACCCTTCAGTGAAGTGGAAAAAGACAAACATATCGTTCACCAACCTTTGCAACTTCCGAAAAGAAAACCGACATCGCGAGAGAGCCGCCCCTGAAACTATTTGTTTATTTTGGAAAGATTTATATGTTTGTGTGTGCTACAGTGTCGAGAAGAGTGATTGAGCTTTAAAGCCAAGCTGGGAATCTACAATAAATAATCTAAACCCACTCTCAGGCCAAGCAATCAAAGCTCCGGACATGGAATTGATTCATGATCTTTTGACTTGCTACACAGTGGAAAATTGCAGCTTTTATTTACCCATGCTTCATATTTGTGTCTTCTGTTCTTTGCCTGCTGCCTCTCCACCAGCAGTTCCTCCTCCTGCTGCACCTTCTCCACCTCTGCAGTGGCCCCCGCCATTTCTGTGTTGGTACGGCTCTGGCCTCTCTGTCCACGTCCTGCAAAGGAGAAATAATGTAGATAAGACAACCTTTAATGTATTACATATTTCATAAATAAACAAGTCATTTAATTAAATACATAAATGTGCAGATGCGTCGATCCCATCTGGGTTCTGAGGATTAAAACCAAGAGAGCGAATGCCAAAAATGCTGAAAATTAGAAAACCCCTCAGACAGCGCAGACCTCCACCATGCATTTCCCCACATGTGATTTACACCCAAAATGAATAATCCAGGTTTGTCTGGACAGAATTTAACCCAGGAGTTCCGGAGTTTGACGGATAAAATTACTGGAATAGTTAAATCATTTAATCTATGAAGTGGCCCTTGAATCTAATTTTATTATCTTCTCCATTTATAGTTGAAAAATATTTGCTCTTGTTGAGACTCTCCGAGGTCCTCCATCTGTTGCAGTACTGACAACACACACGGCGGGGTTTGTGACATCCGTGTCCCAACGTCCTAACAATTAAAGAATAATCCCTGATGAGGAGTCAGTCCAGGCAAGATCAAAGTCAAACATCTGAATTCAAACTTGATCAAAAGCCACCGGCGTCCACAGGACCCGTGATGAGCTGCGGTTATAATTTTGATCTTGGCTCAAGCTTCCAGTGAGGGTTGACATCTCGGGGCTGTGAGGAATCCCAAGCCGACAGTTTACGGCGGTGATTTCAGTGATACAGTATTTACAAGGCACATGGAAGTGGGAGCGCTGTGACAGACGGCGCCGTACACAGCGCTCTCAATTATTTCTCACAGCATTCATGGAAATAGAAGCGCAGTGGGGGGTACAGTACAAACAGCAAATCTATAAAAAGACATGGTGCGAAAAGAGAACTCCCAAGCTATAATAAAGGGCTGCGTGTGCTGGTTAAGGGAATGGTGTAGCATTTTAAGACTAAAGTTAAAAAACTTCATGACACTCCCATTTCTATGAGTGCTGGTATTGAGCAGTCAGATATTCTGCTGCAGTGCACGAACTTAGCTAAAATATTGATACCGTAGCTTAAATTCAAGGATAAACAACCTTAAGAAACATTAAATTAAACTAAACCAGACCATGGCCATGGCCACACAGAAGAGCAGCCTTAGGCAGGGTCCAGGTGTGCTTTTTAGTGGAAACAGCATAGTTGCAACTTAAAATAAAATATCTTAATTATTGCTTAATTGTGAGATACATTGAAAACTTCACTAAAAATACTTGAAATAGTACTTAAGATTTTAAGTTGAGTCCACAATCTTAAAATCTGTCAGTCTGGTTCGCAGCCGAGTGTGACGCGGCCGGGATGAAAATTAACACCTCCAAATCTGAGGCCATGGTTCTCAGCCAGAAAAAGGTGGAGTGCCTTCTCCGGGTCGGGGAGGAGATCCTGCCCCAAGTGGAGGAGTTCAAGTACCTCGAGGTCTTGATCATAAGTGAGAGAAGAATGGAGCGGGAGATCGACAGGCGGATCGATGCGACTTCTGCAGTAATGCGGACTCTGCACCGGTATGTTGTGCTGAAGAGAGAGCTGAGCCGAAAGGACAAGATCGCGGGTACAAGTGGCCAAAATGATGGGCTCTCCCTTAGGATGAGAAGCTCTGCCATCCGGGAGGAGCTCGGAGTAGAGCCGCTGCTCCTCAGTGTTGAGAGGAGCCAGATGAGGTGACTCCGGCATCTAGTCAGGACGCCTCCTGGACGCCTCCCTGATGAGGCGTTCAGGTCACGTCCCTCCGGTAGGAGGCCCCCGGGAAGACCCAGGACACGCTGGAGAGACTATGTCTCTCGGCTGGACCGGGAACGCCTCGGGATCCCCCCGGAAGAGCTGGACGAAGTGGCTGGGGAGAGGAAAGTCTGGGCTTCCCTGCTTAGGCGGCTGCCCCCGTGACCCGACCCCGGATAAGCGGAAGAAAATGGATGGATGGATGGATGGACAATCTGTCAGTCTTATTGTAAAGGGGTTTATAAGGGTGTAGTCTGTGCGTTTCAAAGAATCTGTGCTGTTGTGAATGGTGATGTATTTGTATGAAGAATTCCACTACTGCCTGACTGACCATGGCACTTTCTACCTGTTTGTCGTGGTATCTCTGAGGAAGGTGAAACTGTCAGCTAGTTAAAACCCTCTTTATTCTATATGTCTACACATTTGAGATATCTGTTTATGGCTTTATATTTTTCCTTTACATTATGTACCAACCAAGGTGGCACCAATTTCTTTGTACTGTTGATACAATGACAATAAAGGTTTTCAGATATGAACACTGAGATGATTTTTTTTTTTGGCTTTTGAAGGATAATTCTGCTCTGCCATCACACCCACCACACAAGTAGCAATAACTTGGAATCATCCTTCAGATGAAACACATTTTATATTACTTGATTTTGCGAACACACACGTGCAGAAACACACCTTCACTGCATGCTGTCTGCCTTCTGTGTCATCAACAGATGTAAACAGGAGATAGGGGATCTCCAAAATTATCTGGTTTAGAGGGGCAAGGTGTATGGGTTGGTGTTCCCATTAAAGAACACGGAAGATACAGATGTTCCCTTTAAGGTGGTTTATTAACTGCAGTCTTCTGTCATTCGCACACAGAAATAAACCAAGGAGAACCAGGTTGACGAGATGAAAGGCAACCTCAAATCGGTTTTCTGCTATACGCGAGGAACTAGCGTCTACTGCACTGTGGGTGTCGCAGGTGGGATGCGTTCAATAGCGTCGGAAATACTGTGGGGCATTGAGGAGTGTAGGACATAATAAAACTTACAGATAAATACTATAACAGAACAGTAGTATTTCAGTAAACAAACAACATGAACAACATGGGCTTTCTATCACAGCCGCCCCCGACTGTCTGCACAGACAGTTGAATCCAAGGTAGAAAGTCCACTTGGGTTGTTGTATCTTCAGCGTCCTCAGCTTGAGAGTTGAGCCAAGACGGGCTGCTGCAATTCGAATGTATGTCGATCCTTGACCTGTATAGCGGCAGTCCGGATACGACCATCAGCTCCAGGGTAAGTAGCTGTTACCTTTCCAACAGGCTACAAAACTCGCGGGAATCGGGGATCTACAATGAGCACCACCTTGTCTGGTTCGAGTTGTTTCTCATCCTGCTGCTACTTCTGTCTCTCCTGCAATCTGGGCGGAGTAATGACAGGACAGATCGGACCACAAGTGGTCGGCGAGGACTTAACATTGTCGCCAGTGGCGGTTCTCAGGATATTACTAGGGTCATAAACTGCCTGGGGAAGTGAGGCGTCAGAGCATCCCATCAATATAGGGCGCTAGGAGATGGGGTCTGGATCAGCTCATTCGGCGATCCGTTCTTTACTGTGTGAAGGGACCAAAGCAATCGACTCCAGGCGAATAGAGAGGGTGGTTTATGGGGTAGACTGACATGGTGTAAACCTGCCATCTTAGGAATGGAAGGATTAGCCGCCATGTCTGGCATTACTGCATGCGACTCCTAGTGCCTCTTAACCTTCCACTCCCCGCAGGATCAAAACTGGCGACGCAGCTCTGCAGCACTCTCTCTGGTCAGTTCAAGAGGGTTTCATCAAAATCCTGAATGAAAGGTGAGTCAGCAGATGCTTGGGATCTAGCAAGACCGGGTGGATGGCGTCTGGTTCTAGCTGCTCCGCTCTCCAACCTCCCAAACTCTGAGGAATCCTGTCTCCTGGTCGTACTCAGGAGATAGGAACCCAGAGACAGGAGTTAGGTAAAGGTCGGTTAGAATGAGACCTTTGACCTCTTCAGGGAATTACTCTGTGTGCCTGTCTTAGAGAGATTCTCCACTTTAATATAATCAGCTGCTTCAGTGGTAAGTCAGATCTCAGAATAGCCGGTATCGCCAAAGGGACCATGCTGTTGTCCGTATAAGGCTTCCTCTTGTAGCTGGTAGGCTTCTCTAGTTTGAGTTTGAAGTCGCTGGCATGCATAGTCATTTGGTGATCCTCTTCTATGTGCTGCTGTAATTACAAGCTCCGTTTCCTCACTCGTTCTTCAAGTTGAGCATTTTCTCTGATAGAATATTGAAGAGAGCGGCTCATGGATGAATGAGATGACCTTGCCCCGGAGTTAGACTCCTCTGAGATAGGCGTGTTGTTGGCGATGTGAACTCTGGGTGGAAAGAACTTGCTGTGTGGCCTGGGTTTGTCCTCTGAAGGGAGATTTGCAACCACATAGTCGCTCAGGTAAGTTGGTGGGCGTCAAATCTCTCTACCAAAGCACGTGGTAGTGTGGGCTCCAGCTGAACATCTGCTACTACTACTACTGTACTTCTACTCCGGCTCGAAAGACCATAAACAGGAGATAGGGGATCTCCAAAATTATCTGGTTTAGAGGGGCAAGGTGTATGGGTTGGTGTTCCATTGGAGTACGGAAGATACAGTGTTTCCTTAGGGGTTTATTAACTGCAGTCTTCTGTCATTCCACACAGAAATAAACCAAGGAGAACCAGGTTGTGAGATGAAGGCGAACAATCAGTTTCTGCTATCTGCGAGGAACCAAGCTTCCTACTGCACCGTGGAGTGCAGGTGAGATGTGTTCAATAACGCCGTAATTAGCGTGGCGCATTAAGGAAGCGTGGGACATAATAAAACTTACCGTCGTACTATAGCAGACAGTGGTATTTCAGTAAACAAAACAACATGAACAACATGGGCTTTCTATCACCTTACTTCGACTGTCTGCACAGACAGTTAAGATCAAGTAGAAAAGTCCGCAGGTTGGCTATGCTCTTCCAGCGCGTCACGCAAGCAGGGAGTTGAACCAGGCGGGCTACTGGTCGAATGTGTCGATCCTTCGACCTGTATAGCGGCAGTCGGATCGACCATCCAGCTCGAAGGTAATGTATTGCCTTTCCAACAGGCTACAAAACTGGGAGGCCAGGGGATCTACAATGAGCACCACCTTGTCTGGTTGAGTTGTTTCTCATCCACCTACTACTACTTCTGTCTCTCCTGCAATCTGGGCAGGTAATGACGGATGAATCTGGACCACAAGTGGTCGACGAGGACTTGGCTGTGTCGCCATTGACGGTTCTCAAGGATGTTACTAGGGTCATAAACTGCCTGGGAAGTGGCGTCAAACGTCCATCAATAGGGCGCTAGGAGATGAGGTCTGGATCGGCTACGTTGGCGTCCGATCTTACTGTGAAGGGACCAAAGCAATCGACTCCCAGGCAGCGAATGAAGGGGTTTATAGAGGTAAATGGCGCGGTGGCAAACCTGCCATCTTAAGATGGAAGGATGTTGCATCATGTCTGGCATTGCGCAGCGACTCTGGTGCCTCTGGCGCTTCCCTCCCCATGGGATCAAGGCAGCGGCGCAGCTCTGCCAGCACTCTACTCTCTGGTCCAGGATGCAAGAGGGTTTCATCAAAATCCTGAATGAAAGGTGAGTCAGCAGATGCTTGGGATCTAGCAAGACCGGGTGGATGGCGTCTGGTTCTAGCTGCTCCCGCTCCTCCGTAACCTCCCCAAACTCTATGAGGAATCCTGTCTCCTGGTGGGTACTCGGAGACAGGAACCCAGAGACAGGAGTTGAGTAAGGTCGGTTGGAGTGGGACCTTTGACCTCTTCGAATTACTCTAGCTGTGCCTGTCTTGAAGGAGATTCTCCACTTTAATATAATCAGCTGCTTCAGTGGGCAAGTCAGATCTCAGAATGGCCGTGTCGCAAAGGGACCATGCTGTTGTCCGTATAAGGCTTCCTCTTGTAGCTGTTGAGCTTCTCTACGTTGGTTGAAATCATGGCAGCCATAATCCGATTTGGTGATCCTCTTCTATGTGCTGCTGTAATTCCACAAGCTCCATTTCCCTCACTCGTTCTTCAAGTTGGGCATTTTCTACCTCTGATAGAATATTGAAGGGGAAGCTGCTAATGGATGATCAAGATGACCTTGTACCTGAGTTGGAGCTCCTCTGAGATGGCCTGTGTTGTTCGGCCCGATGTGAACTCTGGGTGGAAAAAGAACTTGCTGTATGGCCTGGGTTTGTCCCTCTGAAGGGAGATTTGCAACCACATAGTCGCTCCAGAATAAGTTGGTGGCGTCAATCTCTCTACCAAAGCACGTGGTAGTATCAAGGCTCAGCTGGAACATCTGCTACTACTGCTACTGTACTTCTACTCCGGCTCAGACCATAAACAGAAGATAGGGGATCTCTAAGAATTATCTAGTTTAGAGGGGCAAGGTGTATGGGTTAGTGTTCCCATTAAAGAACACGGAAGATACAGATGTTCCCTTTAAGGGGGTTTATTAACTGCAGTCTTCTGTCATTCACACACAGAAATAAACCAAGGAGAACCAGGTTGATGAGATGAAAGGCTGAACAATCAGTTTCTGCTATCGCTTGAGAACTAGCTACTGCACAGTGGGTGTGCCAAATTGAGATGTAATTTCAATAGCATAAGTAATTAGTAGCGCATTAAGGAGGCGTGGGGACATAATAAAACTTACGATAAATACTATATAGCAGACAGTAGTATTTCAGTAAACAAACAACATGAACAACATGGGCTTTCTAACAAGATGCGGATCACGACAAGATTTTCCTGGAGCTGATCACTCTCTCCTCCTTCAGATAAGGAGCTGTTAGGAAGGAAGAGGCTTGCAGACAGAGATGTTTGTGACGACCCTCCCCTTGCACCAGCCCCAGCCCCCCACCCCCCAACCTGACGGATCAAACAAAGGACATCATTTGTAGGCCAAGTCTTTTTCTGAGCATCTCTCTCCCCAGCTCTGCATACCAATCCAATACAGCCCAAGGAAAAAAAAGCCATGCTGAGGTCCACGTGTGTGTGTGCATGTATGTGTGTGTTTGGGCCAGGGGTTGGAAGGTCTGTTTGCCTCTCCGCCAAGCATCGATTTATCCTTTTTCTCCAATTTATTTCTCCTCCTCGCCTCTACGATCCATTCAGATCTGCCTCTAGGGGAAGTACTTGGTGTAAAGGCGTCGTCGGGATTCATCGTCGCCTACTAACGCCGGCTCAAAAACTCAGCAACGGGCCCGGGGACCACAGCCCCCCAACGCAAGGACACGCCGGTCAGCAACAAACGGAGCTACCTGCCGTCTGGGGCATTTCACTTTTTACCAGCGCTGTAATTGGGCTTGTAAAGCAGCGTGAAGGATAGTTGTTAAAAGCGTCAGTGAGTGTAAGAGAATAATGCAGAATTAGCCTAAAAGAGATTTAGATGTGTTTCCGATAGAAGAGCGTTAATCAATTTCTACTTTCTACAGTCACAAACACTGGAGAAGAATGATATTTAATTGTTCCTCATAATCAGGCTTTCTGCAAGGAGATAGCATCAGAATTACAATATCTCAAGTCCCCTTTTGCCCGCGCAGCTCTGACATTTTCAGATGTTATTACTCACACTCAAGGATTTGTGTCATAAAGCCGCAGCGAACAAAAATGCTGCATATGCACAAATCCCACCACTGTGCCCTGACACACGCACATACACACTCTCAGAGCCATTTTTCAGTGTCACAGTGAGTGAAGCCTGGCACATCCTCACACCTGAAGCTGATCAATGCAGATATGTCCAGGGGGAAATTGAAATCCATAGGAAATTAGGCACCGCAAGTGATTTATTGGAATAGTAAATCACAGCGAGTGCATGTTCCTTTTCTGAGGAGTACAGTACCTGATGTCTGGGTGCAACGGTGATATCACTGGCTCGTATCACCCCGTCTCTCTCCATCTGGTACATCCACTGAATCAAGTCCAGTGGGGCTTGTGCTTTGGGGTCCCTCTGCTGCAAGTGAGGGACGGGGTGACGCAACCCCATGAAAACAATGCTCTCCAGGAGTCCATCTGAGGTCAAAGAAGAAAAAAGAAGCCACACAATTGCTATTTAGGTGGTTAAAAAAGAGGCAGCAATTATCAACATCGCCACAAAATGTTGCAATTATTATTTTGGTGTAATGAAATCTGATGAGAGCTGCTTCAACGTGAACATTATGTCATTTTCTCTGTCTAACCTTCATCATTATTGGAGGATTCTGGCAGACTCGTGCGAGATTAAAGCCGTCTAGACACACACGAAGGGTTCGCAACGTGTCACTCAATCTCGCTCACATCTTCCACACTCTCTGCTCTCAGGGTTTTGTCGAGTCAGTTATTGTCTTAATACTTTGGTGCTTTGAATTTTTTCCTGCTGAATTCTTTCCCATTCAAAGCTTTCAACTGGCACCGAGCCAGCGTTATCGGGAAGCGATGACAATAAAAGGTCTGGAGCAAACGCGCCACTTTAAAACTCGTGATGGCAGCATCCTGCCATCTAACAACATCCAGTTAGCTAGTTTTTTAGAGGGGCGTGGCAGGATTTTATATAAAAGTGATGTAAATGTAACTGCTTTAAGGAAGCGCACATACAAGAAGTCAAGAAAGTTCCACCCCCTTTTAAAAGATGGGGCATTTGATGCTAATTGGACAGCTGAGCATGTTTGCTGTGGACACTGAGGACCAACTGCACATCAGCCAGATGTTACTAATATTATCAGTGAAATTATTCAACCGCTTTGCAGGAAAATGATGGTGTTGTCTTGAAATGTGCTCAACTGTATACCGATGGCATTTATTTGGTAAACATGAGCACCAAAATTTGTTCCACTTCCACTTTTTTATCTCCTAAATGGTGTAAAGAAAACCACCTCCAACTTAACCTCAAGAAGACGCAAGAAATGACCTTTGGATCTGCAGCATTTGACCCCACCATCATTGACAATACCAAAATTGACAGTGTAGAACACTTCAAATACCTTGGACTCACAATTGACAATACATTCACTTTTGACTCTCACACACTGGACATTTCAAAAAGATGCAATCAAAGACTCTCAGCTATCCATAAGTTAAAAGGACTTCATGTCTCACCTCATCTACTGCTTATGTTATACACCAGTATCATCCAGCCTGTTCTTCTGTACTGTTCACCCTGTTTTCTGACAATGCTTACACTCAAAAACCGCAACTCCTTTGCTAAAATAACCAGCATAGCAGCAAAGATCATTGGCCTACCCACTCCCAAACTCTCTCAGCTAAATTCTAAAGCCATTACTCGTATCGCACAGACAATAACACAGGATCACACTCACCCACTGCACTGTTACTTCACCCTGTTGCCCTCTGGTCGACGATACAGAACTCTCAGATGTAACAGAGTATGATTCAAAAACAGTCTCATACCCACAGCCATTAAAATTCTGAACTATAAATATGCCCCTCTGATTTAGTTTGCACCTGAATTACGTTGATTATGTTGCCTATTTGTCTGTATGTACTGTATGTCATGTATGTGTAAATGTACGTGGTGTCTCCATGTGTGAAACGGCGTTCTCTATTGTAATGTACAACTGTGAAGACATATTTCCCCTCAGGGACAATAAAGTAAATAACTAAACCTCAACGCTTGTGCACATTTTTTTTTTTTCATTTCAGGGTATCAAAAAAAACCCCAACAATCTAGAGAAGCGAAGTTTAGCTGTGATCGTTCAAATAAAGAATGTGTGAGCTGAAGACACTACTTTCTGTTGTTTCTCTTTTTAGTTTCCAGGTAAACCACTTGTTTACTGTGTTTTTGTCCCATTTTAATTGCCTTTTTTTCTCCTCGCAGAGAACAAGAAAAGACAACAACAAGGCACTGAGGGCTGCGGCTAATGGAGAGGCTGTATTTGTGAATGGAGGCATTCATCTGGAGACGCTGTCCGTGAATTGTGCCACACAATATGCAGCACAGAGCAGCTCAGATCACCACGCAGTTACCAAACACTCAACACGCACACACAGAATGCACACAGAAGCTCTTAGATCACTGGTGCTCAGAGGAGGAACGTGATCACATCTCCGCAGAGAGGGGGGAGGAGAGAAGGACAAGAGAGGAGCCGAGCAGGATGGAGAAAACTGACCATTTTATTTGTGCCATACCTACTGAGGACCGACCCAACAGCGACAATGTTTGTGCGCCAATAATCCAGCCAAAAATAAAAAAAACATAAAAACTCCCAGTCAAGCCACAAGTGCAGATATTAAAACCAAAAAACCTTTGCAATGAGGTGCGATAAGGCACCTGTCAGTGCAGTTTCCCCCGCTACAAACCAAAGAAACAGGAGACAACAACTCAATTAAACACACTGTCCCTGTTCAATTACTCCACATAATCACAGCAATTTACTTCTGCTTGCCGCGCAGCCGGCAAATATACACACACACACAAACACACACACACACACAGCAGCGCTATTGTGCAGCCCAGTGTGTGTATCTGCTGGCCTGAGAGAAATGAAGGATGTGAGGCAGTGTTATTCCAATCAGCCATATATCTGACGGCTTCCTCGTCACTGTCACACTGTTGTGTTTGCATGTAGGAGGATGCTGGGTCTCTCTTCACACTTTCATGGTCATTTCAAGTGCAAAAAAAGAAAAAAAAAAAAACACACCCAAGATGGCTGCCAGATCATCAGGCATGCAGAGGAACAAAGAAGCTTACGATAAAAGGACAGCCACACGGCGAAAATCTAGTAAAATCTACAGAGAAGTATATTTTAGAGTGTTTAGGCATCAATTGTAAAACGAAGATTAGATCTGTCGACTAGGACACCATGCATGATTTGTACCTAAAGTGCAATAGAACACCTTGGAAGAAAATCCTTCAGAGGACATATGAGTGAGTTCATGCATGAAAGGGTTGATTAATAACCACAGTAACTGCTAAGATGAGTCAGACCTTGTCCACATGTTGAGCTACAGGATGTTTTGGTGCACATTAATGGTTAAGAGTTATTTCATGTGACAGACCCCATCCAGCCAAAACATAACAGTGATGTCACCAGGGAGTAGAACTACAAAACTACACAGACCTGAGAATGTGTGTGTGTGTGTGTGTGTGTGTGTGTGTGCATGTGTGTGGACAGCAGATTGACTAACAGCTTGATCTCGGTTTAGATCCAGGAGCATGGAGAGGGATACATGGATGGATAGAGACAGAGCAAAGAGGAGGGGAGGGTGGGTGTGGGAGGGGCATTGATTTTTCAACAGAGAGATCAGCATCTTGACAGAAGAAGGAGAGAGAGCAGCAGACCAAGACACACACACACACACACACACACACACACACACACACACACACGTAAACGTGGGGTTCCCACTGTGGTCTTTTGCTAAATTCCACAACATCTCTCTAGCCTTTAAAAATGTTGATGTTCCAAAATAAAATTAATTTTATTAACACTGAGAAAAAGTTTATGTTTAACTTGAGAGAATGTTAAAAATTATACAATTACTGATGCACTTAAAGTATCCACAGAAAACATCTCTGGTGAATTTTGACAGTCCTCAAAGCCCTGACAGCCGCCCTAGCTCAGCGCCACCGTGGCTAACGACCTGTGCGTGTGCGCGCAGGTTATGGCCAACAGGAGAGCTGTCATGTGCTGTGAGGGAGGAGCTGGGATTAGGAAGGGGGCAGCCAGGGGTCACTCTGTAATTACACATCACGGTGGTGGTCAGTGACTTCTAAATACTGCCCCAGAGAGGCAAAGGTGGCAGGTGGAGGTGAAAATAATAGAAAAAAAGTGAATTTCCTCTTTGAAATGACTTGGCTCATTAAAAAAAAACAAAAAAAAAAAACAACGTTGCGTAGTGAATGTTGTTTGGAGAAATGTATTCTAACTGGTGCGAGATTGACACCCTCACATACCCTGTGTGCTCTGGCGTGGGCGGTAGGTGCCGAAGAGGATGAGTGTAACACTGAACAAGGCTCCGGCTGCCTCTTCCTCGTCACTGTGCCTCCTGCAGCTCTTCGCTGTTCCTTTGCGGTCAGTCACCTGGAAACACACACATTAGCAGCAATTACTGCACACGAGACCCCGGGATTCATGTGAAAGAATTAAAGTGGAAAACAGCCACAACTTCCTTTACGGACAGAAGGTATCGAGAAACAAAAAGAAATTATGTTTAATAATCTGCCTTGGAAAATACCTCAACATTACCCTTTTTTAATGATAAGGGATTTCAGATCAGATTTAATTGGAGATACAGGGACGATGATGCAGCAGGTTGTAAAATCAGCCCACCACAGCAGGAAAGCTTTTAAATGGGAGTTACATCTTTGAATGTCTAATTTACACCGAAAGGTAGCCAAAATATAAAACCCTGCAGTCAGGAAAATAGGGTTGGCCTCTTCTGTACCTGCGTGAGGTTCCTAAAGAAGCCTCCAGCAGAAGGTGCAGATGTTATTCTAAGCAAATGCCTTTTTTGGTTTCGCTCCTCTAAACCCGCGTCAGATGGCAGCCATCACAAACTCCAGTCCGGAGCAGGTCACTCCATAAACTGCCCAGGTGTGTGTTTGTATTCTGGATGTGTGTGAGTGCTCCTGACAGACCAGAGGGCAGCCGTGGCGGCCTCCAGCCGAGTGCTGCATCGATTTGTTGTTGGTAAACAAACAGCTGGATGCTACAGGTGGATTGATGCGCCTCGGATGCCTGCGAGCCTCCCAGCGTGTATTTCTGCAGGGTCAACATGGATCTCAGAGGAGACCAGACCCTGCTGTCGCTACCAAACTTCAGGAGTTAAATATTTTATGCTTTTAACCCCATCAACACTAATTGGCCAGGGCCAACAAACCCATAAATAACATCATCAACATTAAGAAGTGTAATTGTTTATAATAGTAAAGAAATAGTTAGTGCAAGTTACCTGCATATAAGATGGGTGCAATTTCTCAATCAATCAATAAAAATTAAGACAAAATAAAGCTGTTTTTTTCTAAATCAAGATAGTGCTTAGCTACACTGGAATAAATGCTGCGAGCTGCAAGCAGAAATGCTATCAAGGCATGAAATAAGAAGAAATTAAACCGACTTCGAGACAAAAGAGAGACAAAGAAAATGAACGGATTAGCCGAAGCAGGGGAACAGAGGGGAGAGAGGAAGGATTTCAAAGGCAGAGAAAGAAACTACAGTGAAGAAAAAAGAGGTGGGGGATTAGCGATGGGCGAGAGATGGCAGGATATCGAAGTGTCAGAGAGGAAAGTGAGAACCAGCGATAGAGGGCGAGTCAGAGAGGAAGAAAAAAAAGGGGAGTTCAGAATAAGATAGTGATACAGAGAGAAGGCAAACAGAGAGCAAAATGACTGGACCAAGAAACACACAGGCGAAGGAAGATGAGAAAGCAGATTTTAAATGAGGAAAAACTTGGTGCAATTGGTGACATTGGATGGTCTTTTGACTGATTTACACTCTCTAAAATTGATAATAATTAAGATACAGCTTTAAATACTTAAATTTTTTTAAAGAAACGTAGATCTGCTGGTGCCAATCTGCCTCAGAGCTGTGGTGACAGCATGAAGAAAGTATGGCTGTGGTGTTTTTTTTATACTTTCCATGATATCCCCAGTTTGAGGGGGTATAAATTGAGTTAATTTCTAAAATTACAGCTTGTACCAGAGCTCCTCCAGACTTGGAATTAGAAACTGTGCTGAGTGATCCAGGTCTAATGGATTCATTGAGGACTCATTATTGCTAAATCTGATCTGGGATGCGTTAATTCAGAGGTTTGAAGGCAGATGCGTTCTGGGCCAGGCTGAGACAAATGATGTTCTGAAACAGGAAGTCAGCAGAAGTGTCTGGGAGACTGTTTACACATGAACTGCAGTACTCCCTAAACACATCATCGCCAATAGTACAACATTAAACCAAACATACGCCCAACTTAAACGCTGTATTACCTTAAACTGCAGCACGTCATAGAACCTGAGTGAGATACGCAACAAAAAGTACCCAGTTCTGCCAGCATTCATGGGAGAAATAAAAGCTTTAAAATAAAAGCACCAAAAATGGGAACCTGGGAGTTTTGGCTGTGCTGGAGTGGAGGCGCAGTCAGATGGGAGGAGAAGAGGAGTCTTACTGCGTCTACATATGTAAAGCAGCAGGGAAGCAGCAGCGTGTCAGACTGAGGCTCTGGCCCAACCTGAGCTCCTCGCTGCTCCCTAAAACACATCAATCATCCAAAACAGGGCCATCATGGCCATACTGCACGCAGGGAGACACGCACACACAGACACACTCACAATAAAGCAGGCTGAAGAGCGCACACGCGCGCGCGCACGCACACACAAACACACACACACATTTAAAATTTGTATACACAAGTATGAGCTTGACAATATATGGTGCATTCAGAGGTTAATGCCATCACAATACAGGCATGTATGCATGCACACAGTCACACAGACACACACACACGCAGGCAGGCATGCAAAGTCACACTGAGTCACACTCAAAGTGCCCCAAAAAGCGTGTAAATAAACAAAAGTAGATATCCTTTGCCCACGGGGTGCCCTCGCCCCCGACCATCTGTGTCTGGTGCCAGCACACAGTGGGTGATATTTACATAGATACCCACCCAGTTGCGCGCGCGCACGCGCGCACACACACACACACACACACACACACACACACACACACACACACACACACACACACACACACGCGCACGCACACGCGCACGCACACACACACACACACACGCACGCACACGCACACACGCACACAAAGAAATACCCACAAAGGGCTGCACGGATTACTTGATCTCCCAAAACTCATTAAAAATGCAGATATATGCAAATATATGCACCTCTAGAAATCCACCTTGGGCCAGAGTGAGTGAGAGTGTGTGTTTGTGTGTGAGCTGGCTGAAAGCACACAACACGTGTGTGTGTGTGTGTGTGTGTGAAAGATATAGTTTGCCTCCACTGAAGCAACTCCTGAGGCTTTGACAGTGTGTTTGACAAACTTGATGCTGTCTGTTAGTTTACGTTGTGATGGCACGTATGCTAATACAGTAGCACGCAGAGATGCTTTTAGCCTGCTAACAGAGGGGAGAGATCCTTTTCCTCCTCGAGTGAGCCAACAAACTTTTGTGACATCACCCACATCAGTCTTTAATGCTGCATGGATGCCGGCTGGGTTGAGAAATAATGGAAACACCATGTGAAGTTGCTCCCTGACTTAAAATTAGCACTGCAATTTCCAAGGTACCTGAGCTACAGAACATAGGAACAACAGTTCCTGAAATAAACCCTTAAATATGTTCAGATAAAGCTTATATTATTACACAAGTACAATTTAGCAATATAATTTAGGTATAGTTTACAAGGTGGTGAACTAAGGCACTTTCTATCACCCACGTACAATACAGTCCTCCACTCTCTCAACAATCCAAACACTGTTTGATGAGACCTGGTGACTCATTACCATGTGACCCAATAGACAAAGGGGAAGCACCCAAACTATAACGAGGTGAACGACCCTGCCAACAACTCTCAGGTGACCACCCGGGCCATTAACATGCCAATGGGCTATATTTTCAAGCTCTGCCCCCAGCAAGTTTAGAACTGAAGAAGCCTTCTGGAGAGAAGGCGAAACATCTTCAAGGAAACCTTACAGTCCAGTTGCACACAGAGAGATCTAACTTTAGATAACTATGACCTGGATGATTGAGAATCTACACAATCTACACATATAATTTACAAGGTTTACAAGGGTTCATCTCTGGTGTAGATTTGACCTGTTTTTGGGATGTAGTATACAAAAATAACAATGTGTGTTGTCCTGAAAAACAGAGACACTTCACAGAGACACTAGTTATTGCAAAGGTAGAAACATTTAACAACAACAACAATCTCTTCTCAGAAATCGATGTTCAGAGGTTCCTCTTTGTGCACTATATGGCACTAAAACAGATTGAAATGCTATTTATTCAAAAATACACCTTTATACTGTATGTACAGTCCCGAGCGTATCTGATATTTTCATAATGCAAAACAGAGAACCTATAAGATGATAGTAGCTGATGATGGGGAAACAGAGAGGATGCTGTTTTTATCAAAGCAGAATCAGAAACAACTGAAGATCTTTAAGAATCCACCACCACAGTATGAATTCCAGCTGAAGGAAACTGGTTAGCATTACTAAATTCTACTGATCCAGCTCCAGTTTGTCATCGGTTGTATCTCCTGTTGGGGTGGGAGAACAGGAAGCACAGCAGATATTAATGGTAAATATGTGATCTGGCAGACAGTAGGGATGGCTGCTTGTGTGTGTGCACCAGCGGTAGAGACAACATTGCTGCAGGCTAAATGGTGCCATTATATTCCTACAGGAAAACAAGGGTAGTCACAGTCAGCTGCGGTGTCATGTTCCTCAGGGAATCAGAGACGTCGCTGCCACATGCACACGCATGGACATATGCTGCACATATGCACGCAATCTTGGGGGAAACTGTTATTGTCAGAGCAAATCTGCATTTTTCCTCTAATGAGTTTTTATCTGGTGGTCTCATTCTTTTGTCTCTACAAACATGAGGAAGGGAAAGAAATATTGTCCATGAGATCAGAGATTAAAAAATGTTTAAACAAGAAAACAATTTATTAATCTTAAATTTTAGAATGTGTTCTTTGAATTAGCTAAAGTAGCAATTTGCTTAAAATTTGACCAAATGGATGCGCTTGAGTCGCCCCCTAGTGACATGCAGGAGTAAAGCGTTAGGCCCCGCCTCCAGCATTATTTCCGTATTCCTCAAATAAGTCTTTATGATTGTTGTCATTTTAGGCAGTTCTTAACAAGCTGGTGCAAGTATCCTTTTGCACATCATTTTAGCTTTAATTAACTATTTGACACCACAGAAACAGGTTGATACGCCACGGTCTACTGCTGAGCCTGGCTCATGATTTGGCAGGCAGCCACTTCTGGAGGAACACTCCTGCTTCCCGAATGCACTGAGCAGACACCACTGCAGGATGCTATTCCAGAGGCAGTGGCTCCACTTTTTAGTTTTGAGAGGAAGTGGTAATGCAAGCCGATTTGTGCAACACTGAACTGTCCATCACGGTGTGTAAACGCGACGTTTGCTGATAATTTTGACAGTCAGGTCTGCAACTCAACAGCCCAGAAGGAAGCAACTGATTGAAGATATATATGGTGAAAGCCGAGAAATTATGTTGTCTGATCAAATTTGTTGAAAAGCCACGCTGACTTTACAGCACAGAGGCAAAGATTTCAGATTGATTTGTATTAATAATTGCAGTTTTGAGGTGAAGACGTGAATCCCAGAAGGGGCTGATAAATATAGCCTGGTGCTTTATGCTGCTGTCCATGGACAGGAATGCTTTAAAGGGCTGAGGAGAAAATAAGCTGGAGAAAAAGTGCTGGAGAGAGATAAGGATAAAGAGCAAGGGCACCAAGGCTGAAGACACCATCTCCACAGGATGTGCTTATGAACTGTAACGATTTCCACAGATATCAATGATTATATATTATTGCTTTCAAATCATGTGGTTACTGGTGTCAGAGTGGCTCCAATCAATACCGCAAATTGCTGTTTGTTGGCACACTCCGTATTGAGCAATGCCGCCTCTATTACTGTGTGATAAACAGCGAGAGCTGAGCTGAGACGCGGCAGATGGCGGCAGAGCGAGCACAGGAGAGACGAGAGGATGCGCTCTTGTCTCCTTCACAGCTCTGGAAGGTCACCGGAGCCCGAGACTCACTTCCTTTACACTTCAGCTCTGCTTTTATTCCAGCACCACCACAACCCTCTCTGACAACTGCCATCATTATGAATCGATATGGCGCCAATCCCGAGGTTTCAGCAGAGTCCAGTCAAAGGCTGCTCTTCATTTCTTTCGAGTGTGCCGCGTCCTCCTCCCTCTGGAGCGGTCGTTGAGATTTCCAGTTTTGAAAGCTCTTCCGCGTTTCCATTTTCGAAATATGTGTCACTTGTTTCTTTGTGTTCTTCCTGTGCGTCAACTTCAAGCGCAGCGACGCTGCGTCTCATTTTCAGAGCTCTGCATCCGCCATGGCGCGCTTCTCTACAATATCCGTCAAGGCTGACAACTGGAGTCGAAAAAAGAAAAGCGAGCTAAATGTGTGCGCTGATTAGCAGTGTACTAAGGCGTTCGGCACGTAAGTTGTGAGTGTTAACTTGTGTTGAGAGCTTCACGGTGACTCGTCTCGGCCCTCCAGTAATGAGCAGCGGCGTCGTTATGTGGCTCTGCTTCACGGTGTTTCCTCCCTGTCTCTGTGACACACTAGGCCTTGGTAATTGGTCACAGAGGGGACAGTAAATCTGCACGAGGATGTGGGAGAGAAACGCAGACGGGGAGATGAAGAAACGTGTGTGTGTGATTGCAGGAAAAGGTAGGTGATAGAGGACAGAGGGTGGGTGTCTTTCATCTTCACAGCTTTTTCTCTATAAACCTCCAAATGTTTACAAGGAGTGATGCATATTTGCACACACACACACGCTCAGCCGACCCTCCCCGCCGACCCACACTGCTCCCACTCACATGCATATACAGTAAAGGACCCCGGCTCGGTACTGTCTACCCGTATGGATTCTAATCAGACGTCGGCAGCATTGTGCCTGTCAAACCTGGCCAAGGTTACTTAACCTTCCAGTCGTAATTTCCCTTCCATTTTAGCTGCTTCCTCCATATCAAACATCAGCACA
Organism: Pao palembangensis; assembly: GCA_015343265.1. Classification (NCBI taxonomy): domain Eukaryota; kingdom Metazoa; phylum Chordata; class Actinopteri; order Tetraodontiformes; family Tetraodontidae; genus Pao; species Pao palembangensis. The sequence goes on from CM027088.1 coordinate 10,423,154, forward strand.
TCTATGATGGGGGGAGGAAAATGAAGATTGCCATGCTTGGCTGAAACTTGGAGATGAAAGTAGAGGATGATTCACACTGCTGTGGCAAAGTGAACTGAACCAGACTGAGCTGATCTGTGCTGGGATATTTTTACACCCCTGGAACCAAGTGAGGCAGACAGAATTACTCCTATATTATATGTAGATACATAGATATATGTAAAGGAGTATATGAAAATCTGAATATTTTAGATAAGATTATTGCATGTAATTTATAGGGGTAGTTGGATTAAGTTATCCAGTGAGCCGAAAGCCAAAAATGGTAATAAATCTGCCAATGTTGGAGCCGATCTTGAATTTAATACAATGATAAATTACACCAAAACTCACTTCACATGGGCTTCTTTTACGTAATGAGGAAATAGTTTCAGCTCACCTGCAGACGACAACCAGTTCCAGGTATGTCTCAAGGATATAAAAGACTGGATGACTTGCAGCTCCTTGCTCTTAAATTCTAATAAAACTGGGGCCCCTAACGGAATTTTCAAATCACACAGTTACGCTTGATGTCATTACTCTCCAGCACCGAGTCTGGAGTCATATTTAAAACATAAATATACAAAACAGATCCATTCTCTCCTCCACTAGAACCCACCCAAATCTTATCCAATCCAATTTCCAATCCAATTTTATTTGTTGAGCATGTTAAAAACAACACAGTTCACCAAAGTGCTGTACACAATAGATAAAAGACAAAATAAATAAGGGTCAAATTAAGCATAAAAGCACAAAAAAAATTCATATAAAAAAAATAAATAATATAAAAGTCATAAAAACATGACAGACATACAACATCTCACAAAGTGTCAAAGGCCAGGGCAAAGAGATGGGTTTTAAGAAGAGATTTAAAAACAGACAGAGAAGAGGCCTGTCTAATGTGCAGAGGAAGATCCTTCGGAGCTACCACAGCGAAAGCAAGATCCCCTCTGAGCTTCCGCTTAGTCTTTGGCACACTCAGGATCAGCTGACCTGAGAGAGCGGGTGGGTGTATAAACATGAAGTAGCTCAGAGAGGTAGGGCGGGGCAAGACCTTCTTAGAAAGTTACAGTTTCCAATTAAACTAATGTGCATGTTTTTGTTTAGCTGTATGAGGAAACTGGAGGACCAGCAGGAAACCCATGCATGCATGGAGAGAACATCCAGCACAGCTCGAGCCAGAATCAAACCTGCAAACTTCAGCGATGAGGAGGAAGCAACGTGCCTGCATCATATTTACTATCATTAAGAACATCTAGAGCAGCTCCGCGCATTTTGTTGTGTGCTGTTTCAAATAACACCCAACTGTGTTTTATATTATGACGCTGCTGCTGTGGCTGGAAATATAAACTTTATAAACACAATTAAACGGACAGATTGAAGTCCGTGCTTTGTTCTCACCCGGAGAGTCCAGAGGCCTCGCGGCTGCTCCTCCCAGCAGTGGACGGTCATCAGCGTCCAGTTTTTCAGCCCTGCAGTGGAGGCATCATTGGGCCTCGTGTCCAGCAGCAGTGATACGGTGCCAGATGGAGACTCCAGGCTTACGGAGAGGTCGCCCCGACACGCGGCGCTGATGTCCACCCTCACCTGGGGAGGAATAAAAGAAGGAAGCAAGGTGTGCGTGAGAAGATTGGAGGCATGGAGCCAGGAAGTGGGTGCACAGAGACAAATAAGCCATCCTCCAGGCCTTATCTTCAGCAACATATGAGACCCCTGGGCAGAGACCAAACAGCATTCGGCTGAATAGATTTCTTGCCTGAAATAGACAGGAAAAGCACCTCGAGCCATTAGCTAGTAGCTGTTAGCATACAATCTTCAAAAGAGAGAAACGTGTAGGCTAAATGTTTAAATTAGGCTCACAATATTACCTATATGTGTAGCCTAAAATATGAAAAGGCTTAATAATTTGTTTTTTGGTGACTTTTTCCATTTGTTGCTAGGCAACAACAGCAAAAAAGCAGCAAGTAGTCTTTAATAAACCGCAAAATGCTTGACACCTTAATTTTCGTTAACATAAACAAGATGCTAACATGATTATGAGTGACATTTAGAGAAGCAGGCATGGAGAATTTTTTTTTTGCTTTTTAGAAAGGGTAATATCTTTTCCGGTCCTACCAGCAGCTCAACTTATCATGCTTTAATTCATCCTCTTCATGTGTGTGAAGAACACAAAGGAGATTTCTGGAATTGGACTGATATCTGGATTGATACCTTAAAGACATTTTCTCTCTGTCAGAAATCCAGGCATTATTCTCTAAAAAGCAACAGGCCATCACAGCCACGTAGGGACCAAGACAAAGAAAAGTACGAGGAAAAATGAATTAAATAATAAATAAAATGCTAGAGTGAATATTAGCTTCATGATTTAAATAATCATCTATAGCCTGAATATCCCCATCCCTCTTATTCCCATCCAGTAAACATCCTCCTTGTCCCTGTTCATCATAAGCGGCACATCTGGTGTGACAATGGCACGTCGCAGAGAGAGCCACCAAGCTGCAAAAAGACTGACAGCCTGCTCCTGTTTACAGCGCGTTACCACGGCAACACGTCCATCAATCACACCTCGCAGCGATGGCCTGACCCACGCTTTCTGCCAGGGAGCAGAGCCGCAAAGATGAAGCCTTTTCAATTTACATGCTGACACACTGCTGCTCCCGCTCTCTCTATACTCCCCAAGTACACACACACACACACACACACACACGCAGATTAAGTCTCAGTAAAGCTAAATATGCACACACACACACATGCACGTACACACGTCTGCTGACACAGTCAAACATAAACACATCCACACACTCTTTATAAGCCAGTCCTCAAGAAAACACTGTTTTGCCGTTTCCTGCAAATGACACTCACACGTTACACACCATAGCATCATGCATTTGATCATTTCTCCTGCATAAAAGACACGACATGGAGGAATTTTCTATTGAAACACACACAAGATCCCTCAAGTTTGTGTTTTTACTCACTTCCTCAGTTTCACAGCGCTGCGAGCGAGAGATAAGTGACAACAGTTTTGGGTCTTTCAACGATTTAGAGGTAGAAATCAAGATCTTTACAAAAACCTGGGAGCTTTTCTCTCCTTAGTTTAATAAGATCAATGAAATTCTCACATCTGTATATACAAAAGCTTGGCTGAATCTAAATGGCACATTCCAGAGCCCGAAATGAGCCAAAAGATCATTATTTCTTTGTCTGCTGTGTCTGTACAGAAGCAGACATGAACATCACCTGCAAACAATTAAAGAGACCTGAGGTTTCGCATCTTTTATGATTTATGATGAGGAAATGACAGAAAGCTGCTGTAATGTTTCCCAAACTGAAAAAGATTCATTAGCTATCACATTCATTAATGTTATCCCACTAGTCTGGCAGTTTGACCCCTCGTGTTGTTGTGATAATGCAAAAAAAGGTCACAAATGAAAGTCTACCTAACTGCATTGTTTGGGTTCTAAGCATTTTATTTGAAAGCGTAAGTCTGACCTGAACGTGCTCCAGGGTGTTGATCTCATTACTCCTCCCATCGCAGGCATCAGATTGAATTTTCAGAGTGACCACACCTCTTGGAGGAATGATTCTATCCAAGAGTCCATAATGAAATGCATCAGAGCATTGTATATACATGAAAGTGTAGTATTTAAGTTGATTTGCTTTGGTAGAAAATTTGATTCAATATTAAAAACACTGGAGAAATAAAGAACCTGGCAGCTTACTGAGATAAATTAAGGACACCACATCAGGAATAAAGAATGCACACGTGGAACATCAGGTAGAACCGAACCATTCTTTCCTCTCAGTTTTGTAAGCTAGGCTAAGCTAAGCATGCTGAAAACTGAAACTCGTTGTTCTGGAGCACCTCACTGTTCTTTTCCTGCTTATTTCCTCAACGATGTGTCCTGAGCGATGTCATATTATGGAGGAGCTACAGAAGTTGAGGGAGAGAAAATGAAGCAGCAGAAAAGAAAGTGCAGGCCTGAGCGATGCCACAGTCAGAGAGGGGCGTGGAAGAGCGACAGAGGGAGGTCCTGGTCTCGGTCCAGCAGACAGAGGAAAAACACGACAGATCTGGGCATCAGTGAAAAGTCTGCCTTCTCTATGCTGTAGATGATATGACTTGGTTAGCATGGTGGACCAGCTACAGGTTGACTAAAATTTAAAATGTTGTGGTCCCCTCAGCTCAAACATGGCTGCAGCATCGTTGTCAGAGAGCATGTTTCCTAATTCCTGTTTCTATCTCATTTCCATCTAAATTAATGTATAGACGTTTACCTGATAGGATTCAGAGTGATTTCCTTAGTGCACTCCCTCTGTGCAGGGGCTGTTTGGAACCGTGCTGCCTGCTGAACCATCAGCCCTGCATCCAGCAATCCAAAGCCATACCTGAAACGAGAAGGCAACTCATTTCAGTGCTTGTGTGCGCCCTTTAACATATGTGAACCACAGGCTGGAGCATTCTGAAGATGAGGGTGTTGACAGAGATGCTCCCTGCTCTGACTGGGCCCAGGCTGCGCGCTGCTGTTTGCGCCACCTGCGATTGCCTTGAGGATCAATTCTGAACAATACGCTATCTCACGGCCTGTAATCAAACCTCATTATTCATTCTTTACCGCACCAATCTGAGCGCCAAAGTCACAATGGCCGACCCTGAAGTGGCCCCGGCTGCATGACCACCGCACGTCTTAGTCCCCTCTCCTCCACTCAGCTGCCTTCTGCTTTACCACCTCCTCGTGTGTCGCCTGAATCATCCGCTCTCATCTCTCCTCTTTGCCCTCTCTTTTCCAGAGCGGTCCTCTGCTCAGCGTTCTTCTCCTCTCCTTCACTTTCGGCTGTCACACCGGAATTTCTTGCCTCGGGACTCTCTGTTTCCACTTAACTGGCGGTGTAACAGACATTCTCCTTCAGTCGCTCATCAATTCCATCTCAAATCTATCATTTTCACACACTTGTTTCTATTTTAGAGTCCTTTTGTTAAAAATCAGTCTGCAGGCTGTGTGAGGAGGCCGTAACTACATTTAAGTTCCCCTGCGTGGGGGTGACAAAGAGCTGATTTCTGCTGTTATTACCGCACAAACCTGATGCTGTTGATATGCAATAAGTGAAATTCATTATCCAGATGACGGCTTCTCTTGGAGCAGCAGTGAAAGAGACAGAAGGAGACATGAGGAAGGAGGGAGCTGATCAATAACTCAATCTGCCACCCTGCATGGGGCGCAATCTCCTCTGTCTCAGACCGTCAGCGCGTCTGAGGCGGAGCTGCAGCCCACACCGGCATTGTCCTAACAGCACGCTGCGCGATCAATGGACACAATCTAATCAGCCGCTATCACCACCAATGACTTTAAGCATGCAGGGCCTGCTGTAATAGCATTAGGCAGAAGGTTACGAGGGGTTGAGGGGCCACGCTCCAGTTCAAGGTCACCCAGGTGGCTGGCAAAAGAGCAAAATGCAGAAAAGATTAATACAGTTTATTCTGAACCTCTTCTAAATGTTCAAATGCTACATGACTTTCCTCTGTAGAAACATAAAGGTTAACAGCCAAACTTTTAATTCTTAAGCTAAAATGGGTTTTATGTCATTTTGCAGGTGCAGATGTTTCAAAAGTCTTCTGGAACTGTTCTCTTTTACTCTCCGATACTCCTGCAAACTTGCAGAATGTGAACTCAAACACAGAATTTAGATGATTGACTCGGTACCGTGATATAAATGTGGCAATAACGTGATTGCTGAAGGGAAATGCACATGTTGACGTCCCTCTATTTCTGCAAAATGGCTTCATTTAAAGGGACGAAGCAGCGGATGGACGCAGCCCCGGGCTGGTCTTCCTTATTGTTTTGTTATTTCTGACCATTCAAATGAAAAACGCTGAACTGATAATGTTTCGCCGTGAATTAAATTACTTCCTGACCTGCTCGGCCTGATGCGCCACTCTGCCCCGAGCACATCAAGTCCAAGCAAAGAAGCACATTTTTCAAAATACGTCCAAAAACAGACAATGTACCCAGCGAGGGAACTGTTTCCAGTGACATGTCCAGTGTGTGTAAATAAATTAGATTTCCCACATTACTCAGTGACTATTAGTTGTGTTGTTGGAGTGTCGACTCTCTGGAGAATTAAATACGTCTGCGGACAGAAAACTCGCAATAATTCAATGCTGTTGTGCTGCTCTTTAGTAAAAAATTGCTGATGATTAAAAGAACTGGTACCATTAAAGGAATGGTACCAGTTATAGATTAATCAAGACTTCCTGGGAACATCAAAAGGCCCTCAAGCTGTCCAGTATATCAAATAATAATAAGCATTACATACAGCACGTGTTGTTAAGCAATTATTTTAACACTTACTTGCAAATAATAATAGAGATATCCCAACACCACCTTAATCATCCTATGAACTAACTGCCACATCAGCATCTATTTGTTAAACAGAATCCAGTTCAACTTTCTGCAGCCCAAAAACTCATTTACCCAGTTTTTTGCTTTATAAATCATAAAATAATCAAATCAAAACCATCCAGCTATCATACAAGCGCAGACTTCCAGCTCTGACTGTAGGCATTTTCAGTAATGTCTGGATTTATCTGACTAAAAAGGCTGTTTATTTAAAGAAACAAACAAAAAAAAAAAAAAACATATAACGATAGATCATCTTTTATACCCCCATAAACTGACCCCCATTAAATGCAAACTGTTAGTGTCCCGGTCCTGACATCCTGTTCCTTTTTAGTGATTAAATATACCCTTCCCCGCCCTGCACCCCTCGGCGAGAGGTATGCGGCTATTAAATCTTACGGCTCCTGCAGATCGATCAGACCTGCTCTGGCTCCCCGTCCATAAACCCACGCAGACGTGTACCTGATAGGAAAAGCAGTGGGAACCGGGTTTACCCACAAAAGAGAGTGATGAAAAAGACAGACTTTATGTCTCCTATGACGCAGTCACTGAGCGGGCCGGGGCCATTTCAAAAGTGTCATCAGCAGCAATGAGAGCAGACTAACTGCACCATTCATGGAACATCACTTTTTAAGACATGGCCGAGATTCTGGGAATGAGAACGTGCTGATAATCGTCCATTTCTCTCGTCCCCACAGCACGCCTTATGTTAAACCCCGACCCCCCCCACCCCAACCCCCTCCACATATCGAATCTTCAGCCCTCACGGTTTCCCCGTGCACTTTTCCTCCTCGATGGCGAATGCCCTTGCCATCCATTAGGACGAAGGCCACTCCCCCCGCCACCTCTTCAGCGGGGGCCTCTTTGTAACTGTCGAGGAACCCCTTTTCACTTTTTGTTCCGCGAGCCTTCCCAGGTCTTTTCTCCGTTGATATTCTCACCATCTGCCAGCGTCGGAGAAAAGTGCGCTCAGGCCCGATCAGCTTAGAGACCCAGTGATCGAGTCAGAACCGGCGGGGTCAAGAGGGTCCCTTTGTGGCCTAAAAACTCTTCTTTAACACCAGCAATGTGGTGCAACCAAAGGGGACTGTTTCACGGCTATTGGGGGGCATAACTACTGCTCTCTCACCCCTGGTTAGGAATGGTACGTCCTGGTGAACTCACCCCCCTACACCAAACAGAAGTGGCTGTAAAGAATCACTCAAGCCGCACTAAGCAGCTGCCTGTGAGTTAGGTCATTTTCCCAGGAGCCACAGAGTGGGCATTGGCAGGACCTCAAAAAGAGGGGAAACCATCTGTTCGCTGCCTGAAAAGGTTGGTGACACCTTCTGTGGTACCAACAACTTCTAATTAAGTGGCCAGGAATGCAGTGGCGGGCCCGGGTGCGTGATTGGCTGCTCTGTTGTCGTTGTTGTGACGACGCCACAACAGACCCTCGGTGTATTCTCGCACCTCTCCTGCCACATCTGGCAAAGGCCTACTAAAACAAGAAAAAATAAAAACAGACGACTGCTGAATACAAAAGACACTTAGTGGGGCTTTTTTTTATCCATTTATTGTAGCAGTTAATTGAATGTTTATCAGGATCATAGCAAAGCGAATTAGCCCGCGGTCAATCCCATCTGGGTTTGCTTCAGTTATATCACGATGGCCTAATTTCATTAACATTAGGATTTAAACAAAATAACAAATAGACTGAACATTCTTCTGATTTTCTTCGCTCTTGCAGCCAAAGCTGCCGCTCGGAAATGTTACTAATTAGGCTTATTAAGTAATTAAGAAGAGGTCTTAATTATATCTGCGCCACTGGGACGCAAATGACTGTAACCATGAAATGCTGTGCAGAGCTGCTCAATTGTTTTTCGAATTTTATAGTTTCATCCTTTTAAATATTTTAGCTCGTGTTACATCAGGTTTGTTTAAGCCAGAATCAAACAACAAACACAGTAACAGCCAACCTCACGACCTGAAAACATCACGTGAATCAACGGGTAAAGAGTTAAAAGTTTAATGAAATATATAAATATATGCAGGGGAGAAAATGAGGGCTTTGGCACAGGCGTGGGTTTAGTCTCGGGAGAACGGGCAGAGAACGGCCTCCTCTCTCCAGAGCCATCAGTCAGAGTGGCAGCCACCCGTCCCCTTCTCTTACACAAGGAGACTTCTGTGGAAGCCACAATGATCTACACCGCATGACCTCACTCTCGGTGTCCAACATATTTTGATTTGTGGCTGGAGTGTTATTCAAACACAAATTTAAAAGAGGATGAAATTCAGCAGAGAGCTTTTGTTGGACTCGCACCAAGGTACAGTCCTTTTAGATGTCTCTGTCCTTGTGGGGAGAGACGGGGAGGAGGAAGAGAGAGAGAGTGGAAGGAAGATCTGGCCTCCAAACTTGGCAGGAAAGCTCCTCCCTGGTCCCCAGTGCTTCTGCATCACTGTCCATGAATCTGAAGCAGGTTCAAGTTTGGATGTCAGAGAGCAGAACTAGAACAATGTATGTTCTAACTGAAATCAAGAGCACTATACACATTCCAAAAAAAGTTACAGGTGAATTCAAGGCACTGACTGAATATAAACAAGTACATTTACTCCATGATAGTGACGCCATCATTTTAAAGCTTCACCTTTACTCCACTTTATTGCATTACAAGCTGCATTAGCACAAATCAGGAAATCCCCTAACTTCCAAGAGACACTTTATCAATTTATGAACTATTTTAAGAAAACATCTGTTATTCTGTTTGGAAATATATTTTCACTCATCCTCTCCTCCACTGATAAGCATCTGACCAACAGTGTCTGCCTGACAGACATGATTTCTGAAGCACCTCATTAGATTCTTGGTGAAAACTACAAGATTTTATGTGATTTTTCCTGAAGCACAGTGTGAAAAAATGGAGAGCATTGTGAAATCCGATTTATTTTAAATGCTTTGTGAAATATCAGAATCGCTACTTGAATGGATGCGCATGAATTATGCATTAGTGAAGTTCTAGAAGAGCACGGGGTCCCTACACCCCCAAACCCCCAACCCCCGCAACACCCACACCCGTCTCGCAGCTCAGCAGGGTGGGGCGGGGTGTTGCGTGTCTGCCTGTGTGTTTGTGTCAGCATGAGGAGCAGCTTACGTGCAGGGGTGCACAGGCACCCCTCTGTTTGCCTGCTGCAGACCCCTGCTGGGAGACACGGCACCCCCTGCAGGAAGTGCGGCACTTCCCCCGTCGCTCAAGGCGAGTCGGTGTATGTCACACATAAACACACACACACCCGGGCTCATCCGGCCCGTTCTAGCTCCTGACCCATCAATCAAATGTCAGCTCGCGGCGGACGTCAATAATTTACATCTGAACAATTACATCAGGCATTTTGGGCTGGATTTAAAAAAAAAAAAAGAAAAAAAACAACAACAAAGAAAAGGTTGTGCAGGAGATGAGGAACAAGTACATTTACTAGCACTAAAATATAATTACTGTAGTAGTAATAATTGTTAGTAATTATTTACCTCGTCTATACATCCTAGCTAATCATGTAGTATATATGTTGATGTATCTTTTAGTAGAATAATATAATATGTGGACTGTTCATTTTAAGGCCATTCTATACTCTGATTTATTTACTGAAAATTCAAATGTGTTACTTCTGCATTTTTGTACATTACTGTTACATAAATGCAAAATGTGGCTCTCTTTTCCACCCTGCCCCCATTATGTCTTAATAACCAATTAAAATTCTGAACATATTCTCACCCACAAAAGCTCAATTAGCCAACACTTACTTATTACTTACATATAGATCTGCTCTCCTTACAATGGGGGCATTAGCATATAGCATAGCTACTCTAGTATGAAGTGATGGCAGGGTTGTAGACTGTCGTAATATCCCCGCACACACACTCAGACACACACTCGCTCCATCTCTTCAAAAACACATGTATAAGGACCACAAGCTCAGTTACAGAGTAATTGGCTCAGCAATGGAAAAAAAAAAAACAGGAGGTCTGGATAATTAATTAATCTATCTGGCTGAGGCAGAGACACAGGACCAGTTTTACAACCTCACCAGAGACGCAGAGAGAGAGAGAGAGAGAGAGAGAGAGAGAGAGAAAGAGAGACGATGAAGATAGGAGGAGAGGGAGAGATCGAGGCTCTTGCAGGAGATAGAAATACACTCACATTTCACACACATGCAAAAAAAAAAAACAATCCACACTTTTGTTTCACAGTAAAACACAACAAACAGCACGCACTGAACACACTCATCTGTTTCTTAAAAACTGTAGGTTGTGAGATTGTTAACAATCAGACAACTCTCTCTCTAATAAAAAGGAAAAAAGATTACACCCCTGTGAAGGAAGTGCAAAAATGTGAAACTCTGATGCAAGTAATCAGCTCGAGACAGCACGTGAAAGACTGCTGACTGTCCAGACTGGAGCAGGAATACGTGCCATTTCCTGTCCGGAAACCAGGAAATCAGCGTCCACCCTTGTGTTTTGACTGCCAGAACCAGAGTTTATATTTGGTTCCTTTACAGCAGTTCCTGGCATCTGACGGTGCTTGTTCAGTGTTTCAGGTAGACTTACAGAGAAGATTCTGAGCCCTGACCTCATGCTTTCATGCAGCACATTTACATCAACAGCAATATTTCAATAACACGGCTGAACATTTTGCTTATTAACACAGACGAAAGATAAGATTCAGAGTATTCCCTTAATTGGAATACACTGTGCATTCACATTATCTTTAATTGAGAAGAAGTACCCCTAAAGCCTTCGGCATCATGCAAATACTAATAAAAAGGACCAAGTGGTGACCTTTAGAAAGAAAAAACTGTTTCCGAGAACATCCTCTGCTTTAGAGCACGATGTCAAAACACACTTCTTATCTGCAAAAATCCCTGCAGAGGAGAGAAGGTAAGAGACGAGTGCAGCTCCTCCACAATCCCAGACAGTTTGTCTGTCAGACTCGGGGACGGATCTGGAACTTGAGTGTTTTCCTCCCTTTTTCTCCCACTGCGAGTCTCTGGTAATAGTTGTCAGATCTAACAACGGGAAGAGAGAAGACAACACACACACACACACACACGCATGCACACACACGCATCTCAACTGAGGAGGGAAGTGGCAGGTACTTCACGTTGTCTATGTTAATAGAACAGCAGATGGAACTGGCAACACACGTGCACCGACCCACTTGTTCATAAAAAAACAAAAACAAAAAACAAAAAAACAATGACAAAAACAAGCAGGAGCAAGCTGCTTTTACCACATGGTGATGAAATATCATGCCTGAAAATAAACACACGGCCATGAACTTAACAAAATCCGAGTTTGACTGTCTCCTGTCAACGTGTTAAAAAGTGCAGCTCGGCTATAAATGGCTCCCACTTCATAAAAACGGAAGATGTGTCGGGCTGTTTGTCCTGGAAGTCTGTTTGCGACCCGTCTCTGCAGGGGGTGGGGGGGGGGGGGGGGGGGTTGTGTTGCGTTGCGTGAGTGGTGGCACAGCTACCGGCCCTCGTCGACACAAAGATAAATTGTTTTTAGTCATCCTCTACCCGCCTGACAGACAGACAGACAGGCCTAAGTACCTGGGAGGGTGGCAAAGGGGCACTTTAAAACCTCCAGTGATGAGGAGTGCTGCCATGAAGGAAACGTCAAGCTGCCCCAAGCTCCTTCCAATCCCCTCGAGTCCCCGCCTGCCATTTTGGCGACGTCTCAAGGCGCTATTCCGGCTCTATCTCATGTCACTGTTCTGGCTGTTGTTCAATCCTCGTGTTGGCTCCCATTCAGCCCCCATTCTGGCTCTGGTTCAAGCTCCACTGTGGCTGTGTTTTGGGGTGGGTTTCATTGTGGCTGCATTTCAGCAAAGTCTCTCCCTCCCTCCCCCCACTTTCAGTTTCAGCACCCCAGGTAGCTGGCCTTCTGCCCGGCACGCAGATCAGTGGGAGATCCAGGCTCAGGCCTTTTGTTTGGGGTGGCATTTTGCCTTTGTTTTCCCATTTCGCCTGTAATCTAAACACCCAAAACATCTCATGCTTGACAAATCGGCCCCGAGACAAGGGAGCAGCGGAAGACAAACGGCTGGAAGCGGTTCAACCCCATGCAGGACTGATGGTGTCCGACTGGGCCTGACCTCCCAAAGGTTAAAGACACGTTCACTTACAAAGCAATCAATTACCCAGACTGTGTGGGCGCTTTTAACCAACCTCCCCTCCTGCCTCACACAGCCGGCATTATTGATGAGGGTCCCGGTGTACAGCAGCACACTCCAATCTGGAGTGCGCTTTACATTTCACAATTGAAATAAATCTCAGATTTGTTGTGTTTCTGCCTAACTGACCCCTCTCTCCCCCTCCCCCTCCTCTCCCACCCTGCCTCCCTTCCTCTTTCTCTGCAGGTCGCTGTGGTAGGTTTATTCTGGTAGTCAGGCTCCCTGAGCCCCGGTAGGCCCCTCAGCTGTTCCACTGGGTTTGTAATTACCATTTCATTAAGAATGACAGTTTCGGGGGTTGAAGCACCATTTCATCCGGGTCTCGTGGGGAAGACGCTTGCCAAATTTCCAGTGTGAGTGGCAATTATCTCCCTCTGTCTGCAATTCACCATTTTGTACTTAGTAGCTTGACAACGGCGAGGAATGTTTTGTTGGAGTAATAATATGTCTGGGATATTTACACTGTAGCCCACTCAGGCTCCGCCATGAGAACAGACTGACATCAGCTATTTGAGGAGGTAAAAACAAGATAGATGAAGCCCCACCGAGACGAGCGATGCTTACTTCCGTCTGCACACACTGTAGAAGGAGTTTTCCACTAGCTTCCATGATGCTGCAGAAAAACTGGACAGTCTTCTGCAGCGATTTAAGATTTATTTCAGGGATATTATCAGTCAGGGGATGTCATCTCATACTCTGACTCTGGACTAAAGAATTTGAATGTTTTGATTTGGTATTCATTATTTCTTTTGGTTGCTAGGCAGAAATTTCATTGCCACACTTGCACAATATGCAGAGTTTATCAAAAGCATCTGTTGAAACCATCAATTTACGTAAAGATGAGCACTGCAGGAAGAATTCAGAGCAGCTCGCTTTAAAATCTCTAATATGTGCCCTTAGTTCTCTTTGAATGTCACAGTGTGTGGAATTGCTTCTTTGGGTCCCTTAATGTATAGTTTCTGTTAATATTCATCAGCACGCCGGGTACACATATTAAAGGCATTAAAGGTGTTTGTTTACAAGTGTCCTACTGTGATTACTTGATTTTTAAAAGTGAATAAAGGACTTAAATGAATGATTTTTCAACTTGGGTAAAGGTATTGACAAATCTGTCAATTCAATTGGAAAGCAAAGCAGAAGCTGCTACACTGTATTCATTTTTAAAAAGTTTATTTTTTTCTTTCTTTTTTTTTTTGCCAATTTAAAAAATGTTGCAGTGTAGTAAAAGAAGAACATATGCATTTTGAATGTACAAAGAACAAGCAGATCAAAACTGCCCTGTAGCGTCAAACAGAACTGTGTCAGAAAAATCCAAAGACCCTGTGCTGAGTTATTAGTTGGTCTATTAGTGTGAAAGTCTGTTCTCTGATGTCTTCACTTCCTCCACCAATAAAGCTAAATCGGGATAAAATAAAGCGGTATTAATTTGAAAACTTGCTCATATCATCCACGTGTGTTCTTGGATAATAGAAATATGGGAAAATCAAGACATCATCACCTACTTATAAATCATTTGTGTTTTTTTTTTTTCCTGTCAGGAAGTGTGCAGCTAATGTGTGCTCGTCCCTTACGTGTGTCTGTCCGTGCGTCTACTCCTCCCTCTGCAGAACAAAAAAACGGCAGGCGTCTGCCACGTTGAGTTACAATGACATGACTCAGGCGATGTCGACAATGAGTGATGGCTGCAGCTCCTTTAATTGCATGTCTGTGCTGAATGATGGGATAGTTAATTCCTACACATTCTGCCCAATTGCTTTCCAGTGCGGTGAAGGCCTGGAGAGGCTCCTGAGCCTCGCTGTGGCCATATGGAGAGAGGGCGGAGCCTTCACCGCTGCACCACACTGGCTGGTGGTGACAGGATGTGAAGCAGCATGGTGAGAACGTCAGGGTTTGTTTTTTGGGTTTGTTCTAAAGAGGAATCATGATTGACTGCAAACACTAGTGACCTTCACAACCAGTTCGAGGCTTGCCTTACTTTTCAAGGATGAGATCGATGCTGTGGGTTTACCAAGACTGTAAAAGTTAAACTGCAGCATATGAGGTGTATATGTTTGTAAAGAGCAATGGCATGCATTAACATGCGTAATATATTGTAAGGAATAAGAAAAGGCCCCTGAAAGAGTCAGCTAAATTATGGCCCCTCAGCAAATGTGCATTATCATTACAAATCAAAGATTTTGTCACGATCATACTGGCTCTTTAGCTAATGCTAGCATAAATAATGTTCAGTGTTACACTCTTTCTCTTGACTGCAGCTTTAAAATATTGTGGATCTTAATCTCTCCACATTTTTCTCATTTCTTTTGTTGCGATTTATGTGGAGGTTTTTGGCTTGTGGGGCCTTTTCGGTTCCTCCCTCCCTCGACATTGATTTCCTGGCCTTAAATGTTGCACCCTCCACAAAAACCGGATGGATGAGATGCAGGCGGTACAGTGCACATCTCTGTCCTCTTGTCCAGACCAGCATCCATCCTCTCCTTTTCCCCGAGCTGTGTTTGTGTTTCTAGGGGGAGCTGGCCGACCTCTGACCCTGAGCTAATGAGAGCGATAACAAGGATTAAAAGGGGGTGACTGCAAGGTGTCCGAGTGTGGGGTTTAAACAATTACACTCTGCTGCCAACATGCTTTTCTTCATGACTCAGGAAATTACAGTCCCGTCCCGTCCCCCCTCCACCACACACACTTTCAGTCAGCATACAAAAGAAAGGGCTTATGGAAAATAATAAATTATCTCGGGGCCACGTTAACTTGGATGTAAATCGCCAGGCAATTATGTTTTAATAGCCCTTTAAGAGAATGAGTAATTGGGTTGACACTACTGGGGTTGATCAGGCTCACCCGTCTCTGTCCCCCCAGTGCCCGCCAGAGGCAAATTCTGGGTCTTCGCAGCGGTCAGCATGGATGATTGTCATTTCTTTTTAAAACGTGTGATGTGATATCCAAAGCTAAAATAAGATGCTGATTGTGGACGAGTAGAAATGATCATTTATTAATTAATTGACAGGCCACTACTGACTTTCGCCTCGACTCTTTGTCATTTCTCAGAAAATCCTCCACATTTCATGTATAAAAAGTCTTTACGAAAAGGACAGTTGTGTGTTTTGGGGTGGCTGTGTTTTGTGAAGTACTGGATTAAAAGGGATGTTAAAACATTTGGAGTTTTAGCAGATTTTTTGATAAATGTTTGTTTTCCTTGTCACCCCCCTAAAGTCAGCGTTTTAAATCATTATAGAAGAACGAGCCAAGGGCAGGTGCAACATCAATGGAAATCCTGGCAATGCAACACATAATTTGACATAACTTGACATTTATCTACAATTTATTCTCATTATGTTGATTTTCTTTTTTTTTAAAGACTCGGCTCAATCTTCCAAAGTACGCCTTTAACATCTAAAGATTATCCTGGGTATTTTACTTTGACTTGGAGGAGAGAAAATATGACAAGTGTGGAGAAAAGCTCTGTAAAAACTGTCCGTTCAAATGATTGTGATGATCTGAATGGTGATCAACTCCGCTACACAGGGGTGTGGTGGGAGGATTGATGGGAAGAGATCGCAAACAGGCCAAACCTGGTGAGTCACGAAGCTCCATACGGAACGGCAACAACACAAACAGCAGGGGGAGGATGAGAGGAAGAGGAAGGAGAACACAATGAACGTAGGAAAGGCGGCGATGAAAAGCTTAAACCGAGTCTGACACAGTGCAAGAGAATAATCAAAATCCTCCACGAGACGTTGGACCTCAATGCGATGAGCAACCAAATGGTGGGATAAACCTATATTTATCTCCTCTCACTTTCATCTCCAAGGAAGACAAACGGGGTAAGGAACTGATCAGATGAGCATCTGTTAGACTTGGCAACAGTCGCATCTCTGCAGAGACGGCTTTTAAAACCCATTTTTCAATCTCATCTCCATTACTGTCAATGCTATACAGCCACTTAAAGGACTTATCTACAGTAGAGGAAGAAAAATGGAGAGTATGCAAATGCCAGCTACTGCCACTCAGTTTGTCGGCCTGTTAGTGTTTGCCGTAAGATGAAGATTCTCTCATTCCTGCAGCAACCATTAGCGCTTGACAAAGACTATTGTGCACTTAGTTTATGCAGAAGTAACTGATTTTTACCGTCAAAGTTACACTGATATGCATTAAATCAGGGAGTGGGGATCCCAAATATGGAATTTAGGATGAGCAGGTAAAAAAAATTCATCTTAACCCACAAAATTCTTCTGCCTTGCGCTTGAAAGAAGATGGAAGATGGATTTAGCATATGGCTCCAGCATTAGCGCTGCTAGCATGTTTCAGATCCTAGCAGGAACGTTGCTCCTCTGAGACCTACAGGATTACACAGGATGTGTAAAAATAGGGATAATCTGCTCAAAAGTGCAGATGTTACAGGGAGGAGCTGAAGCACAGAAGAGAAACACGATCAAACTGACGGGAGCACCGCAGAACCTCTCGCAGGCTCTTCTTTATTTTTTCGCCACACTGATAAATGATAGGGAAAAGTTGGTGCATCTCTGTTTTGCCTTTCTTTCTCTGCTTCCCAACCTCGCCGGTGTCCTCTCATTCAATTCGAGCGGCTCCCGTCACCCATGTCGCCGGGGAAACAAGGAGAGTGTGGCGTTTTCACCGGATCAAAAATTTACGAGCAATTAAAAAGTCGGGCGACACCGGGCATCCATCAGCCTGGGCACACTGCCGCAAGCCGGGGGGGGCACGGTAAAACACAGGCTATATATTTTTATATCCGTTTTCTCTTCAAAGAGGGGAGGTTATGGCAAAATTATGTTTTACCATTGTGGGATTGCTGGTTTCTCATGAAACACCCTCAGTGAGGTCAGAGCACCCGAAAAGGTATAAAGTGTGTAGTCTGTTTACACGGTGATGTTTCTGACTTGTTTAAACCCATTAACAAAATAATGACAAAAAAAAAAACAACCACCTGCTCTTCATTACAGAAGGACAAGTGACCTAATTACTTTGTTGTTTATTACTGCAAAGCTCTAATTTATTTCCTTATGCTGATGTAATTTCAACTCTTCCTCTTTCATAACGGCTCCAAGAGTAACACACACACACACAGGCATGAGAACAATGATCCCTTGCAACACACCTAATACACAAAGAAGCACGCAATCCTCCATACATCAACGGAGTCGCTCTTTCACTTTCTCCAGCTCCTAGTGGCAGGCCCGGGCTCATCTGCATTCCTAATTGTGTTGTAATGTACTTTTAATTTGAAGATGGAGGCGATTAATTATTTTGATATGCAACAAAACGTGGCAAATGTAAACATACTAATGGTTCTCTGTGAACGGAGCATCATTTTTCACATGAGGGATACAGTCTTATCTAATTTTTTAGTGCCATGCTGCTATTTTTCGCTCTTTTGGGATAAAAAAAAAAAAAAAAAATTAGCGCCCACACGGGTCTCGGCAGTTATGCCG
Source organism: Pao palembangensis (assembly GCA_015343265.1). Classification (NCBI taxonomy): domain Eukaryota; kingdom Metazoa; phylum Chordata; class Actinopteri; order Tetraodontiformes; family Tetraodontidae; genus Pao; species Pao palembangensis. Next base: position 10,441,229 of record CM027088.1, read on the forward strand.
CCCTCAAACGGAGGGCGCCTGTTTGGACACGCGAGTCACTAACAGCAGAAATCCCAAAGACGGAACTACTGATTTTTCCCTTCTGTGCTCTGTGTCAGCGTTGGAGGAAGAGGAGGGGAGGAGCCATGAAAGAGGAAAAAACTGACACTTTCGCTCCCCAAAGGGAGGAAGAGGGTGGATGTATTCTTCTCCCTCCTTCACTCATCTCCATTACCTTTTCTCCTCTCTTTCACATACACACAGACGTTCAACATCCTCTTCTATCGCTAACCCCCACCACCACCCTTCACCCTTTATCTCTATCACTTTCCCCTTGATTCTCCCGAGGGTGCAGGAAGCACTGCTGACATCACAGCCGACATGGCAACAGCCTATAAATTATGACTGACAAGTCTTTGGGCCAATAAAAGCGCCACCATATTTCATGCACAGTAAATCTGATTGCAGATTGCTCCGGCGTGTAGGGGCTGACATGTTTATTGTCATCATGGTGGCGGGTGGGGGGGGTGATGGGTGCTCCCCAACATTAGGAGTTTCTAAAGCTCCCAGTGTGTATGGAGGTCAGACAGATGGGAACTCTGGGAAGCGTGAGTCCCCCCCCCATCCCTAAATCCCCCAACACACAACAGCACACATCACCGCCAAGTCATCCGGCATCTATAGAACAGCAGCGACTTTCCCTCCAGCTTAGAAAAAGCCACGCGACCGCTTCTTTCACCGGAACCATCTGTGCTCAATACACACACACACACGCGCGCGCACACACACACACACGCACGCACACACACACGACTTTCTGAGGTTAGACTCCGGAAAACTGCAGCCATTTTCGCCCATCTTCGGAAGTTGTTAAAATGATCATGATTGCGACCAATAGACTGAAATAACTAATCAGAATGACTTGTTTTGCATTTTCTACTTATATAAATGGCACTGACTACCTTAAACCAACAGACCCACTGTTAATGTATGACTGTGCAGAACACACACCAGCACAGTCGGGAAAACTGTTTTATTCCATTTGATTTTAGGTTTGAGAGGCGCTAAAATCAACACTGCAAATGAACCAGCTCATTTTTACAAAGGGATTATTTACACTGGACCTCCATAAGAAAAATTCTGAACTTTTAAGTGGATTTATTCGCGATATTGTGCAACTTATCAATGAATTAACCAGGAAGTAGCCCCAGCTGAAGAGGGAGCTGTTTCCATCACCAGAAAGGACTCCTGAGCAGCAAAGTTTTGTTCAAATCTTACTTCGAGCCATTAATTCAGTACATTATTGTCCAGAATTAAGGAATGAAATTCCTGTTTTGTGCCTCCTGACAACCCTGCTAATCACCCATTTCCTGCTATACCCCATCAATATTCCACATTAACTTCAATTTTCTTAAACATTGTCTTATTACAGATATCACATCTGATCTTTAATGTATTGTAACATTCTCATTGATGGTAAATGACCCTGTACTCATTGCACTGTCTCGTCCATCCGTCCTCACCAATGCAAAAACCCATTCTTCATAATTAGGCGGCAGTGTGATTATGGCAATATGAGTCCTCTGCCACGGCCCCTAAATGGACAGATTTCAACAGGCACCCACTGGTGTGATCGGCATCATTATATTTTAATTAATCCATTCTACTCACAGCAACACAGTAATTACAATCTATTTTATGACACAGCATGCTGTGAAATAGGGGATAGAAAAGAGGGAAACAGGACGGCAAAGAGAGGGACAAAACAGAAAAAAAAGACGAAGGAGAAAGGAAGGACAAGGGGTGACAAAACACAAAGAGAGGAGGAGAGGATGTGGGGCAAGAGCCGTGATGAGGAGAGGAAATCTTCGGCTGATTGAGAAAGAAAGGCAGAGGGAAAACATCACAACGCTGTGACTGATTACCGATATGTCATCGCCGGGCTGACACTGTAAAAGCATTGTAAAAGCATTTATAGGATGTCTGGAGGAGCACATGGCTCACTCTCTCCATTTCCTGCAGCTGCTGTAAATCAGAGCAGGTACGAACACTCTGACACGCTGTGGGTGTGATAATAACATTAGAGGATTACAATGACACTCCTCTCTGGACAAGATCACCTGTCTCCACTGTCATAAAACACCTGCTTTCTGTTGGTCAGAGGTGGTGTGTGTGTGGTGGTGTGTGTGTATATGTGTGTGCCTGTGTGCATGTGGGTGTTAAATTAGTAGATGATCAAAAATGTGCACTTGTTTGTTTAATACAAACTGATCTTACACACTTCCAAACCTCGCAAAATGTGAAAAAAACACAGTGCAGGTTCAGTTTTTTAGGGTAGCCACCTGCAAAACTAGGTTTACAACAGCCCAACACCCCATAAACAACTGTATCTGCAGAAACGAGACATGCATAACTCATGTTTTTAATCGCCATCACTTTGGATGGCTTGAGGATTAAACGTACACAGTAGCACAACGGAGCGCGTTGGTGCAAGGTACCTGTGGTGAACGTGGTATCCTGCAGCGTTGATGTTCCACCCGGGCTCCGTGGGGTTGGGGATCTTTGCCGTCGTGGCGATCAGATGCTGAACATCCCTCCACGTCAGCTTAGGACTGGGGCAAGACACATGAAACAGAATATCATCAAACGTGCCATTCCTTCAGTCTGTGTTCTACACAGAGCCAAACCACAGAGGAAACACTTCAACTCCGTGTGATACTCTGAAAAGAACCCTGCAGGGAACTCATCATGGACTGGATGACTGTTTTATGGAGCTAACGGCACTCCATCAGGCACACATGTAATTCTCACTGTAATGCTGGGTTTTATTAAATGGTAAAACCTCAGTGACGTGATGAAGACTTTGCAATAGCACCTTTAAGAAAGCTTATGTTTTACTAATGGTGTCACTAAAATACTGCGGATCCAGCAAAGAATATTTTAACGAAAGCGCCCAGAGAGTCGAAAGTAGAAAAAGACTTCTTTTTTTAATCCCAGACAGGGGAATTCTAATAGAGCGCGCTCAAGTGTCATGTCAAGCAATATACTAATGGAATCCAATTAAGACCTTTAAACTGCGCCGAGAGCTGGAGGATATTAGCTCCGTTTTCTATAACAAAAGACCAAAGGGTCGTCAACGAGGGCCTTTTGAGGAAATAAAAAGCATGAAGGAAATTGGGTTTTTCTACTTTATCCACTCGTTATTGTTCCTTAAGAAAAATGTGGTGAATGGAGTATGAGAAAACGGCTTGGCCACCCATTCAGAACTGTATTTTCCCTTTCTGAGCAGGAATGCTTCCACTGTTTAACATCTGTACAGTTATTTCTGCAGCACAGAGGAGCAGGTGAAAGGTAATTAAAGGTGAGCAAGGCAGTCAGTCTTCATTTTCCTCATCATTAATGACATAACTGCAGAATCTGTCAGGCCCGCTCATTCCTCAACGATAGGGAAAAGCTTTGTAATTTAGCGGAATGACAGATGTCTGCAACAACAACAAAAAAAGCCACTGAGGAAATTCCTTTGAAGTAAATAAAATCACAAGTAGCCTCTTCATTATTGTGCCGGTGAGTGTTAGAGATCTCAGGAAATATCAGGCGCAGATACAAACAGATGTACCGTATTCCGTTCACGTATGGGATGAAAAAGAAGCAGAACAAAAGCGGGCAGAGAAGCTTTCATTAACGGCATAAAACAAAACCCCGGAAAGCAGCGAGAGCGGGCAGCTAACATAACATGATGGGAATAATACCAGTAACACTAATAATAGCCAAGATAGAAAGAAACAAAACACAATGCACAAACAATTATTTTAAGCTTAGATTTCAAAGGGATTAGAGTGTGTGTGTGTGTGTGAGTATGTTTGTTGTTTGGGGCGGGGGGGGGGGGCGGTAGGCTTTGTACTTTTGAACTGTTGCTATTCGCTGCATGTGTCTGTGTGAGTGCGAGTTCCCCATTATACATTAGCGGCGGCATAATTCTGTTGTGTGCGCTCCCCCACCTCCATCATCAGCAGCAGCACCACCATCACCCCTCTGGTTGAATCAGAGAAACCCCCGCGGCCCCGACTGGTTTGCATAAAGCAAACAAAATTAAATTTGCTTTGCTAAATCAAAGCATGTATGGTATTCCAAGCCGCTCTCTCTGGGACAAATTACTTCAAACGGCCTCCTTTGTATCATAACAGAATAAAAAAAAGAATCAGCCCAATCAGCGGCTCTCCAAAACCCTCGACTCGGGAATTAATTATTGAACCGAGGGCTTTTCTCCCTCCTAGCAGTTCGCGACACAGATCTATTTATTTTGGAAAAGTCGTTTTGCTCTTAAAAACACACTGCTGGCTGAGAAGTCGGTTTAGCGCCATCTTTCTTTTCTGTCTTAATGTTCCCACTCTTCGCACAGCCCCCAAAGGGACATGAGAATAGGTGCAGGCCATGAAATTAATCCCCAAACCCCATGACCAGCATTTACTATTGTGCTGGTTAAACAGAAGTATTACTCATGCTGAAATAGACTTAAGATGAACTGAGCTGTTAGCCTGTGAGCTTTTTCTCACATAAAACTGGAAGTTGTTTTTCTCTGTGCTACCTCTTTGCATCAGCGCAAGAGCGATGTGTTTTCCTGCTGGCTTTGCTTTGGCTGCTAGGAAGCACAAAAGCACATTAGATCTGAATGTATTTCATAAGAGTAAAAAAAGGTGTCAGTGTTCAGTGGAGTGTCCAATTTACGCTGCTGAACAACGTTCTGAAAGGTGAAGCAAAACAATAAGAGTAACACTGACCTTTGGCTTTCAGGTTCAGCTCATTTTTTAATCCTCTTACATTTTTTGGGGGGGAGGTCTAGGGTGGAGGGATAGTAAAAGAATGCATTCTACTGTGCATCAAAAATGCTTAAAGTTCTTATTTTACCTCTCCTCTCCTCTTCTCTCCCCTCCTCTCGCCAGTGCCCACAGCAGCACAGCAGCCATCTCAGCGAGCACACAACTGTTTACAAATCCCCAGTTAATAGGATCAGGCCTCATTGACTGAGCCGTTCCGATGTGTCTGATGTAATCTATTAGCTGTATGATAGTCGGTGTCTCAGTCCAATCGATAACCCTGGGCCGCCATGTTGCTCCGCTATGGACTGCTATCCCTCTTTAGTGCAGCTCGAAATTCAGAGTTCGGGACTATAAAGTATGTGATCGTGTAAGAATGTAACCTTGTATGTCAGACTTTCTTCCTGTTGTCATTTTAGAAGGAAAAGAAGAGTTTAGCATCCATCTGCATGTGACATTATATGGGTGGGCAGTCATAAAAGGAAACACTGTAGCTTTAATTCAGGCAGATAATACTTTAATGCACTACAGCATGTGGTAACATGTACACACGTGCGTTGTCGGTATTTTTAATACCCTTGGACCTTCACTTGAGTGTAATTCTGCACAGTTTTGCATATGTGCACATCAGTGCCACTTTACAGAGGATGGCTTGTCAAGATGTACGCATGCTGTGTGTGTGCCTATGCCTGTGTGTGTGTGCTCGGTGTTCTGTGTGACTCTAGATGGTGTAACTGGGTTTCCAATTAAGTTGAACCACAGGCCGGATCAATGCTAGTCCTCTGTGTGCAGGAATGAGCAGCCCTGGGCCCTCAGAGCATGCCCACGAATAATTTATCACTCACACTGGGCCTGGGCAGAGAGGAGGAGGCGGAGAAGGAGGAGGAGGAGGATGAGACGGAGAGCACAAGGACAAAGTGTCCAGCCCAGGGGAGAAAGCGCGAGAGATGGGCAATTGAGGGGACAGAAAGATGAAGGGGTAAAGAAAGGGAGAGATCAGGACCCAGAGGAAAACACTGTCAGCTCGCTATCATTTAGAAGCATCACACTCAACATTTTTCTCTGGTAAACAACCATCCAAGTGAATTTCTGCCGGGAGCACAAACCATTCAATTCCTTTAAACACCAAGTGAGAGGTAAGAGGAGAAAATGAGCAAGACAATCAATATGCTTTCTCTACAGAAAAAATATGATCTGACCACTGCAATCACACACGTAGGATTTTTGTGCACGTAATATAGTTGATAGTGGCTTTAATTTGAATTAATATTGCAGCGAATTAACAAGGCAATGCATGAATTACTGTGCGAACCAAATCAATTATGTACTAGGATGTTTAAAGGTTCTAAATGATCCAGCATGAGAATACAGGTCACTGTTTATTACATATACTTTCTGCACTTTTTGTCAAAACTTTATTTGAAATGTTTGCAGGGACACGCGCTAACAAAGTGGAGCCAGCCCTGGAAAAGACAACAAGGTTTCCAGCAAAAGCATGAAGAAGAGACTCTGTAAAAGCTGCTCAGTTACAGAGAGGATGAAGAAAATAGATCTCAATTATTTCCACACAGAGAGGTTTACAGATTTTATATTAGGGAGAGAAGCCTATTATCAGATCAGCTGGTATCACAGCCGCATCTCTCTCTGCATATTTTAGATTTTCTGGATTTTAAAAATGACACAATTTCACTTCAGACGAGGAACGGTGGCGATTTGGGATTCTTTACAGCCAAATGCGACTGAAACATTTGCCCCTGTGCTGTGAAAGGTCCAGCACGGGTCCAGTTTAGGCCGAGTCTAACTGGAACTGAAGGAGACATGAGCAACAGCAGGCGATAATGTATTACAACAAGCCCAGGAGCAGTTTAAACCCCACCGTCTCATCCCAGGCAACACATTTTCTGCTTGGACACTTCACATTTAGATCCTCTGCTGAGCTACCAGCTTCAGATTAGAGTAGAGAGCGTGACACACATATGCAGAGGGACAGACAAACATCCACGCTGAGACAAAAGCAGAGCTGGAATAAACACACCGCAAACAAGAAAGTGCACACACACAAACCCCGACACACACACACACACACAGAAATACAAAACGCGAAGTGTCTTTGTCCGACATTCCACTGCCTCAGTCCTTAGTTGGTCTCAATTAATCTCCCAGTAGTGAGCCATGCAGTGGTGAGACGCTCTGCATCGCTCTGTAATCTTCTCTTAATGTGCTGCTCTCTAAGCCTAAGTGAACCCATTTGAGTGACTGTGAGCAGACTGAGATTCCTCCCATGTTATCTGAACAAGTGTTACTAATGGGTTTATCAATTAGGCCAAGTCCAATAACTGCATGCCTGCAATCTCCTTTAAATACACTCCACCAGCGAGGCCTTGATTTCTGTGGCTAATGAGTACATGTGTACCCACACACAACCACGCACTACTGTGTGCGCCAGTTTCTGTAAGGCCATGGACACTTTGAACTTGTTACCCAGGAAAAAGAAACATCTGTAGTTTTTATAAGTTTGAACTTGTTTAGTGTGGAGAAAATCTATAAAACAGCAACTGTTGAATGCGCTAATTAGGTATATTAGTATCAGTAACTTAATACTATCAAATAAAGGTTGTAGAGCCACGCTCTGTATGAAGTCAGACATCCTAATGACCTTTAATCCACTTCAGATGAAAAATACCAGCGCAGGAGCTCCTCCACACTGAGGAACGAGCACGTAGGTTTGAGTTAAGACCAATTAGAACGAGTGAATCCCCTTTTCCATGTTCTCTCCCCACACAGACGACTGTCTGATTACTCGCACATTACTTCTCATTCACGGAACAAACGCGGGCAGAGAGAAAAATGGGCAAAGAGAAGTGGATGAATTATTTTCAGATGTTCTGTGCTGCAGGAAGGGGAAGGTGCTGCATAACAGTTACACTTAAAGAGCCAGGAAGATATAAGACTACACTGGAGATGATTTAATTTATATTAAAAAGGATAAAGGTAAGTGTTTCCTTGGCAGGCACGTGGCCAAGTTGGAGGCAGTGTTGGTGATTTAAAAACTCGGATGTCGCCCTCTGAAGTGCAGCAAGAATTATAATGTGCAGAAAAAAGGCTGAGAAACTGCATTGTGCAAACTTTCTAGCAAGAACTTTAATGTAGAACAGATTCATTTTTTATGTAAAATTGTTCCTGGAGGGTTGTGGCAGTTTGGCTGTTATCTTTCTGCATGGAGTTAGCATCGTGCGCTAAAGCCTGGTGGATAGTCTTTGGCTCTGCTGCCATTAACCAACAGGTTAAAAGAGGTGAAATGATTATTGATTGATGCTTTAATGCAGCTGTGAGACTGAATAAAACGACTGGTCAAATTTAGAGCGAGAATCACGTTAAAAACTGACGTTTTAGCTCCCTCCAGGCAGATGGAGGGAGCACAGAGATAGTGACAGAGAAGCAGAGGCAGTGATGAAGTGAACAAACAAACAGACACAGAAAGAGTGACAAACAGAACAAATTGATTCGCCCTGATGGTTGGCTGAATGGATGAAGACAGACAAGCCAATCGAGTCAGAGATACGGATCGACAGTGATGCTGTGACACCAGGGGGGCAGCAAAGCACTGAAACACATTTTTAACGGCGTGAACATCCATTTAGACTCCTTTACATTTGCTACCAATGCACTTCCGCTGCTGCTACAATGTCAACAGCTAACACGTTTTACAACAGACTCTATCAGAAAAGACAAAGATGATTTCTTTCAGCGTCTGTACGACTGCACAAACATTTAGAAGAGAAGACAGCGGAAGTCATCTTTGATAAATTAACAAAAGATCCAATATTAGATCGCAAGAACTTATTAGGCAGAGATGGAGCAATTGTGGAGAGTGCAGATGAAGGGGGAGATAACAGAGAACGTGACAAGGGGATTATTGTGAAACACACAAACCAACTGATTATGAATACCAACAAAAGTGTGGATTTCTGCAAACGCAGCATGTCTGCAAAACACAGCTGTGTTAGCAAAGACTGCAAGTCTAAAGAAAATCTAAATGTCTTTGAGATGGCGTCAATAACTTAGCTTCAAATGTCAATATTAAGATGCTACGATGAACAAGCACTGTATATATTTTACTGCGTTAGCGCGTTATTTTAACACATTTGCCAACATAAATAAAACACTCTCTCTCTGTGGACATTTATTTTCTGTCTCTGCCTGATTTTATGTGCATCAGAACAGCAAACGTGGTACAAATCAATCTCCAGGGTTCAGTATAAAATGACAAATAATAATTAAAAAAACCCCACTGGCTGAGTTCAGAATAAATTCCAGATCAGCAAAATCTTCAAAAGAAAGATTCATCCACTCTAAGATTTATTGTATACTCATATCCCACATATGAAGATGTTATATATATAGATAGGCGGGCGACCTATCCAGGGTGTACCCCGCCTCTCGCCCCTTGACAGCTGGAATAGGCTCCAGCAGACCCCTGCCACCCAAAGTGTGGATAAAGCAGGTACAGAAAATGGATGGATGGAATTAGTAGCCTCTGAATTGAATTAAAAGTTTTTAAATTGCTTTGCTGTGGTCTAAAAAGCTGATCTATCATCTTAATCAGGTAGTGTCTCCCCCAGTTAATGACAAGCCTTTTCCCAGCTAACCTGATCTGACCCGGGAAAGGCTAATTGTGACACCGCTCTACTGTTCAAAACACTCAGAAGCTTGCAGATGCTGTGCAGACAGGCTGTTCCTAATGAATGGGGATCGGAGGGAGGAACGTGAGAGTGTGAGTGAGAATGGTGGAATATGAGTGTGACTGTGTGAAATGCACAGAGTGAGATTTGAGCATGTGTGGGAAACCAGGAAAGAGAATCATGCAGAGAGAGAGAGAGAGAGAGAGAGAGAGGATACTCAGTGCCATGAAGACGTGAGCTGAATGCAACGGCCCGCAGCCACAGAGGTGATATATAGTTTACTCAGCACTGGTGGGTCACGGCGAAGCCTTTAACAGTAATGTCCTGGGAGTCTCCTCACCCAAGGGGACCCACGCTCCATTTTACAGCCAAGCGACTGAGACCGAGATGCTGCGGCCTGACAGCTGGAGTAAAGCCGTCTTTAACGCCATTCATAACGCGAAGGAGACGTCGAAGCCGCCGATATCGCCACAAAACACCAGGCCTGGGGTCATACTGACAGCTGGCCAGTTAAAAGGAGTGAAGGGAGGAGGGGGTGGCGAATCGGAAAATAGTGGGACGTGGCAGACAATGGGGGGTGGGAGGACGGGAGTGATATATTTGAGGATTCAGATTTAGAAGCTAAAGATGACAGAGCTCAAGGGCAAGTTAAAGGATGAGAAAACAAAGGTTTTCAATGTAAATGAAAAGTTGTCTGTGTCACAGATTTTTTTCAGGTTATTTGATTCGGCGGCTCTTCCACAAAGGAAAGCAGTTGGACTTAGAATTCAGGGATTTCACATTCTCACAGAAGCACGTGTTGAATGCAGGATGGAGCTAACGGGAAATGACTTCTAACAAAGCTGTCTGCTGCAGAGGAGACAAAGTGCTGAGGGAAATCGGTGAAAATAGCAAAGAAGCGTCTAAAAGTACACAGAGGAACAATGCCAAATGTGGTCTTTAAAGGAAACACTGACGATACCATTGGCAGAAAACAGAGGCAATCAATCAGCGCAACCATGACAAGAAATCAAAGTAAACACCGCAGCTGTGGGGGACACAGCCCGCGAGACTGTAAATATCCCAGCAGCTGAAGTGTCCTTGAGCAATGCTCTAGCAGAATAATCATATTTATTGATGCACTGTTGTTGCAGCGTCACGGCTGTATCAGGACAGTGCGGTTAGAGAGCGACGCTACTCACTTCACTTCGAGGACGAGGGCCAGAATTCCCGCCGCGATGGGAGCAGCACTGGACGTTCCCTGGAAGTGTTCCACACAGCCGTCACTGCTGCTGGTTACCGTAACCTGCAAACACAAGTGTTACTGTGATATGAAAGAGAGCGCCGCGTCAGCAAAAATGTTTTGAGAAAGCTGGAATAAAAGGTACTGGAGCCCTGGAGCAGCCACTGGTTTTCTCAACTTTTCACTTTTGTCTCCCTCCATCAACACCTTGGCTTCCTCCTCCGGCTTTCTCAGCCACTCCATCCGCGCTTTACCTCCAATTAACACTCGTTTGCCTGCGTGTGCCTGTGTGTGTGCCCGGCAGTCACCTAGGCCATTTGGCAGGCCTCTATAAATATCACACCAGTGGCGGCTCTTTAACAGGCTTCTCACAGCTCACAGGAGCCAAAGAGCAAAGCTGTCGGTGCGTGCACATGACAGCGTACGCGCGCGCGCACACACACACACACACACAACCTCATTATGTATAAACACTGTTGTTAGATGGTGCACGTACAGTAACCAGGGGTAGCGAGCCTCCCACGCGGGCCCCTGACAGAGTGACGGCCATCACGCTGGGGCAGGGCTCGCCGAAGAAGGCGGGCTTCCCCGTGTGAGAGACGGCGCCTATGGCGATGTTGTAGATGGAGTTAACGTAACCGTCTGCGCCGCAGTGGTCCGACTGCAGTCCACCGTTACCTGCTGCCCACACGAAGATGCTGCCCTTTCCTCTTCGACCCTGACAACACCAACAACAGCAGGGAGAGAAAAACAGTTAGATTAGATATAAAGCATAAAAGGTAGATAGAGGGATAGATAGATGAGAATACTGAGTATTGAATACTCAGTATTCTTGTATTCCAGTATGCAACTTGGACAATGATGCTCATGCACAAATATGCAAATGTGGCAGGTCCTGCCACCCAAACAGAGAGGCTCAGATTAAATGAAGCAGATGTTGCATGTCATCAGGATGCTGAGATGGTTCCTTTTTGAAACCTGGTGTGTTAATACAGGTTAATCAGAGGTTATAACACCAGTTTGGAGAAAAGCGCTTGTAAACCTGATTTGCTTATTGCAAAAACTGCATAACAGTGGTTTCCGCGTGTTCATAGCGCCAATATTTGCAGCCTATTCTGTTACTAGATTTCTGAAGAGACTGTAGCTTCCCTGAAGGCTCAAAGTATGATTATTCTTTTCCAAACTGCTCTGACCGTCCTGCGTTCATCTAATCAGCTGATCCGATATACCCGTTTATGCTCAACAGCAACTCAGGGGTTGCCATGGAAATTGAGACCGTTGATTAATTTAAAAAAATACAAGGCAATTTCTTGCTCGTCAAAAACGCCTACTCGGCTAAAATCAGTCATCTCTGGCATTTTCTAGTGATTTCTGTGTTTTTAATTTTCTATTAGGGTCTGAGTTGGATGGTGGTAGCTGGTATCTCCTGATCCCTGGCCTATTGGTCTATTAAGCAGCATATTACTTAAGAAAAACAAACTCCATTAGAAATCCCGCTTTGACTATAGTTTTTAGAGATTTAATTCTACGTAATTGCAGAACTGGACACTTTGTCCTCTGACAGACAGATGGCAGTTTGGACTCACCCTGCGAGTTCCCAGCTGAAGAGCCTGCTCTGTTAGGACGTGGGGCCCATCCATCTCAGCCCCATCGTCCCGCGGGCCCCAGCTGCAGACGTAGATGTCGATGAAGTGGAAGTTGAAGGTCAGAGCCGTGGCCTCCATGGCGTCGGTGACAGGACCGTCCAACAGGCGGATACCTGGAAGGGGCAGAAAAGGTCACGGAGAGTTTGGAGGAAGCAAAATAAAAGCACCAAGAATATCTTAAAAAGTCTTATTTTGTTACGACGCTGCTTTTAACCAGAGATGAAGATCATGGTTTTTTTTAGAGTTAATTTAGAAGCTCGTTGATAAAAAGTTGATACAGTATCAGAGGTACAGTATTCCAGAGCAGCTGCCCTCTTCTCTTTTCTGTCTGTCATGTTTTCCCCTTGTTTGTTTCTGTGTTTGCTTCTGTGCTACATATCTGTTTTCTGTCACTTCAGCACTTTCATCTGTTTGTCTTCCTCTCTTCTTCCACTCTTCATTTCCATTTCTCAGAGAGTCGGAGTCGAAGGTGGTGGCGTCCACCTTCGCTGCCATCAGCTGCAGAACAAACACGCACGCCTGAATCTGCCTTAAGTTTCTTCTTATTGCTGTAAAAAAGGGTTCCAGCATGGAAAATGTGGGCTGGAAGAACTCTGGAGCTGTTTGAAGCACTGATGCTGATTATGAGTCAGAGGGAGCATCAAAAAACATCTGACCCCAGAGGCGCATCAGCCTGGTCAGTTTTCCTGTCAGAGGTCCAGATGATTCATTTACTTGAAGGAAAAGTGAGGGATTGATTTTATGTCAGAGAGTCCAAATATGAGAACATTTACTATTCAATACAAAAGATATTTGATGTTTCATCTCACGAACTGCTTGTTCTAAAGTTTATAGAAGAATCGAGGCTGTTCCTCGAGTCTAAATGGAACCCAGACATGAATGGAGGCGCCACGTTTTTGGTAAACTGGTGCTGGGGTATGTTTGGGACACCCATGACCCTGAAAAAGATGAGTGGTTATCATGGATAAGACATCACGGATAAATGAAGCAGGAACAAACATGGAAACCCAAGTATGGAAGTTCAAATTCTTGCAAATTCTGATGGTAAATCAGATAATGGTAATTTTGTTTTTAAATCATGATTTAATATTAAAGTAGCATCCATGAAAGACCCAGCAGACACGGAGGAAGGCTCAAATGAAAACCGTTTCATCTTTCTTGACATGTTTTTGCCAGAAATCTGGTAATTTTACAAATTTTCTGCTCAAAAATCAATGAAAACATACTTTATAGTATAACAAATAGTGGGATTTCATAATTATTTACGCTCCTGACAATACAATATTTCAAAAATACTCAGTGAACTAAGATCATAAACAAACATCCTCTCTTCGCTTTAAATTTGATCAATTATCATTTGTGCAGTTTTCCTGCAGTGTTAGATTTAACCATGAGAAAAAAAAGAAAGTGCCAAGCTCAGCACTTCCTCTTATCCCCTCCAGAGACCCTACAGGGTATTCCACTAATTCAGTCTGCTCTCAAATCCACAGTAACATCCCAGCAGGCAGTGGGCACGAACACGGGTGGATTAATGAATTAATGAGAAAGTTTGAAAATATATAGAGGCAAGTCTCATCATCAGCCGGCAGACGCAGGTTTGGTGGTGGTGGTGGTGGTTTGACGTGCATCCCTCTCTGTCCCTCTCGTACCTGCCTGTCACCCCCATCTTCTCCTGTGCATTAGTGTGTGTTTATTAGTCAGGATAACACAGCCTCAGTGGGATAAAATTATGGCTGATTGAAAAAAAAAAATAATAATACATGTTCCCCATCTTGCACACAAATGCGTTCCCTCTCTTTCTGTGCCTTTGACAGGTGGCTCTGATCAGCTACTGACAAAGGGGTGAGGGTCAAAGGTCAAAGCTCGTGGCAGAGTTCAGATGTCAGAGTTGTCAAATGAAGGACTCCTCCATGTTTCATGCAGATGACACTGTATGAATGTGCCTCGCTGTGGCGTTCCCTTTGAGAAAAATAGCTTTGAGTGCAGCCACCAACACATATTTGTTTGGGTTAAACTATATCAAGACGCCATCTACAGGCTTTCCCACAAACATGTGACTTCATGTGTCCAGTTGAAGACATGAATACTTAGTCTTTTGGAAATATTTCTTAATGGAAACTTAAGGAATATTTTGAAATGCGTCTGTACAGAAAAGCTTCAAACTCAAAGTCAGATAAACTTCAGATCCAGAAACCACAGCGAGTCTGAGCCTTTGCTGTCCACCCACAATGCTCTGCTTCCTACTGTCTCGGTACAGCCGACGATTCGTTCCTCACCTCCGATCCTGGCATTGAAGGCGATGCCCACACCGCAGTAGGAGTTGTTGGCCTCCATGGCAACTTCCCCTGCGCAACGGGTGCCGTGACTGAAACAGAGGGAGGAAAAGGTGTTAGCCGCACACTGACGACCAATGTGCAAACATACCAGTTTTCTATATTCAGCTGTGTCGACGTCGACCCCCTCTCCCTCTTTTCCACGATCATCTTATTTGCAATGCATATTGTTATACACAATATTGTGATATTTACCAAACTTTCTGTAAGCCTCTCTGATGGTTCTAAAATCTCTCTAACATATTTACACCAGTATAATTACACGTTATTACACTGTGACTACGACAGCCTTCGTCTGAGTGACTGACTGTTAATGAAATCCCCTTATTTATCATCACTGAGCCTGTTAGGCTTTCTCTTCTCACACAGTGCAAGAGTTGGTTTACAGTGATAACAGTGTCAGATTTATCATTGGAAGTGATTAATAATTCATTCGGGTTCCTACGGCAGTAAACAAAAACAGGCCTTTGAGTCCCAGATTCATCATCCCACCACGCTGGCTGCTGAGGTAACTGGGTAAATTAATCGAGCCACGGAACACTTTCAGTGACCTTTATTTTCATTTTGCAAGTTTTTTTTTTTTTTAAAAAAAGAAAATCAAAAACAACGAGATTTTAAGAAAAAAGCTAGATCAAAAGTGATGGTTCAGGACAGGTCCGTTCTTACATCTCCTGTTTTTTATGAATTTTAATGAGATTTGAAAGCATTTTTTCAGTCTTACAGGCTGAAACTGGAGCCCAAAAATGATTGGCTAGCAATTTATGGCGTACAAATGAAAATATGACTCATCATAAACAATTAAAAAACACATTTTGCATCATCATCATAAAATGTAAGAATTTTTTTGCTCTGATTTGTTTCACCTAGAAACGTTTGACATTTCCTTGCGTCACACTTTCTCCCATAAATAACTGACAGGCGCGGGACAACGTACCTATTGAACTCATCCTGGATGGGCATGGGGTCATGAGACAGACCGTGCACGGCGCGCACGTCAGAGCTGGCAAGGGCTTCCTGGAAAAACAGAGAGAGGGGATGCACAAGTCTCATGACAAAAAATCAAAGTGACATGACAGGAATTGACGGAATGGTGGGAAAAACTCTTAATAATGCCGTTTGAGGCGGCATATTTCTCCTGACTGATGGTGATCGCCACGCCGCCGCAGCTCCGAGTGTTTTATGTGCGCCTCGTAAAAGCGAGCGCGCCTGGATGAATAGTTTGCCAGCGTATATGAGCATAACGGGAGGAGGATGTCTTGGCAAAAAAACGGTACAAGAGCAATTATGTCTATGTCTCCAGCCAGGTTTTAGCAATGCCAGACAATCTGCTGTGGCAAAGGAAAAGTTGGCCTGTGGGATTCAGAACGCACGCAGAATTATATATGACAAGGCAGGAATGCTTGTCGACATATGCCTTATGGTCAGGTTTCAGGAAACTGGGTGCAAAATTCATCAAAGGGACAATTAAACCACACGGCACTGATAGATGATAAGATGAATTAGCAAAAAAAAAAAAAAAAAAGAAAAGTACTTACGAAGTTTTTGGCCAGGTCCTTGTTTTTGTGATCTAAACCTGAAAGTGAAAAGCAGCTGCGTGAGTGTGGAGCTATTTCATGTCAGCACCTGCAGGTCGACAGGTTATTAAAACTTTGAATTTTCAAATTGGTGTAATTAATTTGCCAAAATGGGAACAGTGAAGTCCAATTTTAATAGCACGCTGTGTCAAGACCATGGGCTCTGCTTTAGGAGGCAGCACTTGACTGATGAGTGAGAACAAATAATCACAGAAAAAAAAGATTTCCGCTCCCTCAGTGCATTTATTCGAAATTCTTTGCTTCACTCTTCACCTTTCCAGGCATCATTTTAATTCTCTCTTTCCACATCAGTTGCCTCTTTCATTTGCCCACCCCCATTCCCCCCCTTCTCTTTGCCCCCAACCACCACCCCCCCTTCCTCCTCCTCCATCTCTGCTGCATCAGGGCTCCTGTGGTCTCAGCAAGACACAAATGAATAAGGGCCCCAGGAGGGCCTCGCCTGCCCTGCCACACATCACTTACTCTCTCTCTCTCAATCACACAAACGGGACCTGCCATCCTTTGTCCCATGCAGGCACTGCCTCCCGGTTGTCATGGTAACCAGCAGTCATCTTTTTTTTTTTCCTTTGCCGCTGATGCCTGATTGTGTCGAGTTCGCGTAGGATGGATGGAGCCCTGGGTGGGTGCAGCCACATTGCAGCTTATGCCAGGTCAAGCGGCTACCTGAACTCTGATGCCCCTTAACACCATTTTTCACTTTTTTTTTTAAACACCTTTCTTTCCACAGTTGGCGCTTTGTGCATATCCATGCACCTCTGACGCAGACGATGCGTTGATAAATGATGTCACGAATATTTCATCTGCCAGCGGAATCCCCCTGAAAGAACTGGAGTTATTAAAAACCATTAAAACCGATGCGCGTGTAAAGAATGCTCGCAGCTCTAAACACAGCTAAAGCGCTCGGTTCTGAACCGAATCAGCAAGCAAAGCGAGTAAAACGAGGCAAAAGTCAAACCGAGAAAACTCAGTTTGCTTGGAATGATTCTGTCAAACGGCTGAATTTCAGAGGGCGTCAGGAAGTGTGGTACCAGTTGCTCGAGTGTGTTTAACGATCACAAAGTTGTGAGCCTTTTATGGATTTTTAGTTTCTTATTAGCAAGGGAACGACAGACAGAGGCAGAGAGAGAGCAAGAGAGAGAGAGATCTGGCCAACTTTCCCTCTTGCTTGAGCCAAGTTGGATTTCCATACTGAGCAGGAGGCCAGGCGAGGATGCTGAGTAGGTTTGCAGTACTGCGATTTATAGTTTCAAGCGATGCTGCGCTGTGGACCAGCAGCATGTCTTCATATGGAATTCAGGAGATTCATTAAAGAGCTCTGAAATGTCATATCTCCTCCAAATCCCCCTCATGCTGATCTGTTTTCCTTTCTAATCCCCAAACTTCATCATCAGAGGAATCAGGAGCGTGCCATATCTCTGCTGCAATGCAGATCACATGTTTTTGCTCCAATATTTGTCCCTTTTTCATTTCTCTATGGTTCGACTTGGTATTTATGTCCTTATGTGCAACGCTGTGAAATGCTGACGCTCAATATCCGAAGAAAAACATTTTCAAGGAGGCATAAAAACATAAATTATCATTAAAATCATGGTTATGTTGATGCAAATAATGACAATAACTGCTGTATCATTTGTTTTACATTCCAATCACGTGCCACAGTGAAAAACAGTCTCAGAATTTCTCACCTCACTAATTCAGACTCAAGTTTCAAAGCTCTCCTGTTCCGATGTGTCCCCCCAGAACTAAATAAATAAATAAATAAATAAATACAATGCACCACTGCAAACAGCAGAGCTCTGCTCTTATGTGAAATGAATTGCTTGTCTGCAGGAGGGAAGGGAGCCCGTTTTATTAAGACTTCATCTTTCCTTCAACTCAATTACGAGGAAGACACCTTAGCGTGCACTCATACGTGCTCCCGTGTTTCCACATGTGTGTCAGATAGCAACAAGTGACACCATGACTCCTCTGGAAATGAATGTAAACCGGGAGCAAAGGGACGAGTGAGGAAAGAATAGAGGTAGGAGGAATGAAAGACGTCAACAAAAGGGAGGAACCACAACAGTTTGCTTATCATCATCCTGATAAATGCTGTAATAGATTATCTATCAATACAGAAATTAGGGCGGAATTACTGTATATTAGGATCTTCATTCACACGTTAGATTTACCCTATGTTGTGAGTAAAGTTGTGAATCACACCCCTAGTGCGAGTCTGTGGGAGATTTCTTTTACTTGTTTTGTTTGTGCATTTATCAATGTGGAGATTAGGAATGACATGTGCAAAGAGTCAGCATGTGTATGTACAGCGCTGCTAGGTCTCATGGGTCAATTCCAACCTCAAAAAGCCGCATTTTGAAGAACTAGGGGGAAAAATATATTCAGTCAGGAGAGTTCAGCCAGCACAACTACACTGCCATAAATACAGCCATATAAACACTCCAGCATAATCCAAGGTCTTCTGAGTGTGAGTGCAGAAAGCCACGTCTCATGGTTAGATGAAACACTGTAGGTGGTGAAGCCAATGCAAAACCTTCCATGAATACAAATGTGTTAAACCTAGCTGACCCAGTCTAGATTGTGCTTATGCAGGTGTGTGCGCAGGTGCACGCTGGCTGCCGTGCGTTTGTGTCAGCATCCAGGGGCAGCAGCTGCACTCCATCTCACTGGTCCGACTGCATTCGTGCCGGTCCTCGGGGTCAACAGCGCACGCACAAATCAGACACCGAGATGTGTCAGAGGCCATTTTGAGCCGAGAGCGAGTCGTGCCTGAGACACCGCCGAGAAAATGAGCAGGTATCGCTCCAGAGGGGGGCCCCATCTGGGGAGTCCCGCCTGACTCGTGTCACTTAGCTCTCATCTGCAGAACGCGCTGTGCAGGATTAAAGAGCAGAAGTTACCAGACTGACAGGGATTAGGAGAATATTCTGCATTAAGGCTGCATTGATTATTTGTTGGTTGTGGCTCTTTGGTTGCACACCTCAGTTTCATTTGCCTGGTCACCTACTTAAAGAAAGCTGGAGTGGACAGTGGGCGCTCGCTCGTAATTAGCTGGCTTTGTCAAGGGGTGTGTGTGCGGATTTACAAAGTAAGAGGAAAGCGTGAGACTGATCTCCACCAGAGCAGGGTTGTCACGACACTTGAATTTCTAATTTCAGTACGCTAACCTCATTATCAATCACTTCTGTAGCCCCTAAAAATGAAGCTTTGTTCTGGTTTTTGGGGAAAAGGGTGAATAAAAAGCTGGCACTGAGTAAAAATAAAGGAGTGGTGGAGCCGAGAAACAAATATATGGACGAAAAAAGGGTGACAGTAAGGAAAGGGTGCAGCGAGACCCTGAGACCGAAAGGACGGAGAGGAGGTTGACTTCTAAAGTGGGGCATTAGTATTCAAGCAACACACAGTTGCCACCCCCTCGGCACACCCCGCTGCCCAGCAGTCGGCACTGCTCCTGCGGTGGACCTACAGCAGGAACTGGAGGTGGCAGAGGAGAGGGTGGGTCTGTGTGTGTGTGTGTGTGTGTGTGTGTGTGTGTGTGCGTGTGCGCGTGTGCGTGTGTGCGTGTGTGTGCGCGTGTATGTCGGCTCTGAAGTTCATTTGAGTGTCTCGTTTCAACCACTTCAGAGAGAACTCCTTCGGTTTTGTATGAGTGTGTGTCTTTGTGTGTGTGTGTGTGTGTGTGTGTGTGTGTGTGGAGGGGGGTTCTTCAGCTGTCATATTACAGTCATCATTTCTGCAATTCATATTTCAAAACCCACCTGCAAAGTTAACATTTTCTGTCAGGCATCACTTGAAATTTCTTCTTACTCAACACAACTGTGAACCTTCACAGCTCTGCACGCCCACATGCTCCGACAGGGATCCAGGAGGGTAGACATACAGTAGGAACCTCGCCAGTGCGGCAAACTGCTAAACCATGATTAATATAGTCATACTGGAGCGACAGGGTTGCAAAAACACAAAAAATATAAATCATTCTGACTCATATAAAGGTCTGCTCTTTTATGATGTATACTAATATTGCTTTTATATTTTGAAACACGACATAACACTACTTTTTTCACCTACGTGCAGTTTTTGTGCACAGTTGAAACACCCCTGTTCCAATAAAAAAATAAAAAATTAAAAAATGGGGATAACAGCGTTAGAAAACTTAATCTGGCACAAAAAGTCACCAACATGCAAGAAACTACATCTGTGGCGTGTAAAAACCTTCACCTTCTCAATATCACAGCCTTAAGTATTCATGTTGTTTGCGTGATTCACCAATATCACATGATCCGACATGAATCCAGCCAAAAACTAGAACGCTTCCACCAGGAAACAGAGAGGGTGAGTTCAGGTTCCAGCTCTGCACCAAAACCACTCTGAAGCCTGACATAAGTGCTGGAGAAACCAGCTGAAATATGTTGTTAAATGGATGATACTTCTACTATTCTGTCTCTTCTACTCTTTCTATTTTTTCTACTCTTATTCTCCTGCTTCACCATCCAAAAGGATGATAATTTTAGCGACGTACAAGATTAACTTGTTTATTGTTCATAAATTGAAGAGAATTGAAATGTCCTTGGGCGAAAAAAAGGTGATTTTCTGCAACAGTTGGTGTTATTTCCTTCTCTTAACTGCTTCCTAACTCCTCCTCTGGTTCCCTCTGCTGCTTTACTCTCATTTGACTAATTATATTCCACCGAACAGTGTTGACAAATTCATTCTGAAATCCATTAGTCCCGTGGCGTTGTTTAAACAATGCGCGCTTTAATGTCCATTGCTTTAATACCCCTGATTCACATTCTAATAGCCGTCTGATAAATCAGGTTATCTGTGCCACCTTCTACATGCCGTGACGAGTGGAAATTAGAGAATTATTAACTATCCACGGTGTTCTGTCGTCTTCGGGTGTAGAGGGAGGAAGAGGAGATGACGGGGGAAGAGAGAGAGTGCGAGAGAGAGAATGTGAAAGAGACAGAGAAAGGGAGAGAGAGAGAAATCTGAAGGATGGACGAGGTTAAAAGAGACCAGGGGGAAAATAGGGAAGAGATAACATGGACCATTAAGAGCAGCAGGACTAAGTGACAGTAAATCTAGATGAGACTAAGACAAACAGTAAAGAAGAGAGAGCGAGCGTAGAATATAAAATACCAACAGGGATGCCCTGAATTACTGTGTACACCGTCTAAAATTAAGTTTTTACTTTTTATCAAACCATATTTACCCATTTAGTACCACCTACACGAAAGGACATAATTCTGCAGAAAAACAGCAAAACTGATGAGAAATCCCACTGAAATTCCAGAATAGAAAAGCAAATAATTTACTTTTCAGGCTTAAATGTCCAACTCTCAAGATGTCATCACCGTTAATGAGAGGATTTCTAACTGCTGTAACACCTTCTCTGCCTTTACTATTTCCATATTTCTACCATCAACAGAAACAATTTTAAAATATTGGGGTTAGTAACCAGAGCGGAGGGCAGTCACTCAAGTCAGCAGCAGGGTGTGATACATTCGGGTGGTGGTGATGGAGGGACTGTTTAGTGACAATTTTTTAAATATCCAAAAAGTGCCCTTCACTGCCTCCACTCTCTGAATCACCCTGTTTCTTCTACACTGACGTGAGCCGTCATCCTGTAACCAACATCTGTCCCTCTCATTCCAGATCGTCCGTAACAGCCCCAGAGCAGATAGACGGAGTCCGTCGGTGTCGGTGACGCTGCCTGCGGTGTGTCGGATTGTGCGGATTAGGAACACGGGGTTGATTAGCTGCTTGTTTACCTACCCGCACCACCATCATCAAGACCACGGGGCTTCAAGGGCAACACCAGCGGAGCGTGATAAAGATTGTGCGACGTGTGTGACATAGTCCCGCCGAGTCGCCCGTCGTGGTGCAGGGCGCTTAATTAAGAGGACTGTGTGTGTGTGTTCTGTGGGCGGAGCAGCTGGCAGGAGGTGCCGGGGCCAGAGAACATCTGCAGGAGGCCGCAACTCAGTGAGCCCGCTAACAAACACCTAAACAAACCCGCAAACACGCACCTACGCACATACTCCTGCTCGTACAAGCACGCATGGCTACACACCAGCACCGCTTGGCAACTGACACTGAGAAGAAAAAAAAAAAAAAGAGAACGTGCGGACCCGTTAAATGCTGCCATCGACACTGCCGCCATACCAATGGGACTGTCACCATAGCAACGCAGTGCTGGTCATGTCACCCTGGTTAAGCGAGATGGGTGACAGCAAGAGAAAGCGAGAGATAGGCAGGCGATAAAAAGAGCAAACCACAAAGGCGGAGAGCGAGAGGGCATTAAATACCTTCCACAATGCTCGCTCCAGCCTTGAAACAAAGGGGTGAAAAGAATGACAGAAAGAAAGAGAGAATGGGAGAAAAAGAGTCTCTCTTTCACAGTTCTGGTGCAGATCTGAAGAGTTCAGGAGCTCAGAGAAGTTCAGAAACAGCAGGAAATTAAAAAAAAAAACTCCTAGAGTTTAAAAAAAATATATACTGGTGCACACAGGTGAATCAAAGGAGATAAAAAAGATTTAAAAAAAAAACAAACAGCTGGTCCACAGATTTCTTGCCTGTGGAAAAATAAATGCTGGCATGAGCAATAGTTTTTTCTGAATGATAAAGCAGGATATAGATCACCGATCATCTAGCCGGGGGCCTCATTTGTCCGGCGTAATTGGAGCAGAGTATCACCATTAATGGTTAATCATGTTTAAAGATGGGTCGCAGAGCAGCTTTAAATCATCTTCTGCTTATATTCTGATGGGAAGTTCCACGAGAAGAGTCAGGTTTGTTATCTGCGGGAAATAACTGTGATTGGCTTTGAAGGCTGGTAATGAAGCCAGCCTTTCCTTGATGAAAAGAGATCTTAGCCAGGTCAGCAGCAGCTATGTGATCTGGTGAGTCGCGACTGCAGCTGGTGGAATTCTGTCAGTCTCATCAGCCCCTGTGGGTACATGTAGGTACATACATGAGTGATTATGCTGCTATGTTTGTGTCTGTGTAGGTAAAAGATGCAGTATGACATGAGATTTACACGCATTCATGGATCAATATCTGCGCTCCTTAGATTGTTCTAAACCTTATCGACCTGCAGAAGGAGCCTAGAGCATACGTGCTTCACCCATGACCCCAATAAAA
Organism: Pao palembangensis; assembly: GCA_015343265.1. NCBI lineage: Eukaryota > Metazoa > Chordata > Actinopteri > Tetraodontiformes > Tetraodontidae > Pao > Pao palembangensis. The sequence goes on from CM027088.1 coordinate 10,464,643, forward strand.
CAATAATATCCCCGTATAAAAAAACCCACATATCTCTAAATGGGTGAGGAACCATCGAGCCGGAACGACGACACGCAGATGATTTACAGTCTCTGCAGTCGTCTCGTTTTTGTTTCCAACAAGGACACTGCAGAAGTTTGAGGCCTGAAATTTTTTAAGTACAGCCGAGCTCATTTTCTGGGTGACTGGTAATGACGTACACACCTGGCTGAATTGCCGTCGGCAAAACATTAGTGAGTGTGCTCGAAAATATGGGTTTATCAGAAAGTAAGTGGATTATCAGAAAGTAAGTGGTGCTAATGAAACACAGCACTGCACTTTTGAGGAGTGGTAAGGAGTAGTTACAGCACATGAACTCAACTCAAGTCATAAGATAAGTAGCGCTAATGCTTGCTACACTGTGTCCGGTGTGGAGTCATAACATTAGGATTTCCTATAAAACTGCATTCAAAATTCAGCAAATTAAGCAACTGATCTATCTTGTGGAGGCTCGGAATGAGCAGGCACTGTGCTGGTATCTGTAATTAAAGTACATTTAGTAGTCATGAAAGTAGATTTTTAAGTGTGCTCATGAAAGTGTGTGACAGAAAGACAGAGATTAGAGAAGTTACAACAGGCCAAAAACACAATTGCATCTTTCAGCTCTATATTTGTGGGATGATGTATTTTTCCTCATTCTTTTCTCTGTAATCCTGAAATAAATCTGGAGTTTCAAACAGCAAAAGTGTCACATTTCGCTTGAGAAATCCAGCTGAAGGACTGAATTTATGAGGATTCACTGGAGAAGAAAATCTGTTTTGTTGCCATAACTAAACCAGCACAGACTGAGGAAATAAACATGTAATGATTAATTCAAACTTTCACTTAGAAGATGGTAATAAGGATGTAATCTGAGTGTGTGTGTGTGACAGAGAGAGAGAGAGAGAGAGAGAGAGAGAGAGAGAGAGAGAGAGAATACAGCATTAATGACGTCCTCGAGTTCAGGTTCAACTGTGGGATCAAATATGCTGTCTGTTAAATAATGTAATGTACAGGCCCAGCACTGGTCCCGTATGGACAGGAGAGGGATGTCAGGAGCCTAATATATAGCTGGTACCGTAAGTATGTCAGCACCCGTTATTTAACACTCTGGGGCTGGAGGGAGGCTTGTTGCCAAATATATCCTCCATTTTCATGTGTGTTTATGTGTTCGAGTAGGACAGCAGATCTGAGGTTGTATGCATGAACTGGTGTGTATGTGTGTGTATCTCTGTGTGTATATTTTTGTTTGCAATTATGTCTGCAATATGTGTCACTCATCAATAATGTACGGCTCTGGGTTCTCCCCTCTTCAAAGCTTGTGACAGTCTACTGTTCCACATAATTAACTCTGTAACACACACACACGCACACCACGCACACACACTTGCACACTTCTTTTTCAAAGAAGCGTGCACAAATATATACAGGTATAATTGAGTCCAAACACCGAGATTTGCTCTTTTTCTGTAACTGAACAATAGAAATTGCAAATTCTTCAAAAGTAAAGGGACTTTTTTCACTTTTCATTCATGTTTATTGGCACTGCAGGAAGTCTGACGTGTATATATTCTTGCTAAGGCCAGGTTCTGTTTCAGGTTGAGAGGAAGGAGTGCTGATCGATATTTTTATTCCTCCGACGCAGCTACGGCTGTGGTCACTAAGCCAGTCAGTCCAACTGCAGGCTCCCTCTGAGGTTTTAAGATCCCACTGTAATATCTATATACTGTCTTTCACAGCCATGACACCAAACTGAGCATAAATAAGCTAATAATAATAATAATAATTGCAGAGGCGGGGCTTATTCACTCTTAGGCTAATGCTACCTAGTGACAGATGTTATGAACTAAAAACCAAAGTCGGGATATTTCTAATGAAGGAGACTAAATGAAGACAGAGGATGGTAGATAACCATGTTTCACCAAATATAAATGGCTAATAAAGGCATAATCAAGCAAGAAATGGAATGATGGGCATAATGATGATAATTTTGTGTGCCGACGTGCGTGTCTCATTGGATTTCGCATTTTGTGCTTTTATTGAAATGGATTAAAATAGTCAGAACGGCGGAGCGGCGAGGATTTCTGTTCTGACAGTTGTGTGCTTTGAAATTGTGCTCTGGGAAGGAGCCGTTTAAAAACACACAAACAGACACGCGGAGACACATCTGCATACACGCACCCGTGCGCGCACGCACAAGCTAGTGAGCAGTGTTGATGCCAGCTTGGAGTGATGGTAATATCAGAGACCGGAGGAGCTGCTAATGAACACCGCGGATGGGAAGAAAGGCTCCGGCTCAATCCACTAATTGCCTTAAAAGCTTTTCATACAATTTAGCCTGTCACCAGAGATGGCAGTTGGAGTGTGTGAGTGTGTGCATGTAGGAGGGTGGGTGGGAGAAGAAAAAGAGATAATTCTGAGAAAACATATTGTAAGAAAAGGAGCAAGAAATGCACAATGGTTTTTACACCTACGCAGCCCCAATCATACGCAGTCTCGCACATGCACCAGAACGTCTTATTCAGCTGAAGCCAGTTACATTTGCAACCACGATCAGTCATTCCAGACACTCCTAAAGAGCCAAAAGCATTGACCACACACACACACACACACACACACACACACACACACACAAGCACACTCTCTCATTCCAACACGTTGGCTCATTTTTTGACACACACCACTGTGCAGTGCTCGGTGGTGGGGCGCTGTAGCACAGCCCGGCCCTCATTAAAGTAAAAAGCCTGCTGAGTGTTTTAAGCAGCATTAAGGCCACAGCAGAGTCATAAATCCAGGCAGCCCTCCAATATGACTCCCTGACTTACTGTTCATATCGCACAACTCGAGGAGCACAACAGCACACAGCACAGCGCAGAAGCACGAAAAGTTTCTGTAATTGCTGGTAAAATTGGACTATTTTCACTGCCACATCGCTTAAAAGCATCTGCAAATTTAAAGTTTAGCTAGGTTTAAGGAAATATCATGTAAAGTTGTCCAATTGTGGCAACTCCCAGGCAAGTTTTCTGCATCATTTCTACTAAATCAATACATTTTGCAGTATATAATGTGATCAAAAGGAAATTACTTGGCAACTAACATTTAAACAACTTGTAAATTCAAGCTGTTCATGCCAATAACTAATGTTTTTTTTTTGGGGCTTCACTTGATTTAAGACAAAAAGGCCAGAACTGACAGTTTTCACTTTCCTGAATGTTTTAAGATTTAATGTTGGTAAAAATCAGAAATTTCTCTGCCAAAAATAAAAGAGAATGTTTTTTGTGTTTTGGCCTGAGTGCTGGAAAACAAAACACTGCCCACCATCCCCTCAGGCTCTGCAATTTGTGATAAACTTTTCTCCACTTTTCTGACAATTAATATTTACACGAAAGTTAAAAAATAAAATAAAACCTCTTATTACAAAGCTGCCATTGTTCGCAAAGATTTCCCTACCAAAAGAAATGTGCCTGCGCAGCCAAACTGAACTGATTAGCGAAGAAAATGTAGCAGCTACATCTAAAAACAAATCTTTCTTCATGGTTTTGACGGCGCTGCTGCGTTTGAGAGCAGAGAGAAGCGCAGATGTTAAAGTGGAGGAAATAAAGCGATTGTGGAGGGTAACCAAGCCCACGTGCCCACACCATCAACCAGAAACTTTACATATACGGATACATACTGTATATACGTTCACCTGCGTGTTTCATACAGACGAGTACAACCCATGGCGTCCATCGCCAGACATCCACACAATACGATACGGACAGTGCGTGTCTGCATCTCTGTGCTATTAATTATTTCCAGTCACCATCAGCTAAGAAAAAAAATGCTTTTCAATGGCAGAAAATTGCATAACAAGCGGCATCCTCTCGTACATGGGTTAAAGGAGGTGATGACAACTGATGACCGGCTGCAGAGGTTCAAGACATGTCTGCATAAGTATCCCCGGGGTTGTGTGTTTTGACAACATAGGTGTATGTGGGTATGGGGAGGGTCAGAAAGGTCAGAGGTCTCCAAGGTCAATTCATCAAAGTCAATTATATGATGATGGAAGGATGAGTAGGTAGGTACAGGTACCCCTGAGGTCTGCCGATGACGGCCTGCTGGTGATGAATAGAGCTGGAGGGAATTGGAGGAGGTTTCAGGAGCGTGGGCGGGGGGGGGGCACGCATGTGCACCCGAGCCAGCTTTCATGAAAAATACGTTTGTGCCTTTTTTTTTTTTCTTTTTTTGTATGTGTTTGTGTCTATGTGGAGGTGTGTACGTGTGTGTCCAGTGTGTGGTGGCCTCCAGACCTCAGACCCGTCCCAGGAGCCTGATGTCTGTCAATACAGACAGCGCGTGGAGGCGGCACTGGCCCCGGGTCAACACCGGAGCCAATACCTGAAGACAGCCAGCTCATACACATGTGCATGCGCAAGCAGACACACACCGGCAGTAAGCCAATAACTGCAGAACATTATCGAGCTGGCCAGGTCCAAGTTCTGACACAAGCCACAATTAACCCGGGAATCCCCAGCGGACCACTGGATGTTCATTCGGAACAGCTAACGAGGCTAAATGTAAGAGCAGTGGCTTCGGTAATGAGACAGGATAACCGGGTGGTGTTCCAGCCTGAGCAGGTCAGCTCTCACTGGCCCTGAGGAGAACATTCTACTTAGAAATTCATGTTAGACCTGCTCAGCCTTGAATTATCTGCTTTATTTACTGAAATATTGACTGTTGTTGGTCTGATAAATCAAAGAATATTTCTCTCTACTACACAGGTTCTGCTGCTACGCTTATCAGACAGTTTGAAATGGTAAAATGGAAGTTGTCATCGTGGCTTCCGCAGAAAAGGGTGGGTCATCCATATTAGAGCTCCTTCTCTATCACTACACTGCTTTAATCAATGTCGCTTTGCTGATGTGGTGATGCTAGGTGCCAATGCAACATCGACAGAAAACAAAAAATAAGAGCCTGTAAATGTAGAAAGAGATTTGTAAAAACCAAAGCGCAAGTGAGAAGAGAATTGCACCCTTCTACCCGCCCATTATTTTCCACTAGGGATGTTATCAGACGCAAATGTGCGGTGAGCGGAAAGGAGAACGCAGAGAAAATAATTACTCTCTGCATCAACCAGCTGGTTTGTTCATAAACACGCAATTATGATTTTGTGGTGGTCCATTATATACAAGCCTCTCCAGGGCAGAAAGCTCTGCCAAGGCTCCATCACGGAAAACATCTTAAACGCTCAGAAACGGCAAACGCCACAGACATTTCTGATTTTCTCGTCTGTTCCTCAACAACAAATCTAGAAACCGTTCAAGGAGTCCACTAAGTTAAAATTTGTTTTTGGTAAAATCCACTAAGCCCATCTTGTCTGCCCTGGAAGTCCTCGGTAAACCGTGCGAGGGGCACTTTTTAGTTATTTATTTTAGCACCAATTTGGAGTTCATATAATATGCGTGGACTTGTGCCATCCAGGGTAGTATGAGGTATGTACATGAAAAAAAAAAAAAGTAAACAACAAATCAGTTCTGGTCTGAGTGAGAAGTGATAATATTCATAACTACTATATTATAGTGGAAAAATTAGCATTAACATATATGTTTTAATGAACTAAAAATCTATAATTCCATTAGTGTGCATTTTATCAATTTTCTTTTTCACATTTTGCAGGCTCTCCACATCCCCATATCACAATAAATACTCATATTTTTGGTCTTATTACAGCTAAACAGTAAACTGTACAGAAATTAAATATGTGACCACTAATAAAGAAAACCATCTGTTAACTCTGCAGTAGGCACGCAAAGTAGCACACGCATTAAATCACTGTCATCCAACAGGCTGTGTGCACAGACGTGTGCACAGATGTGCACACACACACACACACACACTCTCTCACACACACACACACACACACACACAGCAATAAGGCAGCTACCACAACATAGTAGCTAACATTATACACCTAAATATTATCGACACTTAAGCTAAAGACCTGAATAGTTCTCATTTTCACAGCTGTAAGGTTATTTTTAGCACAGGCCCACCAAAAAGATTTTCTCTGTATAAATCTGTCAAATTTTTAACATTTAATGTTAAAAATTAAGTGTAACCGCTCAATTGATGAAAAGCGCAACATGATTACGCAATCTCCTTTAAGCCACTAGACCACATTTTGTATAGGGATAATTAAATATAGAGTGTACACTTTAAGACTTGTGGCCTTAAGAGCTGTTGTGTTAATACCCAAATAAGACTTTACCCAGTGAAAGGAGTTTTTGTTTGGACTGGAGCGATGACAGAAAAGCTAAGTAAAGGGTTCTCTTTTCACTACCGACTTTTCTAAACTAGAATTTGACCAAAATGTGTTCTCACTCCATTTGGTTATCCAGGTAAGTTGCCATTTTGTGCTGCCAAAATTCAGATATGGTACCTCTCAGATTCACCACAGCCTGGTAGAGTCTGCGTATTTAGTTACTATATACAAGCACAGCTGGTGTGCTGTAGTGCAGAGTAGTTAAACTGTGAAAGCGAGAGCAGCACAGCTCTGCAAAAAAAAAAAAAAAAGTCAGATTCATTTAAATTTAGGTCAAGAGGTTCCACCTACTCACTTCCTCCCTCAATGTCAGACTCTTGTGGTCTTGTGGACATCATTAGCTGCACTTTCTTGAAAGAAACACAATCTTGAACGAGCCGTTGCAGGGTTGAAACTCATCCTCCATCCACTTGTTAGCTGACCAAAGGATCGGAGATCCCTGCAGAGGAAGACAGCATGACGTGTCAACCTCGCCTTGGGTGATTCTTCAGCTCGGCCAAACCTTTTCTCATACACGGGGGCAAAGGATGTGTTCACTATCAGCCCTTGACCAAAATCCCGACCACAAAACCTACAGGTTGCATGTGGAAACAGCTATGTTATGCAGGACGAGAAAGAGAGAGCAGACGTGACGCTACAAGCATGTTTAACAGCCGGCTGACAGGTGCACGGCAGCAGACTCCGAAGGGAGCCGACATGTTGTGCGCATCTCTGTGTGAGCCACCTCGGTGCATTGTGGGAGTTGTGCCTCAGCAGGTGGGCGTGTCACTTCCTGGTAGGAGAGACCTCACTGTTAGAGCAGACTCTCCCGGGATGTTTGGCTTTGAAATACTGATGCATTCTGGGAGCTGGGGTGTATTGTGGGAGCGGCAGGCCCAGCGGGTGTTGGTGCTGGCGTGCTGTCCTGACTGCGCAAAAGGCACGTGTGCACATCTGTGCACATAGAAACACACACACACCTCAGATCTATGGATACACAGCAGGATCCTGCCTTTGTTGGATATATAGGGGGTACACACTCTAAAACAATAAATAAATAAAAATAAGTGTGCACGCATAAACACACAGCCTAATTCGTTGACTGTGCATGGTGAGTACACACACTAACAGAGGGAGCAAAAATCCCAGATGCTCCGGCTGCAAACACATGGGAGCGAGATGAAAGACTTTCACATTCACAGCCCGCACACACACACACACACACATACACACACAGAAGACTCTCTTAAACTTCCACCGACTCCCTGCTCCTCCGTCGATGCGTGCATGGTTAGCACGTTTCCCTGAGCTTCTTCACGGCGCGGCTACAACATCCTCTGTTGCTTCTTGTGAGAAGTAGGAAGTGTTGCTGCAGAAGATCTCTGGCCACCCTCTGCTTGAGCACACATCCGCTCCCCAGTTCCTCCCGCTGTGATCAGTGCTCTCCTCCAACCTGGACTTACATCAAAGCCCACTTTCCCTTGCCCTCCAACACCACCATTGCTCCCACCCTACTTCCCCCGCTCCTGCGCTAAAGGTTGGCTGATCCACAGGTAACCTTTTTCTCTTTCATTCCTCATCTCTGTCTTTCTTTCTCCCTCTGTCCCCCCCCTCTCTTTCAGAAGTGGAGAGCATCAAAGACTGCTGGGCCTCACGCCAGGGGCTCCCTGCAAAGCAACCTCGCCAGTACCCCCTGCCAACATCAACCCCCCTAACGGCGCTGCACCTCTGCCGGAACGGCCTCCTTTCCCGCACAAGCTGCACGCACCGCACAGACACACGGGTGTGTATGCACCCCACCAGGCTGCTGACTGGGGGGAGCCACCTCGTGCTGGCTGCACATACTGTAAACAACAAGCTGTCAACAGGACTCAAGTGTGCCAGGCGTCTGATGTGACCTATGGAACAACGTTCTGCCTGTGCTGGAGGCTGTGCTGACAGGGGGTTCCATCCGGGGAAGGGTGAGCAGACAAACCCGACTCTGTAGGTGTTCCAGAGGTGGGTTGACTTGGCTTCTAAAGATCATCCCAGCGTTTATAGATCAGAACAAATAAAGGTTGTTTAAAGCAGGATGTTAACGAATTTGGGGTTGCAGGAGAAGAACTTTTCAAAACTTTTCTGTTTAAATTTCTGTTTTAAGTTCATTTAGAGCATTTTTAAAAGGCCTATGAAACTAAAATGTAAATGAAGACACTAAACAGTCCTGCTGCCTTGATGGTAACGGTACTGAGGAGAAACCTATCAGTATATATGGGTGAAAATATAGTCTACCAGTATGGAAGATAATTGAGGTATGTGGTAAAAAGCACCGATAGAAGAATCCACACTATGACACAGATAAGACGTTGTGACAATACAGTACTCAGACACTCACTCCTCAAACCTAGATTTATGTCTGATATCCTTTTTGTCTCCGCATCCTGTCTTTCGACACAGCTTGTACGACTGCACTCAATCGCAGTCTCCCTCCCCGACTATTGTCTATATGCTATTATTACTGTCATCTCCGCACTCTTCCCTCGTTCACTCCCCCCCACCACCCCCACGTCTCCTCTCGACTCACGCTCAGATTTGTGGCTCTTAATATTGTATCTGTCGAGTAGAAGGACAGGAGCACGGGAAATGACATGTTTCTGCCTGGGGTGAAAAGAAACACACAGATACTCGCGCACACACACACACGCACAGCGGCATCGGAGACTGCGCCAACCTTACAATGTAATTACAGGGAAACAGAGCACCCAGTTACACACCTGAGTGCAGCTGGGATCAGAGCCGGGCTGTTACTCTGACACTGATGGGGGAAGCCAGGAGTTAGTCTGCTAAAACACAATGACAGACAGCTACATCTGCTGACATGGCCGCACTGACAGACCAAATATTTGGACTGAGGAGGAAGGCAAGAGGATGGCGCTCAGATTCGAAACACAGAGGTGACGCCTTTCACGCACCTGAAACCACAGAAATGTTTTACGTATGTACACGGAAGCAAGGTGTCAAGCAGACATGGTCTCGCACATATATAACACACATACACCCACACACACATACACACACATTTTTCTTTTTGGATTTTTCCTCTGACAGTGTTTAACTGCTACAGTGGCCTGAGGAATTCAATCGACCCAATTTTGGTGTCATGAATGACATTGTATCAACGTACCTTTTTTAGGCACTTAAAATGTCCCAGAACATCTCAGTGAATAGGCAAACTCACACAGGGGACAAAACAGGTAATATATAACAAATCGTGCGACGGCTTCCTTTTCATCAGTGAAATTATCAGACAACAACAGCTGCATTTCTTCATGAGCCAAATGGCAAATTCATTTAGTGTCACAAGCACCTCAAAGCCCAATAAGGCTTGTCGGTGAAATCACTGTGTATTGGAACCTGACTTAAATCTGTCAGCTCCAGGGTTCAAATGGATTGCAGAAGTATTAAAAGTTGTGCCATCATGTGAAATAAAATTTTCATGTTTGTGATGTAAGATATTTGCAATGTTTTTGGATCCCAGCTGATGTCTTTTCAACTCTTGACAGCATCAACGACTGCTCTCCGCAGCTGCTTGAAGGTGAACTGATGAAATCCTGAATAGAGAATCCCTCAGTGGACAGATTGGAGGCTGCAGCTACAGCGGCCATTTCCACGAACCCATAGTTTATCCCGCCCTGTTTGACACCTGCTGCACTTACAATACCATTACTAACGCCCCCTTCAGGGGAGTATTTAGTGGATGCACACTGACCACCATCAGTAGTTGTGAGTCTATTTAAACAGGTCCCATTTTCCTTTCCAACATTTCAAAACTTCCAGGAGCCGCTGCATAGAAAAAGCACAGTGAAGATGTCATTCCCAGTGAGTCTGCGGTCTCCCACACGCCTTTAGGGGACCTGTCAACAGTTGCATGGATGCTCTGTCCCACCTCAGCCGCTAAACTCCTTCACAGTGGTCACAGGTGCCTGCTTGAAGTGCTCTTTTCACTTCATGATGGAACCTGAGCAACAACAGTCAGGCTGCTGCAGTCAGGTGGTGTGTGTTCCAGCCCATTTGTTTAGACCTCTGTTGATCTTGGACAGTCACCCTAATCAAGGTGAACACATTTAGTTTTAAATTTCAACCCATGTTCATTTTATTTTATAAAACCACTGAAAGGGGGAAACACCCACAGCAAATACTTTCTCTTTCTCACTCAGTGATCCCTTATATCTAAAATGCCATTACTACAAACAGTCGTAAAGTTAATGACAGACTGCATGCAAATTGTATTCAGCAGCACTTCCTCCCCTCAGACTAAATTACAGCGCATAAAGAAGTGTACATTTGGAAGAGAGCACGATGTTCTCCGTGTATCAGCAGTTTCTCTAGACAAGAAATAGGCATGCATGCAGCTCATTAAGTCCACAGCGCACCATGTTCACGCTGAACCTTATCAACCTCGACATGACACACGTGAGTGTAGAGCAGCGAGGAAGCGTGGAGCCGCTGCAGTAATTCACTCCTTCTGTAATATGCACCCTCTGTTTGCTATAGGTTTGGTATTAAATGGAAAAGAAATGTGCATTATCCTCTCCTTTGTGTGGAACCCTTCCCTGGTGTGTGTGTGTGTGTGTGTGTGTGTGTGCGCAGTCTTGGGGGAAGACAGAGCCAGTTTGATAAATGGCTTAAATAATGAGGAGTCCCGGGAGCTCTCAAGTTAACTACAGTGTAAGATCGCTGTGTTGGAGATCTAGATCCACAAATGTGTGTAGGAGAGTGCACACACATGCACAAGGTAAGAAATTCACCACAAATTCACAAGCTAAGATTCAAACCTCAGGCGCAAAGGACACTGAAAAAAATGGTAATTCTGCAAGCTTTACCACACAAATACTGTTAAAGGATTTATTTGATTAATTGTTGTATTGAATCAAATAAATCTAAATCTGTTCCAGACTTACATGAAAAATATGAGTAAAACTGTCTGCTCTCAGTATGTCAGTACTGGAAAAAATACATGATAAATGAATTCGTGTCTCACGGATGATTCTGCTTCTGCAGGCTCACCAACAATTTAACAGTGAAACATCCAGACAAACCAGTTAAATCTGTATGCTTCAATGAGCAGCACCTTTACATGCACGCCGCCACAATGACCAAAGTTCCAACCTCTACGGATAAGAGCTTCACCTTCAGCTGACAGACATTTGGCTAAACGCGCCGCGGCCGTAGTGAGGGAGGCTGGTCTCAGACGTGCTAATGGCTTTAATGTTAAAGCACATGCAGCACCTTAAATCTGCACATGTGCCACATCTGCGAGCAGAGACAGTCAGCTTCGATACTGCACCAGCGTATCAGAGGAAGAAGAGGAGAAACAGTAGCAGACATAATGACCCACGGAGAGCGGATGGGAGCAGCAGCGTGGGTAGGGCCTCAGCACCCTGCTCAGGGTACAGACCCTGCATGAATATCAAAAAGCTCCCTCCCTTTGACCTTGAGATTAATATTTAAAAGCTGGCTACAGTCTATACACTCACAATCAGGCATCTGCACATGCACATACGCAGCGTTCACAGTGTGCCCTGCGGCTAGCGGTGCACTGAAGTCTTCCTCATTAACTGGCTGCTCTTTTCTGATTCTTGTATCTATAAATACTGTATAAAGCGAAAGCTGAATACGCCGCGTCTGCTATAGCACACGGGCATGACTGAAGCACAGGTGGAGGACGACGTATGGGGAAACTTCTCACCTGTCTTAAACAACGGTTTGCGCGGGATTTGATCCAAGAGTCGTTCACAAATATATAAATAAAAGAAAAATCAGTGACCTCTCAGAAGACTGTTGGCAATAATATCAATAGGCAAACTGGTAACAATGCAAAAACACTTGGACTTTTAACCTAGTCAAGGGTTTTATTATTTTACTGCAAGCTTGAATCATGCAAAAACTAACTAACGGATAAAAGGTTAAAAAAAAAATAGAAATAAAAAGAAACTTTCTCCCACAACACTGAGTATTTTTTAAAGGTCTTAAAAAAACCGAAAAACAGAAAAAGTGCACTTCTGCGGTTTAATTGTTTCTTCCTTTTAAGACTCTGCAAGAATTAAGTTTTCCTGACCCTGTGATGCATTTATCATATATAAGCAGCCCTAAATATACCACAATCTATCACCTTTGCTCTTGTTAAAGACTTAAAAGCAATGAGCAACTCCTGAATCAGCAGTGTTGTAGTTTGACTGACTCGCAGTACTCCCCGTGGCCACCAGGACAGAAATAGCACATACGTGTCTAATTATATAAACGCAGGATTTATCTATGGAAACATAAAACATGTCAGAAAACTGAACTAACAAGTTCCTTCAAGCTGTCTGCTTCTGCTGTGTTTGCTCTGAGAGACGTGGCAGTTTGGAGTGGATTCACTTACATACAAAAAACATTGCTTTTGTTGCTGTTTTCAAGATAAAAAAGCTGTTTGATAGATGAAAACTGTAATTTTCACCATTTTCAGGTCACGGATTTACTGTTAAAATGTTCTCTCACACATTCATCTTTTATCATGCATCTAAATCACATTATTTAAAGAAAAAAAAAGCAAATAAATAAATACCAACTGCATCGATTACCAGGACAGGAAATTTGCTACCTGCCTTTTCTCTGATTGATGACTTTCTCTCACTTTCTAAACTGACTTCCTTTGCTTTGTTTATTTATTCAGCAGTCTGATGGAAGCGTGCGTGGGCACGGACACAGGATGGCAGTAGGTTTACTGGTTTACAGTGGATTCAAAAGTCCCTCACAGAACACACCCTTGGTCCCTTTACGTGCTAATGACTATCTGTTGTTTTGAATGTATTTTTCAGGTATTTGTGTCACATCAGTGATTCGCCTACTCCTGTAAACTGCAAATGAAGTATTTATGGATTAAAATGTTGGAAAAAAAACAACCTGCGTGTCTTTAAAAAGTGTGTTAATAGTTGTCAGCAACTTTAAAGGAGATCTTTTCTGCGGTAGGTTCTTTTTAAAATATATAATATCATGATAATGTTTTGTATTTCTGCTTTAGATTTACAGTTCTGTGTCATTTTAATGCAATTAAATGTTCTAAACATTATACTGTATGTTTGGCAGAATTCTGGAGAACATTGATGGTATCTGCATGCTGAACTCAATCAACTTGTTTAAAAAAAAAAAAAAAAAAGAGATAGTACATCCAGTTTCCTGGCAAATGTAACCTGATATAGTTTTGGAAAGTATTTAAAAGGAGTCTCGTGTGTATCATGGGTGCCTGCTAGGAGATGCTACTGACAGGTCACATGACCTCTGTGATAGGCTCTCTCTGTGTTTTCATAACTTTATCTCCTCACACCCATTTTGTGTTATCCCTTCTTGGGTTGCTCTCATTCTCTCACACACCTCACGCGTGCTATCTGCGCTCCTCCCCCTTATCCACCTCCTCCTCGTCTTCTACGTCTCTTTTAGACATGTAATATTTGTCCGTATCTCCTCGTCGCTTCCTGTACCTCTCTGCTGCTTCCGCTTTAACGACATTTCCCACGCCGCCCTTCCATTTCAATATTCTCCACACTCCTACATCTCTTTGCGGCATCTATGAACACATCCCTCGTCTCCATTCCCCATATTTATCTCTTCCTTATCTGGATCTCCCTCTCTGCATGCCTATCCGTGTGTATCTGCTCCCTCTCCCCGTCTCACCAGGCTTGGCTCGTATGAGGGAGGGATGAACCAGAAACGCTAAATTGTTTATTTCTGACAGCTTAGTGGCCGCGCGAAGCACCGGCCCGTCCTTACTAAAAACCGTTAGGAAGTAAAAGAAAGAAAAAAGAAACAAAAAAAACAAACAAACAAACAAACAACAACAAGTCATATTCATCACGGTAATTGTGTGGGTGCTTTGGGTACGCGGGCGGCTGGGTGCCGATGAGGGATGGCGCTGCTCGCCAGTCTCCCCAACGTCCATGAATCACAGGCGGAGTCGCATGGCGGCCCTCAGCCGCCATAAAACAAAAGATGGAGATGAAAAATGTAGCAATTAAGTGATTTGATTTCTGCTCTACTCTCCTGTCATCCTTTAAAACAGTCCCCTTTTTGCCCACACACACACAAGCATAAAACTATACCCTTGGAAACGCAACACAGGCAAAAGGACAAACAGTGGCATGCACGGATCCTATTGCGTACACACATAAACCTGATTATATAAATCTAATGTTAAAACCCACGTAAAGTATATTATTTATTTCAGTTTCACTCATTTACATTTATTTTTCCATGTTTCTGGGGCCACAGAACACACTCCAACATTGATAGAAAAAAAGGTTTCTGTATTTTTTCTTGCACAACAGAGATCTAAAATCATCGTTTTTTTGTAGTAAAGTGCTCGAGCCATGCAAATTGATTACTGCAGCTTAGCATTTGTGGCGATTTGCCCCTAATGCCTTATCTAATGTGTGTCTTTATATAGCCGAAGGTGACGATGCCCGAACTCTCCCAGCGTCATGAGCTACAATTTCAGGGCCAAAACATTAAAAAAAAAAAAAAAAAGACCCATTCAACTAAAACAAAGTGCCGTAGCTTCCTAACTAGCAAGCAGGCTAGTTTAAAAAGCACCAAACTGTGTGCAAACACACTAGTGTTAGCTTAGAGCTGTCATCCGAATAGCACTGTAGTGGATAGCTGGGCTAATTTACCAACCTTGTGCATCAAAAATAAAAAAAAACATAAACGTTCTTCTCTAATTTCTTCTTTAATTAAAATCTATTAAGCTCCAAATTAATGTCTAAAAAATATCATCATTGTAATATCGGTGAAACTCCAGGTGTCGCCTTGGATGCCACGATGACACCAGTTTGTTTTCCATTTCAAAATAAGCATAAAACATTAACCTTTGAAAATCCCCATTTGACCAAGAGAGGATGTGCATTAATTCTTCTCCTCCAACTGATTTTATGTAAATCACATTTGCTTTTGTTAGCGACAGCCATTTGGGGGTTCGTAGGACACCTGCAAAGTCTCTAACTACTTCTGATGAAATGAAAATATCTATGGAGTAATGCTATCTGTTCGTTTCTCCTCTCTGGAGCAAATATATTAGAACCATTTGCCTCCTACACACCGCAGCGTGGAGACTATATTTAACCATGGTGCTTATGAGAAATGTGGATGTTTTAACATTGTTTAGCATGGGAGGGGGGTGGCTTGCTTAATGGGACTTGGCTAAGCATGTGTAATTAAGAGCAGGGGTAAGTGGTGAGTTGCAGAGAGCATGGTGTGTATGTCCATGTGTTTTTGTGTGTCCGTGCACGCATGTGTGTGGAATATGGTAGCAGCATCAGGCTATGATGGAGTGCTTTGTTGAGCCAAACACCCATTCAGCAAGCTGTGCGCTCATTAATCCTGCCAAACTCCACTTGTTACATGCACACACAGGAAATCATGAGGCTAGGTAAACAGGGAACTGCTGTGATCCATCACTGCACACTAGCAAGCACAGGAACACACTAAAATACACACACACCTACAGATGTGGCGAACATGAGAAATGATAAGCTCACACCCTTGCAAAGATGCAGTAAAACACATGCACCTCTGTGTGGACCTGAAAAATGTGCAGAGATAAAAAGATGCAAACTGCAAGCTAATTTGTGTTTGTTATCTCACAGCGCGTAGGGCCGTTTCTCTGTCAGGTTTGTTGCCTTCTCTTTGCAGTCACGACGCACAGAAGACAGTTTCAGTATCAATCCAGAAATAGTTCTCAGCTGTACATTACACAGAAATCACATCCAGGGCGGGTGAAGGTCTGCACTTGCTATTAGTAGAAAGAAATACTGCCACAAAGCCTGGAAAGAATCAATAGAGCTTGACCCCAGTTTGACCTCTGGTTGAATGGAGAAGTTATGGTCCCACACTAGCCTTGGCACTAGCTTATTTGATGTGTGTTTTCTCCAACAACACATCTCCGCTCTCCTCCTGTTCCCGTCTTCACAGTTAATTTTCATACTTGCTTTGGCTGCTTTGTTTCCGCCTCCTGTATGCTG
The DNA here is from genome assembly GCA_015343265.1 of Pao palembangensis. Taxonomy (NCBI): domain Eukaryota; kingdom Metazoa; phylum Chordata; class Actinopteri; order Tetraodontiformes; family Tetraodontidae; genus Pao; species Pao palembangensis. Next base: position 10,480,975 of record CM027088.1, read on the forward strand.
CGAATATACACTATACCTACACACATGTGGCGACTGCACGCTCATTACATGACAAATGCAGATCGGGGCCGGTTACACAGCCCAGTGGTTAGAGCAGATCTGTTATATCTATACGGTTGCCTGCCTGGCTGCCTGCCTGCCTGGCTGCAGCATTTACTGAAGCCATCAGTGAAACGACATTCCATATATCTTTGATGGCGAGGGGAACAATAGTATTTACACCAATTTAGCCCAAGGAAGAGGGCGAAATTTCCAGCTAATGGGCGACTTTCTTTTTTTTTTCCCTCCTTTTTTTAACAACCAGTTTTCCAAATATCCACCCGTCAGGAGTACAAATGAAAGGCGCTCCCAGACTGTTACTACGATGCTAATAAACTCTATTACAATCTGCAGAAAAGAAAGAAAAATATGTGGCTTTTTGAGGTATTAGAGAAAAGCCACATGTAAACCGCCATGACCACACACAACCAAAGCAACACAAACACAACAGTCAACAATAATTTCATCTGCTAGTCCAGTTATAATACAAACAGCAGGATCAGCTTTTGCATAGAATTACAGATCTTTAAGTCACTGACTAATACCTGAAATTGTTTATAAATTGCAGCAGGTTGCAATTTAGAAATAATCCATCCAGATCCACAGATGTTGGAATAATGTTGCTTGCACTCTTTTTTTGTTATTAGCACAAGTGTCACCCAACTGAGTGGCTCATATTTAACCAGAGAGGTGTGTCTACGTGAAGACAGCCTGGGAAACGCACAGCCTGATGAGGTCAAAGGTCACAGGGCACCCAGAGGCCAATCGGGGTTTTAGTGGTGGAGCAGGTTCAGGTTGAACGTAAAATAAAAAAGGTCAGGTCAGGTCAGGTGGAGGGCTGCTGGTGTGTTAGGGTTAGTTAAAGGTGACGAGAAACTTACAGCCTGTTTTGGGGTTTTTTTTCTTCGGTGTGAAACCTACGGCTGCTGACATCACTGTGATTTAGATATCAAAATGGACGTAAATTAGGATTGAACATTTTCTTATTATCCCCCCCAAAAAAAGAATGCTTTCAGGACTATTACCTTTTTTTCATTTTCCTCACACTTTGATGTGTTTCATCTTACATTCTGCTTGTAGATAAAGGACTAAGGTATGTGACAAAATGATGGCCCAAATGGAAATGGAATCAGGCAGGCTTCACTTTGAACTCAACGTTATCATCAATATACTTGAGATGAGTCCGGAGTTTTACATTTTTACATACCGGAGATGATTGAAACCATTGTTTTGCCTTTCAACTATCTGCTCATAGACTGTTTATTCAAAAAAGAAGAATAAAAGAATGAAAACACACAATCTTAAGCTCCCTCTGGTGGAAGGCTGCAGTAAATGTTCCAACATTTAAGGACAACTTGAAGCCAAAATAATAACGGATGTTCTTGAAATAAAATGTATCCTTTTTCAGCATGGCTGATTGGTTTTGACAAGCTCGGTGTGAGGCTGAACGATGTTTTATGAGGTTGCCAAAGCTGATCATCGGGGCTGGCAGGAGGCCCAAACAGTCAGTCCAAAATGTTAGCAACTGACAACCGGGGATAAAGACATCTTTCACATTTAGTGGATGAAATAATTATTTATTTATTTTATATTTACCAGTTATTTTAATATTGAGAACAATCCATCCTTCCAACCTGCTATCTGTTTATCTGTAAACCTGTTAAGATAAAAATTGTATGAGTGAGAAAAATAATTTAATAAACTTACAAAAAGCTTATTGTTTGAATGCATATTAACTATAAGTCCTAATTTGCGCTTTGATAGTGGCTCAGAACGCCTCTCAGAGTTTCTGTGTTGGAGCGACAAAAGAACATCACCTGCCTCCAGGGACTGTCCACAACAGCAGAATCTTCAGGAATGTATGGGAAAAAAAGAGGGATTGGGGAAAGACTGAGCGCTGTGTTACCCCCGCAGATATCCTGTTGTTACCTGGCGGGCAGATTTGGAAGCAGTTCTACAATCCAGACAGGTAATTATTGAATCTGATTCTGGAATTTAAAAGCGTTCCATGCTTTTAAAATTAAAATGTATCCTACAGAAAATCATTTCTTTAACGTCTCACAAAGAAGTGCCTTTAAGTCCAGTCTCATGAAACAAAAATCAGCTATTGATCACTGATTATAATTACGCCACAGACAGACTGGCGATGAACTTACTGTAAATAAACTGGGACCTGTCAATAACACAAAAATCATGACCATCTTCCGCTTCTCCTATCGACACCTTCCTCAGATGTGTGCAGCTGTGCATCCACACATCCATATCCAAACACACATATGGACAGACAGACACACATTCACACACTAAATGCACATAAACATACACACAGCTCATCCAGTGTTGGCGCCCAGACTGTAAAAGTCATCAGGGACCTGTAAAGCATTACCCTCTATGTGACTCGAGCCACTCCAGAAATAGCCTCTGTAATGTATTCTTACCGCCACCGTCTCTTTTGCACAATAGTGCCCTTAATAACACACTCCATTTCTGTTGGCATAAATAAGGGCTCCATTTCCATCTTATTTCATGCAAATGAGTGCGCCGGCGCCCAAACAGGTAGTGGGAGTAGTGTGTGAGTGGAGTGTGGAAGTGTATAGTCGCTGAGTGTAGTGGCATGATTGGGGACGAGCGAATTCAAATGAGCGCTGCAGAGACCCCACGGTGTGCCAACGACTCCCACGCTAGCCTGCCAGCGGCGTGACAGACAACGTCACTTACAGACCCGTATCCTGCGCAGGGTGCCATTACAGGGGCCAACGTGAAAAACAATATTTATCCAGGCAAATGGTTCTCCGGAGAAAGATTACCGAGGCAAACACAGGAGTTGCACTCCGGTAGTCGATGCTGCCGCGGCTCATGGCCGCATCTTTAAATAGATGGTTTTACCGGTTCGCTGTGTTGTGTACAGCGGCGTCTGTCTGGGAGTAACCGCTAACTCCAGTTCTGTGATTAACAGCGATCTGCATCTTCGCCTGGGACCCGCCGTGCACAGATACTTAAACATTAATAAAGACGGATGCACCTGAGTCGGTGTTTTTACGCTCAGAATCTGTCTTTCTGCTTGCCCGCAGAGTCTAATGCACGCTATACTTCCTGCACCAAACGTTCTGTCGGGTGTTTATTGGCAGGTAACATGGTTGCAAGCCATTAACGGCAAATAGACAGCAGAGTTCCAACACTTTTCCATCTCAGCCTTTTGATGTCATCTGATTTGTAGACGAGAGCATCAGTGCACTGGTGTCCATATGTGGACCATAAGAACTGCCACAGGTCAGCGTATATACATAAATACAAGCATCTGCTCCTGTTTTCCTTCAATTACACCTAAAACCTAACGCAACTTCTACTTCTCTCCTACCTTCTTCTGGCTGTGCTTTCCTCTTCCATGAGAACAAATACGGAAATGACATTATACATATTTGCTCTGCACCCTGTTGCATACAGCCCAAAAAACCATGAAAGAAGCTAAAGTTACGCTGTTGTGCATAATTAAATCATAGCCTGCCCTGATCATATTAATTGTGAAATTTGACAGTGAGCCAAATAAATCCATATTTTACGGATTCGGGCCGTTGAGCAAGAAGAGCGTCGATACGCTGTATATTTTATGCTAAAAAGCCCTTGGAGAGCACGGACCTCTGCCAAGGCTGAAAATCTCCAGCACATGTCAATATCTACGCAAAACCAGTGCAGCATTAGTGTGATATTCTAAATCCTTGACCCTCAAAACATACGTCGAGGACTCATTTTAGGTAGAAACGTGCAGAAGCTCTGAAGACTTCTTAAAAAATAACGCACCCGTAATGCTATCGATATGGATTTAGCAGAATTTTGTGGGACAGTCAACAAAGATGCTACTCTGTGCCCTTTGCAATTAAAAAAAAACAAAAAACACCTCATTTGTCAGGACCAACAGTGTTATATTTCCACATCGTGTAGGGTCCCACGCTTTCAAAACAAAACCATATTTCATTACTCGAAAAGCAGGAAATGCAAAGCCAGTGGCAACAACTGATTACTGCGGCAGCTTAAGTCTCAGATTGACTTTGCTACCCAATGCCGGGTGCGGAAACACGGTGCACGTTCAGCTGCGGTGGAATTTTGGAGCCGTGTGAGTTTCTCATTTTGTTACCGAGCCCGCTTCGTGCTTTTACTCTGCACTTCTGTGCGATATGTTGTCAGTCAAGGCGTGTGGGCGTTGTTTTTTTTTGTTTTTTTTCTCCTGACAGCTATTTCCTTGGGCTTTATTCTGTTGATAAAGTTTCTTCTGAGTTTCTTTTCCTCCTCAAACAAAATCACAAGTGTAGGCAGAGATACAGGCAACAGTTTCTGCCTTACTAAGCGAAAACATAATGCTTTTATTTTGGCATTCTTAATTGGATCGTTGAACCTTAATTGGATCGTGATTAAATAATGGCGTCAGGAAAGGCGGTCCTGGAGGGGCAGTTTGGGGTGGGATTCAAAGTGGAGGAGAGCTTCGGGGTGGCTCTGGTCAGATACAAGAGTCCAACATCCGCTTCAAGGAAAGGTTAATATCGCTCTCTATTCCTCCATCTCTCCCTCCCTCGCTTTCCCAGCTGAGGCCTGTGTGACTTACAGCAGGTCCACACTGCATTAGATTAAATCATAAATTACCCACCCACCTTCATATCTGCAAAGCCCCCCTTACTATCTCACGCTTCCCTCTCCCGTCCTCTCCCTATCTCAATCTCGCTCTACCTTTATTCAACTGTATTCCATTCCCCGTGTATTTCCCCTGCTCCCCCGCTATTATTTCACCAAAGCTCTAATCATTATTCTCTTTCTTCGCCCTCCCTCCTCATTTCTCTGCACACTACAATATAAATGTCTTCCAGTGAGAGTGTGTTTGGACAGTATGTGGGTGAACGCTTGCTGGTGTTTTTTTGCTGTTTGCTCGTATTGTTTGTCTGTTAGAGGGCTGCCACATTGTATTTTATGCTTTCAAACCATTACTTTACTGCACGTGATGTCGGTGTTTTCTATGTTTGCTTAAAAATGTTAAAAATATAGGTCTACGACCCATCTTCCCGGTTGTAACGATGGATGTAATGCACAAGAGAAGGCTCCATCTTCGTTGTAAATGTGAAAATGAGAACAAATTGGTCGATTTATTTGGTTTAATTTATGAAATCTAAACTGAAAACATTGTCCGCTCTGATATATGCCCTCATAACTGTAGATAAACTCTGCATTGGGAGCTTATCCATTAATAACAATGTGCAAAAGCTGAATCCTGGCAAAGCAGAAAAAGGAGGCATGTCCTGTTTGACATGTGTAGAATCAGGTGATCAGATCAGCTGTTGAGTGCTGTCTTTTAGATCAGATGAGTTAGCTAAGCCTTAGTCGCCTGAACTAATCCGAATGTCAGCTTTAAATTCCTGTATTTACAGTAAATACATCAAATGAATCTAAATGTGATGGCAGACATCTAAACATCTGCACACATTCTTGGAATTACACTCTTATGGGCACAAATCTATTCCCGGGATTATTCGGCACTGCTGGGATAAATAAGACCACAGACCAAAAAGTCTTTCATTCGGCCACCACACACCGCACCTCACTCTGCTGGGAAAAGAAGGAAAATAAAATAGAGTGCCCCTGCCATTCTCAGCTCTTTCTCCCCCCACTGTTCTCTTCTTCCTCCCCCTTGCCGTGGGAAATCAAATTTCCATGTGGCTCCCGTATCTGTTGCACAGTGAGGTGATTTATCAGGGATGCAAAGAGCATGCAGAAACAATCTTTATTACATCCATTTCCTGCTTGTCAGCCAGGATCATGTTGGCTGTTCATTAAAGGCGCAGCGCAGGTGAGGAGAATGCATCCCGATGCCTTGATAGATTGTCTGCTCCCCTGTGGTGACAGCAGCTGGATGGATTGAGCAGCGGGGGGCAAGAAGGGAGAGAAGAAAAGCGCTGACTCCGTCGCTGCCCCTGTCAGACACACTTTTACAGAGTCCGCCAGTGTCATTTCTACCCTCACAAACATGCACGCTGCAGCATCTGACACTCCCTGGACTTCAGCCAGGAGCCCAACTTCATGCATGGATGATGCACTCACACCCCGAGCGTCCAAACACAATTATTTCATGCACTTCCCTGCATCGTAAAATACAAAGGTTTCAACCTTATTTTTCTCCGTTAAAAAGAAAAGAGCATTAAATCTATTTAATTTACAGACCCTAAAATTACACTCGTGTCATTTGTGTTGTTTGGTGAGCACTTTTTTTTTTTTAAAATAGTGAAATGAAAACAGTAACGGTTAACTGAAGTTCACTGATTCGGGCACCAATTCTGACAAAAGTCAGTAAATTAATCTAAATAAGCAGCAGACAAGTAGCACAGGCCATCATTAATCAACCTCAGGCATACAGCAGCAGTTAACAAATGGTGAGACGGTACTATTTCATAACTGATGTGAAAATTGCAACTATTCTTAATATAGTAATATAGTATATAGCTGGAATCACAATTTCCTGTTTTCAATACGCTTCTCCACATCAGTCCTATTATCGAACAATGACAAAGAGCTTTTTTTTCTTCTTCTCCTCCTCTTTTCTTGGGCCACCAAATTAAATAAATCGCTATGTCTGTCTTTTCTATCTTTTCCTCTTATGTCAATTATGCTCTTTTCACCATGTCAGGATATCCATCGCCATCTGGTCTCCCTATCACTGTATGTACGGAAACAGCTAATGCATTTATAGCTTCACGATGACTATTTAGGATCTCGCACCTCCAGCATCAGCAGATAAATACATAAATACGGTCATAGCATATTAACCATCACACAGCAACAACAGCAGCGGCAGTCTTTAAATCCTTCTTATACATCTCCTCATTTCTTTCACTCCTTTTCTGCCTGCCTCGGTCTGCGCTGCTCTAATTTGTGCCTCTCTTTGTACCAATGACATGTAATGACAATGACATCAGTGCAATCGATTGAGGAGTGCTTCGGTGGAGTCCTGCTGGAAAGGACGGAGGCCCGGTGATGATAGCAGGACGACAGGGACGGGGCAGGGGGACAAGGTGGATGCAGGGTGCACACCGATTTATTGACACCTTGAACTCATTCCATGGTTCTAATGAGTGCATGACAGCCTGATGGATGCATGGATTCCATGTTTTAATTGGAAAATGTTCTCTTTTTTTACTGTACTGCTGCATAAATTAACTTATTTGGCATATAAATATTTTCGCTAAAATGTCAAAAAAAAAAAAAAAAGCCAGTTTTCCTGAATATAATACACTGGTTGATTACTGCAGTTTTACTTACTTTTATCTTTACATGAGCTTCCCCTGCAGGTCAACTTACTGCTCACTCACAGGACTAATCTGTTGCAACAATTGATTACACATGCTAAAACTGTATTTTTTAAGCTGGAGAAAATGGAAATTGATTGCAACAGAAGGTCACCAACAGCTCATCTGGAAGAGCTGCGGCTGCTCAGAGCTCCGCTAACTTCACAAGCAAGAAGTCACAGTTCTACTCTGAACTAACCCGAATAAATTTAATTGTATACCTGTAATGACAGCCATTGTTGCTCTATTTTCACTTTATATTAACCCTGTCCATCGTTTTGTTCATATGAATGACAGGAAAATCAGATGCCAACGCAGGAAACCAAACTCAGGGTGGTGCCATAAATCCTGTGTGATGTTGGCTGGACTGGCTGCAAACCAATTACCTCTGAAACAGACTGAATGGAGGATGGACTCACATGGAAAGGAGGGGGGAGGAGCGGGTGGATGGGGGCACCTTCAATCAAAAGAAAAATAAATTATTTTATCCTGCTATTACAATCAATAGCCAGTGACTGAGAGGTGGCTAAAGGTGAGCGCTATCCTTCTGCCGTGAGAAGAAGGCCGTCCTAGAAAGGAGCAAGGGAGGGAAAAAAGAAGGTGGTCAGTGGAAGAGTCACCTCCTTGTTAACAAAGAGGGAAGGGAAGAATGAGAGAGAGAGGGAGAGAGGGAGAGAGAGAGAGAGAGAGAGCTGTTGCCCAGAGGAATCAATACAGAGAGGTGGAGCAGAGTACAATAGCCTCAGAGGAGAGGAGATTCAGTGGTGCAAGTCTAATACTCAGACACACACACACACACACACCAACATTAACACACATTCACCCCCTCGTCTTTTTGCTCTTGCTTTCTCCTGACATTTCCTTCTATATCTTCTCTAATTTCTCTCTCCTCCTCTCTGGCTCGCCCGTTCGGCAGACTAACGGCACGCAAACCCACACATGCGCGTGCACACACAGTAGCCGTCTGCATACAGGGGCTGTACAAAAAGAGGCCCTTCTTTCCAAAGAAGTCCGCACTAAAAGCAGCATCTTTCATTACAAACAGCCAAGTGAGGTTGAGAATCGAGTGAGCTGATAGACACGCGAGGACCCAAGTGAACAAAAAAAAAACGTGCAATTTCTAAGTGATTGCACTTTTACGGCGCATTTTCTCCTGGTCCACTTTTCGACACACGCTGTAAAGTCAGAACCACTTAGAAGCTTTTTAAAAAAGGTGTCGCATGAACATTTAAACGCACACAAATCAGCACACTCCACCACTACTCCAACTCTATCAGCACTTGAGACTAGTGAGGCTTCAATTAGTTCTTGATGAATGAGCCCATAAGATGCCACGCTCTCATTTCCCTTGTTGCCAGATATCCCAGCAATCAGAGAGAAATGAATTCTCATTGTGGCATGACTGAGACAAAGATGATGGCGGCGGCGGCAGATAGAGATGAGGGGCATCAACACAAATCATTTAACTTCCTTACTGAGGGACAGAGTTCAATCTCATCACATCAAATCTTTTCCCGTTTGGACTTTTAAATGCTGCATGTTATTGAGGGGAAAAAAATTGATTTATGATTCCCTGGGTCACACATTTATACAGATCATACAGAATTCCACAGCTGAGGCCATAAATGATGCCCTGGTCACAACATCACTGTCTGAAAAGTAAAATATCCCATAAGAAAAAGTGTTTTACCCACATTCATCATAATTTTCCTTTGCAGGTCGAGATTTTTGTTGTTTGACATTTGACAGAAAAAAACGGTATCTGTGTGTGTAAACTCAGGTTGGACTTACCATCGTCAATGATGCTGACCACCACTCCATCACCAGTGACGTTATTGCACCACACTGGCATTACGTTCAGGTCAAGGCCACCGGCGCTGTACTCCCCCTGTGCAAACTAAACACACAGGCGTACATTTTTCTGAGATTATCAAGCATTAAAAGGATTAATACAGTCAGAGCTGCTGTTTTGTTTTGAAATCTCAACAAAGATCACATCAGGCAAAGTGCAGCTTTTATAAGCTTATACCCATTTGTGAATGTAGTTTTCTAAAACAGGAGTGGCATTCATGCAGAACAGGCAGGCACAATTGTCTACTTATTGTGTTGGATGTGCTTGTTGGTTTGCTGCTTAATTTCTTTGTGCTCACAGAAATCGTCTCCTGAACAAAACAGTTAATGATCTGACACTAGAAAGCTCCGCTAACAAGGGCAGCGATGGTGATTTTCACCAGTACAGGACTTGTCGACCAATACAGAAGATGCAAACCAGCAGTGCTTCCTAACTTCCAAGTGTGCTGGCTGAAGCAGGGTCCTTGCTCCCGGAGTTCCCGCCTTCCATCTATTTTCTGTTATCTGACACTTATTCTTAATCAGGGTCACCGGAAATGCTGGAGCCTATCCCGGAAGCCACTGAGCAGAAGCAGAAACACACCCTGAAGAGGCCACCAGGCCAGACACAACTGAAAACATAATTTCTTCTGTAGTGTTAGTAAAATCATACAAGCGGCTGTTGTCATCCAGAGCCTCAGTGTTTATCTTTTGTGTTTACCTGTAGCCTTTACATAAACATCCCATATGAATTTTCTGTGCAAGAACCATGACCGGGAACATTTGCTGTAAGCTGGTGGGTTTATATAAGATAGTTTGCGCATATCATTGTGTCTATGCCCAAAAGGAGCCTTCAGAGTTCAGGGAAGAGTCACAAAGCACCTCTTTCATCCTTGCACTTCAAACCACAAATTCACCCACACATAAACAAACACACACCAGCGCACACACACACACACACATGCTACTTCTGCAGATGGGACATCACTGCAGGTCCCAGGAGTAACCCCCCCACCACCCCGCACCACCACATGCAAAAAAATGCATAAATTCACTTTTCATAGACTTAACACTTGACCATGCAACTTTAGATTTTTAACACACGCAAATAATTTGATGCTCAGAGTGTGTGTGGAAAAGAAATTCTGCTGTCATGACTATACAACATGATTATAAGAAAGAAACGGGAAAAAAGAAAAAAACAGCTCAGTAGGAGGTGAAGAAGGTACAGCAGCAATGTGTTGCATTTGTTTCAGTCTGAATGGAAATGCTGCAAGGTAGATGGTAGTTAAGAACAAGAAAAAGGTAAGATTTGGCTGGCTCTACATTAGTGTAATCAGTTATTATAAACAGTAAGGGTTCAACAATCCCTGCGTGCCATGCAGACTAGCCATAACCAAGAAAAAAGGCCGCATCTGGCACGGTCACACTGCTCGCAACACAACACTGAAGACTTCAGCTGGGGGGTGACACGGCTGGAGCAGGAAGACTCACCAATGGGTCTGCTCCAAAAATACTGTACATTCATACAACCGAGATGTAAAAATGCAGACATTTAAAAATTTAACAGCATGAGGGTAGCCGATCGAACCTTGAACAAAGACAGCAATCGTGGCTACTTGAAAGGGGATGCAGCCTTTCTGGGCAGCCTCATCTGAAAACCTGTGAGTCAGGTTTGGCTATTCCCAGAGATCTCGCAAGGCTGCCAAAAGCCAGAAATCTTTATAAGATAAACTCATCATATAGGGTGGTATTTAAAAACACATGTTTGTAGCTGTTGATGTTAATGTCAGCACCCTTGATTGTGAATAGGAAACAGGAGCAGGAAGAGTGTTTCTCAGACTTTACTTCACATCTTTGGGTTTTTTTTCCCAACATATTTTTTTGTAAAAAAGACTCACACAAGATGCAACTCATCCGCCTCAGCACCATCATCTAGCTCAACCCCTTGAAGAAGGCTTCAATCACTGAAGTGGTATGGGCGACTGCCATAGCAATCATTCTGTCTCTCGTCGTCTCTCTCTCTCTCTCTCTCTCTCACACACACACACACACACACACACACACACAAATCCTCTAAGCACAGCCACAATGCTGTATGGATCTGACCAGCTTTGTACATTCAAACTCTTCGGGAGCAGATAGACTTAAGGATGCGATGAGTCCACTTGCTTTGTGTGTGTGGGAGGATGGCGTACGGGTGTGTGTTGCTCACACAGGATATATGCCGGCTTTAAAACAAATATACATGCTAGGCTCACTCACACACAGACACACACATACACGCTGTGTAGATGCTCATGTCTGGCCCTGGAAGCCTACCAACCCTGGTGCAGATAACTGACCCTCAATCAATACCCGCGTCCACCAGAGGCTGATTAAACACAACAGAACAGGAGGCAAGCGAGAGAGATGGAGGAAGAGAGGGAGAGAAAGAGAATGGCATTCTTTAAATGTGCTCCATATCCTCCCCCGTGTCAGATTCTTCCGTCTCTTCTGCTCTCGTCCCCCCCCGCTGTCACCCCCCTTTCATATTGCCCTCAGAGCCGAGGTGTCACTCAATCTGCTGTTGGTTGCCATGGTGAAATTTCTGACGCTCTCTTTGTTTCTCTTGGCTCTGTCAGAAAGAACCCAGATTGTTTTTGGGTCTATGCGTGGACAAACAGCCACTCCGGGGCCGACTTAAGCAGTGTCGTTAACTCTGTTTCTGCAAAGTATATCTGAAGCACCGTGTCAAAGAAAGACAATGAAGACCCTTTATGATTAAAAGCTTTGCTAGCAAGGTTTTAGTTTTATGGTTTACATTCTCTTCTGTCCTTCCTGTTGTGTTTCACTCACTGAATCACACCACTTGTTTTAATTACACATTTTAGCATTTCAGTTGGACATCTGCATCTGAAGTGACGTCCTTGACCAATCCTGATGATTTTAATGGATGTGATATCGTCATGTGACCTGCTTTTGTTGCTGTTTACAGTTATTGTGATACGATCAAGCCACTCACAACTCTTCAGGATGCGCACGCACTCTGCATTTCACCCACTTAGGCACAGATTGATGGGCTCAGCAGGGCTAATTTGAACAACTTTACTTTGGGGCAGGTGGTAGAGTGGTCCAGTTATCTGAGGGTCATTGGTTTGATTCTAGTCCCCTCTAGTCCTATACACACTGAAATGTCCTTAAGCAGAACACTGAACCTGGAATTGCACCCAGCACTGCCTGATGCTTGGTTATCTCTTCTGATTCGTGGCAGCCAGTGAGATGTGTGAATGCAGACTTGTAAAATTGTAATCATAACAGTCCAGAGCAAATTAAATTATAATTTCACTGCACCTGAAGTCCATCCACCCATCCATCTTCCTCCGCTTATCTGGGGTCAGGTCGCGGGGGCAGCAGCCTAAACAGGGAAGCCCAGACTTCCCTCTCCCCAGCTACTTAATCCAGCTCTTCCGAGGGGAACCCGAGGCGTTCCCAGGCCAGCCGAGAGACATAGTCTCTCCAGCGTGTCCTGGGTCTTCCCGGGGGCCTCCTGCCGGAGGGACGTGCCCTGAACACCTCACCAGGAAGGCATCCGGGAGGCATCCTGACTAGATGGCCGAGCCACCTCATCTGGCTCCTCTCAACGCGGAGGAGCATCGGTTCTACTCTGAGCCCCTCCCGGATGGCAGAGCTTCTCACCCTATCTCTAAGGGAGAGACACCCTGCGGAGGAAACTCATTTCGGCCACTTGTACCCGCGATCTTGTTCTTTCGGTCACTACCCAAAGCTCATGACCATAGGTGAGGGTAGGAACGAAGATCGACCTGTATATTGAGCTCTCTCTCTCTTCACCACAACCGACCGGTACAGAGCGCATTACTGCAGACGCTGCACCGATCCGCTTGTCGATCTCCTGCTCCATTCTTCCCTCACTCGTGAACAAGACCTGGAAGTACTTGAACTCCTCCACTTGGGGCAGGATCTCCTCCCCGACCCAGAGAAGGCACTCCACCTTTTTCCGGCCGAGAACCATGGCCTCAGATTTGGAGGTGCTGATTCTCATCCCGATCGCTTCACACTCGGCTGCGAACCGATCTCTTGCTGGAGGTCATGGGCCGATGGAGCCAACAGGACCACATCATCTGCAAAGAGCAGAGACCCAATCCTGAGGTCACCAAACCGGACTCCCTCAACACCACGGCTGTGCCTAGAAATTCTGTCCATAAAAGTTATGAACAGAATCAGTGACAAAGAGCAGCCCTGGCGGAGTCCAACCCTCACCGGAAATGAGTTCGACTTACTACCGGCAACGTGGACCAAGCTCTGACATACAGGGAGCGGACAGCCCTTATCACGGGGCCCGACACCCCATACTCCCGGAGAACCCCCCCATAGGACTCCCCTGAGGGACACGGTCGAATGCCTTCTCCAAATACACAAAACACATATGGACTGGTTGGGCAAACTCCCACGCACCCTCAAGGACCCTGCAGAGGGTATTGAGCTGGTCCACGGCCAGGACGAAAACCGCATTGCTCCTCCTGATTCCGAGGTTCGACTCTCCGGCGGACCCTTCTCTCCAGTACACCCGAATAGACCTTACCAGGGAGGCTGAGGAGTGTGATCCCCCTATAGTTGGAACACACCCTGCAGTCCCCCTTCTTAAAAAGAGGAACCACCACCCCAGTCTGCCAATCCAGGGGCACTGCCCCCAATGTCCACGCGATGTTGCAGAGCCGTGTCAGCCACGACAGCCCCACAACATCCAGAGCCCGTGTCCACCAACAGGTGTCCACCAGCGGGTTCGGGTATTGCCGCCACGATGGGCACCGACCACCTTACGGCCACAGCACCAGTCGCTGCCTCAACAATGGAGGCATGGAACATGGTCCACTCGGACTCAAGGTCCCTCCCCTCCCCCGAGACATGGTCGAAGCTCTCCCGGAGGTGGGAGTTGAAGCTCCTTCTGACAGGAGACTCTGCCAGGCGTTCCCAGCAGACCCTCACAATACGTTTGGGCCTGCCGGGTCTGACCGGCATCTTCCCCCACCATCAGAGCCAACTCACCACCAGGTGGTAATCGGTTACCAGCTCCGACCCCTCTTCATCCGAGTGTCCAGGACATGCGGCCGCAAATCTGACGATACAACCACAAAGTTGATCATCGAACTGCGCCCTAAGGTGTTCTGGTGCCAAGTATATAAATAATATAAATAATTCATTTAAGGTCAATATAGGTGGGTACGCACATATTGTTTCGGCCTCTGCGGCATCACTAGAGGTAACATAATTAATATTTTCCTCATTCATGATTTATGATTTTACACATCATTAATATCAATCAAGATCACACTGATTTATGAATGATCCTCCAGGTCCAAAACATCTGTACATTTATCTATAAGCAGCCACCGAGGCTGTAAAAGCTATCAGCTCATGCAGCCTGAAACTCAGACAGATGCACCTTTGATCGACGGCTACTAATGTTTACGCATTTGCATGGCTGAACATGATTGGATGATGCATCGTGTGACGCTTTGGTGCTTGAACTTGAGCACAAACTGTATCCTTGATCGCACAAAATGCACAAATGCACAGAGAGAATTATGTTAAACTCATTGAACCTCAAATCAAAAGATTTGGATTTGCATCCTCGTGCAAACACTGTTTTCCTTAATACTGGCCTTTAGGATTTCATTTTAATATGTCATCCTAATGCCTTTTTTCTCTAAAATCACATTTTCATGTGTAATATCCCCCGTGACATTCAAAGGCCACTTCAAGAGCACCAGTGTACCTGAAATATTAATTGAAGTCTGTGCTGTTGTTGGCATATCCCTCAAAATGTTTCTCTGCAGCTACAAAATGGTCTTAAAAGTCCTGAAAAACACACTTTGCATGCACAATGATGTGTCACCACATTAAAACAATGTTTTTAAATGCTGTCGTCAACATCAGTTTTAGAAAACATCTCAACGGAAACTAAATACTCTTAAGAAAGTGAGTGAATCATTAAAATATGATTTGGTAGTGCTGTTGCCCTTCGCAAACATGCATTGGACAAACAAAAAGGACAAGGAGGAATGAGCTTGTCTTGCTGCTCAGCTCGCACATCAATCTGTGTGTTGCTCTGAGCATCATCAATCCCTGACATTTGTCTCAGTTCAACACGGTCAATCTCTTTCACCTCCTCCTCCTCTCTCCCTCGCTCTCTGTAATCAGCCTACCTCTCTCCATCTCCCGTCTCTCACCAGTCACACACGAAAGCGTGCCTGACTTATGCCTGTCAGCGGAGCATCCTTCACCATCGGAACATTAGTGGCTCTGAGTAGCGGAGAGGAGGCGCTTCCGGAAAACACACACACACATTTGCTGTGACACTCACCAGCTCCCACTGGATGGGCCAGAGCGGGTCATTGAAAGTGAGGCACTGGTCACTCCTGTTCTCTTTTGGCTGCCTATCAGCTGGAGGCTCCGTCCTCCAGGTACCTGCAAACACAGAGACTCCTTATGCATGTCTACATGTGCGCTTGTTCACTGTCGTGTTTTGAACTCCGAGTTGAGGAGGTCCCTGGTCTCCAACCACTGGCACAACACCTCCCAGTCTCTCCAGTGAGGTGGAATACTGGCTGAATATTACCTTCTAATTAGTATAGCATTAGCATATCATTACAGTGGCATCACTTGGGCTCCTTTGGCAAAAATGCCTGAATCTGAAGCAGATTTTTTTGAAAAATTGAATAAATCAATCCAACCCAATGCTTGCTGTAAATAATAGTTGCATTTTTTTTGCATAATGCGCTAAAAAAAAAAAAAAAATCAAAGGTAAGCCTCTATAAAAGCAACACAGGAAAATCCATTTAGCAAAGCAAGACTAATCAAAAATAACTGCTTAAAAAGTGATTCAACTATAGTTATAGTAAAGTTATAGCATTTAATTGACTATGAAGGTGCATTACCTCATTTATTTATCTTATTGACTAAATGACAATGTTTGATTGCGAGTTTTATGACCAATAAGCAGCCATTCATTTTATGTTTATGTGCTTGGTGGAAACTGCAATTATACCGCATGATATGATTATAGGAAAGCTCTTACTGCAGATTTCATATATGTAAATAAAGCACATTTGCTCTTCAGGTATTACGTACTCTTTGTGTTTCTGATGTTGTTAATTAACTTATTCAGCTACACTTGGACACCTGTGAATACCACATCATATTTATGACATGTATTATTAGAACTGTGAATACATAGTAATTTATTCATTACAACCTCATTTTTGCCAGGTTACATCACATTTGGAACACTTCAGCTGTTCAGCACCAACGTCACAGTGTGCCGACATTATTTCTTCAGTGAAGCTCTTGGTTTGATCCACCAAATCCCCTTTCCTGTCCCCTAATCTTCTCATTAAGACCGTCCCCACCTGAAATCAGCATCTAAACATCCCCGCAAACTCGATTTTTTGGAATTGATAAAATACAGTAAATAAAGCAGATTTATAAGGCTACAGAGAACTTACTGTAGGTGCTACTGTGGTTGAACTCTCTCGCAGGAAGTCGTTTGTCTCTGTAATGACTGCGCTGCCTCTGCACCCACTGGACCTGGAAATCACAACACACGGCAGAATTATGCCGAGGACAATCTCTCCGACTCTGGTCAAACACAGTCAGATTTATATTCACGTCACGTGATAGTCGCTCGTGTACAACAGCTCTAATCATTTGCCATCTCTTAAGTCTCATTTATTGTGCAGGAACAAACTAAATATTCCTTTACTGTCCTGCTCTATTATTTTCTGAAGGGGAAAGAACAGCCGCATCACAGAAAGTGGAGGATATCTTTATGGAGGAGAGTAAAAGGTTTCCTCTTCATTAGTTCAAAGAGTGCTCGCTTGCTCTATCCTTTGCGGTCCCATTGTCCTGGGTTAAAAGCAATGAAAACACTCCCACCTCACCTGTTCTCCACACACACACGCACGCACACACACACACACCTCTTTCATAGGCCAGTGCTTGCAGCTTTGATCTGATAAGAGGTTGGTCCTTGTGAAGGTTGGCGCTCGAAATCAAACAACAGATCTCCCTCTCAAATACACACACATGCTCGCGCATATCAGTGTCAGACTGCTATTGTGCCGTTACACTTAAATCAGCGGAAGAGGGTGGAAATAAATCCTATCGAGAGGTGGCTGTCGTCTTTTATGTCCTAAAATGCTTTATGGTCTTTGATTATACTCAATTAACAAGAGCCAAACTAAACTAGCTGAACTTCAGGGGCTTGGAACCGCAGAGAGCCTCAGACTAAAAAGTTTCCACAGTTCTGCAAAAGCATATTAACAAATAATCTCAAATCAAAGTAATTCTGTACAAAACCAAAGGAAAAAAAAAAGAAACAAATATGCTTTTCCACAGAAACAGCGGAAACAGCGCAATGACGGCTCAGTCATTTGCATACAGCTGTGCACACATCATAAAGCTGAGACAATACAGGCACCTGCAGATGTGAGACACGTCTCAGACTTAGCGAGAACAATCGTTACTTGACGGTGAGGCCTCTTTATTAACATATGAGCGCAACCTCAGTGCACACATACCTTCAGTTCAGCTGTTTACAGATGCTAAAAAAATGTAAAACAATGGTTGCAAAGTCTTTCATCCTCACATAATCAATAGTGCAAACTGATTTATACAATACATAATGTGATGACTGCCACCAGAAAAACTTTGAAAAAGAATGATAGATATTTTTAAATACATGAAATCAATATGAGCCTAAATAACATAAATAGCAAATATACGTCAACAAAATATAGGCCTGCATGTAAAACCTGTGTGTGCGCCACAAGTGTCTTGTAAACCCCCTCCAGCTCCTCCCTGGAAGAAGCAGCGAAGAAGCTGTGATCAATACACATGATAGGGAGCTAATCGCTCTCTGTCAAACCAGACCCTGCCAGCCACTAATGGCACATACTCAGCTGGGAATATCTGTGTGCACGTGTGCGTGTGTGTGTTTGGCCATAGAAGCAGATTGAGACTCTTTGGGGAATGTTGCTCAAGGTTAGGCTCAAGAGACAAGGGCCAATGACCACACTGTCTGTGACACTGACCCCTCCACCTTCAGCACATTCATCATCCAGCTGTGAGACACAGGCGTGCACACACATGCACGTCCACAGGATCATGGATCAAAAGTACAAATGAAACCACACAGTACAAATAATGTAAAAAAAATAGTTTGAATTGATCACAACCAGCAGTTTTTGTTTTTTTTTTTTTTGTTTTATTTTGTTTGGTTTTTTTACGCTTCCTGTCTTGAGGATAATGTCATGCATATCCAGCTGGTCTGGACCTCCATAGTTAGCTAAAAGGAGCTGACACTGCTCTCATCAGAAAAAAAAGCTTAGTTTAATGGGGGATTGAGCAATCAGGGCAGAAGGACAGTGGAAAATAAACCTTATTTCGGGGGGAAAAAACGCTTCCGAGAGAACTTGCATGAGTGAATGGCTGAGGCAGAAATGACTGACAAACAATGTGAGGGTGTGGATTAGAAAGAGAACGGAAGGGAGGTGTGTGTGTGTGTGTGTTTGCACATAATACTCCCATGTCTCTCTATGAATGAGTGGACGCTCTGGATGGCAGGCAGCTGCAGCGCTGTGATACCGGCCCGGCTGCACAGATATCACAGCTGACATTTTGGGCTTCGCTACCTACCCACGGCCCCCTGGGAGACTGATGGCTGTGGTCGCCTCAGCATGCGCTCTCTCTCTCCCCCTGTCAATCATAACGCTGCGCTTCAAGAGACTGTGCCTGCACGCCACCCCCCGGGTGGACCTATTATTCCAAACCACATGACCCACCCCACCAACCAACGCAGCGCCTAGACCCCACTGCACTACTGATCATTATCTGGACCTCACCTTCTCGCCACCCCTCCCTTCATTCACTGACCACAGAGGGAAAGAAGAAAGACTGTGCATACAGTCAACTTGATAACACAGAAGCCGGTTAAAAAAACACCTGCCGTGGAGGCAGCGAGTGGAAAGTGGAAGCAGAGAGAGAAATTGTATAAAGAGAGCAGAAAGATTAGAGAGATACACTCTGGCCCCTCCTCGAGCTTTCTTTTAGGGCACTGCCCGGCCTCCTCTGCCTCCTCCCTCCTTCCCTTCCCCACACACCCCTGGGCCCTCTAGTGTGTTGCTCATTCCATTGTGTGAGCCTTCAGAAGTGCTCAGTTTGAGTGGCAGGCCGTCACAGATCAGTTCCCTGCTAAAGCGGCCCGGCAGGCCGGGGTGACGGGCCAGGAAGGGATCTAAGTGGGGTTTATCAGCGGCTTCTTAACGCCTCTCCAGCTCCCTGACACAAAAGAGAAGGGGTATTAAACATCTAAAGCAAACCAAAAAGCGTGAAAGCTCCTTAAAGGGCCGCGGGATTGCGGATGTGACTAGAGTCTTAAAAAAAGAATAAAAAAAAGAGAAAGAAAAATAAGAAAAATACACACAAATGCTTCAGTAGTGAGGGAAGATTGAGGGAAAGTACTAATGTATTTTTCTGGCCTGTGTGGACAGAAGAGAGAAAGGAAGAGAGTAAGAGTGATAAATAGAGAGAGAAAACAAAAACCTCAAATCTGTGAAACTAGCTTAATCTTTTGTTAGTGCCTAATTATTATTCTATTGTAACAGGATATTACAGCCCTTTAAACAACCAACAGTTTACAGATATTATTAACATGAATCGCAAAGAATGAAAAAGTGAAATTGGGTGAATTAGCTCGTAACAAGAAATTAGCGCAAATCTTCGCAATAGGACATGCGAGGAAGGATATGACAGCAAACCGGAAAAGTAAAAACTCAAATTAATGATGAATTTTGTGCGGATGCCTCAGGCTCATGATGTGGTGCTCATGGTGTGGACGGATATTTACTGGCTTACTGGGACGTTGCACCATTGATTAGGCTAGCCTTGCATGAGAGAGCCTGAAAAAATATATACATTATTAAAAAAAGAACAGGACATTCACAGCAGCAAGCTGTGAATTTGCACAAAAGAGGTTGTTGTCACAAACACATGTCACGTGTTTGGTTAAGCTGCTGATCCAAATAACTCACATGGTGGGTTGAATTCAGTCGTGACGTGTTCATATTGGGATGTGAGGATCACAGAAGCCCACTATTGCAGTTGCACTGCACAGCACATCAACAGCCGTTGAGACAGCAAAGTAAAAGGGAAAGACAAAACCGGCACTGTGGTCTCCCCTCCATGTGAGCGGCAAGTGTGCCAACACCGGCAGGTATCGGTGCGTGCATGTCAGGAGATGGCAGGGGGCTGGTATCTCAGGCATTTTGTAAAAGGTCAACAAAGTTCAGGGGGAGTTGCGTGCACGTTTGGGAATGAAAGTGCAGCCTGTACGGCAGATAGGACAGTTAGGAAGGGCTTCGGGGGAGGGGCGGAGCCTGAAGTAAACAGAGACGGACAGAAACCTGCTATGTCATGACACTGCATCCATCCGTGTGCAGGATACATCCCTGCTGTGAGATGCAATCCATGCGTGCATGGTGACCTTATCTGTGCGTTGCCTCTGTGCTCTAATGCCTTTGCGTGAAGCTGTTTTTTTAACAGCCCTGCTAATTATGTTATTAGCTTTGTGGTTAACACTGAAGCCAATCGCTGTACCTGCAGCAGGTAGTTATAACTCTATAATTCCCATCACGGACTGTTTGACATGAGCAAGCATAGCTGTTACAGAGCACGCTGAGACTTAAAATGAGCTCTTATATCCACAAACTACATGTATTCACTGATTTCTTTGATTTTATAAAGTGTATGTATTTTGAGTGTTAAAAGCAGGAATTCTCTATTTCTGTAATAAAGGTTTAACTTAAATGATGCCTGCATGACAGTGCTCTTCTGTGGTCTGTGTCTAATTATACAGTCAGTATAGAGATGCTTCGTGTGCATTTATGGATGAGCTCAGAAGACTTTTCCCAAAATTCAAGGGAATAAGCTACATCCCAGGCCAACATTTGCAGTTACTATGCTCACACACGGTTGATATTTACTCAGCTGACATTAAAATGGTTATTATTTATAAAAGATTTCCCTTAGACTTTCAATTAAAACTGACTGTAAAATGTGTTCAAAGACTCTTCAACAATACACTCTTGCTGTACTTGATCTTGAAATTTCAAAAAAAAAAAAAAAAGCGCAGTTTGTTTGAAGTTGGTTTGCCCGATACGGATTGACTGTAATGCACACAGACAGCAATCTGAATGTTTCCTTATATCCTAACACAATCATTTCGTGCAAGCGGTTTTCTGTTTACTTTTCAGTCATTTTTCATTTTGAACAAACTAAACTTTCACTTTGCGGTGTCAATGTAAACAGTAGCCCTGCGCAGAACTGCGGCAAACGGTAAGAAGCATTAAACTAACATTAACTCTGTCACAACCCTCCGACTTACTGAAACATGGTGCAGTAATTAGCGCGCTCTGCAACGTAACCCACCTGACACGCAATTCAGAGTGCAGCGTGTGATGCAGAGTGAAAGGCAGCGCTTGGGTTTGTACAGACAGCAGCTCGGTCTGAGGTGGGCGGACTGGTTAGAGCTCAGGCTGTGGCAGAAAGCCAGCTGCTATAGCCAACACACTGTAATTGTGTTTGACAACACGTAGTGCCACGTAAATATAGCTTCCCATATACCGTTTTCAACGACGACTGATTTCAGCCCAGAAAGTGCTCTTAAAGAAAACTCTATTTGTTTAAAGAGCTGGGTTATTACTCCCGAAAAAAAGTTTTCCGTTTTTGTTTTACTGAGCTGGAGATTTCCAAGCCTTGACCCGTATGATCAACAAAACAGACCTTAATGTGCAATATTGAGGAAATGCTAGCAAAAGTGTCTAAACATGCAATTGTCCAGCATCTCCGAGTATTATTCATGCAATCCATTAAATTTAGGAGTCATTATGAAAATGTGGGACATTTTGAGGGTGCAAATTCATTTTTACCTACAGTTATGATGCTAGGAAAGTAATTAAAGTAACAGTGTAATGAAATCATGAACCATAGGTACAGTCACTGAAGATTGCACATAAATTACTTCAAATTAATCACATGCATACTGATTCAGATGATAACTCTGAATCACATAGTTTAGGACTGTTTATTCTGTTCTGGTTCCTGCAAGCACATGCGCCTGCACGTGGTTGTGCATTGTGTGCGTGCATGTCAATGAAGGTGTGTTGTGCTGCAGAAGGGCCAGAGGTCTGTTACACCCAGGACGGACAGGGCCAAAGCTGCATCCCTGGCCCATCTCTCAGTCCCTCCTCCCTTACCCTTATGCTGTCATGGGATGTCTCCGTGGGTGATGGTTTCCCTGGCAACCGGCTGCTTTCTGTGCTCCGAGGGTGATGCGGGCACTTGCTGAAGGTTGCGAGGGGAGGAGGGAGGAGGGAGACGGGGGTACAAAGTGGTAATGGGTGGCGGCGAGAGCTACGGGAGTAAGGTAAACAACTTTCAGCCATTATTCAGAGCGCGTCTGTTTTTAGTTTCCCATCCTTCTCTTTAATCAACACAGACCCTGATTAAAACGGCAACACGAGCCAAATGAACCTCCATTTGCATATACATGCTGTGTAAAATCAGAACTGACGCCGGAGTGTGAATTCACCTTGACGTGGTCGTGTTAAACGTATCAAACAGTCACGTCTAAGTGGCTGAACGTTCTGATTTGCTGTTGTTACAAATCCATTTCCTGCTGTGTTACACAGACACCACAGAGGGGAAAAAAAAAACAGCTTTTTTTTTTTTTTTTTTTTTTTTAGGAAGCTGCAGCTTCATCCACTCTCCAGATCCCAATGTGTGATGGGCATTTTATTCAGCACTTGCAAATACTCACCCCTTCCGCAGTCGCCAGGTTTCTCTCAAAGGTGGCTCTGTCGGGGCGCCCCCTGCTGTCCCTCAATGTGTACAGATTCTCCAAGCTTCCAACCTGTCAGCAAAGACACATAATTCAGTCAGGATTTAAAAAAATACAACAGCTCACATTCTTAAATTACGTAAATGGTGGCTTTTATTCAAACCACAAGTGTTTTCATCAGTTCAAAGATGCCAATACAAGGCGCAGCACGAGGGTCAAAACACATAACATATTCAGCCCTAATCAAGACCAACTCTGCATCAGCATATCCACTCCGGCCATCTGTCTTGGGTGAGTTTTTCTGCAAGAGGTGGGGCAGAAATCAAATAGCACACAGTTTATCTAACCTTATCCTGGGCTTTTCATTTCCAAGACTTATAAACTCACATTGTATTGACCGCCTGGGAGAGTTAGAGCTAACTAACTAAAGTGAAATCTACTCGGCGGCAATTGTGTGTGCCAAGGCCTACGCTTTGTGCGTGTGCATGTGTGCGCTTGCTGATTCTATCTTCCTTCACATTCATTCTCTCTATTCTGTGTCCCTGAGGTGCATCAGGGCTGAGACTGCCGAGTAAATTGTCCCAAATTGAGTTCCGTCTTGCCGGCAGATACAGGCCACATCCTGACCGTTTAGAGCGAGGAGAGAGACGGGAGAGAGGGGGAGTGAAAACAATCACAGCGCACATCACTCGCTTGAAAACCTTCCCTCTAATTTCTCTACATGCCTTTCTTTTCCACCCAGCCTCTCCGTCTCTCTCTCTCTCTCTCCTCCGCTGATTTCCCTGCTGCCTCTCTTTCTTCTGCCGGCACATTATTCTCTTGCTTCTCCTTCTTTATATCACTCCCTGTGTGTCTTCCCCCGTCTTTGTCTGCTGATATAGGTACACATCATTCTTTCCTTTCCTAGCGTGCCTTTTTCTTTCCTTTGATGATTCTCTGCCCTCCTGCTCGTCTCCCTCTATTCTTTCTCCCTCAATCCCTTCACATTAACAGTATTTCTTTCCTACCTCTGTGTCCTTTCCTCACCCCAGGTTTCTATATCTCCTTTGCTCCCTTATTCCAGCCTCCATGGCTGGCTGTGCCCGGTGTCATATAGTACCCATCACCACAGACCTCCTGGATAGACGAGTCTCGCTCTGACTAAAATCACATAGTAAGTTTAGCTGAGCCAGGCTGAGCCAAGCAAGGCGCACACGGCTCCTCCGACACAGGCACAGTCCATTTAATTCAGCAGGGGGGCGGCAGGCCGGCTGGGGCACAAGTCAGGGGTGGGGGTGACAGTGGATTTTTCTGGGATGGGGAGGAGTGGGATTGAGGGTTGGGGAAGGAGCAGAGAGAAACGGACATGCAAACAGGATGAGGAAGAGGGCTGGAACTGAAACTGGTGCTGGAGGGGATGAAGAGCCAGGGTAAGGGTGATAACCCGCGCTTCATCCACCGCTCGCGGTCTGAAAAATGCCCTTGTGAGGTTAAACTTTTGCTGTTTGTAGAGTTTTCAAGTCCCAGGAACAAGCTCAAAGAAGCAACACTGACACCAGTACTTTGGCTGACTTTTAATGACGGCACTGTAATTCAACGCAAAGATAAAACTTTATTAACAACATAAAATGAATAGATTTAATGTTGACAAAAGAGATTGGTGAGTAACAAAAACGGCATTTTAAATAAATAGTCTCTTTTCCCTAAAGAAATTCTCTTTGTGAAGGAGCTGTCCGTGGTGCTGATCGAGATCTGAACTCTGACCAATCACAGCCCTAAGCTGCGGCTTTCAACTCTCTGAACCCAAATCTCATTCAAATTCAAACGTCCGCAACAGCCATCGGAAAAGCTCAGAAGTTGAGGAAGACATACAGCCAGAACCAGAACGGCCTTTTTCCAGTGAAGTCCTCTCGCTCCTGCGTCCCTGTCAGTCGTCTCCAGTTGTCCCTGGAGTGAAGCGTCTTTGTTTGAGTTGTATTTTACCGCCATGCTGCATCTCCTGCCGTGAAACTGTCCTGTACTGATCTCGGACACTGCAGGTATTTTTCATTCAAATCTGAGCCCTGCTGTCAGCAGCAGCTCCATCTGTGACACGGCTCCAAATATTAGAAAACTGTGAAAAGTTCCAAGTTTTTGTAAGGATTCTTATCCAGGGAAAAGGTGAGTAATTTATGACCTGCATTGTCAGCCTGTTACTACTAACAGGTGTGCTCGTGCGATTCCTCCCATCAATGCAGTTTGTTCGTAAATATGTCAATGTGACAGCTCAACAGTACTGACACCGGGTGGGTCATGTGACACGGGCACATTCAGGCTGTAACTGGAAGTGATTGAGCTATTTCAATCCAGCCCAAATAAATGTGCACACACAAACACACATCTTTTCTCGGCCCTGCCAGAACAGGTTCACAGCAAAACAATATGAGGCCAATCAGGGGACCATTGGTATGACTCTCCCTTTGCTAATGAAGGCACTTTGAAAAGGTAATCTAATTCACCAGCAGCAATTAAGGCTCAGAGCGCCTTGTCACTATCAATTATCCACTCCTTCACTCATGTTCTCCAGCGCGGACACGGAGCCTGCCTGACGCACAGCACTGTCGGACAAATCAACCCCATCAGCCGTCCAGACACTGAGGACGCTAATCATGAGTGTTCATTCACACGCAGATAAATACAATGCACCTGATTCAGTTCATGATGAACTAACAAAGCTTGACAGGAACTGGGATGTAATGATGTCCAGGTAGATCTCCACTTATCAAATGTACACTGGATCCTAGTCGACACAAAGAAACTTCAATGTTTGAATGCTTTGAAATGCAGCAGGTCTCTTACATCTTATTAATTAACCAGCATTTTTCTTTATGTAGTACTTTATACCACAAATTATATCAAAATATGTGGACATTTTCCGCTTGTGAGTCAGTCATGTACTGCACACAGACCACTGTGCACATCTGGAAAACATAGCACTCCTGCCTACGCTACTTCCTGGATTCCATTTAACAGACTCACAGATGCAGAAAATACAATTTCAGCCTAATGGTTGTTTATCATTGGCTACAATGTGCTGATCCAAGTTCACGGCAGCATGAATGCTTCGAGGGCCTTCTGATGATTTTCTTAAGCTTGACTGAACTGGTGGTACTTTAATGGAAAGAGTGCATCACAACCTGTCACCTTTTCTCAGACTGAGGACAGTCTCACAATTCAAACAGACCTTTGGACCCCAGAAACAGGTTGACGCAGGTGCGCGCCAGCCGATCCAGCTCCTCTTATATGTAACAACTGCTGAAATAAATTATTGCAATAAATAAAATCAGTACTGATGAGGAGGGGACTAGCATAGCAACACTGTAGCGTTTAGAAGCAGCACTGCAATGGAATCAAAGGATAAAATGTCGACTTGAGGAGAACTGTAAATGCTGGGTACTGAGATGGGAAATGGAAAATCAACCTATAATTGTTTACCTGTCATTTCTAAGTAGCTCCACTCATTAACTGCATGATAATCCAAAGTGAAATTTCCAAGGACTATTTGATAGGAACATTACAAAAGATCATGCTAATTGAGTCACATTCTTGCTGCAGAGGTTAAAGACACAAAAACACATCTGTCTGGTGATGATTTCAGTTCTTCCATTTGATGACAAAACTGAAGATGACTCAAACTGGTTTTATGACTACATTGTGCCGGATGGGAATTCATATGGCGCCACGTCTCAGTCCCAACTATTGAAATAATGGAGCTGCCCCTGACTCATCAGACATCATCAAGTGAGCCCACAGGTGCTCTTGCAGCATCACATCATCAGAAGTGCCGCAGTGCATCATATTTTGAGGTCTGTGTTTTAAACCATCAGATAATCTGTTGTTTGATGAGAAGTTTTTGATCCTCTGCATTGCTTCATGAGTCTTACAACAGTTTATATACATATTTATGAATGTCATAGTGTTGGGAATGACTTTGTTATAAACTGAGGAGCACATACAACAAAAAATGTAGCAGGTGAACCTATCATGTCATTGTCTGAAGTGGAATCTGAGTAAGCGTCATTATTACTGACTCATGTGGCTGGCTAGGTTCAACAAAAGTATATATAATGGTATTTCAGCATAAGGCAATAAACCATGAACTGGAAGATAAAGTTGGAAAAAAATAAAATGATTATATTAAATTCTCTTGTATACACTCACAATACTGAACACAGTTTTTCATGATCAGAATGGAGAACAAAAAAATTAAAACCCAAAACACTGGCTTGGATCAGACCTGGTTCTTACTGTGAGAAAAGAGGAAAGAACTCCCATAAGGAGTAAATAATAGGCTTGAGAATTTTGGAGCCCAACCAATAACTGCTCACAATTATGCAAGTGGATGTCAGAGCGATTAAAGAAAAGAATAATAGATTAAACAATTAAGCTACTGAATTTCAATTATCCCATAGAGGCTTTTTATTCTGGCATTTACCTAATGTACAGCCTGAGGAACAGCTACAGTACGAACCCACTGTCCTCCATTAAGCTTTTTGCTGCTTGATGTGATTACCGTCTCCTTCTTTAAGAATAAACACAAACACTGTCTGGTGCATTATAGCAAAATACAGAAAATAGAGATGCAGCATTTAGCTGGTTTAATAACCTTACAGAGAGAGGCAACCTCAAAATACCCTCCAATCAGAGAGAGCCAGCTGCCACGCAGTAGCCGAAAGCTCTAATTAAACTCAGAACTCGCCATTTTTTAATTAATTGTTAGGATAAATTGGAGAAGATTCCCAGAATCTTAAATCTCCATTTGGAAATAAAATCATTATATCATGAAAATGGATTAGATAATTATTGAAGCAAGTGTCTGATTAAAAATGGTTTCCTCGTCTTTGGGGTTTGGTTGGATTTTTGTTCTAATCAGAATATTTATCAGTGAGTTCTTAAGATTGAGTTTCTTGTTATTGTACACTTTGCTTCATGACTTTTTTTTATCATGCTTCACCCACTTGTTATTGATTCCTGTAGTTAAAAAATGCACTTCCTCTTCAAGTGTCAGCTCTGATTATCATACAGCGCTGTGCATGACGGAGAAGCCCAAATATCAAAACTCAAAACAACTTAGTTGGGGGGGGAAAAAAAAAAACAAAAAAAAAACAAAAAAAACAAAAAAAAAAACGGCACATTGAAAGACAGGAGCTCAACAACACCTGCAGGTATTTTGAACTATTTTTCCTCTTTTGTTCCTTAATGCTGCCTTTTTAATGCTTTGTTCATTGTTCGTGCCTGTTTTCTTTTCCCGTCTCTTTAGTTTGTTTTGCTTAAAATGTGGCGTGATATGAAGCATTTTGATGGTCCATGATAATTATTTTAACTTTCTAATTCACCCCTGCTGAAGGCAAAATTGCTCAACTCTTAAATGTTGTCTGTGGGCTCATATTGATGTGCGAGGAGACGACGTGTTTGTTTTGCTTCTTTACTTAAAGTTATTAAGTAGCTTCCTCAGAGAAATGACTACTTTCATTATTATTTTAGATGGACTAAAACCTGCACTGTTCAAAACCAATTACAGTCAAAAATGATAACAATCTGCAAGCTGATGCTGATAATTGTTAGATTTTGGTTTGCCAAATCCCAAACACCCTGTCCAAAAAAGATAACAAGTAATTAGAACTATATTGTTTCATCTCAATAACTGTAAAAAAAAAAAAAAAAAAATATATATATATATATATTATATATATATATATATATATATATATATATATATAAAAATCATAAATTTAATTCATTTAGAGGCAAGTGCAACTACAACCATGAGCTACGACAGAAATCTTCTAGCAGCATACCTTCATGGCAGCGAATACAGACAGAAATCATGATGTGACCAGTATCATTTGTACTACAGCATCTGAAATCCCAAAGAGTTGGACTGCAGCATCCACAGAACGCGTGCCCCGCTGCTCCTGAAGGCCTCCAGCAGGCAACCAGAAAGAGAGGATGGCCACGGGGATGGAAGGAGGGACGGAAAAAGCAAAAGCATCATGGAGAAAACAAAAACAAACACAGACATCAAGAGTCATTGAAGCGGCGTGTGAGAGCCGCGTGAGGCGGCCCACCCTATGGAGAAAACGGCAGCTGGTGTGTTACTAACAGCCCTAGGGGGCTGCGGCCCCAACAGCCCAAAATATGGAGGAACAGAAAGGAGAGATAGGAGGGGAGGCTAGAGGGTAAATGGAGTGAGCTGTTAAGCCTTGTTGGTTACAGTCGTGCCAGGAAGCGCATGAGAAAGAGGAGCAGGATGAAAGGTTGCGCAGACCAAATTTAGGTGACAAAAACAGGAAGTGATGGGTCGTTATCAAAGAGAATGGCGTCACGTTCGCTGCAAAATTAGCGCTCCAACTTGTATTTTCATAGCTTTGGCAGGTGTTTATTTTTCCACAGGTACCAGAGAACGGGTACCCACCAAATGACTGTTCATATTTATTAATGTGTCAGCATCACTAAAGAGAAGCTGAGCAGCAGTTAAAACAGCAGATTTTCTGCCAGATATACAAACACTTCCAGGAACGGCGCACACGGAGAAGAAATGGCTTTCTGAAACAAGCTAAAAAAATGTAATCATTGAAAGGAGGTACACAAAACACATACAATAAAACATTTTTAAGTGAAATGCATTTTGTCTGTGGAAATAAATGCCAAGTATTACATCCCGTGGTTACTACAATACCTCCTCCCTTCAACTGTCCATCAATCTTTCACTGCAAAAATACTGCAAATCTGCAATCAAATAAGCTAATATATGCATTTCAATAGAAAAGGAGGATGTTCAGTGTGATGAAAATGACAGCTGGCATCCACTAAATCACTTTACACAGGCTTTTATTGGTTTTCTTCAAAACTCTTAAACTCTGAGCCATGAAAATCACTGAAACTGCAGACAAACACGCGAAACAGACTTTCCACTAAGCACTTCCTGCCAGAACCTGGGTTTCCTTTCCCGTTCTGTTGCGTACAAGAGTCCTGCTCCTGCCGCCACTGCCTACCCCCGTCCACCATCTTCCTTAATCTTCTTCTATCTCTCGCCCTCTCTTTCTTGCTCTCTCCATTTCAATATTGAAGAGAGTTTTATTAAGGGCTAGACTTGTGTGTGTGCTGAGGCGCTCTCAGTAATTTTCCTACAAAGTGCTTTAATCCATCACACGGCCAACATGTGGCCTTTGCAGTCATACATCATCTCAGCCTGGAGAGAGAGCGAGAGAGGGAGAGGGAGAGAGAGAGAGAGAGAGGGAAAAAGAGAGGGAATGGTAGCATAATATCTCCTCTTCCCCTTCTACTTCTTCTTACTACCAAAGAGTCCCACCTGGGAGGGAATCCACATCTCCTGCACATTTTCCACCGTCAGGTCTGCTCTCCTTTTAGAAATGAAAGTGAAGCAAGAATGGAGGGAGAAGAGGGCTGGGGGGTGTCGGCAAAGAGAGAAAATGAAAGTGATGGAGATAGGCGGGAGTGTATGAGGGAGTGAATGAGTGTGTGAGGGAGAGATTTAGAAAGAAAGAGATAAGGAAAATGGAGAAAAGCTTATTGGAATGAATTAAAATTGCGGACAAAAGCGGATGAGAGGAAGTCATCCTGCGTGAGTGTGTTGTGCTTTCTATAGTGTATGTGCGAGGTGGGTGCATAAATAGGCAGAGACGGAATAGAGATGGGGGTGGGAGGGAGTGAGCACAGTATTTCCCAGCATGCAGCTGGTGCAGAGTTGCCCTCTGCTTTGCCCCCGGCCAACACCTGCCTCCATTTTTACTCTCCCTGCCCTGCTCGCGCTGAGTAGCAGTGATGAACTTTGGGCCCCCTGACTAATGGAATGGGCCCGCTCTTCCAACCATTAGAGGATTGGTGTCCCTTCTCGTGCCCCCGAGTGCCCTATGCTACTGAAAAAGGGAGAGGAAGGGGTGAGTAAAAAGAAGGTGGCATATTGGCCTTTTTCCCTTCAAAACTGCCACACACACACACACACACACACATACAAACACACCTGGCCAGAACATAACAGCCAGGAGTAATCCAGCCAGACTAACGCTTGACATAGCTTAGCATCTGACTGGGGCTATTTCTGAGAGGATATTAGAAATTCTGATTTGGGTGTAGCGCAATGAGGTTTCAAAGATGCAGCTCTGTGAATGTGTACGACAGGCGGCCCAGGCTGATCGCGAAGCATTTGTGTGATTTCATTTAGCCAGTAAATCCAGTGCTCTGCCTCAATTACATCTGCTTTACGCGGATGGAAAACACACCTCACATGTACGGGTGGGGGGGGGGTAGGCATTGAGCGGGCTGGGGATTGAATCTCTCGATGAGCTGATAGCACATTTGCAGACAGCGAGCCAAGCTGTGCTGCTGTAATGTTATGCTAATGATATGGTAATGATATGGTAATCTGCCAGCAGTATTCCACCTCACTGGAGAGAAGGAAGGGAATCTAGGAAGCCTTTCTCCATTGGTTGGAGACCGGGGACTTCCTGGTGTCAGAGTTCAAGACAAAAAAAAAAAAAAAAACCCTAAGCAGGCACACACACAAGTGCACACACACACACACACACCCAAAGATAATTCAGTTTCTAATTCCGTGATCTCAGCTAAAGTAAAAAACACTGCAACACACACCTTTTCTTTTCTAATCGGATTTGCAAACTCATACGTAAGCAAGAAATAATACCTGTAAACAATGCAATATACATGTGATGTAACTGTAAACTAGGTCGGCTGTATCGTTAATAAGCCTGCAAGCTGAGAACTGTTTTATTCAGCGTGTAAAATTAAGTCGCTTTGCTTTTGTTGTTGTTGTTGTTCTGTGCCGGCTTAAAGTGAGACTGAAAATCCTGTATTTTAGATTGCCATAAGATTCCCTCTTTTGTGTTTTAAACCGTGCACGTGTAATGGGCTGTCATTCTCCCCACTGCTCACGTTACACCACGTAATCTGGAGATGAGACTTCACTTTATATGCAGATGTTATCGGAATCTACGTCACCACAGAGCACGTAAATTCAAGTGAGTCTGGTGCTAAGAGGCTGCACGCTGTGCTCACTCTTCCACAACAAATGCACACAAACTGTTAAAATACAGGACAACAACACCGTCCAAGCAGGCACAAAGGTGTGCCAAGCAACTTCAAACATCTCTACAGTTTATGGCATGTAAAAAACACTGAAAGCAGAAGTATTGAATGTTGCAGATGCATAGTCTACATAGATGGGCATATTTACAGGACTGAAAAAGAAAAACTATGTAATAATAATTGTACAATTTGTGTGTTCTAAGGCCGTTTTAATTATTGAAGGATAAACAAAGGTATAACTGTACATACGGCAGCAGAAAACCAAAATTCAAGTGTTAACACTTCATCTCATGAATGACTCAGAATACTGAAGCCACTAATAATATGTGACCAGCATCTGTAAATCCCAAACACATACCATAAAAGAAGAGTGACAGAAAATGCTCTGCTGCTACTTAAAGTGGCGCCTGTAAAAAACCCCTCAGTGAATCTGGAGTAAAACCTGTCCGTGGGTAGCATGAAGACATCATCTCAGCCTTTTTCCCATTTGTTTCTCTGAAGATTTTACAGCTGCAAAATGGAAACGTCAACCTGTACGACGGAGGGACATGATGACATTTTCTTGGTGTTCACTAAATCAAAGAAACAACAATATGCTGAGTGCCAGCACGAAGACATTTGATTCCCATTCTGCGCATGCAGCATCACCACTGGAACGCCAGCAGACATCACTGTCCTCCCCAGGCTGGCACTGGGCTTGTCAGACTTTTCATTCCACTTCAGTGTTTTCAGAAACAATACACATTTCCTGACTCCGTGCAACACGACAGCTGCTTCTTGATATTTCGATTATTTGCACAAGGTTTGACTTAACAAAGGCGATTCGATGTCAGTGACATTTAGCATCAGCTCGTGGCGACAGACAGGTAAGAGAAGCCAGTCGTCAGCACACTGGACCTGGGGGGATTGCCAAAGTAGGGGTTGTCTAAAGCTATTTTGAGGATATAGCAGTGCTGACTTCAATGTCTGATTAAGACACAAACGCACAAACCGGTCGACTCGACAACAGGGTACTGAAGAATCACACCTGATTTCAGAGCTATAGCATCATTGCAGCATTCTGTAAACCCAAATTCAGAACAAGACATCCACTACTGTGATTCTCATATATCAACACATTTAAAACACCGCCCGTGGCACAGGGAAAAAGTTTTTTTCACCTCCACTTTGGTCATTAAAAGTGGATCAGCGGCGTACACACGAGCAGAAAACAATGCAGGAATTGGCTGAGGTGGCTGTGCACACATGAGGGACAATGAGAGAGAGAGAGAGAGAGACGGGCAGAGAGAAAGACAGGGCTGGACTGTCCAATGCGCTCCTGATAAAGGTCAAAGAGATGTTTTATTCATGACGCAGACAGCAGCAGACGCAGCAGTGGCACTGGGGCCAAGGTTGAAATGAACACGCGTCCCCGTTCCCCAGAGCCAGTGCCGCCGCACACCGCCTCACAACAGAGTGGTGGACACGCCCTCTAACTCTTATCAATAATGTCAAAACACACACACACACACACAGACACACACACACATTTGTACTTCTATCTCTGTGAGGGCATCTCTAATGCATTCTCCAGCCGCTAATCAGCACAATTAAATGCCCAGCCGTAACCCTCGACAACCTTTGGAAGTTGTGAGGATGAGGCAAAATGTCCCGACATCCCAAAAATGTCCTCACTTTGCTGGTGGAATGTGTATTATGGCCCTTACTATATAGACTACACATGAAAAACACACCTCTCAAGAATTTTTCATCAATATGCCTCAAATCAGTTTTTTTGATTGTGTGCAGCAAACAAAATCAATGGAGGATCAGCGTCAGTAAGAACAAAGTGTAATCCACTATAAATGAATCTGGTGTAATTGAAATAACGTATGAGCTCATGTGGAGCAAAGCCATAAAGTCATCATATTTTCTCATTGTTTTAATTTAAAAAAAAAAACTGCCATGTGTAATTTATTGCATTCTATAGATTATCCTCACTGTTTTTATTATTATTTATAGCATTTCCAGGTGCTTTAACAACTGTTTTAACTAAGATAATAAACAATTGTTCGGTCTTTGAAATGGGTGGCGGTCTAAATACAACCTTAAATCACTGATTGTAAATTTTTCATTAAAGAAAAATTCTCAAAATCATTTGAAAACATGTCTTAGGATGGGACCACCGCGTTGAACCTGCAGTCACAAAAGCAAATATTACAGCGCTCCACCTAACCAAGAGAGGCTCCAAACCGTATTTTATTCTTACTGAATTTTGATAATTTGATTTGGGAAAGTAACATTTAAAGTATAGATGTGGATCACATCAGGCTTCAGACAGATGGAAAGATTTCAGCATGACAGATTAAAACCCAGGGGAAACAGCTAAAAGAGCCAATCATCTCCTCAAACATTCCACTACAGTTTATTCCATATGTAGGAGTTTCCCACAGCTATAAAGTGAAATTGGCTTGGCAGAAATGTCTGCCTTCACTCTGTGCACCTTATTCTATGATCAGATCCGATAAAAATCCGATATCTAAAAAATAAAAAAGAACAGAATTCAGCATTTTAGCAGCATTAGTAAACAGATCCCCTGGAAGTTAGCTTAAATGAGAGAAAGTGAAAGCCCACAGGGGGAGAAAAACACACTGACCCGTTGCATGAACTCAAGTCCATGCTGCTGGGCCAGAACTCTTGCGCCTCTGACGCCTCTGTCCATTTGCACCGCATAAAAGATGTGGCGATTGGTGCCATGATGCCCCTCTGTGGTCACTGATTTCCTCTGCAGCAAGCAGCCAAACACCAGCAAAAGTGCGCTGAACATGGAGCCTTGAAAAGGAGGAAAATGTGATCAGTAAACACAAAAAAACCCACCATATTACAATGATTTAGTGTGATTCTTCAAGGTCAGGAAGAGGCAGAAAATAGCCAAACAGGTAGTCAAAAGCTCAAACAACACTTCAAAAGCCAAATATATTACAATGATTACACAGATTAAAAAGTCCCTGTTTCATTTTCAAGCACGTCCGGTTTGTTTTCAGTTTCTAAACAAATACTAACCATCTCAGTGGGCATACCCTGTTCCTTTTTCGGCCCTTCACAATAAATCTGACTTTAGAAATATTTATATTAGAAAAACAAACACCTACAGTTATATATTTAAAAAAAAAAAACATCACCATAACATTTTAAATACCACACAAATGACTTTTATGGTGTGGGATTCAGCATCGCAGCGCAAACTATTGAACATTGGCAATTGTGAAACAATTTGCCCACAGCCACCTCCTCTGTATTTTTGCATGAAATCCACAGTGGCCGCCACCTACAGCATGTGAACCACCCACCTGTAGGCACAGTGAGTGAAATGTCCAGGAGAAATCTTTCACCCGGTGCGATGAAAGCTAGAACTCTGGCATCGGGGGCCCCAAGCGAGACAACACACTCTCTCCAGTTCCCAACCCACACGTTTAATCTCCTGGCCTTGATGCAAATGCTTCTGAGAGCAGAGAGAGCACCAACGCTCTCGCTGCATGAGCTAACTCGCCTCTCTAAGCAAAGCAGGAACTTTATCAGTCTCCTCTGTACAGTTGGAGTTTCTAGCCAATGACAGCGATACACAAAGTTGGTCACCTCACCTTTTTTTTTTTCATGTATATGGTGATAAAAATACTCAAGACCTTATTAGAAACAGAGAATCAGACAAACGCCCACGACTTCCTCTGGATTACGCAACCAAGTATTGATCTGTGACGTGGGTTGATTTGTTTTTATATGCACTGGACCTATTAGAAGGTAATTACATAAGATCTCAGCTGTTCTGCAAAAGCTCCTAGATGGGAAAAGAGTGCATCTAATTTCACCTACTCAAATCGAGACATCCTGACTCTGCACAAAATGAAAAGACCAGGGAGTGGAGTCACTGTTATTTTAAAGTTGGCGCTGAACAAATAAAGCACCGATGAGTTGTTTAATCATTCAAAATGAATTGCTCTTTATGTCATATTCTAAGCATTCTGTGGTTTTAGGAGTGAGGCACCTAATTACGTTGTTACTTTGGCTTAAGGTGACACATATTTTGTTGTTTGGCGTGAAATGTAATATTTAAATTCTGAGCCATTATTAATCATCTGACACCCTGGATCTGAAATCCCTAAGTTAAAAGCTGTCATCAGCAAAATTCTGTGCGTTCAGCAAAAGTTCCCTGAACGCATCCAGAAGCATTCAGCAAAGCTTGAGACTGAAAGATTAAGATCTCTCCCTGTCTCTGTAATTCTGTTTGTATGTTTATCTGACTCGCCTTCAAAAGCAGGGAGCTGCCTCCCACGGCATTCTCGCCCCAAACGACGAGCAGTTCCGCTAACCACCATTTAAGGTCTACAACACCGTTCAGCTCCAATCTCTTAAGCTCCTGATTGAAATCGATAACCTCACTCGAGGCTCGGGCCCCAGTCAATCCTGTTGGTGTGCAGAGCCGGCAGCGTGCACCCCCACCCGTCGAGGAAGGGGCCTCGACTAGAGCGGAAGCAGATTGGGAGGATGGGGGAGAACAGAAAGTACAGGAAGCTGAAGTACAGGAGAGCCAGGTTGAACTGTGTCAGCGCCTTGGGGACTTCTGGAATGCTGATAAAGGACCTGGACACTTTTATAGACAAACTACTTATTTCCATCCTGCAATCACTTGGGAAGACTGATAACTTTATATTCCTCTCAGGCAGGGGAGAGAAAGATGGGGGGTGCTTTCAGGAGTTTAATTGATCAAACTGTTGCCACAAGGGTTTTATTTCTGGAGATAAAAGGGACTTTTCTCTGTACAATACAGAGATCTTTTAGAAAGCAGACCGAATAAAAAAGGAAAATGTAACTCATTATGCAAAGTCATTACAGGCCTCTGACTATACCGCTTAAAGTGGTGGAGGTAATGATGGAATTATATCGTGCAGGATTTCCAGAGGTCAAACTATCAGTCAGAGGATAACATTATGTTTCACTGTCCAGATTATTACTCGCAGCAAGTCATGGGCGGCTGTTTTGAAGTCAATGTTAAATACCAAAGCTACTTCACGAGTCTCACAACACTGAGACGTCATTTTATTAATGCACACAAGACACTTTAGAAGGGCATGAGGGACAAGAGTGGACATATTGTCACTAGAGACTCTGCGTTAGGAAAGCCTCAAATTAGAAGGATATCCCAACCAGAAGAAAAGAAACCTTCGTCTCAGCAATTACCACAGCAAAAACAACACTGACTGCATAGCTTTATCCTTACTGTTCTGTTTAAATGAGAAATTCAGCAGCGACTCTGGAAGTGAACGGGATGCATGTGAACATTTTGACCCTCGAAGGAAAAAGGAGTCAGAGAAGATGACATCATGTTCATACTGTTCCTGCACCGACTGTATGGACAGATCCAAATTATTCCCGGTGGGCACGTACAGCATCCACAGATTCTTGCTCATAACTTTATTCAGTCTCTAAGCAGGTGACAAATACCATAATTATTTATTATTTAACTTTGATGGTGCATATTTGGAGTCTGCCAACCTCAGAAGAAGGAAATAATTTATTAACTTTCGTCTGATCCAGTGCTTTGTCATTTTGAAAATTTCTGCCTTTATTTGGGGAAATTTACAACCGATTTCAATAGATAGGTCTATGTGAAACTTCTGCACATCATGAGATTCCTTCTGGATTGTTTATTCATTCCTTCACCAGTGTCTGTCTGGGATCACTGCCCTATTTAACACCCAGCTGTACCTTTCCTTCAAAATATTGTTTTCCCAGCTCTATGTTTGACTGTAGAAGTGTGTTGGGGAATCCAGAGGTCTCACCATCTCACCATCCAAACATGCCACTGTTCACTATGGCCAAGCAACTGATCTTAGGGCCTAGAAGTTCTGAGAAGAGCTTTTTTGGACCGAGACAAAAAGTTTTTGTAGAGCAGCCTTTAGCTCCTTAGACTCTCCCCACATGACTGTGGCGTAGTTCTTAATATTTCTGATAAATTCTGCTATCTGCAGGTATTTTCAACCATAATGTCCCAGAATTAAAAAAAAAAAAAAAAAAAAAAAACAGATTACAAAGCCAGTTTGACTGAAAACTCTTCAACGACAATGATTATTTGTTTTTGATCATTTGTTTTGATCCAAATTATGCTTTAATCATAATTTGGATTTTATTTCTTTACACTTTATACTTTACTATAAACAAGCACAAAGATATTTAGCCACATTATTCTTTTCCATACGTTCATTGATTTTTTTTATTTTTTTTATTTTTAGAAGCTCACAATACCTACTTAGTACCTCAACATAATAAAGTTTCAGTGGGGCCATTATGTCCATTTAAATGTCGGTGACAGGTGTATGTAATGTTTAAGTAGTACATCCTGAGACTGAAATAACTTTCAGGTCAATATTGCAAAACTGGGATACTGATTTAATTAGGTTTAGAATATCCAAACAGCGCCCCAAAATCTGGAAAGCGACTCCTTTGAGGAGGCAGGGACAGGAGCAATCTGACTCCATATAGGCTAACTGTTGCAATGATGTTTGTAGCACAGAAACTGGAGAAAAGACACCTTTTACCTTTCCCATCCATCCGACCCGACACAGCCTTCACGCAGACGGACTGCCTCCTGCTGGAAACAGCGCGGGAGGGTGATGCATCGTAAAGGGAAAAAAATCTCCAGGCGCGTCCATTTTTTATTGTCTCCTCGTCCCGGTAATAAAAGGTGCAAAGCAGTGCATTCACAAAACGGCGTTTATTGTGCGCCTTCTCACTTGACATGGTAAACGTGCAAAAATGTATGTCGACAAAACGAGCAAATCCACGACGTGTGGCAGAAAGGGGGATTTTGTTAAGATGTGAGAATGCATTAGAATGCAAGAAATGGTGTGATGGCGAGGGGGAATGTTGGGAGAGTTAAATCTGCATATGGAAATTAGGATTGGCGTTGATAAAATTCTACATAAAGTGCACCACTGTTCGCTATTAATCGGAAACTGATTTCTGTGCCGATACGGAGTGGAGTAAAAACTAAGGAGTCAGAGAATGAAACCGATTATATGGTTCGGTGCTTCAGCGTTCCTTGATAAAACAAATCTGTGATTTAAATATGTCTACATGGCAGAATCGCGTTTGGTTTTGCTAAGGCCCAATTGTAACTACGAATGAATCGGAAAAACAAACGCATGGAAGTAAGTACCTTGCTTTCACTCAAACGAGGTTAAATTTTGTCCTCAACTGTGTCGCAATGCATTATATTTGTTCCTTTAAACATACTTATGAAATAGCAATTAACATATCTATATTGTCACAGCGCGGGACATCGTACACGTTTTGTCGCGAAAATAACCGTCAAAACGCGTCGAAATACACCAGCCTAATTACGGAAAGAAATGCGGCGAAGGAAATTACTTGGAGTGAACTATCTTGCTATCTGTCGTGCGTCACGTTGTGGCCACGCCCAGGATAAAACTTCAAGCCAATCGTCGAGCACAGAATCCTTCGCGCATGTGCAGTTTTTCCGCGCGGGATAGAACGAACACAAACAATAATGCTATGATAGTATTGTAGAATTCACAGTTTCCCTCACATTTTTGGATAATAATTCCACATAAGAAGACAGAATACAAGGTTGGTCGTCTTCACATTGACATTTGTGTTTGAGGAGGTACTGCTAGATTTATTTTTATGCTTTGATTTCATGTCAGAACCGTACATTTAGCGGATGAAGCATACATTATCAGTAGCTAGTAATCCAATAAACAGTAACACAGTTAATATCTATTGACAACAATAATATAATGACAACTGACACAAATTAAAGTCATATTTAAAAAAAATAATATGTCACAACACTATATGTAGTGTTAATGTTATATGTTATTAATGTTATATAGTGATATGAAAATATCAACAGCAGCTAACTTGTGGTTAATATTGTGTGTTCACTATTTAAATTAAGATTGCAATGTAATTTATTATGCTATACAGTATAAATTTGTTTACCAATCTCTATTATTAGCAAAGGTGTCCCCGCATCATGGACCATGACTTCAGTCAATCGCTTACTCCACCAGTTTCTCCGTTTGCGGCTGACAGCTTGTGTGAGCTGATTGCTCCCCGACTGCTGTGCTTCTCCTGCTCTGAAACAAAGGATGACCCCACTGGAGCCCTTTCCACAGAGGGATACATCGCTAGAGGCTCCTTAAAACGGTACAGTCATAACTCTGCACCTTGGACTCACCATTTTTCTCTGTGTGTATTTTCTTGTAGACAAATGCTTCCAATTTTCTGTCATGCATTCAGTGGGCCAGTAAATCTTAAGAAATTGGAAAATCTGTTCTCCCTAGGCTGCTGTTGAAACTTGACCCAGCCCCTGCAGAATGTGAGACAGACACTATAGAGATATTTGGCTTTGTCTGGGTCAAAGAAACAGCACTGGTGGAATCTACAAAACTACTTTTTGGTCTGTTTAGGTGAGCAACAACCTTTATTATGCAAGTTCTCTGACAGATATAACCTTTAAAGTTATTTCCTTAACCAATCACCACAGCAAAGAAGTGACTGAGTAAACGTTCTTAACTCACTCTTTTTTTTTTTTTTTTTTTTTTTTTAAATTTCAGGCAAAATGTGTACAGGCTGGAGACCTTGGTGCAGTCCAGTTCAACTCATGATTTTGGTAATTGTATTCACATATGGAAAAGTAAAATTTGAGGAGACGATAGCAACACTGGTTTTGCTCAGGAGACTAATGAAAGATCGGCGGTTCAAAGTCAAGCTTGTATCACCAGTTGTAATCGCTTTTTAAAGATTTGAATGCTGTCCTGTCATGCAAAAGACTATCCTGGTAGAAATGATAAAGTTATATGAACGGCAGAAAAAAAGCCAAAGCTCATTCTAGAAAATATGGTCAGTATTTAATTCATTGTGTTGTACACCTACACCTCTACAACAGCCTTCACTCTACTCTTGTGTTATAGGTCAAGCAGGCAACCTCCACTATGAAGCTGAGGACCTGAGGCAACACTGTGTTTCATTTCTGCAGTATATCAAAGTCTTCTTGTACAGGTAGTGCTACATCTTTCAACACAAGCTGTACTGCTCTCAGTACAACATCTGTATCCTATGGGCTGTTTCTGTTATTCTGCTGCATATGTTTATTTATTTGGCCATTTTCTTCTCTGGTCAGGTTTCTGCAGCCTTGCAGTTCTTTGGATACAGATGCCGTGCACCCTTTTGACAAGTTGGAGGCTCAGCTTCCATCTAAACTCCTGGAAGAACTGTTTGGCATCACACTTCTCATAGGAAGACTCAAAGACCTGCCCACTAGTGTTCAGAGTGCCTTCACGATGTCCAGCCAAGGAAAGGTTCATATCATGTATGATGATGGCTGTTAAAAAGACCCCAACAGTCATGAATGCCAGAGTTGTAATTAGAGCAAAGGAAAAAAAAACCCATTAATTTAGAAATCCCATCAGCAAGAACATTTTGTTAGAAGGTTTCATTATATGTTACTGGTTGATCTTTCTGCACTTGGCTGTTTGTCTTACCATCACAGATTTTCCCTCCCTCTTGGCATTTGTTACACCTTCATCTTGATATCCACTGGTCAGTCTTGGAGATTCTTCACCTGCTTGGACAGAAGCTACAAGGTATGTTTAATAACTGGCTGCTTGGTCAAGAAATAGCTATACATTTTATAGCAACACTGTAAAAACTATTATTTAAAAAAAATACTAAAATACTAAATGTTCATAATTGATGCATAGCTTATGCTACAGAGACATCATATTCTGTTTGTCGGAGGCAGGTGGAAGGATTGCGCCCTTGCTGGTTATGATGTCTAAGCACTAGTGCAGCAAGCAGTAATCCCTAGACTTGAAAACACATTGTGAGTCATTATCTTGGCTTTTTGTAATTTTATCCATTTTTCTCTCCAGGCCAGGTGGTGTACGCCCACCAGTTTGTGAACCTGACTGGGGAAAACCTGACAGATACCAGTTTGTTTGAAGAGCACCTGTGCAATCTGTTGTGTGACCTGACTGGTCTGGCCATGGGCAAATACAGCCAGGTGGGTGGATGGCCACAGAGATGTGCCGCTTTTGCTTCTAGATTTTTTTTTTTTTTTTTTTTTTTTTTTAAGCTGGAGAGAGCTGCAGTTCCACTGCTGAATATGTTCATTAGGATATTTAGTATTCAGTTACAGCTGCAGGTGGCAAATATTCCCTCTAAGTATTAGAAACGCTTCTGAATCAGAATTGGTAATAACCATATTAATAATCTTTTTGCTTGTAGCTTTAGAAAATTAATCACAGTGTTTATGCAATCTTTAATCCACTTATTAGTCTATATATTTCTGTGGAATGGAGAAGCAGCTGTAAATTCACTGTTTTTCTGCAATGGGGTTTCCAGGTGAGACCCACAGAAGCACAGAGCATCCATCATTACCTTTGTCCCTGCACCAAAGAGCTCTGGGTCCTCCTCATGCACCTCCTGGAGCATCGACATAAAGTGCTGCACAGACAGGTAAAAACAAATACACATCTGTTCACTAAAATATGAATTTGTCCACTTTCGACTGACCAGTGTGTGCTCCCTCTAGTCTTTCTGGAGCTACATGAATTCCTTGTTGAGGCCTCTGGTTTCAGGGAAGCCAGCAACAGAGCAGTTCAGAGGCCTCCCCACACAGTGCAAGGACCCTCTCGGGTTCACATGGTGGCTTGTCATCCATGTATCCATGTTGGGTCAGTACAATCATAACGGCACTCCTCAGACTGAGGTAAGAAACACAATGTTAATATCAAAGGTTAGTATAGTGTGAATATCAACACATATGGTGAACGGGGCTACTCACAGGACATACACATTTACGCCTGGAAAGACTCCAGTAACACATTTGGAGGAATTTATGTTTTCTCCTGTGTGTCTTTATATGATTCTACATCTGAAACTGCTCCAATTCTCAAACCTGGATGTAACTCAAGAATAAATTCATGAATTTTCATCAGATTTTGTGTGTATAGCTATTACTCCAAGGAACATGCAGCATGCTTGCATTGTGTGGATATAATTTCATACAGGTGGTGGTATGTGCTTAAATAGTTATAAAAAACTGAAGACTCAATCTTCTGTAATGACCAAGTCACAGAAATAAAAATATATATATTCATATATTCTATTATATCTGCCCCAGAAAATTGTAGGAGATAATTGGAATTTTGTGGAAGAACTGCTCAAGTTAACCTGTCATCCCAAGGTAGGGGCTGGTTCTAATTTTAGTTACAGAACTGTAGAAGAAAGTTACATTTTGACATGCAGGTTAATCAGATTATCTGTCTACATGTCTGTGACAGCAAGGTTTACCGGAGGAACAGATCAGGATGCATGTTCACTGCTGCCTCAGTCTCAGCCTGCTGTGGGAACCCAGCACCAGTGCCGTTTCCACTCTGTGGGAGTACTACAGCAAGAATCTGGTGAATAAAAACCTTCAAGAAAACATAGAAATTAGAGGCTGTGATGATGGACGATGCATTACAGACTGTGAAACGTTCTGCCATTCTACCAAAGTTTTTCAAATATAGTGACAATTCCCACACTACATTTTCTGCCGCTCTTCCAACACCAGAATGCTTCATTCTCCATACCCTGGCTTGGAGTGTCTGGTGTGGGCACTTTGTACAAGACGCCAATGGCTCTGCTGGATCAGGCTCGCAGCTGCTGCTCTCCGTCTCACCTCCACTCTCCAGGACACACCCAGCTGTACCGTGCAGCCAGCTCCTTCCACATCTTCCTGCGAGTGCTGGCCCTGTGCCTCGCCAAGGATGGGGTTGGGGGAGTCCCACAGAGACAGATCAAAGGGAGGTGAGGCTGGTTAGAAGGCAGGGAGGTTTTAAAGTTCTCGCTTCTTCACAGTTCACACCCTGAAAAGTAGGTCTTGTGTCCAGGTAGCTGATTCAACACTACAAAGTGTGTGTAGTTTCTTTGGGGACGGAGAAGATAAAAGGGAAACAGCAGAAGAAGCTGTGAGATGTGATTACTAATCAGGACTCAGCTTTGTAGTATTCCTTTGTTCCCCTTGATCTTCTTAAAGTATCATGTGAGTTAGGGTCTGTTAGGATTTGGGTGCATACTTGCAGGGATGCGCGTGTGTTTGGACACTAGCATGTATTTTTGTCTCGTTTGTGTGCATGCCAGTTGCACTGGGGGTCTTTCAGTTCCTCTTTGATATTTCCTCCAGCCCCCCCAATGGAGCAGGTGTCTCAGGAGTCAACCACCTGCTCCTTGGCAGAGACCAGAGCCAAGGAGCCTCCCACTGATGCAAACACACG
Source organism: Pao palembangensis (assembly GCA_015343265.1). Lineage (NCBI taxonomy): Eukaryota > Metazoa > Chordata > Actinopteri > Tetraodontiformes > Tetraodontidae > Pao > Pao palembangensis. The sequence continues at coordinate 10,525,467 of CM027088.1, forward strand.
TACACGCACACACATTTACACAAGCTGCACCTGCTCTCTGGTGCGGTGCTATATAAGGCCATGGAGGGAGATCGTGTCTTTGTGAGAGAAAGTGAGGAAAAATAGAGAGCGGTAAGATCTCAGGCTAATGTGCACATCAGAACTGTGTGCTGGACCATCCTATATCCCAGGCCGTCTGGGTGCCAAAAAGAGGCAGCCATAGATAAATCCACCTAATGACTTCCCTCTGTCTGAAATGTGCTCAGCAGCGCTTCAGACATGGGGGCTAATTAGCTAACGACTGTGGCGGTTAATTCGCCTTAACAAAGCTGTGTTGGTTTCCAGCACAGACAGAGAGGGGGAGCGGGGGGATGTGGGTGGTAGGCAGTCTGGCTGCTGCCAGACCAGGCTGGGACGGGTCCAGATTCCCTACAACCACCACCATTCACCTCCCTCACTACTACCTCCTTCCCCCCCCCCCCCCACCCAAGCCTCAGGAGGCCCGCTGACTGTATCGCTACAACATTTCGGCCGCGTTTATTCCTGGCTGGGTTCTGCGGGACACCCGCGACGAGCATGTTGATCTTGAATACTGGGAGTTAGGAGCATCTGCTCGCCCACGGAAAAAGAAGCTGTCCGGAATAAACAAACAGACAGACAGGTTGAGAGAACACATAATTCCCACTGCTGCCTCCCAGCACTGCTTATTTCCTTGTTACATATTACCCATTCATCTATTTAAATCTCCCTTCCCTCACAGTCTGTACACTTGACCACCTACTCCTGTGAAAGTTCTCTGTTGAAGCTGATGTCGGTGTTAAACGGGTCTGTTTCTTTTTATCACTTGTCTGCTCCCCGTTTTTATGAGTCGCGCTTGTTAGTTTGCGTCAGGATGCTCGCTGTGTGTGTTTTGCCTCCAACAGCAGCTTTGCTCACCAGTTTGGGCTACATCAATGTTTTGGGGTGGTTGTAAAGTAAAGGGGTGGGGGCTGCAGCTCTGTTTTTCCCTGCTAGGCGGGCAACAACAAGCTCGATTTGTGGCAGTGCCTGTTTGTGTGCAGGTTTATTGATCTCTCGCTGGTGTTGCAGTAAATTGGTTTGGCTTTGGAGAGAGGGACCCAGCGCCTACTGCTGCGTGTCTGAGTGTCTCTGACATTTAACATGATCTTTAAAGGCATTTCTCCACAGTACCTGCAGGATCTAACAGCGTGCTGGGTGAGAGAACCAACCAGCACGCTGTTAGGCCCTGTTTACTCCCTCTCACACGTTTTCGTCTCTCTAACACCCTTCCTGACACACACGTGCATGCGCGCACACACACACACACACACACACACACACACACACACACAGGGGCTGGCTTCACCCCTTGAACTGTGGGGGCGATGGAGGCAGGTGGTGTGGAGCACAGTGGGGAAAGAAAGTTCAGTTAGTCAGCATTTAAAGTCAGGGATTTCAGAAGAAATATATCACCCCTAAAGTGATAGTCAGTGAAAGTCAAGAGAATGTTGGATTATATAAAATGTCACTTTTAACCTTTTGTTCTCTCAAATCAAATAATATTATGAACAGCAGACATGAAAAGACTCTTAGACATCCTGGATATTTTTACCATAGCCCATAGTTTTGGATCTCCTTTCAGGAAAGACCCTAATGGCTTGTTGTGTTTTCAGGATTTATTCCAAGTTCTCCCCAAAGAAGATGCAGGAGTTGTCTGAGATGGGTCTCATGAACTTCCTGCTGCTGTTTTTGGTGGTGGCCAGACAGGTGGAGCTGGAGGACGTGGCCAACAGGGCATGTGAGCTGCTGGGCTTCCTCCCTTCCAGCTGCCCCACAGGTCACCGCACCCTCGTCTGGAGGGGGCAACTGTCACTGCTGCTGTTGTTCCAGGTACAGTAGCTTTGTTGAGTTGAATTTTCTTCATTTTAATGTCCAAAACACCAATTCTGTATCTTGTTGCTTCTCTAGGAAAGAGGCTTGGATGTGGGCGCACAGGCAAGCTGGCTGGCTTCCTCTTTTAATGAGACGGCCAAAGAATTTTACAGCAAAACCACAGAGGTCTCTCGTAAACTCGCCCTCTGGCGGCCCCTCAGCTCCTACTTGGAAGGTGTAGTGGAGGTGTTTGAGACGAGCACCAACCTCAACCTGTCGCAGGAAAAGCTGCTCAACGAAGGCTTCGATTGGCTGCTGCCTGCTTGCCGTGTTTCGGAGCTGAATTCCGCGTTGAGCTTTCTGCAGGTCGTCCTCGCTCAGCTCAGGTGAGACCAGTGATAAATGTTTCATTCTTCTTGTTCCCTGAGATATTTTCCCCCTGCAGATAATGGGCATATTCAAATGGTTTCAGGCCAAGGCCATGCTGAGCGTTTATTAAAATCTGATAAGTAATCTGAACAGAGTGGAGTGATCTCTTATGCTCTTCCCAGTCTGGCCAGGACGCCTCTCATTTCTCATCCTGACAATAGCTGGATTGTGCTGGCAGCAAGAACTGGTGTCTGTAAAGCCGGTGTGTTACGTTGAGGCCCACGTTAGTCTCGGTAGACCTGGTGGCCCCGAGGTCACCCTGACCAGGTGCTGGTGGAGGACTGAGTAGAGTTACAGGCCCGAGGGATCCTCCACCCACAACTCCCATTGATACGGGCACAGCACCAGTCTGCGGGTGCATTGAGAGGCTACAGTCACGAGGGCATCAGGACGAGTTCAGCCGTGGGACACAGGTGTTTGTTACACCATCAACCCCATCTGGAGGTCAGAGATGCACAGGTGAAATGGTGACCGATGAGAAAGTAGACTCAAATTATTTGAGACTGGGAGAAATGGTATAAACTATAAAACAAATTATAGAAATATATCCTCCCCTGATAACTTGAATGAGCATCCATAACAATATAATTCAACAATTTAACTGGGCCAACTACCCATACAAAATAGAGACGGAGACTATTTTCTGAGCCACAGCTCCCCCCAGGCACTACTTCCAGTTGTGGACTAGGAACTATTGCATGGCCTATTGCATGTTCAAAATGTAATTAAATTATTGTAGTGTAGTCAAGTTTACACAACCACAATACGCAGTATGAGAGCAGCAATATGGATACTCGGTACTGGAGTTAGCATTTAGTATATGTCTGTGAGCTGTTATGTTGAAACAACCCACTAGAAGAGACACTGCCAAGATCGAGAAGAGTGGAACATGACGATGAATTTGTGTAGAGTGCAAATAAAGCCAAATAACCGACTAAACAACAGTAAAATACTTAATATTATGGAAGGAAATTGATTATAAAAAGTGAAGAATTGAGACAGAATAAGTGCATAACTGCTTAGTCCTCCACAGTTAGACTTAAAGGTGTATGATGTCTTCAAACCCCAACTTTTCCACCTCTCAGGTACAGAGTGAACACCCCACCTGCCCACACACTCAGTGAAACCCTAACCTACATGTTCTTCTCCCCTGTTCTGGCAATGAACTCCTATATAACATGATAGCTCTTTAGGTTTGCTAATTCCCAAACTTCCCATCTCAGGTGTCGGGGTTGGAGGACACACATTTGCACATTAATGGCTGAGGAGGGAGCAAAGAAGAGAACTCCCAGAGGTTGACTGTGTTACAGCCTGGAACCACACTGACCCATTTAACCAAATTTAAAACCTGTTTTTTCTGTTTCAAATTTGTCCCACCAAATTAAACCTAATTCTTCTGTCTGGCAATTCGTGGTATCTCTTTGTGATTAACGTCATTTTCCTCTGACACAATTAATGGGCAATTATGTAGACTGGCAAATTTTGCCTGTGTATCATTATGTCGACTGTGAGCTGCGTGGAATCTGCACACATTAAGAAAATTATTCTGCCAATGGCTGAGGCGGAGGGTCCAAGGAACATTTACTCTTGACAGTCATCACCATGGTGCTCAGGCAAGAAGCCAGTCCCAGGCATAATTCCTCAGTGTTATTCCTTCCCATGACCCTCTGCTGTGGGACGGGGTGGGGTGTTCACTGGTTGATGAGGTGAGCTAGCACTGGGACATCATATTGGATGTGTTTTGGTTCTGACAATTAATCTCCATCTCCTTGGCTTAAAGAAAACTATAAGCCTGCCTGTGAAGCATTTCCCTTTGTGAGCATTAAGACCTTTTCCCAGATATTGAGAGTTTTATTTTCAAAGGCGAATATGGCTACTGCTGAGTCTGATGGGAAATTTGGTAAAAGTTAAACCTGTGTGCTACGATACATTCAAACACGCATGGAAATAGTTCACGTTGGTATTAAATTAGGCATGTAATAGGTTCAACTCAGTGTGGGTTTGATGCCTCTCTATTTATGAGAATTCTCCATTTTGTTCCATACATCTGCATGACGGAAGCAGCCAGGGGAAGGGTTATGCAGGGTCCCTATTAATAGTGTGTGTTTGTGTGTATACTCTGAAAGAACCCGCAGCAATGGGGATTAAGCGGGGTCTCTGACGATGTCTTGTACAATGAGGGTTGATGGGTGTGAAAGGCCCATTCCGCAGTAGTAACGAGGCTAATGAATTCAGACTCTAATCGATTGTCTCAGCTCTCTCTGGATTAGATGCAACCTTGCTGGAAGGGAAGGCATTGCTGAGGTGTGTGTGTGTCTCTGTGTGGGTGTGTGTTCGCGTGTTAGTAGCACATTAGACCCCCCCATCCCACCCCCAGTCCCTCTATCCTCCCCCCACCACACACCTCAACCCCGCTCCAGCACAACCCCCATCAGGGTGAATGGGGGGGACAGAAGGATCATCTCCAGTATAAATGAGATTACAGCTCCTTCAGCTGCTTATCTGGGCTAATGCCAGCCACTGTGGGGATGCTGTAGCGGCTGGGGCCGGGGCCAGGGATGAGCCAGAAGAGCCAAAGTATATTCTGTACAGGGGGATCAGCATTAGGCTGCACTCTGTGCCTCAAATCCTTCTCAGCTTCCCCACCTCCACCCTTCACTGCTCCACGCTGCAGCGCACTGCTGCACCCAGTAATCCCCCAGGAGAGAAGGGAGGAAAAATAGACGGAGGAGCGACACAGACAGAGTAGCAAAAGGATTTGAGAAAGTTGAGGGGCAGAGATGGCATTTGCAGGTGTTGTACATAAGCGGTCGGGTTGTATTTGGATTTTGCATGTATAGATTTCTTTATCTGCTCTGTGTGTGTGTGTGTGTGTGTGTGTGCTTATCTGTGTGTGTGTGTGTGTACCTTTAGACGGGTCCATCAGCACAGTGTCCAGTTAGCACCCAACTCTTCATTGGCTCCCTCTTCAGTCAGTGCAGTAACAGAACGCCACCTAGCGGTCGCGGCAGCCCTGTGGTCTCACTTCTACCCCTTCCTGCACAGCCTACGCCTCTCCCAGACCCCTCCAGCACTGCTGGCTGATGCTGCTGCAGGTCAGTAACTGTAGGGGGGAGACGCAGAGAGGAAGACAGAGGAGGAAAGACTTTCATCAAAGTGAATATTGAATATTAATAGTTGAGCAGTAGGATAAGATATTTTTAGCGTTTAAAAAAATCACGGACGAGCTCATACACCTATTGTGCCTCACAAGAATTGTATCAGTAATCTTTCTGCTTTCCCAGGTTTCACTCTATTGGCGTTTGACCTGCCCAGTTCCGCCCCCCATGACCTTCAACCCAGCCCAGTCCAGTCTATCATGCAAAGTTTCGGCTGGGACGACATGGTTCATCCGCTCCTTGTCACTCGTTATCTTTATGTGCTGGAAAACAGGTGAAATGACATTCTTATTGTCAGCAGTTGTCTACAGATACAAATGAAATGATCAATATTCCTACACGGTAATTTCACCACGATGATTCCTGTTTAATCCAGAGAGCTCGTGTCCTCACTGAGCAGGGATTCAGCACAAAGCCTGTCGGTGAGGGCCTGGTTCCGTTGCGTTCTGCAGCAGCACCTTCACAAGAACCCTGATGGATCCGACAGCAGAACAGGTGCTGTCACTACTCAGTAGATAATCTGATATGGGTAACAAAACAGGCACAATTAGTGAGAAACATGTATGAGAGTTGTCTGTCTTCTCACAGGAGCTATTCTCTTGAAAATTGTACACAATTTTAGTTCTTTGAGTTGCCCCACATATATTACAAATAATTGGTTGGTTAAGGTTAGTCATTTGTCTCGTAGAGAATGCAGATAATCCCCCGTGTGCATGCATTTGTTCGTGCTTCCAGGCCGAGTCCTGCAGGAGCAGCTGGGTGAGCTGACCCGCCTTGTGCTGAAGCTTCCTGAGGTGGATGGCCTTTTGCATAGAGCAGGCCTTCAGGCCACAGTCACCAAACCAGAGCCTGCTTCAGTCCTGGAGATGTTTGTTAAGGTAACTGGTGTGGAAAGAATAGTGTAGTTGAGAGGGCGGGGGTAGAGTGGTATTTACATGCCCACAGACGCCACTGCCTCTCACATATTTCCATACATTTTTTTTTTTGTTTTTTTTTATCTGCTTTAACATGGGGTCAGGCGGTAGGCGGTGTGTACAGCGGACTGCAGGTTCTATCTGAACGTTTGTCCATGGTGACCAGAGCTCTGGACTACATTGGGGACATCATGAAATATATTAAACCCTTGCTAGTGAGTAAGAACCAGGAGGGGCTGCAGCTGATGTACTGGGCTGTTGGTAGGTGAAAACACTTTCAGAAGCCTTTGCAACATTGTAGTAAAGGAATTTCAAATGAATGGGTGTGTGGTTGTTTTTGGAACGGTGCAGGTTGCATAGTGAAGCACTGGAGCCCCCTTCTGGCCACATTGAAAGCCCATCAGCTGCTCTTTCGCATTGTTGATGGTCTGCTGCTCCCGCACAATATCACCCAGCAGGACAAAGCACTAAGGGACAGCCTGCATCTCTATCTGCAGGTTAGATCATCTATCCTATCACTGGGATGATTAGAACACAGAGGAGGCTATGGTTTCAGATCAGAGTTCTTGATAATTGTGTTTTGGAATGGGTTTCCCTGTAGGGGTTGTCGGTGGCTGCAAGCTTGTCCCAGTCTAAGGGGGACTACCCGAAGCAGCAGCTCCACTCGGTCATCCGCAGGTATCTGGACCATTTCCTTCCTGCTTCACCCTCCATGGGCATCATCGCCAACCACCCAGTGCTTCTCAGCGCCTGTGAGGTCAACCCCACGCCCCAAGGGGCAGCGTTGAGGAGGACCATCCTGGAGGTGCTCTGGTACGTCACGCCGGATCATGGATGATGGCCTCTTACATAAAGAAGTTAATTTGACTACACTTTAATATTCATAAGCCTCTGCGTTATAGTTTATAAATGTATGTCTCGCTGGTTTACAGTGAGAGCTTTCTGCAGTTTAAAGGTCATGCTCCTCCTCCAAGGCTTGCGTCGGTCCTCATGTTCCTCTTGGAGATTCTAAGACGGAACAATGACTCAGAGCCCACCCTACTCACTCTGCCCCTTCCTTCACTGCTGCGCTGCATGATGATGGTCAACGAACCACAGGGTGAGATCACGCTCGTGTATTTTACACACCATATAAGAACATACACTTTCCTGTTTTTGTCCCAGAAGATATTTTGGTTCTAGTGTCCCGGTGTGGCCCAGAATGTATTTGTCATTGTCACTCTTTTCCATTGAAGGGACCACAATTCAAGACTGCCCTGTCTGCTGGAATAGGAAAATAGTTTTTAGCGAGAGGGTCTTTATAGTCTCTTCTTCTTTCCAGCCAATTCTGAATAACAATGTTCCTGTTTTTCTGTGATTTCAATCGAATATCGGTGCAATAGAATAACCACTATAATCAAGCAGCAGGCTATCAGCGAGTTGCTCGTAAACACATCCCGAATTCATGCAATTTTCATCAACCCTCACTTTGGGCCAAATTATAGTGAATCGGTCACTGAAGGCTATTTTTTTCCTCCCTCTTCAGTGAAGAAGACGAGCACTGATGCCCTACAGCTCGTGGTGGAACGGTGTGCCGCCGCATCCACGCAGGGACCATGTGACCAGATGAACACAGTCTTACAGTAAATGGCCATTTCTACAGTTACATCTTTAAGCTGCATGCTATTGTGGTGTTAAACGTGGATATTTTTTGCAATCTTGCTGTAGGTCATTTGTGAAGGAGAACGAAGGAGTGTACGACCGGCAGATCTACAGCGTCTTTGAGACAGTGGCTGTGTTAGATCCCCCTTTGGTTCAGGCTCTCATTCCGATCCTCTCTCACAGCCTGAGACACACGGAACGCAAGAGAGGACTTGGGAAGAACATCGCCTTGAGGTGAGAAAGCACATGAATCACACCGCTCATCACCTTCAATTATTTTTAAGTTGTCTAGACAATGAGCAAGTATTATGTAATGAAGAGCAACAGTTCCCCGCTGCTGACTGCTGCATCTCTGTGTAACAGGAGTGCTTATAAGAAGCTGCTGAATCTCCTTGGAGAATGTGGGCAGGCAGAAATAACCAGTCTGGAAGCAGACTAATGCCTATTGTAAGAGGAGCAGCGCTGTGACCCGTCTGCACCTTTTAAAAACACACACCATCCTTCTGTTTCTCCAAAAACATTCACACTCGTTGCTGTTGCCCTGTAAACCCCCAGACTGCAGCCGCCATAACACACAGCTGATTTACGTGTCATCCCTCTTTATTTTAAGTTAGTGATACTGACTTAGCCAACAGAAATGGAAACATTTAGCACAAGTCTGACCACAAATACACACAAACATTATGACATTGTTGTGTCGTGAACCAGCCAATGTACATTTTCTAATGCATTTGATTTTGGTATGTAGCCATCATGTGTTATGCATCCCTTGTGGTTGTGATATTATTTATATGTTTTAAGTTACTTTATTAATAAATAAATATGAATTCAAGTTCTTAGTGAGTGGCGTGAACGTTGGTACGGGCACGTGTGGTTCTGCTGTCGGGTGCTGAATCCACCTCTGCTCAGTTGGCACTCTAAATGATCCATTTGATGACCGTTGTAGTATGGGGGGGTGGAGAAGAGGAATGAAGCCCTGCGCTCCTATTCTCCCTCGCCCTCTCCAAGTCACGGCAATCCAGCTTTGGTTTGCACCTAATCACGAAGATTCACTCCCATCTCCCACAATCACCGAGTCCCATTTACCGTCATCTCCGGTCGTTTCTGAGCCTCGTCGCACCGCCGCGCATTCCTCCGCCTCTTATTTGCTGCATTCCTTCATCAGCATTAGAAGTGATGCAGACAGAAGAAAGGGAGTGTGGGGAATGTTTTAGTTGACATCACAGGGAAAAGAAACCATTTCACGTCACGTCTCATTCAGTATAGACGAATCTGAAAATTCACTGTTCTTTTGTTTTTGGAGCGATGAAAGCGTGCAAGGTGGGAAATCTCCCGATTTCTGAGAGCACAGAGGAGTGTTGTTATATTATACAGAACAAAAAAGACCAGGAGTGCAGAAAGAGTCCTGAGCAGAATATCCTCACAGGTCAACAACACTCACACAAACTTCAGAATAATTAAATAATAATTTCATGGTCATCTGAAGCCGACGAGCCTCAGGCTATTGACATTTGCCAACCTAATCCGTGGTTTCAGTACACGTGCGCACAAGTCGCGATGGGCTTTGTTGATATCTTGAAAAGCGTAAGTGCGTACGGTTTTCAGGCCACCAGAGTGATAATAGAGGTTTGATGGTTTGATACCAGGAAAAGCTTCTATAACAGATTACAAAGAAGGACAAAGTCTTTGAACTCCTGTGGACAGCTGAGGCATTTCATAAATGTCTGCTTACCACCTAATTGGTAATAGGATTGACATTTTCTTCATGTCTTAGGAAATAATAATCCCCACAGTTTTCTTTTTTTTTTTTTTTTTTTTTTTTTCCCCTCACTTGCATGTGTCGTCGCTGGACATCATAAATTGAGTATGAGCCTTTAGGGAAATACACCAGCTTCATTATTGAGACAGCCGCCTGTTTTTCAGTTTCCTCGAAGCTTCCCACCGTAATGGGCCTCTTGCAGAACAAGAAAGGCATTGCTAATGCATTTGGAAATCCCTGTGCATTTGCTACAGAGACGGCTGCTTCAAAAATAACTACGATCAAGTCACAGCTGCAAATTCAGAGCACTTAAAGAGAGGCTGGTCCTTCCTGCGGGGTTCCAGATTCCTGACGTCTGATTCACCGGTGGATCAGACGGCTCCTATCCTGTGATGGGGCACTTGTAAAGTCTGCAGGTTTGGGCAGGTGAAGTAGGGAGCGGGGAGGAAACATGTGGCTATCCCATTGGATGCAAACGGCAGCGTTGGCCCATAAAAAACCTCCTCCTTCCCCTCGGTACTCAGATCCAGCACCTGAGGAAAGAGCAATAATGCAGATCATGTTTTTGAAAAAGTTTTGCTCCATGAGATAATACAGTATTTAGCCATAAAATGTTCAGTTCTCATAACTACATTGCTCCCTAAACATCGCTCATCTGCCTGTTCATGCTGTTGGCACCATTCATTTGTTGATTTACACTTAATAGTGATGTGATTAAAATGTCTGCACACCAGCAATAATATTATTACAATTCTAAAAACCATTTCTTCAAATACACTGTTGAGAGACAGAAACTGTTAACTGCTCCACACTTATATAATGCTTTTCTGCCTTAATGCGCCAAGCACTTTAAATGTTTGCCTTCTCGAAAACACACGCCCACACACAAGGTGCAGGTCAGACCATCTGGAGAAAATGCAGTTCAGTGTTTTTCTGAAGGTCAAGCGTGCACACAGCTTCAAATTTTCACAAAGAGGAGCATGCACCGGAGCAAAGATTTGTCGATAAAATATCCGAATTTCCGTCGCACCACAGCCTTCCTGGGTCTAAACGGCTCACCTGAATGCACGCCAGAGGCTCATTGGTCCAAATGGAGTAGCCTCCAACCACGTAGATCCTGTCGTCGTGAACGGCGACTCCAGACTCGTTTTGACCTGCGATGGAGAAACACAAGCCAGAGGCTTGTTCTCAAGCTCATTTCAATACTGAAGTACAAGTACTTGATAGTCTACGTTTTATTTAAAACTCTATATATAGTGAAGTATAAGTCAAATATTAGTTTCTAAAATGGAATGGAAGCAGATAATGTGAATAAATTACTTAAAAAGTCGCCCCCAGGTAATGCATTTCCACTCATTCATTATCCATCGCTGGTTATTTTCAACAGATGAACTCGGACTAGGAATTTCAAATGTGTTTGTGATTCACGTGGGGTTCCTCCACGCTGCCCACCTGTGAGCAGGCTGAAGGAGCAGCGTGTCCACTGGTCCAGATCCATGTCGTAGGAGTCAATATGGCGGACCAGGATGCGGTCGTTGTTGTAGTCTAAGTCGTTCCCCCCCAGCACGTAGAGCTGCCTCTTTACCGCCGCCATCACGTGGTAAACTCGCCTCTGCAACATGGGACTGCGGGCCAGCCACTGGTCCTGCAGGAGCCGGGTGGGGGTTGGGGGGACAGATGGAGGGAAAGAAAGGGAGAAGAAAGTGATGCAGATGAGAGGAAGGTGAGATGAATGAGGAGGGAGGGAGGCAGAATAAGAAGATTAATATATAAGCATATCCATGCATGGGTAATTGATGTACACTCAGTTCTGGATAAATAACGTGACACTGGAGCTCTGGTTTGTACTAATGACTTCCCTGCCTGTTTCTAATCATATGTTTCAGACACTCCATTTTACACCGAAGATCCCAGCTCATTTCACAAAGTGTGGGGAAGCTTATTTTGTGTGTGTGTGTGTGATTGAGGCAGAGAATGAGTGTGCGCGTGTCTGCTGGGAGCTGACGGGTGGCCATCTGTTGAGGGTAGAGTGGGTGGGGGGTTGCTGTTGCTCTGGCAGGTGATTGTAGATCCGCGGTGAATACAAATGAGACGCTCTCCCTCTCTCTTTCACTCAATTCTTCCTTCCTGCGCTCCTACACCAACATGTGCAAACACGGGCTCATATGGACACGCACCTCTCACATGCGCACATAGCTGCATATACGACCACGCAGAGATCCAGCCCTCTTCAGCTGGTCCGTATACGTACACAAACACAATCCAAAGCTCGCCGCATTCCAGCGCTGCGATCCCTGACTGCTGCAGGAGATTCCTTCACAATAATGATGCACCCGATATTCTGCTCAGGTGTTTACCCAGAAAAATTAAAAACGGGAGTAATTAACAGTAAACCAGAATGCAATTTGTCACTAGTCTTTACTTTCAGACTAAAACTGTAAAGTAAAAAAAAAACAAAATCCAGCTGTTTTCCTCTATTTCACAATGCCAGTGGTTTCAGTTCATTTCCAGATGGTGTAAAAATCAATTAGCAGACTCTTGACACCTGCCTGCTTTGTACTTTCCTCATGTCCATGCAAAAAGCTACCGTTCCTACAGTGACACTGTGCAAGCGCATAACCCTGTCAGGATGTACGCACTACAGTGCATCACCCCGACAATTATGTGACTGACGAGATTTACTGTTTTCGCTCTTTTATGACTGCAAATTTGTCAGTGCACAAGCTAAAAAAACAGGACTCTTATATCCTCGGACCATGTTCATTAATGAAAAAGTAGCATGTGGATAAAACTATCAGAGCCAACGCAGATTTATTTATTTTGATAGATCGCAGGCCAAGACGGGTTTTCCGTTTGACAAGTGGGAGTTTTGGCATAAGCAGCATTTCTTGCTAGGTGTAAGGAAACTCATATTTAGCATATCAGACCAACATGTGGTAGCAGACAGGCCCAGAGCTCAGACTATTATGCACAGGAACTATTAAAAACCAGCAACGCAGAGTAAAAATACTTGAAAACTTTTTCAACTGACTCATTTGGCTATTTTAGGGGAATAAGCGGCACACGGATACAAGTACCATCATTTAAAGGCAATATTACAGAAGGGTCTATTATCTTTGCACATCCAGGAAAATAGTCAGACCATTAACATTCATTTGAAGTCACAGCCACTTGCAAGATGGAAGTCTAATATTTACTTTATTATACAATTTTCACTGGCTTCTTCGCCGACTTCCACATCAGACAGAGCCATTTCAGCTGCTCCTTGAACATATTGATTCAAGCAGCAAATTATGAAACTCTCCAACAGGAATATGCTCAGGATGCTATCGTGGTCTGCGTCATGGAGACAGCAGTCCTGCCCTCTACAAACCCCGGCCCATTATGACCACTGTGACTCCTGGATCGTCTTAAATCTCTTCACGGTGCTGATCGGTTACCTGTTCAGGGTCGTACACCATCAGCCGGTTCTGGTACTGCGCTGTGTTTGTGACCCCACCTGCAGGACAGAGGGACAACGTTCAGACAGCTGCTTTGGGGGCCCCTGCGGCGTGCCTGCGTGAGCGCGTCCCTACCTGAGATCCAGAGCAGGTCATCGGCCACACAGCCGGCGTGGCAGGACAGTGAGCGGTCGAAAGGCTGCACAAACATCCATTTGTTCCTCTCGGGGCAGTAGCGCTCCACAGAGGGCAGCACCTGCCTCAGCTCGTTCCTGCCCCCCACGGCGTACAAGTACTGGCCCAGAGCACCCAGGACAAAGTGTTCTCTGCAGGCCTTCATGGGGCCGATCTCAGTCCAGCAGTTGCCCCTGGGGTCGTATCGGCAAGCAGTCCTGACTGCGCATGTCCTCCCAGTGGTGTGCTCCACCTCCCCGCCCACAACAAACAGGAAGTTCCCCATTACGGCCACGCAGTGGTGGCTGCGGCCAGTGGGCATGGGGGCCAGCTCGCTCCAGTTTGACCCCCCCGCAACGCGCACGTGCTCCTGTGCGGAAGGGTTGAAGTAGCGCAGCTCCCTGACCCTGCTCACCTCACGCTTCCTCCCACCCACAACGTAGAGGGTGCGGGACTGGAAGCGGGGCCTGGTGCGGTCTGACTGGTGTAGGGGCTGGGCAAAGGTGGTGTGGTGGTAGTCCAGGGCCTCCTCCACCAGGGCAGCCACGGTGGGGCTGGACTGGACCAGAGCGTGGCTACGGGCAAGGTGGTGCAGCGTGGGGACGTCCATGAGGCCGTAGCGCACGTGCTGAAGCAGATCTTCGGTGTACTGGTAACGGCAGTCGTGTTCAAGCCACATGACGACCAGCTGCAGAGGAACGAGATCAGCTGAGGTTTGATTCATGTCAAGGAATCCAATTTTTGCGGGATAGCTACTGTAAGACAGGTTTATTTGATCTCTGCAGAAGCTAAAAACACAAAAGTACAATATTTAATTTGAATGCATGACCAATGTGATCATTTTGTTAAGTTCTGTGATGTTTCGAGTCCAGAAGTCAAAAAACACTGCAGAAGATTTTTTCTGAAACATGAAACATGAGGGTCAGCCCTCTCCTCTCCTTAAATATTCTCATACGGTCCAGATGAACAGAGAAAAAGAAGAGAAGGAAAGGTCAGAGGAAGACAGCGAGGGGATGGAAGAGAGTGTACAAAGTCAGGACTGAGAACGGGTGAGAGAGTAGAACTGTTAATCATAAACATATTTCTCAGTGCCTAAAGCTATTCTGGCTAAACTGAAGTAAGCCGGAGCAAACACATGCACGCACATGCACACACACTTATTAATCAGCAGCATTCAATATACAGACTGTAAATATCCACAGGCAGCGTCCTTTGTTTAATGCAGGCAAACTGGGTTGCAAAGAAGGGATTTAATTGAACTCGAGAGCTGTGGAAGGTTATTTAGCTGTGACGAGGTGTGAATGTGGGCGAGATGACTGGAGATCACTGATACCATTATCAAGAAAACAGAGTGGGTTTGAGAGCGGCCTGTGCAGCTGCCGAGAACTTCAGAGCGCGCCGAAGACGGCTTTTTTGATGGTTGGCTGCAGCCAATTCGGGAAGAAATGAATGCCGAATCCACACCAGAAACAACAAACTGCACATTTAGCTTTGGGTGCTAGCAGAGAAACCATGAAATCAAAATGTTGCGATGTGAAATGAACATTTGTTTCCCCTTCAGCAGCAGTAAGCATGCAAGAATAATCCAGGCTGATAATACTCAGAACAAACTAATGTGATCCGCTTTAATGCACCATTTTTATAAATTATTACAGTGAAGTAAAGGTGTGTCCTCGTGCTGTTATAACACATTGTAGACGTGCATTTCAGTGTTAGTGTTAGTCAACTCATATGCAAGTCAGGATCATCTCTTTGTAGTATCTGTGCCACTCTCCTGTCTCTTTTCTCTGCTGCTCACCCCGCCTCTCTCCTCCTCATTGCTCTGAAGTGACAGTGTGTGTGTGTGTGTGTGTTTGAGTGTGTGCGTGCAAGATGGCAGCTGACTGTGAAGGTCATGCTGCATCACACAACTTCCTCAGGGCACAGAATAAATCAACTCCTTCTCCCTTCTCCCCCTCTGTACTGAAAGAGAAAGAGAGTGTGTCTGTGTCTGTGTTCGTGTTTGTGTGTGTGTGTGTGTTTGTGTGGAGAGCGAGGCCACAAAAGAGAGGGGGAGCAAGTGAGTGAAAGAGATAGTGAGGAAAAAAGGTAAGGGGAGGGGGAAACTACAGAATGGCAGAGCAAAGGGTGGCGAGAAAGGAAAAAAGAAAAACAAAGACGGAGAAAATGTGATTTCCAGAGCACGAGGGACTCTAAGAAAACTCTGAGTGATGATGATTGACGCCTGAGCTATATCGGCCCACTATTGGCGCGCACCCCTCTCCCCCCCAACCCCCACCCCTTCGGACGACAGCGCCGGCTTGCCGTTCGCTTCCGTCTGATGCCCAAATTAACCTTCTGGGCGAAGTGAAGGAGGCCCAAAGCAGCCTAATCAGAGGCTGATTATGGCGGCGGCGGCTGGCTAAAGGGTCAGGGTAATTGTGCCATCAGAGGCCTGATTGTTTTCAATCAGACGGGCGGCCGAGTGACAGCTGGGGGATTGGGGCCCTGATGGAGCCTCGGTGGGCCTAATCAGAGAGGGGAAGGGGAGAGAGACAGCGAAGAGGAGAGAGAGAAGGAGAGAGAGAGGGAGGGCTGATTGGTGCAAATGAACAGTCAAAACAGAAGTCCCCACCCTGCATCGCTGTTCCACTCCCTGTAGTTCACGACACACAAACATTCATGCACGCACGTCAGACCTGTGTCTATCACGTGTGTGCACAGACATAACAGTCATTCCAACTGCGCATCAATATTAATATAAACAAACAATGCATGGCCACGCTGCCGGCAGCCTTTCATTTATTTCTTTGTAGTGTGCGTCATGTTTTTCCATCTGAGTGTGTGTCACACACACAAGCTCATGTGATGCCCCAATCAGCACATTTACAAAGTGTGATAAAAGTGTTTTCATCAGTGTTATTACCATAACGTCATATTTTAATATTAACAATGCATTTAACATGCAAACAGGCTTTCGGTACCTTCCAGATTTCCTCCTCGCTCAGGGAGGTGAGGCGGTCGCTCTTCAGCACCTCCCTGAGGAGGCGGTAGGGGAGCTGCTGGGCCTCGTCCTGCCTGTTCTGGCTCAGCTCAGACAGATGCTCAACCAGGAAGCCTACCACAGCCTCCTCCAAGGTAGGCAGGTGGAACAGGTCGGCCACGCGGTAAAGTTCCAGGTAGTTCACACTGCTCAGCTCCTGCACCACAAACCCATAAACATGCAAATGAATGCACACACTCGCCATATTTTCCCTGGAAATGTATGATCTCTTCATGATACTTCTGATTTATATTTGATACCCTTTTTATTGCCTAATGGTTTTATTTCGAAGTCATAGTTAAATGGTAACATTATAGGTGTCAAACCAACAAACACTGTTCCAGTCATGGAACAGAATGCTGAAAAGCAAAGTTCGTAGACCAACACTGCCATCTGCTGGCCACTTGTGACCACCTACAATCTACAATCTCCCCAACCATTGCAGTTCAGCTTGTAAATGTCATTTTAATTAGATATTTTACACTGTGAACGACTGTCTGAGTTTGAGAGTTTTGTGTTTATCTTTTATGTGTTCTTTTTCCTTCTACAGGAATTTGATTTAATTTCAATGTTTTGTGATGGATAGAATGAATACAGCGATGCCTCAGCAGCTGTCACCCCCACAAGCGTGTCAATACTGAGCATGTCATCTATATACAATTAATTGTAGACAATCAATGCTCAACTAAGTCTATATTTATGAATAATAGCCATCGTAATGTCTGGTTTTTATATTTTAAAGATGTCTGAACAATAATCACACCTGACCCGTGTAGCCACGGGGTGGAGCTATTGAGCTACGATTGTTGTGAAAATGACATAATTGGAAGTGGGTTTGTTTTTTTTTGTTTGTTTGTTTTTTGTTGTTTTTTTTGTTTTGTTTTTTCGTTTTTTTTAATGCAACACGTGAAATCTGGTTTATCTCAGCCTGATTGTTCTTTATCTGCAGATTCTGAATTACTCAGAGAACACTGGACTGCCCCAGATCCACAGATCCAGCAGATCCACATCAGATATGCTGCAGTTTGGCCTCCTGCCAATCGGACTGTCGAAACGTCTGAAACATCCCTGGTGAGCAGGATGGATTTATACTTTAACCTTCACCAGGAGGAGGACACAAACCACTAGACCAACAAAAGGTGCTCTCGATAAGTGAAAATAATAAAATAATACACTATTTCTTTTTTTTTTTTTTTTTCATCTTGGAAAATTATTTCTATGGCTGTGCAACCAAATAATGCACAAAAGGGTATTTGTGTGTGTGTGTGTGTGTGTGTGTGTGTGTGTGTGTGTACCTGGATAAGGTAATGAGAGCAGAGGTTGAGGAGTTCCAGCAGCTGAAGGTGGCTGCCTGCAGACAGGACGTCCTGGATCACTGCTGGCTCCAGCAGGATCTGTCCAAGGTGACAAGGAGACAGGATGAGAGGACAGACACAGCTCAGGACAGACACAGCTCAGGAACAAACAAGTAAATATGACTTCAACTTCTACGTTCTTCTGGATTACCACTGATTATAAATTAGCTGTTTAAAGCACAAGTACTCCCAGTTTACTCCAGTTTTTCTCTTTTCATTGCCATTAAAGTGATTTGAGGGGTAAAAGTAGCAGTCTAAATCTTTATAACACAAGAATTATCTGCAAATTGAAGTGAATATTTTCAAAGTTATTTAAGAGAGATTGCTTCAAATCATTAATTCAATTTAAGATTAAAAATAAGTGCCAGTATATTGCGTGAGAAATAAATTTTCGATCAAACTGCGAGAATAATTCTCACAGATGGATGTTGCGAGACACTTCCTGTATGTTTCTTCCCCGTTTTAATGTGGTAAATTGGATAAAAATCCGGTTTGGATGAAACCTCTCCCCTTGATACCCATTAAAATTAGTTTCAAAGGTCAGAAAGAGACTTTTGATAATCCATTTGGCAGCTCCAGCCTACATATCCACAGAGGCGTGACCGCATCAAGTGAAAGGAAAAAAAAAAATCTCATCATTGGTCTCCTCACCGCTCATTACTGATAATACAGTGGTGGGCTGAGTATTGTTCGCAAGAACACTCGAGGGATTTTGTTTTTGTTTTTTTGTTTGTTTTAAGCCTACTTGATTTTCACCAACAGAACAACCCTGACGGGAACGTGCACAGATATTATTTGACCTCTAAGCAGCAGAAATACTTTCTCTTCTGTTACCGACACCAAATTAGATCAACCCTTTGCTACTAAGTGCTTTTACCTCTGCTGTTAGTGGCACCTGCACATGTATTTCCTGCCAGATGTGAGCTGCAGTCTAGTTAACCTGTGACACACTCTGCCTGCAGAGCAAGCCAGGATACAAGAGGTTTTCTTCTTTTTAGGTTGGATGAATGTGACAGCCAGCAGCTCCACATCACCGTTATATCTGTTAAGTGAACATTTTGTTTTAACGTTTAACGAGGGCCTGGCGGCGTTGGTGTGGGAGGACAGCAAGCTCTTGTGTAAACTGCAGTTTATCACATTCATGAGCGTTTACCTGCAGGGTCGGACAGAATGTTTGCGCGACAGAATGCAGAAGTCTACAGGAAGAGTCTGCAACGTCTGTCTGAAAGCAAAGAAAGTGCATCTGGAGCTCTTAGCGTGTCCACTGGCCTCTGACATGTGGATGAGGGATTTTTATTAGTAGGTCATCATTTACGGCGTGGGGATAAACATATTGCCGTCATATGCCATCATCTACGCTGGGCAGAGAGGAACTGAGCCAACCAAAGCAGTGAGGCTCTCTCGCCTGCTGTTGACCTACTTATGCCCCACCCGACCGCGCTCTCTTTGCTCATTTCCACTGTGGAAATAAAATTAGGAGTAATTGCAAAGTTCGTGGCCTCGCTGTGTGCTGCATTAAGTCTACATAAGCCACTAGGAAGCTTATAGGAGCGAGAGTGACGAGGTCAAGGAGGGTCATTAGAAATGATCACACACTTATTTGTTCCCGCTGGAAGGAGGCGGCGAGGAGGGCGACTTCACCTCCAATGAAGAATATACAGACATAGAAAAATCAATTTTGTCCCTCAGCAGCCTCTGTAGCTTCTTTGGCACTCTTGATAACAGAGTTGAGATCAGGGCAGGTCAATTCTTGAAATCGATACTTTGGACTGTCAGATGGAGGAACACTCGCGTCTGCATCCACAACCCGAAAATAAATGCACTCCTTCATATGGCGTTCCATATCAGCCCGTTAATAATGTATAAGAGTTATGTTTCAGCTGTTTGGTCAATTCTGTTCACGGACGATTTAAACTTAGGTTGTCTAAATCAGAAATTAATGTGTTGATAAAACTGCAGGAGGGAAAGCAGGAAACCAAATTTGAATAGATTTCCTGCTTTCAGCTGTAGATCTCTCAGGCTGTAATTGTTTTAGGACTGCTGCAGATTGTGGTGAAGCTAATGGCATTACTGACAGGAATTTCAGCATGACTCGCTGCAGGCAGCGCAGCTCAGCTCAGTCAGGCTGCGCAGCTTAAAACGCCGCAAACACGGATGAACGTCTATGGAAGTAAATCTGTGCCACCTTGCACTGAATTTGAATTTCTAACACTGAATTTTTTTGCATCAAAATTAGACTTTGAATTTCAAATACATCGAATTTCTAGTACGCATTTTTATTTCTGACCCTTATTTTGTTTTTACAGAATTAAAAAAATTAATTCAGTGCTAAAAAATTTAAGGTGGAAAAAATTCGGTGCGAAAAAAAATTCGGTGCGAAAATATGCGGTGTGAAAAAGACCATCTCAACATCATGGTGACCAGGGAAAAGCAATCGAGTCCTGGCTCAATCATCCATCGTCCAGCCAATCAAATTATGCTACATTGGTCAAGTGACACCGACCCCAGAAGATTGAATAGAAGAAGAGGAGGAAGTAGAATAAGAAGATTGACTCTAATGATGTCGCCTAGTAGCAACAGCGATGGCGCCTTGGTGAGTGTCTTTACTTTATCTGCCGTGAGTTCGTGTAATTTAGCAATACGTATTACCTGACACACCTGCTCATGAACGTTGGCGTTCGTACTAATTGCGTTACTAACTAGCTTACGGTGCGCAAACGTGCTCAAACAGCGAACCCAAAGCATGTCTGCTAGAAGTTGGTCATAGCACCTTTTGAGTACCTGCTAGCAGCAACAGACTTACAGAGGAGCCATACGAGAAAGAAGCCTGGTCCTGCTCAAGGTTTCTTCTTGTTAAAATGGAGTTTTTCCTTGCCACTGTGCTTACCTGGAGGTTCAGGCTCTGGGTTTCAGTGTTAGAAATTCAAATTCAGTGCAAGGTGGCACCGATTTACTTCCGTAAATGTCACCTTTCCCTGCAGGCGAGTCACTGAGGCTCAAGCAGAACAGCGATGTTTGCTCTGACCACGCTGCTCAAGGCTCACCTGCCCGGTGTAGGCAAAATCCAAAGCATGCTTCAGTCCAACACTGGTCACTCCTTGCAGAGTCACCTCATCAGCTTCACTCTCCAACATGCACAAGCTGAACATAGCCTGCAGACACATAAGTAAAACACGGGCATCAGATAAGGTAACAGTGTAAAATTGTATCTAAAATTAAAAAAATATATATATACAAAGACGAAACTGCATACATTGTCATATAGATTGCCAGTAATTTGATTAGCTTTAGTTTCCCCTCTTTGAATGTTCTCAGCTTCAGCAGAATTAGATTATCTCCGCTGTTCAAGTATTAACAAACTGAGAAATCTGTTTAGTTCGAGCACATCCTGACAGAAGGAAAACACGCCAGTGCATCAAAATCTGCCAGCCCCAACATCCCCAAGCTCTTCGTTACTGATTCACCTGCCTGGAGGTCAGAGGTAAGAAATAGCACAATTGGTTCTTTCTGTGATGCAGCCTCTCTGACGGTCTCTCTCCACTGTCACGCAAACACGCGTGCGGGCCCCTCCCCGTGTGGCTTCTGCAGTCTGGCCCCATTGCGTGCGAGTCCAGCTTGCCGCTGATCAGAGCTATCGAACGGTGACGCATCGCACCATAAGGGCATGACGCGGCCATCGATCGGGGTCGCGCAGCAGAGTGTAGCAGCAGGGACACGATGAGGGGCCAAACTTGACATGTTTGACCCTGTGATTCTACAAGTTTTAATTCTATTAAACAACTAATTACCGTTCTCTTATTTTATGTATGTATTTTAAGATCAATTTTAGTTGAAATTTTTTATTTAAAACAGCTCTGCTACTTGGTATTTCCTGCTGCAAATCACCCAATCCCAGAGTTCAGGGGACCCATTCATGGAGAATGGAGGGAAGTGCTGATGCACATCATCTTTCCTTTATGGTCTGTAACCACAAAAACACACACCAGGGTCTGCTGGAGACACTGCCCTCTTTGGCCTTTCACCAGATTCCTGCACTCATGACAGTGATCTAATCAAACTGCAATTTCATGCAGCTGTTTGTCATGAAGTCCCTCCACATGATCTCTCCAGAATGGAACTAAAAGCCTCTATCGGGCAGACCAGTTAGCCTTGCATTAAGGAACAAACAAAAAAATGCCGTTCATTCCTTCCAAAACGAAGCCAATTATCTGAGTCACAACATCACTGAACTTTATCCAGGCGCTGAACTCAGAGTTGACTTTAGGTGATGCTGGGTTTTTATCCAAGGCCCATGCACATCTCTCCACAAAGTTTAGGATAGCTGATTCACCACAGGACTAATTAATAACCAGCTGGTCCACTGAGCACAGGAGGACCTGTGGCTAAACCTGGGGGGTGTTGGTCAGCGTGCAAAAAAAGCAAAAATTCAGCATGCGTGCAACAGGCAAACTGTCTCACGTGTTCGGGTTAGCATGCTGGCACGGAGTGCACTCACTAAGCCGCTCCGCTTGGGTCGTGACGAATGGTTCCTTTAGAGATCTGGCACAGGGACAACCATAAAGCAGCCCAGACTGCAGTCATTTCCTATGATGCTGCAGCTCTACGGTTTGCCTGACCTGCCAGAAGAATTTATGTGCATGTTGTGATCACATCAGGACTTGTGACTCCTAATACACCCAGGGAAACGTCGCCATATTCAGGGAGGTCATGTTCATGTCTGAGTGAAACATTAGCCTATCTCCAGGGGCCTGCGGCTGGGCTGGCTGGCGTATGCTGTGACAACAGAAATGATGAGTGATTAAAATGTGGCTGCAGTGCATTACAGAATTACGGAAGCAGAACAGATGAAGCATGAAACACAAACCCTTTCAAAGATACTGCAGTTTGAAGATTCTCAGTCCTCTCAGGCATCAGATACAGTAAATTCTGGATACGGTTTACAATCAGGCAGACATGACAACATCGGAAATAGTACCTCTTACTCTAAGCAAAAGAACAAATAGAAGCAGTCAGTCATCGCACTATTGCACTGAATTCTTTTGAGTTTGTATCACATTGTTCCTATTAGTAATTCCGGCTAGTTTAGTTAAACAATATGAGTAGACGCTGAAGTCTGCAGAGTTTGTATTAAGTTTCAACTGCGGTAGCTTACTGATTCCATTCATTTCACTTCAAATGTTCTGGGCATTTAAAGTGAAATGCTACGAAACATGCACATTTTCCACATAACACTTTTTTTTCCTTTTGTCTGCGAAAACGTACAAAAAAAAAACAACCCAAAATGTGAGAAAGACACTACCTACCTCTCCATTCCTGTGGAGATGCAGGGTGGTCATTCTCCACACCTGCACCTGCCCACACCTCCCACCTGCACATCATCTATTCATTGACAACCTCATGACTCTGCTACAGTTGTCCTAGTAATAGTTCAACCAACCATGCTCTCCACTCTAATAGAGTCAGGATTCATGCTGATTTCTGCGGTCAGGTTGGATGTTTCAGTCAAGATATTACTGTTACAGTCCCTGGAACTTGGTTCACGCTGCTTTTATAGTCGACTTTACTTCCCTGTAGAATTGCTTATCTGCTTTTAAGCCCTAAAAAAATTGAAGAACTTAATAGACATCTTTCATATGCAGATATAAACCTTTTTAATTAAATAATTAACTGAAAGTACCTGGGTATCACAGTATAACAGTCATCTGCTACCTTTGTAATATTACATTTGTGCTGCAGTTCTCAGACGTTCAGAAGTTATTGATAATGGTGGGAAATAAAACACATTTTGAACAGCCTTTTTAAATTTCTGTGAGATGTTTTGCTCTCCATAAGGTCTCTTCAGTTCTGCGAATTGTTCACGAGCTGAGGGTATTTATAGCTCTGTCTTCATAAAGGCATTCATACAGAAACAGTCATGGACATGCAGCCTGAAATGCTTCTTCTCCACTTCTGACCAGCTTTGTCCTGACTGCAGGGCCAACGGATGATGTGTTTCTGTGTGACAGAGACCACAAGAGGAGTTGCAGTGTGTGCGTGTGCGTGTCTGACTGTCGTAACAACGATGCCTCCCCTTAGCATGACCACATCGGCAGAGGCGCCAGATGTGTTTAGTTTCAGGTGAACAGCTCGTGCTTGGTGGGAGAAACAGTTATAATCAGTGGAGACACATAAGGCGAGGGAGACAAAGGCGCAAGGAAGACAAAAGAAACCTTATTCACCATCCATGGAGCTGACGGACAGCGGTGGAAGCAGATGGCTAACTCAAGCTAATGTTATTAAGCTCTGTCAGCGGAAGAGGAGAGCAGAGTTTGATTGTGGGCTGGTCCAATACTCGTGCTCAACAGCAACCTTCGTCAGCCGGTACTTGAAAGAGTGTTAAAAATATATACATATATATGTATCCAGGCGCAGAACAAAAGTGAGGAGGATGAACAATGGCAGGAGAGGAGGACGACTCGCCCACCCTCACCTCTCTGGAGAGACAGGTAAAAATATCCCAAACCCGTAACTATACAGGAGGAATAATCTCTGCACGACTTGGAAATGTTTAATCTGCCTGTCATTTTCGGGGAGGGGAGGGGGGATTAATTTCTCATTCCTAATCTGCTTACTGTCTCCTAGATCAAATCTCATCTTTTCCCCGCGAGCCTTGTCTCCGGTCAGGCTGTCTGGCAGCTGCCTCTGAGCCTCAGGGAGAATGCTAATGCTCAATCCAGGAGGGATGGTGAAGGATGATCTCTCTAATTTTCTCTGGCTAAAAACCTCCCCATTTAAAAAAATAGTTACCTCTGAACTTGAAACAGAGTTTAACCCCTCGCAGAAGTCTGTAAATGTGGGTGAATACTCTGATTTAACGGAGGGTGAGACAGGTTTTCAACAATCAATCTTCCCTGAAGACAGTTACGTAACATGATGTCACCTCCATCATGCCACCTGACTGATACCTGCTTTTTATAGGCATGTAAGTCCGTGCAAATCCATCCTATCAGACAAACCAGGGGATGCAGGCCTTTAATCGGTACCCACAATCCTCCTGTGCGCATCTGCCAAACATCCAGGTGTGTAAATGGTCCAGGACTCACCCTGAAGTAATCGCTGCATGCCGCCAGGACGGCTTTGTGGGCGTGGAACTTTTGCTCGCCGGCAACCAGGGTGACGTCACAGAGCAGGCCATCTTTCCTCTGCTGATTGAGGGCAGAGAGGACGGAGTCCTGGTGGGACTTTGACTGACAGAGCCTCTGTCCTGTCAGCATCTCCCTGCTGCAACATTACACAGACACACGTGATTCATCAATGTTGGTGGTTCTCACACCTTTTGTGTCAGGGTCATGAATACATTCCATCCACTCTCTAAAGTAGGAATGGCAACTTGAAGGTTGTTAGTAATGAGTCTTCCCGATGGATTCTTTGCGGTACAATGTCTAAAAGATTGACTGACCGATGGGCTTTTGTTTAAATGAAACTCACAACTTTGGAGAGATTTTGGAGGCTGTGGAACACTTGAGAAAGGACGCCTTGTAAATACATTAGTCAAATTGCAATAAATTAAACTATTATTGTATCATCCATTAGCTTTATTCCTTTTTCGGCAATGACCAGCAAAAGGTAGCTTCTCACCACTAACTGCACTACGTCTGGAACTTATTAATGACCATTCGATTATTCCATAACTACCTTTTAATTGATTCAGTTTTCTTTTTGCATTTGAATACATTTGTCAGCGAGGCTTCAGTGCATCCTCCAAACCCCCATAATGTCCCACTTTGTGTTGTGAAATCCAAACCCCATCCAGAAAGCTGTTTTGTCCACTTCTCTGCTACCTATTTGATCGTGTGCAGACCAACCAACCAAGCAAACAGCCTGACTCATCACGCATCAGACTGCAGCACACAGCCACCCACCTCACTACACACGCACTTACGCCCCATCCCCATGAAGGTGACCACACAAATCTCCTGTGAGACAGCAGCATTAGGACTGACTCCTAAAGACAGAAGTATCTGGATAGACAGGGTAATGTGCCACTAGGCTGGGGATGTGTTGCAAAGACTGGGTGTGTTTGATGCTACATGCATGCGCAGCAGCCCATCAGGCCGCCAGGGACAATCTTTCAGACATGTTCTGGTGTGACTGTGACAAATCTGGCTTGAAGACTGGGAGACTCATTACTAACGGGCAGACAACGTGCAGACAAGTTGGCATTCATAGCAGACTTGTGTGAATTTGTAAAGTGTCACTTGTTATTCATTCCCGCGTCATTTTCTTTATTAGGTTTTGAAAGTCATAGAGAAAAAAAATCTTTAATTTCCAGGAAAGGAAATCATTATATTTCATTTTTACGTCCTTATCCTCTCAATGATTTATTTCTGTCAAGTCAGTCAGCATATTATTGGTCTATCACATTCTGACAACCCCCCAACTGTTACATAACAAGTCATGCATTGCTTATGATGAGATCATAGCTGTAGGATGTCAACCTGCTATGATCTCATCAAAGGCCTTTGATGAGACCACAGACTGATAAACTGAGCAAAGACCCTGTAAATAGGTTTAACTTAACCTACAACAAATGTGAGCTTTCTGCGCAGCAGAGAGCAACATGACTGACATAAGGATAAAAGACCTCAAGCATCCAGGTGATTTTATTTGTGAGGAATCCAAAGATGTCATCAGAACCTCAACCAACAATGAAAAATGTTCTGAGGAGATGTTCTGCAAAAGTAAACCCTGCATTCTACTGGAAGGAACAACTATAGTCACAGAAATCAGACAGGATGAAAAAAACAGCACGGAGAGACTCAGAGAGGAAAAGAGCGTTGATGAGGATTCATCAGAGCTCATCTCAGAGACCATAGACAGTGGAGGTCATCTTGAGGTAAGAGAGATGGACAAGAATTTAAACACAGTAGAGGAGGACATCAGACACCAAATGGACAGTGTAAAAGAGAATTCTGTGCTGTTGATAAGAGGTGATGATCCACAAATCCAACAAATGGAGGAGGAAAATCAAAAGATTTCTGAGAAAGAAACCAATGATGAGGAAATACTTCATTTGGAAGAAAACAAGAATGAACTGGCCATGAAATGTGAAGAATTGCAAAGAAAAATACGGGAGCTGGAGGAAGAAAAGAAAGACTTAACCAGTAAGGCTAAAAGTTATGAAAAAGAAATCAATCTGCATCGGAACTATAAGACAAAAATCAAGAAAAAGTGTGAAATGGCCATAGAAAAACAAAAGAATGAGGGAAAGGTTCAACATTTAGAGGTGGAACTGAAAGACCTGGCCATTAAATATAAAAACTGTCGGGTGAGAAACCAAAGATTGGATAATCAAATTAAAGAAAATGCCAAAAAATGTGAAAGTTTTGAGAGAAAAATACAAGAGCTGCAAGTAAAAAATAACCACTGGGAAAGAAAAAACAACCTTTACCAAACAGAACTCCTGAAATTTAAGGGAGACGTGAGCGAATTAACCACCTTAGCTATCTGTTTAAATACACATATCCAGCAGAAGCATGAACAAAATCTACATCTGGCACAGGCCCTACAGAATTATGAGACTAAACTCCAAGAATTCAAGGAGATAAAAGATGGAATGGCCATGGAAAATAAAAAGAATGAAGAAAAAGTCCAGCAGTTGGAGGAGAAACTGAAAGAACTGGCCATAAAATACGAAAATTGTGAGATGAGAAACCAACAGTTGGACAATCAGGTGAATGAACAGGCTCGGAAATGTGAAGACTTTGAAAGAAAAATACGGAACCTGGAGGAAGAAAAGCAAGACTGGAGCAGGAAAGGTAGAAGTTATGAGAGAGAAATCCAGCACCAGGAGGGAGAATGTAACACCGCCGCAAGTGAGGAGTCAGAGAGACAAATCCAGGTACTAAAGGAAGATAAGGAAAATCTGGCTATGACAGTTGAGTATTATGTGAAAAATGTTCAAGAGCTAGAGGAGGCCAATCAGAGACTGAGGCAGAAAGAACTGATCTATGAGAAAAAAGTCTGTCAGATGGAAGAAGAAAAAAACACACTGGTCATGACAAGTGAATGCCATGAAACCATGGTCCAATTACTGAAAGAGGAAATTAAGAAAATGGCAGAAAATGAAGATCGCATTGAGATGAAGTTGGATCAGCTGGAGATGCAGAACAGTGATCTGAAGAACATCTGTAAAAGGCTGTTGAAAAAAACCAGGAAAAAGAAATCACTGTGCTATTTATTCAGAAGGGGAGATAAAAATGAGGCTAACCAAGCAAAAGAAACAAAGGTGGAAATGAAACATGACAAAGAAGGGAAGAAAAAGAAGAAACAGAAGAAGGGAGGTTTGATGACGTGGATTCATGGACTCTGGACATGAATGAAATTTCAGATTGACAGACTCCCTCTTCCTCCAGTTCCCTCATTCTTTACTTCCTCTTTCTCCCACTGGCTTTTGTTCCATCTTTCCCATCTCAAAATAAATACAGTAAAAATAAAAAAATCAATAATATTTCTGCCAGTCTTTATAGAGATACCGTATGACGTTTATTTTATGGTGCAAAACCAAAGTCGTGCAAAAACAAGTGTAACAACTGGTGCAAAACAGTAATAGAAACTCACAAAGTGCTGAAGGTTGAAAATAAAAATTAGAAATAATTTGGAGCCCATTTTTTCTTCTGCTGTCTGCCACGTGCAGCCAGGTGAATATTAACATGGCACCATGACAGCAGGATAAAGGAAATGTTTCAACATATATGGTTAATTTCAGTGTTGGGGCTTGGAAAGGATGAAGGCTTGGCCACCAAGTGTTGATTTTCTAGAAGTCAAATTTCTTTTTTGTGCCGTCAGTCTTTCTAGTACAAGGTGCAGCGCAGGTCACGTACCTGAAGCTGGGTTCAGAAGGCATGCCCCCAGGCAACAGGAGGGGAGCTTTGGTACGGCTGGAAGACGGGATTGATGTGCAACACAGTTTCCTTAATGGGAATATACATCAGCCTGTCAGGACGGAGAAGCGTATCAGCCATTACTCAACCCTGTTGCACTGCAGTAGCCTCCAGGGCAACAGGTGAAGGGATGCAGCCACGCATCGTGTCAGACCCAGCACTGGATTTCTCTTTCCCACACAGGTCATGCTTTTGACAATTCTGTTTTTTCAGATATTTTTTTTTTTCACTTTAGCACAGAGGCTGTGACAGTCATGACGTGTTACGGTTCAGGCGAGGAAACAAACAGGCTCTGCACAAGCTGGGGGCCAAAATTACACCGCCCCTCTGGTGTAGCTACAACCTTGACATAATGTGGCACGCAAAAAAATCTGACATCTCCTCCTATAACCCTAACCCCCAACAAAACTAAACAATAGCACATGAGAGGGAAAAAAAGGTCAGGGGTGGATTTTAATGCATTTTGACATCCCACTCCATTCTCTGGATTCTCCAACTTAACTACTACCCTCTCATTGCATAGATCTCAGCCTGGATCCTCTCTGGGAAGGAAGCACGTTTAAGTGTGTGGTTCACCTTAAGTGTAGCCAGTGCTGAGTGTACTGTCTGCTCCTCAGTGTAGTTTTCAGGGAGTTATTGACCGTGTTTGACTGACCTTCAGAAGCCTGGCCACAGGCAACTGCTGCAAACTGATGAGGGAGAGAAGGAGCTTATCCTAAGTCCAGCCCCCAAAACAGGCTGCCACAGTCTATAAACCTTTAATACTGTGGATTTTAATACAGAAAATGAAAAGCAAGCAAGTGCAGCCAACTTCAAAATCACGTTTACTATCCCACAGTCTCTTATATCACAGAATTAGTTGTGTTGTCGATATGCTTTCACGTGTCATCTAATTAGCATTGTACTATTTCAGACTTTAGTAAACCCTATGAAAAAAAAAGTACAAATCACAACAAGCAGGCCTTTGTTTTCTGGAAAACACTAGTCTGCTGACCAGAAACAAGCGCAGCGCCAGCGAATGTTGCCTTTTACGCACCACGGACAATTAGGGTGGACCCAGGACCAATGCGCAACTGAACTGGAATGGTGGAGATTCGGAAATGTTTTGGGAGACAAGACAGACAAGACAAGAAGAGGCTATTAAGTCAATTAAGTGTCACTTTCCGAAGGTTTCACGCTGTCAAAGGGTCTCCTAGCAACAGGCCATCGCCTGGATCCACAAACGGAGACCTTCTCCTGACCGTGCGGACTTCTCCCGACAGATCCGTAAAACAACCCACGCAGCAATTTGCAGCAATTTGTTCTCATTTTCCTCTTTAATATAGGACAAGATCCCGCACCTCTTATCAGTGGTGTATCCCGCATCGTCCCTTTCACGTTACAGATGTCATCGGATTCCGAGGCAGATCCTTCATACAGCCGTCGAGAAGAAGAAAGCAGGAGGCAACGACGAGTAGATGCGCTTACTGATACTTAAATGGTTTTACTGTGGCACCAATTGTTCCGTCGTAACCCCGCCTCCCCACGGCGGTCACATGAACGCGGAGGCTACACAGCGCCATCGGGTGGAGTATCAGAGGAATTTGGTCCGCTGTTGTACCATTCCCCCCTCAGCACGTATGCGGCATTCACGTGCTTCCGGCATCGGCTAAACAGCAGTTGTTCATTTCAAGAGACTGGGGTAAGTACATTTTGACGTTTTGCTTGAAATTATTCTTTTATACCATAAAGGGAGATGAGTTACAACAATCATTAACTCTAAGCAACAAAGATGTTGAAGTAATGCGGACGTATAAAAAATAGACACCGGCGATGTTAGGTCTTTACAGGTCTTTACAGTCCTTCCTTTTCCAGCAGCACTTAAATGCGTCTTCACTTCGTTTTCAACAGACGGATAAAGAGACGAAGGATCTGTTCTGTTCAGGAAATACACTGTGATATTTCCCACAGAATTGCTTTAACGCTGCCCATATAGGCAGCTCTTAAAAACAAACTCTTGGGCTGCTCGGGGAGTAAGTTTTGTCCTTTGTTATCATCCGTTTTGTATTTTGTGTTACTGTTTTGTTTCCCCTGTGCCAGTTTTATGGTAGCTGCCGAGTCTAAAGCGTTGTCTGAAGAAAAACCTGCTTTCCTTCTCATGGTTACACTTCTGATTTTACGATGAACTTGCTTAACTTTAAGAATATGTTTAACACTTAACTTGTTGTTAATGGTTTTAGCGAGCCTTTGAATCAGCAAAAGTTTTTTTCGTGGTACATGCCAAATATTTACGGAGCTAACTTCTTTTGTATTTTGCTAATATGCTAACCGATTATTTATAAATGCATGCTATTGACTAACCAGCATTCTATTACCACTTACGGCTGGATACTTTACTCATAAACAGGAATGTGGTAATGAAAATGCAAAAGACAGACATCAACAATTACAGCGCCCACATAAACACTATACGCACACTTTATTATAACGCATATGTTGGTAATATAATAAAGCTGAATGCATTTAACGGCTAAATATATGAATGCACCAGTCCCTACTAAACCTTAACTTTAAGATTATTTTGAAAAGTAAAACTTTCAGCTATTTTAGGAACAAATAATACTACAAATTAACATGACAAGATAAGCTATAGATGTTTATTGTGGGTGATGAAATGATCTGAAGAGTATTTTAGACACACTTTAAATATGTTCTGTAAAAAAGCACAAGTACATGGGTTTTATCACGCAGAATTGTTGTCAAGTAGCAATACAAAGTGTCATGAGAAAATAAGGTGACATATTTTCTGGTGATTACATTTATTCCTCTTTGTGTCACTACTGCTTAATTTTCAGGAATGTGTGATTCCAGTGTGTGACCCAAATTCAAATGCTGGCCAACGATGGGAAACTTACCTGCTGTAGTTTGCTTGGCTCCATGGAGATGACAACAGAAGGAGTGGAATGTGGTTGACAGCGTGAGCTGGAGGGAAGGCAGTGCTTGGGTAGGCAGTAATCCTCAAAGAGGTCCAAAAAGCTGAAACAAACAAACAAAAAAAAAAAAGGACAGCCACTATACACACGGTCAATCAGCAGTCATAATGCTGATGCCAGGACCTCTCTGGACATGCCTGGCTCTAATGTGGCTGGAAAGCTCCGGTGCCCACAGCTTATTTACCTGCGAGCCCATCAAGGTGCATCGGTGCCTCGGGATGCCCTACAACATGACCTTCTTCCCCAACATGATGGACCACTTTGACCAAGATACTGCAGCCATTAATATGAAGGTAAGTATGAATAGAAACTCTCACCAGTAAAAAGCATGAGTGTGATATGAAGACAAGCAGTACTTGTTATATTAGTTTGTTAACCAGGAAGCTTGTGATATGTTAGCTCCCACTTTGCAAATGCATGTGTGCATGTTATAAAAGCTTGAATGTATTATTGTCACCAGGCCACGACTTGCACTGATCAGTTTAGCACTAGACATGTTGTAAGAATGACTGTTCATTAAATGTTTGCCAGTGCCTAGTAAATATTTTCCATCAAACATATGTATTATTTCTTCTCTCTGTGAAAAATCCAGATTTAAAGAGCTGGCCTTGTTTTTCTAATGTGCCGATTTGCACCCTGTATTCTGACATTCTCAAAGGCACTGGTTTAGATTACACACACTGGGTGTCAGAGCCTTGATCACTGAACGCTGATCTGTTGAAGGAGTCTTTTGTGGGCCATCTGGGAGAGCTAGAGTGCAGGTACAGACTTTTATTTCGCAGCAAACTCAGCTGCAGGCAAGTTCATCAACTTTTTGTGAGGGGCCTTTGATTTCTGGAGGAAGGGGAGGGACACACCCAACCTCAGACAAAGCCTAACCTGCATACCACAATGAGTTTTTTTTTTTTCCCCCTCTCTGTTAATCACTCACTTATACCCCTCTGTGCACTGTACAGCTTTACCTCCAAGGTGATGGGCTCACACTCGCTGACCCACATTCACCAGCGCTGTCCACACACGGTGCTCTTTGGAAATGATTTTCTACATCAACCTGACCCTGTAAATGAAATATGCTCTTGCGTCAGTCTGGCCTATCAGTAGGGGATTCCTGAGGGGCGCCAACCTTTTTTCCGCCCTTGCTTCCAGATTCCACCCATGTTTGCCAGCTGTTGAAACAAAAAGGTTTGAAAAGAAAGAGAACAGAAAGACAAATTGAGTTTCTGTAACAAACCAGGGTCATTGAAAGTTTGGGTGGAAGTTTGAAAAGTGAGTTCCTTGCCATTTCTTTGAGACCCTTTAATCCTCAGTGTACTTTGCTCTGAATTTCCTTGCAGAGGATTTTGCCTGAGAGCAAAATCCCCCAACTCTGGCTGATGTTTTCACTTGTCGAGAAATGGACAGATCATTTTCAAGCAGCATAGGAAACAACAACGCTCACTGTCAGAGCGGGTGAGCCCAGGCCCCAAAGTCACGGGCTTACTGAATTTCAGGGGGAAAAAAAGAGGAGAGGAACATTGAATAGTGGACTGTGTTGAAGTACAGCCACGTGTTTTGTGTAAGAAATATTAGCGATGCACACTGACAGACACGTCTGCATTAGAGAATGATTCAATTTGTTCAAGTAAAACGCCACAAAACCCTTGGATTGTTAAGATATAAGCCTCTATAAGATGGCCTTTATCTAATTCTTCAGATGTGAGAACATCAGTGTAGATGTTTAACAGAAAGGAGGTCTCAAGGAAAAGCAGCAAACACCACAGACGCCCACCCATGCTCTGCTTAAGATACAGCAACTACTGTGGCACACCGGGGCAAACTGTCAACAAGTCTTTGCATTCCAGCCCTCCTGGCCCATCATCGTGTGTTTCCTGACATCTGTGCACTCATTTCCTGCCACTTATACCACCCACCCCACCTCTGCTGCTCAAGGTCTTGACCAGTTTGTTGAAATGGACGGATATGGTTCCCAGACAATGAATAGATATCTTTGTGTTGCACAGCAGATCACTGCTGACTGAAGTTAATACTTAATTGCAGAGCAGTGAACAGGAAGTTGCAAGGTGTCAGGTTCCTGCCTCTCGAATGGCAAGCAAACCTCTGGTGTAAACCACAAAAGCAAATGACAGAAACATTTTTTTCAGGGAAAAAATGTGAGTGATTTACTAAATATAAAAGTTACTGTTTAACCCAACACATTTCAGTGTAGTGTAACCTTTCTGTCTCTTCTCAGCCGTTCATGCCGCTGATCAAACTGCGCTGTTCTCCAGACGTTCACCACTTCCTGTGCCAGGCCTTTTTCCCAGCATGCTTTGAGAACATAGTTTTCCGTCCATGTAGAGAAGAGTGCAAAACAGTCATGTCAGACTGTAAAGACAATATTCAAGTTTTTGGTATCAGCTGGCCTCCAGAGCTACAGTGTGACAAGTAAGATATCCACAATCAAGTTACTTGTAGAAATCAAAGGATCTGTTGTGAAATCACATATTTTAATAACGTTATATATATAATATGTTTTGGTTTTTTTTTTTTTATTAGATTGGATCCATGTTTTCTTCTAAGTGATGAGACAACCCCTGAAACCACCCCAGTGACCTCGTCAACCAAGAGAGACCTTGGATTCTGGTGCCCGCTGCAGCTAAAGACCAAGCCAGGCCTCGGATCATCATTCCTGGGCTCCCAGGATTGTGCCCCACCTTGCTCCAACATGTACTTCAAACCCCACGATATAGAATTTGCCAAAAGCTTCATTGGCGTGTGTTCGATCATCTGCTTAGGCGCCACGCTCTTCACATTCCTTACGTTCCTCATTGACGTCAAGCGTTTCCGTTACCCAGAGCGTCCGATAATCTTCTACGCTGTCTGCTACAGCTTTGTCTCTCTGATATATTTCATCGGTTTCCTGTTGGGAAACAATGTAGCCTGCACCAAAGCGACCCATCCTGCCAGCGTGAACACCGTGGTGCTGGGCTCGCAGAGCAAAGGCTGCACTCTTCTCTTTATGCTGCTCTACTTTTTCTCCATCGCCGGCCTTGTCTGGTGGGTCATTCTCACCATCACGTGGTTCCTTGCAGCCGGACCCAAGTGGAGTTGTGAGGCCATAGAAAAGAAAGCGGTACAGCATTTAAAAGAATTGATCTTTATTTAGAATTTGTAAATTAACCAATTAGTTGTTTAATTCCAATTATAATTATAAGTCTTTAATTTACAGTTGTTGAATGGGTACTTTTAGAGCATTTATTGCAAATAAAGTCAGCAGTTGAACATCAGGACATGTCAGGACTCTGCCATGATATTGTTTGACATATTGTTTGTGTGAAGGTGTGGTTCCACTCTGCAGCCTGGGGGATCCCTGGGTTGCTCACCGTCATGCTGCTGGCTCTGAACAAGGTGGAAGGGGACAACATCAGCGGCGTTTGCTTTGTCGGACTCTACGACCTGCACGCCCTGCGCTACTTCGTCCTGGCCCCTCTGTGCGTGGGCGTCGTAGTCGGCCTCTTCCTCATCCTGGCCGGCATTGTGTCGCTCAACAACGTTCGTCAGGTCATCCAGCATGACGAGCGCAACCAGGAGAAGCTGAAGAAGTTCATGATCCGCATCGGCGTGTTCAGCTGCCTCTACCTGGTTCCTCTGGTCACCCTCTTGGCCTGCTACACGTATGAGCAGAGTCATCGTAGTGCCTGGGAGAGAACTTGGATTCGTGACCGCTGTCAGGAGTATAGCATTCCCTGCCCTTTTGAGGTACTGTGATAACCTGATAATGATAATAATGTATATGATTGACAGTTAATCTGATCTAATTAACACTTTTGTTGCTGTGTTGAAAACAGATCTAAACCTGGTGCACTTGGATAAAAAGTTGTCTGTTTTGTAAATGAGTTTTAGACATGTAACCAAACTGTAAGAATGCTCTTATACTGTTTAATCCTGCAGGCGGCAGAGTTGGAGCGTCCCGACCTCTCCCTGTTCCTGGTGAAGTATTTAGTGACGCTGGTTGTTGGAATATCGGCAGTTTTCTGGGTCAGCAGCAAGAAGACCTGCTCCGAATGGGCCTACTTCTTCAACAGGACCCGCAAGAAGGAGTGAGACCCCATCACTTTTGCTCTGAGTGTTGATTTTGAGTGTCATTGTCATCTCCTGCTCTCTGACCCACAGTCCCATCAGCGAGAGCCGCCGGGTGTTGCAGGAGTCCTGCGAGTTCTTCCTCAAGCACAACAGCCGCGTACAGCATAAGAAGAAACACTACAGTCCGAGCTCCCACAAACTCAAGGTTATCTCCAAATCCATGGGCACGAGCACTGGCGCCGTGCCCTTGAATGCCCCGGCCGCCTCAACCCTGACCAACCAAGGAATCTCAACCGTCAGCAATCACGACGCTCAAGCACAGTGTTCTCTTTCTGAGGCTTCGGTCAGAGAACACCTAGACAGGTGCACTTCCAGCCAGAGCTCCAGGAGGGGCGTGAGAGACAAGGAGAGGGAGGGGGGAGGGAGACAGAGCAAAGGCGGGAGCTCCAGTAAAATCAGCAGCCGTTCGGAGAGCACACACAGAGTTCCAGATGTCAGGTATGTGAGGTCCCGCATTCATTCCCCAGCTGTTTCATATCTGTACTGTTTAACCAGAAATCTGTTTGCTGTTCTGGGCGGTTTAGGTTGACTCCAAAGAGTGAGCTGGTCCCCAGCGGAGAACAGCATCCAGCTTTAAACCCATCACACAGCAGCAGCGCCCAAGACTCCGCCCACCAACTGGAGCACGGGGTGCGGGAGCAGAGCAAGGACATAAAGAACAACAACTGCTGAGGCGGCAGCCAGTCCACATTTACATGCATCCACTCTACTTCACCATCACGGTGCAGAAGTTGGTTCCGGCACATTTGAATGTTCTCTGCCAGTGACGTGTCACACACACATTGACTATGTCAGTCTGTGAGTTTGAACCGTGAGTCTTCAACTGAGGTGAGATCTGTGTCTTCAGCTTTAATAGTTTTTACACTGAAATGTTACAGCACCTGTATCCTACCGTTAACACGTTACGCTAGCCACGCTTATATGGACAAAATTATTCCAAATAAAATAGTAAATAAACGCCGATCCGAATAAAACTGCATCATGTAAACATGTTAATTGGCATGCACGTTTAATTCGGATCGCTTTATTTTTACATGAATATGAATATAGAACATATTAAAAACTTTAGACCTGCTGTTTTGTTGATTAGTTGCTTAATAGCATAGAATACCTTAATGCAATATTGATGTAAATATAGTATTGGTATAGTTTGTTTTTTTTTAATTAAAGTCTTTCACTGGACTAGCATTAAAGATAGAGGGGCCACATTTTGCCAAATATTCTAATTAAGAATCTTCCTGTGATATGAATGTCTTTTTCTTACTGGGAAACTAGTGTGTCACTTTAGTGCTGCTTTCAACAGAGGAAAGGAAATTCTCTCATACTTGATTTGTCAGGCCAAGGTGTTTTCTTATATGACGTATGTGAATTTGGTCAGCTTTATGTTTTAAAAATGTGCCTTCCTTGGAGAAGTTCCCTATTTTTACAGACTCTACAGATGCTTCACATGTGTGACATTGATAGACGAGTCCAATAAAACTAAATGAGAAGGTTTTGCACTAAATTTGGGGCATTGTTAATGGCCACAATTAGATTAAATATTCTAAGAACATCTGGGATTTACTGCAATATCTGGAATGCTGTATGTAGTAAGACAAATTAAAAGGGATATTTTTCTGTTTCTGTTTTATATTGTTATGCCAATATGTGGACATGGGTCTTTCTTATACTGTAGTCTGTGTTGATGTTGATGTTTTCTTTTTTTGTTTGTTTGTTTTTTTTTTTTAGTTTTATGTATCTTACCATAAGAACTTTTGTATCAATTGAATTTGAATATAATAAAGTGAATGCTTTGAGTTCTGTAGATTTTTTTTTTTTTTTTACATAACCTTAATGTATCTATTATATAAAGGTTAAAGCATTAGCCCTCTTTAAAGATTTATATGGCCTTTATTCAATTAATAAATGCTATAAATTGTAATAATTAAAAATAAAACTCAATGGTTTCTTAAACGTACGCGATGTCAGCTGCACATGCGCGCACGACAGAGATGCTCTGAAGCGTATTCAACGCCTGTTGACTCCCTCATTCCTCCTCCTCCTCCTCCTCCTCCTCATCCTGCGCTCTCCGGACTAAAACCGGCTGCAGGGTGGATGGAGACGATCTTTGGCTTCAGGTTTGTCGGCAGGAGCTCTCACTCTACTCCAACATGTCTCTTCTCCACCTCCTCCTTCTCCTTTGCGTGGCTCTACCGCTGCATGGCGTGGAAAAGGTGAGAAATAGAGGATACCGAAAGGATCCTGACGCGGACAAGGTAAGAGAAAGTTAAAATTAGTTTTCCAGGAGAGATCGGGCGAGGACACATTTAAGTCACTCAGTGCCTTTAATCTATTTTTTATAACTGATATTTTACTGTTTTTAATCTTCAGAAGTTTTTTTGTTTGTTTGTTTGTTTTAGAAAAAAAGTGCTCATTCAATCGAATGAGTCAGACCGAAGTGAATGTGCAACTAAACTAAAGTAGGTCCAAATAGACCCTGGTAGAAGAGAAAATGCAGTTATTGTGCAGCCATTGTGTTGTCAGCTGCTTCTTTGTTATTCCAGGTTTGGCTGCTGCAACGGCCAGCCAGGAAGTTGAGGTCTGGCTCCATGGCCCTCGCTGCTATCTAAAAGATTAAAATCAAAGTGCTCAATCTGAGCTGAGAGTGTGGTTGCATATATGTAAAGTCTCCATTTCCTTAATCCCAGGTGTCAGCTTTGGCTACGTTTTTAAAGAATTACACAGCCTTTGAGTTTTAAGGGGAGAGGGAGTGAACAAAGTGGAAACACATTTCTCTCATAAATCTCCTGGGAGTCAAATGAAAATAAAACTTGTGTTTATTTTGCAAGACCTCCCTCAAGGACTCCTGAAAGTCTGCATACTGACTGAAGCTCAGGCAGAAAGTCACATTTGCAGGACACCAATAAAAGAACATATGGCAATTTGTGTAGCCATTATTTATTTTCTTACTGTAATTTTTTAAGAAATGCAATTTTGCATTAACTGAATCAATTATAAACACCCAAAGTACATTAGGAGAGATTTCTGTTGACAAATGCATGAAATACAGCTGTACTCCTGGCCAAATGCAGCCTTTATGCTTCGGTTACAGTACCAGACTGTGCTACAGCAGCAACGGGCGGTGCAGGAGCATCAAACAGAGGTTCCATTCATTAGCCATCTTTGAAATTGCTCCAAAAATCCTAAACCGTAATATAAAAAACATATATTTTTGCAAAAAAAGTCATCAGAAATCATCCATTTTGCCAATTTAATGAATTCCAGGTCTATTTGACCACGTGTGCCAGCCCACAGACCATTGGCTTTAATGGACTTCCTAGGTCCCTATAAAGATGAAGTCATTTTTTCCCTAAAATAACCATATAATGGCTAAAACAGAGCCACAAATATATGTCTCGCAGCAGCTGGTGCTTAGAATTTCATAATTCCTCCACATCATCATCTAGATTCGCTTCGGCTCAGAGAAATTTCAAGTCCAGACGCGATTGTGAAAACCGGCCCTTTGTTCTGGCATCCAAACACAACAGCCTTATGCAGGGAAAAAAGGGCAGAAATGACCCAAAATGACACCCTGACTGATTTCACAAGGGCAAGGACACTGCTGTGTTATCTAAAATTATAATCCATCTTAACCTGAAAGAACCCCCTTTTCGGTGGTAAACAGTCTCTTTATGAAAATGCAAAGCTATCGTGGTTCTTGCTGTGTGTCTGTGGTCAGCCAGTTTTGGGCAGCCTCCCCCAGTCTGTGTGTGCTGAGTCAGCTTCAGTGAGTCTCAACATCTGTTTAAGCATGGCGGAGACTCAGGCGGACACTGAGTCACAACGAGACAAGTATGGGCAGATGTCTGCTGATCTAGACTGTCACAGAGTCTTTACCTCCTCGTTAGCACAGTTCCACTTGCTTTTGCTGGTTCTGTTACTTGTTTTTGCCCGGCTAAAATCTGTTTTTGCAACAATTTTGTTTATGGGCATGGGATTAAAACCACCTACGGATATTTTTAAGGTCAAAACCAATCTCTTCTGTCTTTTTTTCCCCAGTTTGGTAGCTGCCTGCAGGGTCCGGCAGGCACCCCTGGCAGAGACGGTAACCCTGGAGCCAACGGTATCCCAGGGACGCCAGGGATCCCCGGTCGTGATGGGCTAAAGGGGGAGAAAGGCGAGTGTGTGAATGAGATCTTCGAGGAGCCTTGGAGACCCAATTACAAGCAGTGTGCCTGGAATTCTCTGAATTATGGAATTGACCTGGGTAAAGTCTGCGTGAGTATCTGCGTGAAGCTACGGACTTAATTTAAGAGAACACTGTCCTTTTAGAACCATACAAACCCTGTGGACCCAGTGTACAAAGTAATCTGTAGATTCTCCTCAGTGGACATGGTGTTATTAAGTCTCTTCTAAACCAAACTGTCTGCTGATGGAATTTGATGAAGTACCGGCTATGGTGCTTTTTCAGCAGATAAACCACGATGCTCTCGTTTGGTAGTTTAACATCATTCAAGGCCCAGTAGGACAACTTTCTAAAAATAACACCTAATAATGCATCAGTTTAGACATTTATAATGTCTCAAGTTCCTCCCTGCTCATACAAAGTGTCACCGATGCCTGAAATGAGTGGAGAATCTGTGCGCTGTGTTGCAGGACTGCACGTTCACCAAGCTCCGCTCGGACAGCACCCTCAGAGTTCTCTTCAGCGGCTCCCTCAGACTCAAATGTAAGAATGCCTGCTGTCAGAGGTGGTATTTCACCTTCAACGGAGCAGAGTGCACAGGACCCCTGCCCATAGAGTCCATCATCTACCTGGACCAAGGAAGTCCTGAACTCAACTCCACCATCAACATCCACAGAACCTCTTCAGGTAACAGTCAGCTTTCTTCTGAGAAAATGTTTTTTTTTTTGTTAAGTAGACAGCTAAAGGTGATTTAAAAATTATGCTAAGTGGATATTTAAGTTCAGATTTAACAATTTGGGATTCTTGAACATTGTCCCATGTGTGGAGACAGTGTAGGTGTTCCCTGAAATGTTTCTCTTCCCTCCAGTTGAAGGGATGTGTGAGGGAGTGAAGGCAGGCCTGGTTGACGTAGCCGTGTGGGTGGGCACCTGCTCTGACTACCCCAAAGGCGATGCGTCCACGGGATGGAATTCCGTATCCAGGGTTATCATCGAGGAGCTGCCTAAATAAAACAAAGGTGGATCAGCCCTCTGAAGCCATTGGGTACAGCTCGCTGCTGCGTCACGGCTTCCCTGATGGCTAACGTGAATGTTTTTGTGTTTTCTGGGAATACTACAACAGTCAGACTTGTAAACAATCCTGGATTTCTGTCCACCCCAAATTGACTTCGTACTGTAACCTGGTGGTGGACAGGAACCAAGGAGCGTTTTACTGTTGGGACATGTTTGCGCTCATTATTGTAGTTTTTTTTTTAAGAAATAAACACAAATGTCTTATGTTCACACAACTTGGCTGCCAAAGTCATAGTTTAATCTCCTGACATTAATATTTACTTTATATGATATTTACCAATATCATAAATGCCTGAGACAATAAAAGATCACTCCTGCTGATGTGCGTGATTACAGAAACAACTACAGTTAAAAACAGGCGCAACTGTAAACCTGAAGACTTCCTCTCTGCTCAGGTTGAAATATGACTTGTAAGCACAACTAATACATAAAGAAATGTAACAAAAAAAAAACCACATTTTTAATTACTGACTCTCCAGCTCTCTCTTCAGAGTGCAAACAAACGCATCACAGATCCAGATCATCTCAGATGAGAGTTCCGCCTGAAGCCGATGGTCTTCACCTCGACTGGCACCAAAGTGCCGCTGAAAATTCATGTGTTTTGTCTCAGAAGGAGCGCAGACACGTTCTCGTATACTACAAAAGTGATACAGCAGGCGGGAGTGACCCGGATAATGTTGGGAATTATGCCTTTGTAGAAGCCAGCGGCTCCTTCGTTCCTGAGGAGAAAAAGGAGAGATTTAGAATGGTCGGGAGTGTTTCCAGCTCCTGTTTCTGTAGGTCCAGTACTTCACCTCCACGTCCGTCTGATGACATCTAGCATGCCACTGTAACTATTGTGCTGGTCTTGTAGGCGAGCTCGCACCACTTGGTAAGGGTATGTTGTGGCCACAGCAAATATTTTGGATAATGCCGCCATTGTGATATATTCCAAAGAATTCTGTCGATGCAGAAAAACAGCTTAAATAAGAGTCAGGAGGAGGGACGAGACACTTCAACTTCAGGCTTTTATGGCACACAGACTGTGTTCCCACAGTTCTACTTGCTCATGGGCTCAATGACTCACCAGTTTTGCATCTGAAGGCACGTTCTTGTATCTGTTGTAATCTCTCTTGAGCTCCTCATAGGCCGTGAATTGCAGAGCTCCGTGAGATGTACCGAAAAGACCAGGAACAAAACCCTGGCAACACGTTTGTGCTCTGTTACTTTAGATTGCATTTACTCTAGAATGTTTTGAAAGGCTCAGTTTGCATAGAAGCTAAACTCCAGGTTCAATGAATTGATTCATGAGTTGTAAAATTGGTCACCACTGCCATCTAGCGGCCACAAGTGAAACAATACAAAGAATAATTTCTAAAAGCGCTGCAAACTTGTTGAATTTGCTGCTCAATTTTCCTATATATACCCATATTGCACATACCCATTATCCACTCATTGATGAAGAAAAAAACAGTTTGGACAATCGTTAACCTTGTACAGTCCAGGAACTCCCTCATGGCGGTAGATCTTGACCAAAGCGTCGAACATCCCCTTGTACTGTTTACTAGAGCGGTCAGCACTGTACTGCAGCACCAGCCGGGTCTTTGTCACCCAGATCGG
The DNA here is from genome assembly GCA_015343265.1 of Pao palembangensis. NCBI lineage: Eukaryota > Metazoa > Chordata > Actinopteri > Tetraodontiformes > Tetraodontidae > Pao > Pao palembangensis. The sequence goes on from CM027088.1 coordinate 10,568,063, forward strand.
GTTGGTTAAGGTGAGTGTCAGAATTCCTGGGTGGAGATAAGTAAGCATTGTTAGAGCAAGGCAGGAAACATTTACAGAGATATCTACTGTATGATTAGATACATCCAAAGTTAGATCTCTGTGTGCAACTGGAGTGTAAGGCTTCCTTGAAGATGTTTTGCCTTCTCTCCAGAAGGCTTCTTCAGTTCTAAAACTTGCTGGGGGCAGAGCTTGAAAATATAGCCCTTGTGGACCATTGGCATGTTAATGACCCGGGTGGTCACCTGAGTCGTTGGCAGGGTCGTTCACCTAGTTTCATTTGGGTGCTTCCCCTTTGTCTGTTGGTTAACATGGTAATGAGTCACCAGGTCTCGTCAAATGGCGTGAACGTTTGGATTGTTGACGAAAAGAGTGGAGGACTGTACGTGGGTGATAGAAAGTGCCTTAGAAGACGAAAAAAGAAGAGGAGAGAACGTCACAGCATTTCTATCCCCTACCTGTTTGGAGTCTCAGAAAAAATCAGGAGAATCATCCAAAAACATGACATCCCTGTACAGTTCAAACCCTCTAACACACTCAGACAAACTGTTACACCCAAAGGACAAGACACCAACAAAGCAATGGTGTCTATGCTGTACAGTGTCAGGAAGAATACAAGAACTGTACATTGGGGAAACTAAACAGCCCTTCCATAAACGAAGGGCCCAACACAGACGGGCCACCTCTTCAGGACAGGACTCAGCAGTACACCTACACCTAAAAGAAAGGATTCAAGGGTTTTTATTGTGACTGTATAGGGCACAGCAAAATTATTTTTCAGCAGCTCTTAGTTGTATACATGGTATAAATATAAAACTCTAGAAAATTAAAAAGGAAGTAAGACACAGTAAGAAAGTGCAGTGCGGTTCTGAATGTCCATGAGGACGAGGTGACCAGCGCAGGAGATGGGGTGATAGATTTCACAGCTCTGGGGAAGAAGCTGTGTTTCACTCTGTTTGTGAGGGTGTTGATGTTTCTGTACCTCTTTCCAGAGGGAAGAGGCACAAACAGTCCGTGTCCTGGGTGGGTGGGGGTCTGCAGCTATACGATGGGCCCTTGTTTGAACCCGGCTGTCGTATATTGAGTCCAGGTGTGGGAGAGGGCTCCCCACAATCCCCTGTGCAGTTTTCGCCAGCCAGGCCAAGTCCTTTCTGTCTTGTGCAGGGCAGCTTCCATACCACACCGTTGCCCTCAGACAGAGGATGCTCTCTATTGTTGCTCTGTAGAAGTTTGTCAGAAGCTGAGGGGAGAGTCTAGTCCTTTTGAGTTTCCTGAGGAAGAAGAGTCTTTGTTGGACCTTCTTCACCAGGTAGTTTGTGTGTGTGGACCAAGTGAGGTCAGATGTGATGTGGATTCCCAGGAATTTTATGTTGTCCACCCGCTCTACCTCCTCCCTGTGGATGTGAAGAGGGGTGTGTTCCATCCTCCTGGATCTCCTGAAGTCCACGATGACCTTCTTGGTCTTGCTGGTGTTCAGGACAAGATTGTTGTCTGAGCACCATCCTATCAGGTGCTGGATCTCCTCTCTGTAGTGAGTCTTGTCATCGTCCGATATGAGACCCACTACGGTGGTATCATCTGCAAACAGTCAGATGTACAGCGTCAGGAGGAATGCAAGGAATTGTACAGTTCCGCACCATGATGGTCAGGTAAGTCGCAGAGCAGTCATGAAAAGGGCCGGACTGAGCACACACCCCTGCAGTGTGCCTGTGTCCGGGTCATCGTCAGTGTGGACAATGTGCGATCCCTAATTCTCACCACTTGAGGCCTGTGGGAGAGAAAGTCTCTGATCCAGAAGCACAGAGGTGCAGCCAGGTTGTGGAGTTTCAGTGTCAGCTTGTCTGGGATCACAGTATTGAAGGCTGAACTGAAATCCACAAACAGCATCCTGACGCAGGTGTTGGGATGCTCCATGTGAGTCAGGACCGTGTGCAGTGATGGTGAGACTGCGTCCTCTGTTGATCGGTTCTCCCGGTAGGCGAACTGATGTCTGTCTAGGGTCATTGGGATGGTGTCCTTGATGTGCTTTAAGATGATCCTCTCAAAGCACTTCATGATTGATCAGTGATGATCAGATTGATGATCAGTGAAACAGGGCGGTAATCATTGAGGCAGGTGACAACATTTTTTTCTGCACAGGCACGATGATGGAGGACTTGAGGCACACTGGAATCAAAGCGAGCTGCAGGGACAGGTTGAAAATGTCCAGGAAAACTCCAGCCAGCTGATGTGCACACAAAGCGGACACTCCTTTGAGGACAGTCAAGTATGTGTACTGGCCAAGATCGCTGGTTTGAGAAGGGTGTGAAGGAAGCCATCCACGTCAAGTTGGAAAAAACATCTTTAAACAGACGTGGTGGACTAAGGCACTTTCTATCACCCAGATACAATGCAGTCCTCCACTCTTTTCGTCAACAATCCAAACGTTCACACCGTTTGACAAGACCTGGTGACCTTAATGTTTAAAACACAGGCTGCTTTAAAAGTAAAGCTTGTTTCCATTCATTATTGGTCAGATGATGTGAATTCAAACTTAATTTCTGGCCACAAACATTCATGCGGCCAGCAGAAAGCAGATCCATGTGACCTTGTAAGATGAACAGTAGCAGCTTCTTTAATCTGCCTCCAGTCCACAGCAATTGGCTCAAAGCAGTGTTATCTGATTATTGTTAACAATTGCTAGTTGGCTGAGCAGTGTGGGGATGAAACTGACCTGCTTGAGCCGCAGACACCAGGTGCTCGGTGGCACTCAGCTCAGTCTGACGACCCTCTTTAATGTAACCTTTGATTGCATTGTAGCTGGAAAAGAGGAAAGAACAAGTTCATTTAAAATGTTAAATCACTGCACGTATATATTAATTCAGACAGCTACACAGCTTACGTACAACAGGAAATAGAGACCCCAGGATGCACCTGCTCCCCAAATATTAGGTGTAACCCCTTGGTAAAGACCCCTCAGTCCCTCCTGCTTCCAAACAGACTTCATGCAGTGTAGTACACCATTGTACTTGGGTCTCAGGTCCAATCCATCACTCACTATATAAAAAATGTTACAAAAAACATGTTAAAAATAAATAATAAGAATCATTCAGGCTATCACACGCTATACATGTTTCCATTCTCATTAAATTTTCGCTTTAAGGAACGGCAGAATTGGAAATACTTTTATTAAAAATCAAAATAAACAGATTTCAAATGTAAAACTGTACCTGCAAACCGGATCTTGACCAGATCCAGAGGGTGAAGCACAAGTGTGGACACGACACCTCCACTGAGACCGGCGACCAGGTTTTCGATTCTGACATGACCGAAGATCTTCTGGGCTTGTCCGGTTATTGAGAGGACAGGACTGGTTTTCCTGGATATTTCCGTCCCCGGGATATTAGAAGCTCCGTGATTCGGAGCCGAGCTCATTTTAACTGCTCTTGTCGGCTAACATTAGCTGTGTTCACGACATGTGAGATATTGTTTTAATCTCGTAGGCCTATATACAAATATTACTTGGATATCCCGGTGGTATTTCTGAAAATGCTAAATTTTATAAATAAGTTATAGTAACTCTTTGATCCATCCTCATTCTTAGATGGGAGTAAACCACGTTTTTGATATTCGGCGTATCGTAGCTGTTGCAACGTTGTCTAAAATGTCAAGCAGTCTGGTAGTGTTGCTGCTCGACCTTGCTGTTGCTAGCGGTGAGTTCCTGTAGTTTTAGTAGTTCCTGTTCAAACTTTCAAAATAAAACATACAAGTAAAAAAATGCTCTTTGATTATCAGTGACAATAAATTGAGCTCTTCCTGCGTATAGATAACATAAAATGTTAATTATTGTTTTACATCTGAAATCAATTTTGATTCTCTGGGCAATGCTATTGCTTTGATTCAGAAACGTAGCTAATGATGATAAAGTAGACATTTCCTGTCTGATCTTATTAAAAGTCAAAACTTGACCCTAATTTCTGACGTCACTGCGAGGACCACAATACACTGCGGCCACATTTTTGTCAACGCATGGCTCAGAAAATGTTAATGTTTTCCGTATAATATGAGAAGTGACTGTATTTTGTAGATAGTGATTTGTATTTTTTTACGTCTACCACATCATGAAGGTTAAAGTCCTGTCGAGGAACCCGGACGATTATCTTAGGGAAACTAAATATGATATTCAGCGAGGTAAGGTATACTTTAAACTCAAGCTAACCAGTTTGTGCTAGTTAGCTATCATTTTTCAATGTAATATCGGTTACGTCTTCATAATGTTGAACAGCACACACTCACTAAAGAAAGATTTTTGTGGTTTATAAAGCTAGATGTTGCCAGCATAGACAAAGGAATTCCTTGCAGCTTGTTATACAAAGCTCTGTTTGTATTCTCAGTTCCTAGAAACTATGATCCAACGCTCCATCCGTTTGAGGTGTGCAGAGAATATACGAGGGCACTGAATGCCACCAAGCTTGATAGGGTTTTTGCCAAGCCTTTCCTGGCCTCTCTGGATGGACACAGAGATGGGGTGAACTGCATGGCTAAGCATACCACAACTCTGTCCACACTGCTGTCTGGCTCCTGCGATGGGGAGGTAACTAACAGCCAAAGGATAAATGCTTGACCTTAATGTAAACATGCTGGAGGGATTGTGTCAATGTAAACATTATGTCACTGCTAAGATTTTCATTTGTTTTGCAGGTAAAAGTCTGGAATCTGACTAAGCATGAATGCGTCCGAACGCTACAAGCGCATGAAGGATTTGTCCGGGGCATGGTTGTACGCTACTGTGGAACATCATTCTTTACGGTAACTGTTTCCTTTTAATGCTTGAGAGGAATATAACACTTTTGTCTTTTTAAATAAAGAGCGTGTCTTTTGTTTTTGTCGGTAATAGGTTGGCGATGACAAAACAATCAAACAGTGGAAAATGGAAGCACCAGGTTATGGAGAGGAAGACGAGCCTATCAGCACAGTTCTTGGCAAGGTATGATCAGTGAGCATCTGTTGCAGGATTACCATAGACGTTTCAGAATCGGCGAGCTCTACTGATGAATATTTTAAAGTGATTCACACCAGGATCATTTCAAGTCGTTCCAGAAAAAAATTTCAACGCAGGAGAATATTACAAGTTTAAAAGTAAGGAATTGTGAAGTCCACAGCTGCACTTTGATTTGGAATAAAACACCCCAACTGAAATTGCCCAGAACAAGTTGTTCTTGTTCTAATAAAACCTTGGAATGATTAGTTTGAGGTGATAATGAAAGTGACACCTTCAGCAGCTTCAGCAAATTGCAGAAATGTTAGGACTTGTAAGTTATATTTATATCCATTGAGCAAACACTGGTTTGTTCTGCATCCTCACTAAGAAAAGTTTCTAAATCTTTGTATTTTTTTAGAGGGTTGGTCAACATCTGTAAGTGTTGAGGAGCAATTTAACATAAATACTGCTCCTTGTTTAACATACATTTTATTTGATTGTATTTTATTGAATCAGCTAACATTAGTACAGTATAGGCCCATCTCAGTGTAACATGCCACCGGTGAAATGGTGACCACGACTTCTCTGAAGTGTGAAACTCATTCTGACTCAGAAAATCAAATCTTGTCCCCATGCAGACAGTGTTTACAGGCCTGGACCATCACCGGCAAGAGGGTTTGTTTGCTACGTGTGGCCAGCAGGTGGACATCTGGGATGAGCAGAGGAGCAGCCCCATCCGCTCGTTCACCTGGGGTGTGGACAGCTTCAGCTCTATCCACTTCAACCCCGTGGAAGTAAGACACTCAAACAGGCCTTGTCCAATCAAAGACTGGAGAAACAGCTTTTTTTTACAATTTGCAAAGCAAATCATTATTTAAATCTGTGCTGTTTTGGTTTCTCTTACACAGACTGAACTTCTTGCCAGCTGTGCCTCAGACAGAAGTATAGTGCTGTACGACATTAGAGAATCAACACCTCTTAAAAAGGTAGCTGCTGAAAACCCATTATGCTGTGTCTCTATCTGCTCGGTGATTTATCATCTGTGTGCTCCTGTAGGTGATAATGACAATGAGGAGCAACACACTGTGCTGGAACCCTATGGAAGCCTATTACTTCACAGCTTCCAATGAGGACTACAAGTAAGTTAATCACATGTGCATTTTGTGTGTGTGTGTGTGTGTGCATGCACGTTTGTGTGTGCTCAAATTTCTATTCTTGTGTGTTCGTGTGTGTTGTCTCCAGTCTGTACACATATGACATGAGGTACCTGGACAAGCCAGTCCTGGTGCATATCGACCACGTCTCTGCTGTGCTGGACGTTGATTATTCTCCCACCGGGAAGGAGTTTGTATCTGCTAGCTTTGACAAAACCATCCGCATCTTCACCAAAGATAGCGACCGTAGCAGGTTAGTAACAGTAGCTTACCTTTGAAAACACTAATCTTCTTGACTGTCAAATGCAAAATATAAGGGATATATGCTTGTCATGTTAAATTCTAGAGTGCTTTTTACAGTAATATAGTTTTGTTATTTTCTTATTCTTAACTTTGAATTGAGAAATGAGCTAAACCGGACTTCTTTTAGAGGTTTAGAAATTGCATTGCATGTTTCATTCTATATATTTTTTATTTTTTAAATGTAGGGAGGTTTACCACACCAAACGCATGCAGCATGTCATCTGTGTCAAGTGGTCTGCGGACAATAAATATGTTCTGAGCGGCTCTGATGAAATGAACATCCGGCTCTGGAAGGCCAACGCATCGGAGAAGCTGGGAGTGGTGAGTCCCACCTGATCATCTTTCTCCGACCCTTGGATTATTTCCCCATTTAAGGCAGTGTCAGTGCCCTGCGTATCTACGAGTGATGGATGTGTCTTCCTCCTTCCTGGATGATGTTTTATGCGTTAGCTGTATCTTTTGATACGGCTGTGGCTTCAGGCCAGATTTGGCCAAATAAAAGTGGTGACTGTGCCAGGAACTGCAGATACCAAATGTCCTCATCAGTGCTGACATAGTGGATCTACTAATCAGCACACTGAGTTTTCTGGCAGGGAAAGTTCTCAAGAGCGGCAGTGTATTTTATTGTCATGCTTCCTGTATTTTATTAAATGATTCAGTCTGTTAGAAACCAGGATAAAGATGTTACCTGCACCTTCTACAGCGTGATTTCACTCCGATTTACTTTTGGTTCCTCCAAAACTCCAGTATCAGGTTGGAAAATGTCCATGGTTCTGGCTCTTGTTTTACTGCTACTGTGTAAAATAAGATTTATTTACAATCTTTGCACTTAAAGAGATCAGACAAGGGCTGCTCTTATCAGCATTTTGAATAAGCTAATCACTTAAAGCGGCTCACTCTTAAACATAATGAAGCTCTAAGAATTGACTTTTACTGAGAGGATTTTTAATTGTCGAGAAACGCTGAATGGAGGATGTGTCTGAAGGCATCAGGCTGCTCTGATCAGGACTTTCATCAGCTTTTTGTAGAATTTTGCAGCAGTTTGTGGAAATAAACCTGTTTTTATTTTAGATATAACACACTGAACTGGCTCTGGTTAAATTTTTAGGTAAAGTTTAATTTCTTGTCTGTGGGCTTGGTTGGTTCAGCTGAACACTTTTGGAAAACTTTGGGTTGACAGTTTGAGATGTGAGCATACTGGGGATGTGGAAGATCATGGAATGTTAACTGAGAAGCATCAAAGTGAAATGCAGACTCATTGTCCAAGTGATAAAATGTCTAATTTCATGACCTTGATGGAAAAGTATACGAAGTGCAGTAAACTGCTTTTAGCCAGCTTGAACCACAGCATTGTATTTGTGGAGCAGCGAAACTCTACTCAGTCTCATCTGTATGTTGTGGTGATTGTGCTGTTTCACACACCGACCTCTATCCATTGGAATTAGCTTAGCATCTAACGACTCCTCTCCCGCTAATTGAATGTGAAGGAAATCATTGCTTTTAATTAGCATAAAAGGCTTTAAAGAGCACAGCCTTGGCCAAGATGAGTCACAGTAGCATCTGAGAGAGATGAAGGGATTTTGTTAGTGGTGGTTTTAATTTTAGTGTTTTAGAACTTTAGAACCACCTTGTTTGAATGTCTTTGTTGCTGCTTATTTATGAATTGAAAACATTAAACACCAGTGAATGGTTTATCTTACCCTTCTCTTGTCTCATAGCTGTCCCCGAGAGAGAGGCAGGCCATTAACTACAACCAGAAGCTGAGGGAGAAGTTCCAGCACCACCCACAGGTCAGACGCATCGCCAAGCACCGACACCTACCCAAAGCCCTTCACCACCAGAGGAAGGAACTGCAGGTCATGAAAGAGGCTCGCCTCAGGAAGTACGTGTTCATTTTTTTTTTTCTTTTTGGAGCTAAGCCACTTGTATGTGTTGCCTCACCGGCCTAATGGAAAATCTCACAGATGGGCCTGCCCAGCGTGACGTGGGCTTCATTGGCCTTCCATACTCATTTATAGCCTGTATGCGGGATTGATTGTTCCAGTTTGCCCTGTTGTCCAGTGATTCATCTAATTGCTGTCAGCCAGGACATACAACCGAGCCTGTTTGGACTGTGAATGATTTACTATCAGTTTATGCATTATTATAAGGCTGCATTAGCGCAACTGGTGACATGGTTGTTAGGTCAACACTCATTTATTTCATCTTCTGAACATCGTCATTGCTTCTTTTTGTTTTTCCAGAGAGAGAAATGTGCGTAAACACAGCAAGCCAGGAAGCGTTCCTGTGGTGTCTGAAAAGGAGAAACACATCGTGGCTGTGGTGGAATAGGACCATCCAGTTCACATCCACCTTTTCAGACTGTTCAGATGTGTTCGGAGGAGTTGTTTCCAACATGAGGTTTACAGGAGGCAAATGAATCCAGGATGTAAAGAATGAGATGTCACAGTTCATGTTCTTTCGTTTACCTGATAGCTTTATTTAATTATGAGACGTGGCAAAATATTCTGTCAATAAAAGCTGTAAAGGCTGTTAAAAAGCTTTAAAACTTTTGTACTTTGTACAAACCTTGAGGTTTATAAAGTAGGACAGAAAGAAGCTGCAGAGATGCTAATTTACTCACAGCCGAGCTAATGAGGTAGAGGTTCTATCCTCTTAATGTAGCCCTTCAAATCCTATCAGCTCCTCATTCTGCCAGTGTAAAATTCGAGTTTGTGAGCCAGTGTGGGAACCGTGATGAGAAAGTGTCGGTAAGTGGAGCAATTAAATTACATTTAATTGCTCCACTATATATATATATATATATATATATATATATATATATATATATATATATATATATATATATATATATATATATATATATTATAAATAAATAAAATAAAAAGGGTGATCCAACTTTAAAACAAGTCAAAATGAGGCTCAGTAGTGTGTGTGGCCTCCACGTGCCTGTATGACCTCCCTACAACACCTTGGAGTTACATTGTGTTGTTTAAGTGTTCCCTTTATTTTTTTTAGCAGTATATATAAAATAAAGTAACCATCTTGGTGTTTTGTGAACCTAAATCTTGTCTTTATGTATGGGGAAAAAAAAATATTTTAGGCCAAACATTGATAATAGTTGAACTATTGATTAAAGTGTGCTTCTCTAGAATTCTGTGAAAACATCACAGTATCTGATTATTGAAGCCATTTTCATCACATCTCCATGTTTCCTTCTGAACAAGGACAATGATAAAACCACAGATGTCATTTGCAGGAAAGCGTGTTCGGACTGGAAACACTGCAACACCTGTAGTATCCGTCACTTTCTGTATTTATCCTCTCATTTCCGCACGTCCCGCATTGACCATAATGTGCTTATGAAATATGCATCAGGAGTTTCCGGGTACGATCCAGCTCACACCGTTCACTCCGTTTTTTTGCGCCTGCTGTCAATGAATGTCCGCCGTCCTCTCCTCTTTTACGTGTTTCCATCGCTCCGCCTCTTTCTCTCCATCCCTCTCTCTCTGTCACTCGCGCTCTCATTGCATCCATTTTTGTGCATTTAAGAAATCACCAAGAATTACCAACCTGGCGGAAAGCGAGCTAACCGGAGTGACAGAGGACTACAAACGGAAACAAAACCAGGACGGACCGGGGGACGTGTTTGGGTTTTTTTTTTCCCCTTTAAAATATAATTCCAGCATGCGAGCAAAACCTTCCTAAAGGATGCCAGCGATGGGTTAGACAGGATTTAACATGACAGCGAAATAAAAGGCAAGGCTTGTTTTAAGTCCAATCCTCTCTATTTGACCACTTTTAAACCTGGATGGATGGAGTACTCGAACGCTGCAGCTCATAATTTTTACACGCATCTGTTTCGAATATTTTTCTGTTGTTATGTGTCATTTTAGCGTTTTATCACGCAGCTGCTTAGATGATATGAATTCGGGGTATTTAATAAGCACATGACAAGACTCTGATAGAGGAGGGTGCAGCCTTAATTCATATTTTGACGCTTATTTATGCAAAGTGGTTTCAAGCTAGCATCGAGCATGCCGTCTCCGAGCCAAGGCGCCCTCAACAAATATTGACACCATGTTTATAACGTTAAATGTCGGCCGAAAATGCTGCTGGTTGACGGTAGTTCTCTCGTTTCTTTTATGGTAGCCACGGTGTATAAAGATGTCTGCTCCACACGGGCCCCGGAGCGGCCCTGGCCCTGTAGCTGCGGCTGCCTCAGCGGCCGGCGCCGTGCCGGAGATGCCGGACCTCAGCCACCTCACCGAAGAGGAGAGGAAGATCATCCTCGGTGTCATGGAGCGCCAGAAGAACGAGGAAGCGAAGGAACAGTCGATGTTAAAGTAAGCGGGGAATCGGGGCTGGTAGAAGCTGTTGCTGGATGTGAATTTGTCTCTCGGTGTCACTCTGCTGGATCATGTTGCCTCTTGACATCCAAGCTACAGCTGTAACTGTCGCTAGCTGATAGCACCAAGGTGAGGGGAACGTTCCCGTCTGTCTCTGCTGGCTGCTGGCTCTTTACTCTCTGTTCACAGAATGCTGTATTTCAACGGGCGATTGTCGTCTAATAATGTGACACACACTCCCCAGCCTCTTTCGGGTCCACTTCGCTGGAGCCGTAGCTTTACTATAATGGGCTGGGTTAGCTGCAGCGGGCGCCATTTTCGCGTAAAAAGCACACCAAATTGCTTAACCTTTCCCCACGAACGTCATCGAGATTACACAATATGACACTGGAAAGACTATTTAAGGTGTCCTCTGTGATGGAGGGGCTGTGTGATTTCAACAGTTGAGGTGTCGGTGGAGCAGATCGACCCCCTGGATTTTAGCTCCCCTCCCTCTGCGCTGAGCGCAGATGTCGCCGGGAGCCGTTTCAGCACCACGGCGCTGTCCACAGTCCGCTCACTGTTCTTAAGGTGGACCGGACTGTTTTAACCTTTGCTGCATGAGCCACAAGTCTTGTTTTATTGTGGAATATTACAGTCTGAAGCTTTACCCTGGCCATAAAACCACACTCAGTTGATGTATTGTTAATTAAAAACATGATTTGGGCTCGTGTGGAAAGCCGGAGTGGGGCCAAAGGCAACGCTTGGTGACCAGATTTGGTCATATACCACATTTGTGCTGGGACACTTAGGTAATAAAGCTTTCCAACCACTCTGGTGAGGTAAATCAGGTAAATATTTGCACCATGGCGACATCCCCAATTGAGTGACAGTTGTGCAATCACTACCTAATACAGCTGCATGATAAACATGACTCATATTCTCCAAGATATGGCTACCTCTCAGCGGCTGCTGCATGTGCTGTGTGAATCATTCAGGGCCTTTTCCTTCATCCCCACCCCCTGTCATTCTCCTCTGTTCCCCTTCCAAATAGCTGAGTGTTTTTCTAATTTCATTTTCTCTGAGGTAAAGCAGATTGTCAGTTTCAGTCACCCTTAGCCTGTCAGTGATGTTGAGCCCGGGCACAGACAGAGGATGCGGGTCTTTGTGTTGGACATGACTGATGTTAGGTAACTCAAACAGAAACATGCACGATACTGGGTGGTCACAGAGGCCTCCGTCTAGATCGATTACATGCTTATTTGCATTCGAACTGTGTGTCCAGCATGGCTTCTCTCACCTGTTCCTCACCTGTCAGTGTTTTCTTGTGTTGAGGACCTCTTGAGCCCATTTTACCCAACATTTCATGCAGCAAGACTGTGCGTATGACTGCGTCCTCTCTGTATGTGCAAGGTGACTCATTGTGAGTCATCAAAACAGTAAATCCCCACTTTCTTCATGAATCGCACAAGCATAACGTATCCTAAAGCAGCGCTAATATGCTCAGCTCTGATAGGTGAGACTGCAGTGGATTAACTTGTCATGGGATAGCAGCGCTGTCTGAAACAAGCCCACACACACTGCGAAATTTAACCATATAGCGAGCACATCCGCGCATCCCCATCCCGCAGTAGTGGGGCGACTTTTTTTGCTGAGGTGATGGTTTGAACATCAGGGTCTGTGGAAAAACTGAGGGAATCATGTGGGGACAGACGGATGGGGAAGAGTAAGGGAGAGAGAAGCCTCCAGCAGTAGGGCTTGCCAACTTGCTGTCATCTCATTGGAGGTGCTACGGCGAGCGTGGATGGAAATCCACCACTACTGACTTGCATGTAATTAGCTACTCTCTTTCTCTCTCACTCCGCTGGTTCGTACCAGGCTCCCACGCTGTATGCGTGTCTGCCCCTTAAAAATGTACTGGGACAATGGAAAATCGAGTTATCGGAGCCCAGAATGCAGTGTACTACATACTGTACTAGCTTGTTGTCAGAATTAGGTCCTAGAAAGCTCACAGAGGTCGCAGTCCTCGAAGGATATTTACCTCAAAATGTTACTGTCTCTGTTTTCCACATATGGAAGCGTTTAAGTGGCTCCAGGTTTATTTTTCCCAGTGAAGGGAAAAGCAGTGGACCTAATAGCTACCTTAACTTTATATGCATCAGTGAGTCTCTGAGCAGTACAGTAATAGTTACGGGACCCCTTCCCCCAACCACCCTGACACTGCGTGTCCTACAGACAGGCATCAGCTGCCTGCGATTGGGTGACCCACACAACACCCGGGGCTCCAATTCTCCTTTCTCCCTGTTCCTCCGCTTCTTCGAGGTTGCCTCCCTTTTGCTGGTGGGGGCCATAAGGGGACAGAGGTGCTCCTGTAACTTACACCCACACCTTGATGGCTTTTGCTCCTACGTGTATCATGCCACAAACATGGTTGGTAATGCCTGGTGGTAATGATCATCTAGGAAGCCCTTGTTCACGCTGGCACCTCTTTTCACTGGAGCTAATTATAACAGCCACATTTTAGAAGGAGCTCCCCCTGAGATGCAGCAGTTACAGGTCTCTGGAGTGTCTGCTACTCTGCTGTCTATTATGTCACCTACATTTTTTTTTGGCTACAAGACAGATTTTGCGTCCACCATTATGAGCTGGTACCAGGTCAGCAAAGGAACAGATGCCACCAGAAAAGACTTTGTTGAGCTATGGCTTGTAACAAACTGGATACATAGCCTACACCAATACTACAACAGTTTTAGATGTAAAAGATACATGTTATGTTTTCTGAAACGGTGCCTTAGCTCTGGAGCTCGGGGCTTGAGAACATATTGCCTGGCTGATGAATGGGGAGAGGTGTAAAGGAGGGGTTTGTATGTGTATTTTCAGCATGAGGAGCATTGACCTAGAATTAGCTTTGATTGATCACATCTTATTTCCTTTTTCTGTTGCCCTCCCGCCTCCCTTCCCCCACCGGCCCGCACAGCCCAACCTCCCCCTACCCTCCCGCTCGTCTTGGCCATTTACCTGATAGCTCGGCGGTGCTCGGAAGACCAGCTGATGCTGGGAGCGCACGTGTTATCAACTTCTAGGCATCAAAGTGGCAGTGTTATTAATGTCTTAATTCATATCCAGGTCAGCTGAGATCTGGGAGTCGGCTCTGAAGACAAAAAGCGACTTCCTGGTCCACTGTAGACGGTGTAGTGGGAAGCAGTGAAATTACAGATGGAGAATTAAAACCTCCCAGAGCCAAATGAGAAAAGCAGTGACATATATTTCATGTCTCTGCGTTAGGAAGTTTATATATGCAGGACAAAAAGGGAAAAAGCAAGTAAAATGAGCAAAACAGACTACAAAATCATCGTAAAGACAAGCGTGAGTAAATAACCGTAAAAAAGTACAGGGCCTGCGGCTGTGACCTGATGTTTAGAAGCTGGCTGATGGACAGTGTACTCTCCACCCTCCTCCCACAGATCACTCGGCCAAGCTTAGTCTCCCTCCCATGCAAAGAGCAGATTCTGTCATTCCAGAGACTTCCCTCCCCCAATGCTTTCCCCAGGGGAGAGAGCGGGAGAGGGAAAGTGGAAGAGTGGTTGCCGTCTTGACTCTGTAAAGCAGAATGCACGCTAAGTGAATACACATTCTTACCAATTAATGCGACAATGTGTTTGGATTATATGTTTTTTTTACACGAGTCACTTTAGTGCAATTTTATTTGATATAAGAAAAAAATTGATTTATTATGAAAATACGCATCAGATGAGCAGAAAAATACTGAGCAGAAAAAACACTTAGGGCACATCATATTTTAACATAAACAATGTTTAGAG